>OY720122.1:1200000-2400000 GCA_963082685.1 Cyclophora albipunctata
TTTCTTGCAATTGCGACACAAGGGTATTACATAACAATAGATTATAATTAAAACTAAGTACATATGTATTAAAACATTTATAATTGTGCCCATAAATAATGTAACTCACTACATGATATTAAGACTGTCCTACTAGTTACATTCGTCACCGGACAGAGCGCCTGTGCCCTTGCGCATGATTCACCCGGGTCAAGGGTGTGCGCATGCGCAACATTACTATGCAGATGTTACTCTTATTATGAACCTATGTTACTTGTCCTCAACTAGATTGCAATTTAAATTATGCTGTGATGGGATGAAATGTACTGATATCTTCAGTGAGATGAGATTGCCCAGCAGTGGGACATTACAGGCTGATACTTTTAAGATCAAATTTAGTATTGGTATGAAAAGGGGGGTTTTTAAGCTTGACAAAAATATAAATTTATAAATCTTGGACTACTGTACTCTTAGCTATAATGTAGCGCTCGTGGAGTAGTTTAGCTAAGCGATGTTAACTAATTGCTATTGTAAAGCAACGTACAGCTCGGCTTTTAATTGGATGGGTGGCTGGTAGTGGCATTTCTATCTGAGCGTTAGTGCTTCGAAGAATAGATACGTTAAATTGTTAGTCCCGGTTATTTCAATCATTGAACTATGTCGGAGGCCATAAGGCGGTTTAGAAACTCCAACGCTACACGAAATCACTTTTTGGATGTAATAAAAAAACTCAAAAATTTCAAAAAAGGCTTAAAACATTCCCCATGTCGCTCAATTTGAAAGTAACCAAATAATTTTCTCCGCCATTTTCTACATAATTCGAAAAAAAAGGCTGACTTACAAGATGACCAGTAAGCAGTGAAGTGTAAAGCAATCATTTCTATAGTAAACACGTCTTTGTTCGGCGTTGGTGTAAAACAATTACCTCTCGTTGGCCACTCAGGAAGGTTTGCTCAACTGTTAGCGGTGAGGCGCTGGGGGTTGGTGTAAGTTGTGGAATCATAGCGGTTTCAAAAGTTGTGCGAATTTACGTGTTGCTTACGCCTATTAATGCTATTAAGGGCAATTACGCCTCAAAAACATTTGGGACGTTTTCTTAATCAATTTGGGTCAAATCAAAAGTAATGTATTAGCATGTAATATTCCACTGCTAGGCTGAAGGCCTCACTGAAGATATCAGTACATTGATCATAACAACATTATTTAGTTAATCATAAGTATTTGACAAGCCCGTTGGCACAGTGGCAGTGAGAGCGCTTACTGGGTTGTGGGTTGCGGGTTCGATTCCCGCCCGGAGTCAACAATATGTGCAGACATAGTTGTTGGCGACGACGTCTGGGTGTCAATTTTATATTCTTATAAAGTACTAGCAGCGCCCCGCGGTTTTACCCGCGTTGTGCTCGTTCCCGTGGGAATTTCGGGATTTTTTTTACATAAAAACCTTCCTCTTGAATCACTCTATCTATTACAAAAAACCGCATCAAAATCCGTTGCGTAATTTTAAAGATTTAAGCATACAGACAAACAGACACGAAACAGAGACGACTTTATTTTATACTATGTAGTGATTTGTGTATGTATATGTAGTAGTATCAGTTAATTAGATTCCATAAGACAAGCTTAGAGCTTACTTTGGGTCTAATTAACCGTGTGTGAATTTGTTCAGGTTATAAAAAAAATGTTTCTCCGCTTAAGTAGAAGCGTAACCAACTGTCCCATAACTTAACCCACACCGAGTAAGGTTTAAGTTAAGCACCCCTGCGCCCTGTTCCCATGCCCCGCCCACTAGTCGGTTAAGTTAACTAATTAGTGATAATTAAGCGACGGCCAATCATTTGCCTCTACACCCCGCTGTTGGTTTTTGTTATCAGTTTGTGGTATATCGAAGTGAGGTCCCAAGGAGGTGGTGTAAGGACTTGTAAAGTTTGATGTTGCTCTCTCGTTTATTAGTACGTGTTTTCCATATAATTTAGGGTATTATTAATAAACGCGTATTAAGAACAGTTTAGTTAGGTATCAAATGGTTTGTCACTTTCTGACATACGCAATTTTCCGAAGTGCAAAAGAGACAAAACACAGTGTTTTAGTTACACCGCCTCCATTAATAAGGCGGTTAGAGTTTAGACAAAGGATAAAAATGTATTTATTGGACCCCAAAAACAAACATAACAATTAATACTTATATAAGGTACGATGATACACGCTATAGCGTTAGCTGTGTCGCGTATATCAACGCCCACCTCCAGAAATTATTAAATCTTATGTCCCCAGAAGTGAAAAGTTTATATGGTCGAAAGGGGGCTTTGGTCCAACTTGAGTATTTATTTGATTTGATTTGATTGAGCATTGATACATTTAATTTGCATGGGGTCTACATATTTGATTACAATTTACATGTTACAACAACCTCGTAATAGTCATATTATTTTGTATCGATTAAAAATTCAAATACATTTATTTATAAAGTTAGCTGGTAGACCAATTATTTTTATACTAACTATTTCTACTAAACTAAATAACTTATGTAGGAAAAGATACAACTTAGTTTAGTTTACTTAGATTACTTCTGGTCAGTACTTTACCCTTGTTTTATTGTTGCTTTAAAGTTCTCTACCACAGAACTCTACTAATGTAAACTAAGCCTTGCTTGCTTAGAGCCTGCGCACATCTTAGTCCAGACAGTCTTTACACTATCTTCTTGTCTAAGAGAGCCTATAAAGAAGCGCAGAGACAACCTCTTGTCTTCAAGATCAGACTTATAAAGGAGCTCATACTAGAGACAAGACTTCTAACTGACATTGCTTCATGTCCTTACAACTTTTCTGTTGCTGTTGATCGATCGACGCATGCAACATTCATTGATAGGCCCATAATATTAGTGACTAGCAGCGCCCCGCGGTTTTACCCGCGTTGTGTCCATTCCTGTGGGAATTTCGGGATGCAAAATAGCCTATGTTACTCGTGGATAATGTAGCTTTCGAATGGTGAAAGAATTTTTAAAAACGGTCCAGTAGTTTTTCAGCCTATTCATTACAACCAAACAAACAAAGTTTTCCTCTTTATAATATTAGTGTAGACAAATACTATTGTCTGAGAGTGCGCTTTCATTAAAGTGGAGCGCAATTGTGCCCGATTCGCCACACAGTGCATTGAAAATGTCAAACAACTCATTGACATTGTCAAACTCTTGTCATAATGAATTGTGATTAGTCAGTTGGGTTCAACACAGCTTCGCTTTAATGAACGCACCCTTTAGACTGTCTTGTCTACGTTTAACAAGTGAGTGTCAAGACTGTTTCCGTTATAGTGTGCAATAGTCCTTAAGTCTGCATTTGTTGTGAATTCAGGCTTTAAATGTTCAAAGACGTTAATATGCCAAATGTCCCGCAATGTCACGGCAGAGCAAATCCAATAATAATCGTGGGACTTGATTCAGTAAAGTTCAAATATAATCGCATCGTATAATAATGACAAATAGACATACTAACAATGAACTTTCGCTGTTAAGCTTCCATTGTATGTTTACATCTCCTACACGCAGAGATAGGATCGGGCAAATTAATATTTTACTACAATACGGCCCACAAGGATAACCTCGCATGTGGCAATTTGATCGTTTTTCAAACTGTGTAGTTTTTGTCAGATTATTTTTTGGCGAAACTTTTAAGTGGGTATTTTTATAATAGTTTATGCTAGTTTCTCATTTGTCCTTTTGTTCTGTTTAGTTCTTGAAATTAGATCGATGATACTAAGCTATATTTAGATGACTTAGGGCTCCCACACAAAACTGCGATGCGATGCGATGCGAACTGAAATAGTTATATCTATCGCCATTACTACAGTACAAAGAAAAGAGATGAATATATTAAATGGAATTCGCATCGCATCGCATCGCAGTTTTGTGTGGGAGCCCTTAGTACGAGTTGCTAGTTAAAGTAGATAAACATGAATAAAACATTTATTAAAAACTGAAATCCACCGCCTTATAGAGCTGAAAGGACTTGATCAAATAAAAACAGGTTCTAATAAAAGACCTAACTAGCGATCCCTTATTTAATTAAAACGCACAATAGCCAATCTATTTATCTGTTCAAATAGTCCACTCAATTATCATGAAAAATATGAGCAAAAACTTCATTGAATGAACAGCATCCCACGCTGGGAACTATTATTTAATCTGTGGCCGGTTCTTAATAATGCCTCTAATATGACGTTATTTATTAACCAAGAATATGCGGTGGCCCTTTTCTGGGTTAACCTTTTGTTGTCACACTTACAACGTATAAATATCACTATGAATTAGTTAATGTGAATATGAGATAGATGACTTTGAATGGGTCAATTGTTCGAGGGCAGAATGGACAAGGAAGAAACCGTATTGTGGTGTAAGTCGACCAGGTCATATGATTTGTGTACTTGGATTGTGTTTGGACGAATTTTCTGCGGCCAGCAGTGGAGTATTGTAATGGATTGTATGGGCCAGCGCTGGTGTGAGTTACGAGTTTTTACATTGTGCTCTGTTGTAGAGTTAGTTTATTATGAGTAATGACTTTATTAGGCGGAGGTGTGTTGGTACGTTATGGTTTATGATTATGAACATCTTCCGATATTAAAAGTAGGTAACTTGAAGTATTTACTCACTAATAAGAGATTAATTTCAATGATAATCCGGATAAATTACAAAAATGTATCCCAAAAAACCGACAAAAAGTAAAAGTTGCCCAATCAAGTTGAAACATGTTTGCATGCAAAATCGAAACAAAAAGAAAAGCCTTTATAAATCGAAACGATGAATCGTTGTTACGTAAGAAATCTCGGACGGTGTAAACAAAAGTCAGGGCCGGGTCAGGGGTTTATGATTTATTACAAAAACAGTAATTTAAAAGTTGGAACCTTTTTGCGTGGTCACCCACGCGCCTACGCCTCTTCACATTAACAATGTCGAAAACATGTTTTGTGATTTGAATTCGTTTCGCAGTTTAGTCGCGTTTTTAATTCGTGAAATTGTTACGGAAATGTGAATGGAGTTAATGTTTTTATTACACTTTGTAAGTTACATTGTTGTGCGGTGGGTTTACTCTGGTTTTTGTTAGGTTAGGTTCGGAAGTTTAGAAATGACCGATCACCTGATTTAATGATTTATTTAGATTACTAAACTACTTCGTAAAACACTATTCATACATATTTTCCGTAATAAGTGCCACAGCCATGTATAACCTAAAACATAGGCACGTAACACGAGACAAGCCGCTATAGTCATCCATATTTATAGCTTATCCTGTAATTATTTCACATAATCCCAAAATAAATGGTATGAAGCGAACGTATTTACAGAACAATAACAAACGAGATTAATACGATACAAAAAGCTATTACCGCGGTATCTCGATGCTATCACGATTTTGTCTCATACTCGCACACAACGCGAGTATGTAAACATCTGTCGGCGTGTCGTGCGTGAGGCATTGTTCTGTCATAATAATTATGTATCTTGAACGCGTTAAATATCTGCGATTTTGCAGTTGCCGCCTTTTACGCGTGGGGCGTACTCTGATAATCTGGTGGCGATTTAAATGGAGCTGTAGTAACGGTGGTTTTGTTTATTATGACCAAGACTTTATTGTTTTGGTGTTCGTGCGAACTATAGGACACATATTGAAAAAAATATGACAAATGTGCACGCGTGCAATCAAACTTTTTTTTGGTAAAGGTATAAAGGTTAAAGTTAGGTTAGTGAGGTACCGCATACGTATACCTATTTGAAGTATATATATTGAATGTCTAAGTCTTTTCTATAAATAACTGTTAAACAGAATAGACTGTAACATTGTATTCAATTTTATTTTAGCCAACGTTACTCAAACACTGGGATCACCTTCCGGCGCAGCAAATCTCGTTACAAATAACTATATATCTCAAATACTTGGAAACAGGTCGTTTTGTCCGTCTCTCTGTGTACTCTGTATCTGTTTGGTACAAATATTTGACATCCGCATCTTTTTCCGTTTCGTTTCCTTAGTTAGTCACCGACAATTGGGAATTTGTGTCCTCTAGGCAAAGGTTAACAGTCCTTATCTTAATGAAAAAGAATAATTAGGTTCTTAGAAATCTTGTATCTATACTAATATTATAAAGCTGAAGAGTTTGTTTTGTTTGTTTGTTTGTTTGTTTGTTTAAACGCGCTAATCTCAGAAACTACTGAACCGATTTGAATAATTCTTTCACTGTTAGATAGTCTATTTATCGAGGAAGGCTATAGGCTACATTTTATCCCGAAATTCCCACGGGAACGGGCACAACGCGGGTAAAACCGCGAGCGCTGCTAGTTACTTATACATAGTGTATATTACTATCCCTTAAATATCCAAAATTCACTTTTGACGCAGTACTTTTTCCTTCTTTAAATTTTCGACGACTATTTGTCAAAATTGTATGGAGTTAAGAGCTGCGTAATTTGAGTGGGTTTTGAGTATCGAATATGTTGAGATCAAAAACAAAGTTCAAATGGTTCACAGTGGGCTGAGTTAAACAATTCTGTATTATTTCATAAGAAACTTTTGCCTTATGATCAAGAGTTCACAAAAGTCATCACAGATCTTCAAAAATGTCAAATCATAAGTGAATCATATTCGTGTATCCCATTAAAAGAGAAGTATTCGTCTAACCGGAATCCTAATAAACTGTTAACGTAATCAGAGGAGTGCGAGCGCCCCATCGGGCTCGGGGACGAGGCGAGCGTACATCGTGGCCGCGGCAACAACAAACAAGCGGCCCCTTTGGCGCGACAATCGCGCCATCTCGCGACACGACGCGCGATAACGCGTGCGATACGATGCGATACCGCAGCTTTCCCTAGCCAGCCTCGTTTCGTTACTAGGTGCATTACCGTAACCTGTGAGATGCATTTTTGAACAGCTACAATATGCTAATCTCAAAATTGTAGCGCTCTGTAACTGCCGTAACGGCACATTCGGTATTTTTGTTCGTGTGTATTTTTCTTCTATTCATCCCCTTTGTAAGCGTTATTTATTGTGTAATCGGATTTCAGGCCTCTCCTCGAGATCAATGGCCGCCCAGAATATATCGGAAAGAGATAAAAGCGTTTTCCCAACAAAGCAATCGGCTTACGTTGTCTGCGGGCCATCTCGGCGAACGGTCGGAACGGTCGGCTCTATCGTAAATATTATTTAATATCCTTCCTTGAGTATCTTTATTATTGATACCTCGTCCCTCCCATGGTCATAGAATATTCGCCACCCATAGCTACTGCGGAGTCGATTTATAAACATTGGCCACCGAACGCCCACCCATTCAGCGGGAATCGAACCCGCACTGCAATTAAATGACGCCCGAGGACCTCTCGGTCATCCGATACTATCACTGTGACCCTGCGCCGCCTGCGGAGATCTCCTTTACTACACAAATCAGGCACGAAACGACAGCACTGCATCACCGGTTTAAACAAATTGAATTCATATTCCTCTGGGCTCACGACGTAAACTCCAATGTGGTCTTCGCCTATTTCCTTTAGGATAAAACATGGTTTTTGTTACCTGTGTCATAGGGTTGAAAGTTGAAGGGCTTGAGAGTTTAATCTGTAGCGGTATACAGTTGTCTGTTTACATAGTAACAGTATCAAGAGCCCAACGCTCTGACCCCGTCTAGTGGTCATAGTTAGTTCCAACTGAAATATGGACTCCAAGAAATTGGTTTGGGTCGTGCACAACTAGAAAATAGGGAGTAACTGATTTATCTCAAAGTTATTGCAGTAAATTTATAGCTTAAAGAATTAGAACAATCGAATTTGGAGAACTGTGCTAATTAAAAGCCTTCACATTACTATGATTTATTGCGTGTATTAATATTGAACGGAACATATTTCATACCAGCCAATCCACTCTTCGAAGTTCCTCTGCCAACTCCAATAGCCACTTAATCAATGGAGATTAAAAGCTGGCAATGGTCAATGAAATGTTATCCCATTCTTTGTTGGAAGAAATGACGGTCGCCGCCATTTCAATTATATGCAATATCCATCAATATCATTCGGATCTTACAAATAGATTCAGGAAACAACAATCGGAATGGTGAGGGACACTTCTATTGGTTAATAAAACACCGGCCCGGTGGCGACATCTGCATAAATCTGCACTCGCATCTTTTGTAATTATTCAAAATGTAGCAGACAGTGGCTCGCTATTAAGGGCATATAAATCGGACGGTTAATAGTGTGGACGTACCATACAATACCATTGCGCCGCGCATTAGAGAGCTGCGCGGTCCCGCAGTTGTAGAACGACAATGAGATAATGGCGCCTTCGATTCATTTTTAAAAGGTTTCGCATTTAAAATACGGAGCGAATATTTTGTGAAATTGTTTTGAAACTAATAGCTTAAAGTTAATAGATGTATGTATCTACATACTACAAACACATACATACGTATTAAAAAAAAACAAATGGTAATAGCGGTAAATAGGTGTATACAATTAGTAACTTATGGAACCAAAACGGATAAAAAACAAATCCTTTCTTTCCTCACTTAAATCTTATAAAACATACGTTATCTATTATATTAAAAACATTTTACTCAAATTGACAATCTAATTACATTTAATACTAAAACACAAATGAATATTCTCATTCGTGAACCGAGTCATACCCTTATGGGTCCGTGCGACCAAGTCAGTCGTAAATAGAGCAGTGTCACGCGCGAGTACAATGTACAAGCCACCCCGGGAGCCAAAACTAGTTGTTTGAATCACTGCACTCGCCAACCGAAATACACTTCCATACTAATCTAGTTCTTACCCAACCAACCTTAAAGTTCATCTTGAAAAACGTCTCTTTGCACTTACAACCTTTTCCTCCCAGACCGTTCCAAGCAATGCAAACCGACGCAAATGAAGAAACAAAATCGATCCAAAACAAGCTTAATACGACGTTTAATAGAGATTATTTTTGTTTGTTGTTGAGAGATGATGCAGAAATGATATCGGTGTTATATTTTGTAAATGTAGGATTTTGTAATTCGGATGAGTCATTCGCTGAGGCACGAGATGAGGACGATCGTATTTCTGCTGTTATTAATTGTTGTTTGAGGGATCAATTATGAATATTGGATTTACAAACGGCTCCTGGCGATGTGCCTTCTTTTATTTCTTGTTGACGAAATTCTTCAAATTCTGATTTATATTTTTTGCTGCATTGATTGTCGTTTTAGATTTCTGCTTTTATTTGTAGTGTATCGTATTTAAACGTTCGAGATTCAAAACTTTAAAAACAAATGAATATGAACTTGTCAACCGAAGATCGTTTTAAATTAAAAATCATTAATCACAGTGAAATGACAAATAAGTAGCAGCAAAATTAATCCATATGGCATTTATTATTTCAATTACATTAGCACTCATTATTATAATCATTATCATTAATCAAGCAATCATTTGTAAAAAATAAAATGTTCTATGGACAATAATACGTTTTTAATTTCGCCAAAAATAATTCACCATCTTAAAGAATTAAATGCACATCAATTTAAAGTCTTAGCCTCAAGTGAATTCAGATAAATTAATAAAGAGTTGAAGGATTATGAGCTTTATAATTGTGGGAATTAAAGTTTAGTTTTGTTGGGAATGTTTTTGTGAAAGAAATCCTGTTCGGTGATCCAGCT
The DNA here is from genome assembly GCA_963082685.1 of Cyclophora albipunctata. Lineage (NCBI taxonomy): Eukaryota > Metazoa > Arthropoda > Insecta > Lepidoptera > Geometridae > Cyclophora > Cyclophora albipunctata. The sequence goes on from OY720122.1 coordinate 1,209,652, forward strand.
ATGGCTCGTTTGTGATGCAATATGAAAGTTCGTGGTATTGGGGATGCGTCGATTGTAATCGTAATACCAATTAATAAATACTTACGTATCTACCTCCTTGGTCTTAAAACATATGCTACCGACGAAAACTTACGAAAGGTCAATTTTAAAAACCGAAAAAACTGAAAATTGCTCTTTATTACCTATTGTTCGGGACCGCGACCGTCTCAGTGAAATTTTTAAACCAATAATTGGGTATTGAATTATTATAATTATTTTTTAGTGTAATTTAATATTTTGTTATCTGATTGTTAATTAGGTTTTTAATTTTGAACGAAATTAATAAGTATGGTTAATGAAAATTTTCAATTATGTTATTATGTTCGTTTTTATGCTTTAATAAGTGGGCGGTTTAATTAATGGAAAGCCGTAATGTTTTACCACAAATTTGAAGAAAACTAGCTTAAAAGCTTTGGTAAACAATCCACTAAAAATTGTGCTATAGATGAAATTTTGGTTTTCTGAGACGACGTTTCACGAAAATTCACGTCCGGAGTTGAAGTAAATTCCGGAGTTTAAAATGGCAATCTAATGTGAAGAGAAGTGCTTTGAACTTTTTAGTGTTCATATAGGAGACTAGTGATGGGATATGTGTGGTTGAGGTATTTCATAAATCTTGAATTATTTTGTAGCATTTGCCGCGAAAATCGTACCTCACACGAGTATAAACAATAGTCTTTAGACTAATTATGTTTTAGTTATTCTGTTGGGTGACCTAATCGAAAATGTCTAACTTTTTGTTGAACAATTTTGAACTTTTATTCAAGCATTTCGTTTTAAAAAATTACACTTTTTGGAGTCTTAAGTTATTCCTTTGAATAATTCAATTGCACATCGCAAAGAAAGCTAACAAACTTAATCTTATTCAGACAATCGTCGAGTTGATTGTCAGCTAGTAAAGCGACGATTTTATGATTGCAGATAAACAGCAACAATAAAAACAAAGTGTTTCCCAACAGACGAGAGTTCTCCGAGCATTTACGAACAGCGCACGTTTACGGCTCTATCGATCACCCGACAAAAGGGTCACTTCTCTAATTCCTATTTATAGCGCCTTGTCAATGTCAGTTGTTAAATTGACAGCTTCCGCCATTTTGTTTTACGGCTGCTAGATTAGATTTGGATTGCGGCAACCGGACCAGTTGTTGACAAGATAAAAAATAATTTAATCAAAAATTATATGACTAATCTGTCATCACAATTTAGAGAGATCACGATTTAGTTAAACAAGTATTTCAGTCTTCACTTTTGAATCGATTAATGAAGGTTCGATATAAATATGTATCGATTGAAAGTATTCATTCGGTTCAATTTAAATAAAGTTATAAATGGGACTTGAAAGTATCGGGAGCAAGAAACGTAGCCGATTGAAATGGCAATTAGTGCAGTAATCAGTATTGACTAAAACTTTTAAATTCACACCTTAAGATTCAGTTGGGATGACGCTTGCAGCTTAACGACCTATTGATTTCGATAAAGTTGTTGATGAAAAACTGTTGGTTTCATCTGATCTACGTTCTTGAAGACAATAGGCAGTTTGGGCTAAGGTAAAAGGCCCACCACACTCTGCAGAGTAATTGGGAATCGCGCCAAATATTCCAGAGCATTTTCTGGAACTAAGACAATACATTAAAACATTTAAATGTTAATTCTCCGCGAGACTATTTCGCTAATGGCACAATTGGGAACAGTAATGGGTTGTTTTTAAACGGTCATGTAGATTTTTTCATCGTACATAATTAGAAGTACTTACTGGATTGGGAAACGTTTACGAGAATACATTTGTAATGGTAATTTGGTTTTTGTCTTCATGCCATGTTACCTGGTATTGTACCTCTTGTTTTCAGTTGAATTAATTCAGCATTATCATTTGACAAAGTCTAGATACACCAAAGTCTGATCACCCAGATCTGAGGGCGAAAGAATTTTAAAATAAAATAAATAAAAAAATAAAATAAAATAAAATTCATTTATTTCGGATAACATAGATCCATATTACAAAAATAATTTAAATTCGAATTAATCAATAAATTAGAATTTTGGGATTTTCGGAAAAATAAACATTAATCATTACGTCAATCTTACACTATAGGTAAGGGTGCGTTTTCATTGAAACACAGCGCATTGGGATTGTCAACCAACTCTTTCTAATTGTTTTTTTTTTTCGTGACGCTTTGTTTTTGGTCAGTCGATCTTCGCACAGCTCCCAGCTTCAATAGAAACGTACTCTAACGTAGTTCTTTGAAAAATCGCCTTTACTGCCACTGTTATATAGCATAGCCTTGCTCTCCAACAGCTTTACTAAATCATTTGCTGCCACTAGACTAATACGTCCTCTTTAACTTGTAGTGTCCAAATTACCACCTGGCCCATTTACTCCTGTCAAATGCTCCACCCGACCCTTCATTTATGGATTGACATTGTCAGTTATAACGACAATTTTGCACCAATAAATATAAGTAGGATCTTATAAGGTGTCGGAGTCGGTAGGGGGTCGTTAATGAGTCCACCGGGGGCCGGATGGTTTTTGTTAATCACGTATATGGATTGGAAAGCGATCGTGGTTAAGTAAGTAATAATTTTTATTGGAAATTGAAATAAGACTGTGTTTTGCTGAATGTGTTAGATGTTTTGTTGGCTAAAATTTTTGATAAAGTCAAATGCTCTATAGACTTTGCTCTCAAAAATATACACAATAAATCCTTGTAACCAACGGTCGAAATTTCATAAATACCCCTACGACAGTGTTTTTCTGATATTCCCAATATCCGCACAGAATCCAGTTCGAAAATCAGAAAACACTGGCGTGTGGACCTCGGTAGCTGTTCCAAATTGATTGTCGCGCAAAAACCGCGGCTTTGTGAGAACGGCACGTGTGCGACAAAAAATAGTCCCAGCCAAATTTTCGCGACAAAACGCAAAAAGTGATTATAAAAAAATAACCAGTTTAAAATAACGCTGCGTTGCCGATAAATCGAATGTTTGTAATGAATTTATTGCTGTGTACCAGAGAGCTTTAAATGGACTGGAAAGGTATTTTTTCGGTGCTTTTTAGAAATGTTACGTTGTTTTTCTAGGAGCAAAAATATTTCGACCGACCGGCAAATGTCAATGGAGTATATAATCTTCTTTATGATCATGCTAAGAGCTTAACCAAACTTGGACGCGGTCATTGAACTGATATTGTGGTTAAGTTCTAAGGACTAAGTAAATTTGTGTAGGTAAGCGTCCAGCCGATATTGCAACAACAGGACCGACAACTCTACCTACTGTCCGAAGCACGGTAGCACTCAGTTAAAAAAGCTCTAAGGACTTACTGCCTTATTCATAAACGCTCTCTAACCAAAACACTGTTAGTGAGTGTTTTGTCTCTTTTGCTCTTTGGAAAATAGCGTATGTCAGAAATGGAGAAACCATTTTATAGCTAAAATGCTGCTTATAAGCTTTATGAATAAAGCCTTTAGTTTTTAGAGTAATCTAGACATAGTCTAGCGGCTAGACCTATCACTATACGGTCGGGAGTAGCTCCCACGGTGTCGCGCGACAAAAACGCTCCTCATTAGGATGCTACGCGCGGCCTGACGCCCGAATGCGCGACAAAGCTTTGCGACCAACAATTGCACTTTTTGACCGCGCCTCCGTGCCGACGACAAGACCACTCTTATTATCGCGATATCTTATTGTGAAACGCAAACTGGTTTTTAGTTTTTAATTTATAACGCTTTAATTAGGCTTCATTAGTTCTGAATTTCAAATTAGGGTGGATCCGTTTTTTCGAGTGATTGAAGATGCCGATTTGTTGTGATGGACTGATAAGTACCTACTTATACTCGTAAGTACTTTGCAGGACTATCATTAGACATTTATTTCGCATAAACATACCCGGACAAATTCACACACGGTTTATTAAATCCAAAGTAACCTCTACTAAGCTTCCAGTGAGTTAGATTCCTCTATGGAATCTAAATCACTCTGGTACAACTACATATACATACACAAATCGGACAAGTGATATCTTTGATACAAACATACCTTAGGCTTACTACCAACCTACAATCACGTTTCATATTTAAACTATTAACAAAACTTCTTAACCCATCTTTGACCCACTCTCCACCAATATCATTACCGAACCAAATCAAATCAAATCATTTATTGCATAAAATAGGTAAGAAAGATGTTATACAATAATTTGGGAGTCACTTCTATTTTACTGAGATAACTCGGCATGCAACATGTACTTATATGTGATATTAATTACTTATTTATAAATTCATTAATGCTATAAAAACATGACACTGTCAACCATTGCTTCAGTTTGCGACACATAAGTTTAAAAGGGCCATCTTTAAATTGTTGTGGTATTTTGTTATACACTTTCACGCACATACGGTAGCAGTTTTTTTGACAAAGTGATAGCCTAGGAACAATCTCCTCATTAACCTGTTACATTGAGTTATAGCCCCAGATCCGGTACGGTCCAGGTAATGCTGTAGACCTGGGGGCGCCGCCGTTCCTGGAACTAAACGGTCCTCATAGCATCGTAGTGGAACGCACGGTTCCAACTGATTGATTGCATCGCTTCTAATGTGGGAGAGTTCACTTCTTCTATCGTTATCGATTTGAAAGAAACTTGTGTAATGATCAGTTGCGTTTGATTTTGAATGGAATATTGGCTTCAATTTTGGACGTGGAAATACTAGCAGAGTCCTCGGTTTTATAAACCTAACATAAAACTTACGTCCAAAAAGTTATGTTCTTTATATTTTTGGATTATGTAAACGCTATTAAAATTAAGAACCTCCTAAGTACTTTTAAAATATAAATAACGATAGTATTCTCTCTCTCTCTCTTATTAATATAATTCTTAAAAATTAAATTGGCATAGAGGTAGAGTTTACTCGTTTTTAAAATGCGGGATCACAGGTTCAATTCTCGGATCGAATATATTTTGTAACTTATCAAACATGACCATGGGTCAAGTTACATAAAGTTTAGTAATCACGTCTAAGCTACTCATTGTATTGGTAGCTTCAGTGAGCGTAAAACTCTTTACCCTACAGTGGGGTCTTAGAAGCAGTAACATATTTATGTTTATATTTTAGTGGGGCCCATGAGGCATATAAGTAAAAATATTTATTCGTATGTATTAGGTAAACAGGGTTCCGATAATACGGTCAGAAGAGGCACTCCGGGGCCAAAGCTAAATAAAAATATTTGAATTTTATTCATAGAACAGTACTTCAAAAACTACAAACTAGGGGCTACATTCTCTACATTGCATTCCTTTGAAAACTACAACTTTAGTACATACGTAAAGAAACTACCTCCTTTCTCTGGTCAGTACATCGTTTAACAATTAGAAGGCATTATTTTGATGTAATAAGGTTTCCTTGTAAAGTAATAATTAAAGTTTTAATTAGCGATATGAGGCAGTCATAAAATGTCCTCGATAATGTGAGAACACTGTTCTAGCAGTCCTATGTGACATAGATTAAGTACAACAACCAGATGATACTTTGTAGAATAGGCAAAACGATACGATTTAAAATGTGCTCTAATTTGATTGGTTTTCCAACCATAAACCATTCCTTTAATAGAGGAAAAAGTTTCAGTCTTGTGGTAACAGAATGAAATAAAATTAGTCAACCTTTTTCCACTTTGGAATGAATTGTCTATGGGTCGATATCGGCCATATTGGGTCACATTTCAAATCCCCTAAAAAAAGGTTATAATCATTGTTAATTGTTTTAATCTTTAGACCATGTACGAGGCCTTAAGGCGATCTATAAACTACGACACCAGAGTGCAACTAACCCACTCGATCTTACTTATTTTAGCGGACGTTTCGGTTCTCATTACATAGAAATATATATATGGAAATATATAGAAACCCCCTTGAAGTTTATAAGAGTGAAACAGACCAACTTAGTAGAAACATACAGGTCAAATACAGTACCTCATTTTTTGAAGTCGGTCCAAACGGAAGTAGATAAGATATTAAAACAACAAAAGAAGACCATCTGTTAAAAGGAGAGAACTAAAAGCGAATTATTATTGAAATAGTGCGTAGAAAATGCAAATATACTAGGAAACATTAATACTCGTAGAACATAAATTAAATGTATTTCTGTGAATTTCGATAACAATATAATACTAAATTAGATTTAATAGAATGTGATCAAACAACTAATTAAAATTAATAATGGGTCAATTAATTAAATTTGCGTGTCTGTTAATTAGCCGATAAATTATCAGTATCTAATTTAGTTCGAGTGACTACTGTTTGTAGATGCTTGTTATGTACGAGATTATTCAGACTATATTGAGATAAGATGTCATGTCTGCTTTGTATTTTGTTTAAATACAATTGTAATAAATAAACAGTAACTTTTAACAAGTGAAACGATGCAACCGGGTCTAACAGCCAAGTGGCAGCCTTTTGCCAAGTGCCTTGTATTTTTTTTTGTGGTACCTATGTCATTTAGCTTATATTAGGCAATATCTTTCTTTTGTCTTTATTCTCACTTTTTTACGGTTTTCAGCGAGTCAATGAGTCTTTATGTATCTACTAAATATGGTTGGCCAAGCGACCAGTTCCAAAAGTGTAACCCAAGACCAAAGTCTGTATATCCCCCGGTTGAAAGTCTGTATACCCCTCGGTTGAAAGTCTGTATATCTCACTGTTGAAAGTCTGTATACCCCTACTTAATCTTTGCCTTCAAATAGTTGACGTTAGCACGTATTGGCGCGTGCAATTTTTTGCAACACATTGCGAAGATGAGTCGAAGGTTTTTGTACCAAACCCAGTAGTAATCACTGGAGTCATATGTTTTAATAGGAATCAGGATCGGGTTCCGTAATTTATAGCTGAGATAGCGATAGAAATACTGCGATATGCGTACAAGTCATTTTGCTGATGGGATGCTGTCACATGGAGTTTAAACAAAGAACTAAAGTTTAAGGTACCACGGTCCAGTGACAGTGACATCGTCGCTAGAGATACCCCGCGGTGTTACCCGCGTTGTATCGGTTCCCGCGGGAATTTCGGGATAAAATGTATCCCATGTGTTATTCTGATGTATAACCTAATATTACTGTAAAGTTTCATCTTAATCCGTCCAGTAGTTTTTACGTGAAAGAGCAACAAACATACATCCATACATCCATCCTCACAAACTTTCGCATGTATAATATTAGTAGGATTTATGACGTTTCGACTCCTTTACAGCAACTGTGGTGGAGATATGTAATGCTAAATGCTTATTATTTGAAGAATTCGCTATATGCTATTTTTTTAATTTCTTTTATCTACACTAATGTTGTAACATTCTACTTATGTTTCCAATACTTGACTTATAATTACTACTGTTATAGCGCAGACAACAAAACACTCAATTTAAGCAATTTCACATGATGGTATAATATCCACATCGATATCGTAAAATCTCATTATAACATCGCGCGCTCGCTCCTGATTGGCCCTGCGCGAGCTGCGCTCTCATTGGTTAGATTTTAATGGTGGCAAGTTCACTGTGACAATACACGTACGCGTGAAAAACTATTGTCAGCTTTTACTCTTGATGTTTGATTAATTGCATTAGTGAAGATAAAGTAGTGTATGCAACTGCATATAACACGGGTATTAAAACATTAAAACATTTAAACTTCATTATATGACAGTTGCATAAACTACTATTTTATGTTTTATAAAACAATATTATAAAAACATCATTATTAGAAAAGTCTTCCAATCCAAAAGATAGGTCGAAATCAATCTTGCTATCTGTACAATGCTACAAGACCTCATATAAAGTTCATCTAACGAAATCAAATTAACCTTTTCATACATAAACTAAGTTCAGGAAGCAAATTGAATAACAATAAATATCCAATGAAATAGTTTCAATTAGTAAACGTTTGCCTGCGGTTTTGTTCGTAACTTATTTACTGACTTACAGTAAATGGTTGGTAACTATCAACGTATGTATAGTATAGTATGTGTATAGTGTAACTTTTACTGGCTGTCCTAAATAAATAAATAAATAAATAAATAAATAAATAAATAAATAAATAAATAAATAAATAATATAAAAATGAATCGCTGAATCTGTTGCTAAGCGCATAACTTCAGAACGACTGCACCAAATTGGATGATTCTTTTTTAATGTGTTCCTTATTATTAGGACAATAAGGAATAAGGTTTTTATATAAGAAAAATAAGGAATAAAAATCTCAAAATTCCCACGGGAACGGGGGCGCTGCGGGTGAAACCGCGGGGCCAGCTAGTACAAAATAAAAATGAAAATTTAGTTAATTATAAGGCCGCGTTTCCATTGAAGCGGAGAGAAGCGGAGCGGAGCAGTGCAGAATCCAATAACCAATCACAGCGCGTTGAGGTGTCAAAATCTATTCGTAATGCGTTGTGATTGGTCAGTTGGATACGTGATACGATAACAGCCTCCGTGGTCTAGTGGTTTGAGCGCTCGGCTCACGATCCGGAGGTTCCGGGTTCGATTCCCGGTGGGAATATCTCACAAAAATCACTTTGTGAGACGTCCTCAGTTTGGTTAGGGCATTGCAGGCTGAATCACCTGATTGCCCGAAAAGTAAGATGATTCCGTGCTTCGGAGGGCACGTTAAGCCGTCGGTCTCGGTTACTTTCTACGGATAGTAGTCGTTACATGAGCCATGTCAGAGGCCTTTGGCGGCTCAATAACTCTGACACCAGGATTGGTCAGGTTGACCATCCACTCGATAAGAAGAAGAAGTTGGATACGGCACCGCTCCGAATCGAAACGTACCCTAAGCATAAAGGTAGATATAGAAATTATATTTATCATTTTGGGAAACAGATTTATATAAACCTCCCTTTCATGTAAAAGCTCATGTGCTCAATTAAAAAGGACAAGTGGCGAAGTGACGTTACATTAGAGCAGCTACGCCATCAAAATGAAGAATAATGTCAATCGTTTTCTTCTATTCTTCAAATCGAGATCTTAAAAGTAACATTTTCCAGTGACAAACAGACAGTCTGTCCCCCACTCCGCAGTATTAGCGGGGTCTGATCGTGCTACGGTTCAGCTTCGGTTTTTACCCGATCTTTTTGCTGTTCGATATCTGATAGTGGCACAAAGTACTAGTTGCAACAGAATATGGGAATTTGTTGGGAATGTTAAGAGTTTAGGTTTCTCGGTATCGCTTTCTAAGTTTTGTCGTGCTACCAAAATCAAAATGTAAAATAAAATCATATGTTAAATTATATCTATTACAGTTTTCAGTAAGTATATTGGATTCAAATAACAATTTATATTCTTGTTTTGTTTGTAATAAAAAAACTGACATCGAAAAACAAAACAAAAAAAAATATTGATAATAACGAAAGTCTATCAGTATATTATCCACTATTTGTTAAATTCAAATATGGCCGAAGTAAATATTAATTAAATCGTTGCATTCATTTAGGAGCGCAATGCCACAAACATACAGACACGTCAAAATTGAATGCCCATTTTGCGCCGGGGGCTAAATAATCAAATTCAAGATACATCATATACATTTAATTCAAAACACCAACACCAATTAACCCTTCAGTCGCCTGCCAAATAATATCTCAACTCAACTAGTAGGCACCAATAAGTGTTCGTATATTATACAATAGGCTCTGTCGGTACAAATTAATTAATACAGTAATAACGTGGGCCCCTGTCGTGTTCGGCTGTGACCCGCGGGTGAACCCCGATGTATCTCGGTACATGATTTATGAATCTCCCTTGATGTGAGTGGAGCGAGTTATGGGCTACCGTGCGATGGGTGAACTAGGACTGATTCTATCAAAGAACGGAAATATAGAACTTTAAAAAAATTAACTAAGTTTACGGATACACTTCGCTTTTATTTTACATTTTTATCTGACGTTTCGGCCCCTTTACTGGAATAGTGGTCACTGAAGACTGAAAGAAACCAGATGTAGAACTTTTTAGGAATTAAAAAGTGTCCACCCGAAAACAATTTATTCATTGGTTGCTGGAACTATACTCGGAATTTTAATTCGATTCCAGATTTGACATTAGCTACTGTCATTTTGTGAAATAATGATACCACATATAATAGTGTAGTGTAGTGATACGAATATCTTAAGTATTTAATTGCGAATCGATATTTTGTATCCGAGATGTATCCGACTTTTATAATAAATGTTACAGAAAGTGACAGCGATAGCGATGACGGCGACAATTTATAAAATAAATTATCACCATAATACATCTATCTGTTTTATTTGTCATGTTCCTTCATGATCACATTTTTTTATTTATTTCACACACAATTATAAAAGAAAAGTCTCAGATCGTTAATTAATCGTCAAAACTAAATTATCGGTTCAGAAATATTTAATTTCCTGATATACTTAGTTTACGTGAGTAAAATTATAAACGAGAAGAATCGATCCGGAAATATTCCATTTCCATATCGAATAATTTCGCAACGTCACTATTTAGTACTTGTCATAATGTTGCAACACTGAAATTGTCAAATCTGGAATCGAATTAAAATTCCGAGTATAGGATTGGCTTTGGGCAGGCTAGCACGTGCTATTGCCTACAGGTATAGTGTCGAGGCGTAGAGATTACCCCCAGAAAAAAAAAACTACTTACTCATAGACATACATCTAAATATCGGTCAGTTTGACGTTTCAAATAAAAATTAACTAAATCGTTATCGGTTAGTCGACGTTTGGAAGCTACAATCATTCATACTATCCAAAAGCTCGTTTGAGATGTGTACAAATAAACTAGTACCTTGCAGTGCCACCCGTGTTAAATCCGTTTCTGCTGATATTTTGGAATAAAAACAATATTTTTAATGTATGGACAGGTTTTTTCAAATCGGTCTCGGATTTAAAATAATTCAGAGATAAGGTTTATTAGTAAAATATGTAGATAGAAATAATCGAACCGAAAGACTAGTGTGAAACCAACAAATACTGCACATTCACACATTCAATCCACACAAAATACCAAACCATTTTCAAAATATAGTTCATCACATTTATTAAGATCGTGTTAAACAAACTGCTTTCGAATAATTGAGGGAACTATCGTTGATCTCGGAACGGGAATCGAACCTGCTATCTGTGAGTTAAGAGCGAGAATAATTTGGTTAGTGTTAGGGGTCACGGTACATTTTTAGTGCAGCGATAACGCGCGTGCTCGCCGAAGGGTTTCTAGTGATGGGGTCTGGTTTATCGATAGTTTTTGGCCTAGCCTAGACTTTCTAGACCTCAATAATATGTCTTCAAAAGTGTAGCTATATTCCAGCCTTCATTTCCATTAGATTTCCGAATATAATTATATCCTACTAATATTATAAATACCAAAGTTTGTGAGCATGGATGTATGGATGTATGTTTGTTGCTCTTTCACGCAAAAACTACTAAACGGATTTGGATGAAACTTTACAGTAATATAGGTTATATATCAGAATGACATATGTGATACATTTTATTCCGAAATTCCCGCGGGAACGGGTACAACGAGGGTGAAACCGCGGGGCGCGGCTAGTAAACCATAAATATGTACATAGCATAATTCCGAATTTAATAATCAGTATGAGCTGGTCCCACCGCTATGCAAAGGCCTCTAATCTCTCTTGAGATCGTTATCTGGGTAACGCCCATAAATATAGAACACTTAGTAAAATAGTAATCAGACTCCTTAAAGAATATCAGTCGATACTTTTATAATCTATCGATACAACAGCTTCTTAAAGGCGTGTCCCATCCCTAAAATACGCGTAAATCGGTCCGCGTGTACGCCGTGGGGCGACACTAGCTCGTAATTCGCACCGCCTTCTCTAAAGAACCACCTCTACAACAATACGTCATACATCGTTAGATATTTGGTATTTTCTTAATAATAACCTGTTTACCTCATTGGCGATATTACGGGTTAATGTTTATAGCGAACATATATTAAGTTGTCTGCTTAAGATGCTGAGCTTGTTTCAATATTTATCGATCCCTAAAAAATCATCAAAGCTAAGCTTGTTTCAATATATTACGGTCACCGAAAATTCGTCTTCACTGCTTCGGTCGGCACGTCAAATTGTCGGTCCCGGTTGCTTTAATCGGTAGACTATGTCAGGGACTTCTAGCTGTTCTATACACTCCGATCGATGAAGATCAGTGGATCTATTTCAAATGAATTAATGATCAATGATCTTGTGTCTCACGTACTTTGGTAACACAAGAGTAACAAAAGTAAAAGGAGGAGTAGTATTAGCCTGTGATGTCCCACTGCTGGGCAAAGGCCTCTCATCTCATCGAAGATATCAGTACAGTGCGGAGGATTAGGCGTAATCACGCTTGCCTAATGCGGGTTGGTGATCTCAAACCCGAGCCATGTTTGAAACGTAGGAAACATGCTTCGCTAGACCTGGGTTAGCAACTTTAAGTAACTTTGAATATTGGTATACAGTAGTTGCTGCAGTGGATTTTTTGAATACATAACCAAACCAGTACAATAACGATTAAAAAAATTAACTGAATACGGTTGACGCACAGCGTCTCATTGTCCGGGCGTGTCGTGTTCGCACTGAAACAAAACAAAATCCCGCATATGATTATAGTGAGCAATATCCCAAAAGATTACCATCTTATCTCGGGATCAGACATGAGCCATCTCTGACTTTTAGACCCTACGATTCTTTCAGCCGCGCCGACCTTTGCCTCTACCTTTACGCGAAATCGAAAATCGTGATGGCGATTTTTTGTGATAATTTTCACTTTTGTTCCATTTACATTTGGTTAAACAATATGTTACATGTTATTCGTTTTATTGTGTTCATAAAGTTTTAGTTTTTTCCTTTTCCGTTTATTTATAGCATTCGGAAGTACTGTATTACTTCATATGTAGGCAACTTAATGGTAGTATAAGGAGATGAAATTAATATTTTTTGTCGTATAAAATAAAAAGTTTCCTTCGAGGCGCCACTCTGTAATCTGTCTTGTGGGACCTCTCATTGTGCCCCTGCCCCCTCGAGTCCTCAGAACTGCCTCGTGCCAAAACTCTGAAATGCAAACGAACCGGCCCCGAACACCATTGACAAAAGAGTTCCGATGCCGATATTGTTTCAATTTCAACTCTCAAGATATAGAGGTTTCAACTTTTCAAATTAAGAACGGCAAACGGAAATTTATTCCTTTTTGTCTATGCCGACCGAGATAAAAATATAAAGGCAGCTACACATAAAAACTTTAACAATATTGTCTCTGGCGTTCAATTAAGGAGGACCGCGAGACGAAAAGATATTTTCTCAAAGAATTTCTCGCGCACTGAGCGCTGCCGGCTCGCGGCTTGTGGCCAGCCGTCTTGTCAATAAACTCCATATAAATTGCCTTTACTAAAGTGAATTTGAATATAATAGGCCCCATCCTATGGGTCCCTTTTTACCCCCTTTCCTTGAAGTCGGTTCGCAATCTTTGTACGATTATATTGTAAGCAAATTATCTGCTTGGATCTGGCAACGGATTGAGCTTAAGAATAATAATTTGACTGATTTTGTTTGTTTTATTAATAACGGTTACGAATGCGACAAGCCATATGCCAAATAAACTTTAATTATGTTGCTGTATTTTCTCGTATACTTATGTCTCTAATGCTTATATTCTGAGATCCATATCCCTAACTCACGCGTCACATCAAATCGACCACTTCTACTTCTATAAATCGCACAAAATTCAACTTTTCGCTTACAAATTTGAAAAGCGGAATAGTCAATGTTTATTTTTGTTAATAAAATTGTGTATCTACTCAGTGGCGTATTGAAATGCAAAGCGAAACGTGTCGCGCGCGGTGATGTTCACACCGCGCGCGGTTCCATCAGAGAAAAAATTGCCGGTCACAAAATTACTCGGTGAAAATTAAATACGTATGGAAATAAAGGACGAGAAATTCTCCTCACTATTTTAAAACATGAGGAAGAGTTAGTCTTTCTATGTACTTTTTAGTGGTTGACTTATTTTGTTGAATATAGGAATAACTTTACAGAAGCAATTGCATGCAACTAAGACTTCTGTGCGAAGCTGAAGCTTGAAGCTTTATTCGTAGTAGCTTAATGCGTTTATCTAAAGATATATAAAAAAAAGGTATATACTGATGTCTTTAGTGAGACGAGAGGCTTTTGCCCAGCCGTGGGACATAACAGGCTTACAGGCGGAATATATGTAGGTTTAGCTTATTTTCCATGAAACCTTTGCATTCCTCTTTCATTGTATATTTTAATGCACAATATTAATTAAGCTAAAATAATAAGGGAATTTATAACACCATAAAATTGTATAAGCTGGCCGTGAATAATATTTATCGATTACACTAAATTATAAACTTAAATACACCTTGTATACAATTTAATTGCATTTTTGCGACCAATAAAACTAACTGGTCGAAATTTTACGGTTTGTATTAATTACAATATCATCGGTACTTTGATACGAGCTCTTTTTGTTGAATAAGATTTGAAAACGTAATAAAATGGTCGATTTACGGTAAGCGAAGGCAACTTTATCCTGATTTAAATGTTTTAAAGCGTTATATTAAAATGTAGCGTAATTAACGGACAGTTAAAAACGGTAGCGGGGTTACGTAAACCTTTTTAAAGTCGAATTAATTTACGATATTTGATCTCCGATATGTCATTACAGCTTTTAATTTTTGCAAACACTTTCACACATTAAACTCGTATTTTATTCTCTTGATTATTTTCAATGTTTTGTTAATATGTTAATATTGTTGTTTTTATCTTAATTATGTAAATGGAATGTTAAAATAGTTTCGTATTAGTGGTGCTAAAATGAGACCTGCATTTATTTGGACCGTCTGTTTTAGATATCTCGTATTATTAATGAACTAGTTTTAATTTATTTCATTTGTAAATATAACCCTGAAATGTCCTACCGGGTGGGTAAAGGCCTCTCATCTAACCGAAGATATCAGTATATGAGGAATTTATTTAGTGTTTATTAGTATTCAAAAGGACAATGGGTAAATTCACCTCCAATAAGAAATACATACATATACATCAAATGCAAGGCCTGTTTTCGTACATTCGTTTTCACGAAGCCACATGTCTGAATTCGCTGTGGGGCCAGACATATCCGGTTTAAAAATATAGATTTTTAGATTTTTGGGCAATTAAGGTTAATCATTAGGCTTACACTATCATAGTGAAAGATTGATGAATTAACTCATAGGTTTTACATATTAATAATTTAGGATAGATTCTCACAAAACTTATCCAACCGAAGATGTCAGAAAGTACGAACGACATTTAACAACAGCAAAACATTCACCCGATATAAAAAAAAATCTATTGTCTAACTTTCAAATAGTTTGTAGTAACATTTCTTTACTGAATCTTGTACAATATTAAGTGATTAATAAATAATAGTATTGTAGATTAAGTGGGGTGCCCTGTGAGAGAAGTGGTCGCCACAGGGCGCTGGGACCACACAGTTGGCCCACACAGCACCGATACACCAACCTTCCTTCTTATTACATTAATGGTCGAATCGGGACGATACTGCTAATCGATTTACCCTCCTTTTTAGCCATCGGGTAACATAAAGTTATAGGTTAGGAGCCAAATGCCGGGAGTATCGAAACGGATTTGTCTGTAGGTAATCAAACTTTTAATCACCAAGGATACAATCATTTGAGTGGCAACATCGGTATTTAAAAACTGTAGTACCGCACCGCACGATCTAATTGAATATGTTTTGGCAAATGGTGCATCGTTTTAGGATTGTGTTATTTAGCAATTTAATTGAGATCGTTTTCCAAAATATGTCTATTAAGAACGAATTCTCGTATAGTATCCACACCCAGTAATCACACTAGATCTACAATTTACCATGCCCACAGAAGTATCGTACAGCTCACCTTAAAATTTTACCATCGTTGACACTACAATTATTCTTCATTGCCATCATATGCATCATATGTCACTTATTATTATTCAGTGTCAATAAAAAATTGACAATTATTATTTAGTGTCAATTAAAAATAGACAGTTAATCTATAGAAATAAGTAATTAACTGTCTCAACGGACCCAGGAAACGATTTACACTTCACAAAGTACGTGCCAATACTTTTTTATCGATACGTACTTAATAATAAATACTTACTTAGTACATTAATACAGGAGATACAATGCTCGATAAAATTTTATTTTAATCGCTTATTGCGTACAATTAGCGAAGACCAGTGCACCATGAATTATACATGGTGTGATGTTATGTGGGTATACGGGGTGTGAAACTGTACTGTGATACAGGGTGATTGAATAAGGATAGATGCAGATTATATCTATATCATTGATAAGACTGACGTGTTTGATGTAGTGAAGTCTGTTTTTAGACAGTGTAACAAAGGGTGTCGCTTCAAACTTTTTTGGTCTAAAGAAAAAGTGTGTAACAAGAAACTGTCTGTAAGAAGTATTGGCTGTTGTGAACACTCTTTAATATGTTTTCATTATCTAGAAGACGTTTAACTAAGTGAATATAAATGACGTTTGTGCTCCAGTACTAAGTGTGCTCAAGCACTAAGTGAATCAAAATGAAACAAGTTCAAATTGCAATAATTTAAGGCAATGATAGATCAAAAATACGAAGTAAATGTCATTTATTTCAAAAATAAATATTTTTTTATGAAAGTAATTTTATTTTAACATTATTGTCTTTTTAAACTACAAAGATAATTACAGTGTGTGAAAAGAAGCCTGCTTAATAAATCACTTATTTGGTTGTCTTAACTACTTAATAACGCAATTTAACATAACATTATAATAAGATATGAAATTCATAATTAAATTATCAGTAAAATCTTTGTGTTCGGAGAAATTTTCAAAACGGTTCAGTATCATTTAAGTGGAGGACTCTCTTCATTATTACGTTGAATTATGACTCAATCGAGTGACCTTTACACTTCAGCGTAATAAAGTAGTTTTCGAGATAATTTCACCAACAATCGAGACGAATTCTCGAAACAATTGAGACGATTTTTCGTAGTATCGATAAAGGACAATAAGTATAGGTTTTACAATAAGTATAATACTATACTTCCACGGGCTTTATTTATAAATGCTTATGAACAGCATGTTAGCTATCAAATGTTTTGTCCCTTTCCGACATACGCTATTTTCTAAAAAAGCAAAAGAGACAAAACAATTTTTGAACAGTGTTTTAGTTGCAGCGTTATGCATTAAACGATATGTATTTTAAACGATACTAGCACACAACATATTAGGTGGATAAAAGTACTACATATTGTAAGACAAAAATGGTTTTAGGTTTGTAAGGCCTAGTCGTAATCGATCGAATCGATTGAATCGAAGTACCTAGTAGATTTCATCTTCTATATATATAAAATTCAATGTCCTGACTGACTGACTGACTGATAATCAATGCACAGCCTCAACCGCTACACCTAGAAACATGAAATTTGGCAAGAAGGTTCTTCAAGAGACGTAAGTGCACACTAAGAAAGGATTTTCGAAAATTCCTACGGGAACGGGCTCAACGCGGGCAAAGCCGCGGGGCGCTGCTAGTTTTCAAATAGGTTCAGTGATAATACAACCACAACCATCTACACACATCTTTCCTCTAAAGAATGTTAGTATCATTTAAAACACCTCGCCTCACACATCTTCGCTTCATTGCACCCAATCTTAATCGGATCGAATTCTCTCCGATATTGTTAATCGATCTCAATTAATCTAACCGTCGAGATCACTCGTTAAATCGATAATTAATGAGTTTTATACGAATTCCCGACGTGAGCCACGGAAGCAATCGATGAGATCATTTTATGTGTTAATCGATGTTGTTACTTACGATTCGGGTCTAGGTTACTTCTTAATTTACGGAGTTAGTTTTAGAAGTTTAAATTTAACGTTTGGCCATTGTATGCTGGCGATTATAGTACAACGAACGTCATACATGACAAATCATATCACATCTAACAAAACTGTTAGTAAAATGTGTAAAAAATCGCACCCAATTTTCTACACTAATATTATAAAGAGGAAAACTTTGTTTGGTTGTAATGAATAGGCTCAAAAACTACTGGACTGTTTTAAAAAAATCTTTCACCATTCGAAAGCTACATTATCCACGAGTAACATAGGCTATTTTTCATCCCAAAATTCCCACAGGAATGGACACAACGCGGGCAAAGCCGCGAGGCGCTGCTAGTAGTATATAATTATCTGTGGCGAGTAATCTGTCATTCATAAACGATGTTAACTCATCGTGATTGTTCAGCAACGTGCAGCGTTTCTATCTGAGCGCTATCGCTTGTTAAATTGTCAATCCCGGTTGTTTTATCCTTACCACGTCGGCGGTCTTTAGGTGGTCTAAAACCTTTTTTTTTATTTTTTTTTTATTTATTTTAATATTACAAAGAAACACACTTTACAAAGAAATGATCTCTTGCCAAACTATATAAGTTTGTTGGCAAGTAATTACGCTTATACATATAACATTGCGTGTTCCTACTTATCTAATAACATAATGAATAATCCTAATAAACTACGTAAACAAAAATTATTTGCTGAGTCGCATTGAACAACATGTTATTGTTATGTTTGACACCAGGGTTGGCCAGTAACCTACACTAACTTACTCGGACGTAAACCTACTCAGAATTCTTGTCACTCGGTTTCTGCTATTCAGTAGTAAAGTGCACCAATAAAAGTGATGCGACGCTGCAATAAATAACGGACAGACACACGTGCAATGTGATGTATTCATAAATTACCACGTCACTCACTAGTGTTGGACGGAGAAATGATACGATTTACGATCGAAGTTGTACTGAAACTGGATTACTGAGGTAAACTGTTTAGTTACTTCAATAATTTTATACAATTCTATATCTGAGAGGCTTTTGACCAGCAGTGGACAAAATAGAGACAAATGATTTTTTTCAATGAATTCGTGGCGGGAATGTGACCTTAGCTCAACAGTGGGACGGTAAAAAGTAACGTACAAAAAGAAAACTTTAAAAATAACTTAAAAACTAAAAATTAAAGTACACGTTTAGTGTATTCCTTTGAAAAAGTGATATCGCTGTAAGAAAGTTTTCTCCTAACAATGGCAATTAGAAACAATTAACTACGTCATTACGGGACACCCTATAACATATAAACAGTTGTACTAAAATAGTTGAACAATGTTTTTTGAGAGTTGAAAATGGATAAATGATTTATTCCACTTTGATCACCCCTGGGTCAACAAAGTTTATTTGTAGTTTTGATTGAGCTAGTTTGCGAGCTGCATTATTAGAATACAAGTGTCACAAACTTCGATCAACAATACACAACTAGATATCGGGTCACGTACAAAATCAAAGCTAAATACTGTCCGCGTGGATGACGTGTGACAGCTTATTTTGTTTACTACCGAACTGAAACAAAAATTTTAAAACAGTTCGAAGTTCAACATAATTACAACCATGACACCTAGCAATAAAGTAGCAAATCTTATGAATAAAATAAGAGCTCACTTTTCAAATGAGGCCTTATTCACCGAGACGTATTTTTTGCGCCGACCCGACATCTAGTTGTGTATTGTTGATCGAAGGTCACAAATGTTAAAGTACTCGCTCACTCGTAAATGAAATCGCTAACACGCTCAATCTTAACGAGACTCCTTAATGAGCTTCTAAATCAAGCTCTATGATCGTCCAATCACACGTCGTCTTTACCAAGTACTATAATTTGAGAGCATCATTGTAACGTTATCATTACGTTTTTATAAACGCCGGATGTGGCGGTGGACGGAAAATTAATGTTTGTTTAAGTGTATTAATATTTGAGTTTGTGAGTTGCGGGCTAAGTTGTGAGGTTCTAGCAGTTTTGAAATGTAGATGGTTGTAGCTTAAGTATGTAATGTGGATGATGGTGAAGTTATCGACTGTCGAATAGCTTTAGTAAAATCAAAAGTTCCAAGATCTCCGTTTATAAATTACTAGCAGCGCTGGTTTAACCCGCTTTGTGCCCGTTCCCGTAGGAATTTCCGAATGAAAAATAGCCTATAACCTTCCCGTTGAATGTGGCTATTCATTACAAAAATAATTATTCCAATCGATTGATAGTTTCTGAGATTAGCGCATTCAAACAAACAGACTCTCCAGCTTTATTACGAGTAGATGAGTATAGATTTTAGTTTCTAGACCCAGGTAGGTTTCTATGAACTTTTAGATTGAAACTCATAACCTAAGTCCCTCCTTAAATCTTCTTGTAAACAGAAGAGAAAATACTATCAACTACTAGCAGCGCCCCGCGGTTTTACCCGCGTTGTGCCCGTTCCCGTGGGAATTTCGGGATTTTTTTTACATAAAAACCTTCCTCTTGAATCACTCTACCTATTACAAAAAACCGCATCAAAATCCGTTGCGTAATTTTAAAGATTTAAGCATACAAACAGACAAACAGTGTGACAGACACGAAAAAGAGACGACTTTATTTTATACTATGTAGTGATAATAAGCATTAAAAACTTAGACAGCCAGTTCTGACGACTTTTACTTAACTATCATACCAGTTTTAAAACTCGCTCATCACTCAACACTTGTACCACCAAAATCATCAATTTCAATGAATGATAAATAAGAATCGATGATTACACATCAACGGATCGTCAATAGGTAATAGATGTGAGGATCGAATAGTTATGATCGATATGTGTTGTAAACGATCCCTTTTTGTATTTATAGATACATACGAGCCGAGGGAGCCGCGGGTTTGATTACAGTGTAGACGGGCCCTAAGATTTGTGGACTCATGTTTCGTGTGATTAAAATAAATGGGACATGTTCCATTATTTTATTAGTGTTGGACTTCGTAATATGGTGTCTTTAGTTTTGCATAACTTATTCATAAGTTAGTTATATTATTAGAATGTATAGGGTGTACTCTGTGCCTTAAATTAAAGAACCCCTACATTATTAACGCACTGTAAATAAAGATAAATTAAATTTAAGAAGCCGAAGAGAACAATCGTTAAATATGCATGAACAAAAACCAAACACATAAACCTTGCAGAACCCACGAACTGTAAATTTAAATCGCGCTTGACCCATTTTTTATTCAGACGGTACTTTCTCGAAGACGCTCCTAAAAAGAAAGTACGGTTGGGAAAAAAGAGAATTATCGTTTACGCCCCGAGGCACCCGGGCGACTCGACAAAATGTACAATTCATAATTATCGACCTGCTCGTAGGGATGTGCTACGATGTCGGTGTAACTGTTCAACAGACATTATCAATAATGCATTTATTCGTTTTGCAATATATTAATTTGTATGTCGAACGTATACGAATTTAAAATTACTGAAGCATATCCCACATCACATAAATCACTGCGCAAATTAATATTATCTTTTTGTTGCTATTTACGATAATTTACGTATTTTATTGGCGTTTTCTCCGCGGTGAGAGATAACAAGTTTGGAATAGTTGTATTGAAATTGTTGTTGATAAAATCTTTAGCGTTTATGTGAACAAGTTACAACGGGTATCCAATTTTGTGAAACAATTACCATTAGCGTGTTATCTGCGCGGCGGCGTGATATCGATACTCGATAACATCTGAGGGACGTCTCTATTTGCACAATTACCGGTGCGATGCGATGAGCGTCACGTTTACTTTGCGAGTGAACATCAAAGGCGCCGCCGCAGCCGATATTCGCGCCAAAATTTCCCTTAATCGACCTTCATTTTACAATATTTATCATACCAAGTCACGTTCCATATTATTTATACACCCAATTGCCAGATTTTATTCAATTACACGAAATTATTGTATGAATTAATAAGATTTCGATAATTTATTGTGGATTTAAGTTTTAATCTATTTATTGTATGGAATAAATTTGAATATGTGTAATCAATTTCGTGTAATAACAGTGTTCGTTTGTTTGCAGGTAAGTCGGCGGTGGGGTGAGCGATTATTCTTTTTCTGTTGGCGAAACAATTATTGTAACTTGTTTTATAAGAGTCATTAATATGTTGTGGGTTGAGAAATGTAATCGAATGGGTAATGAAACTGGCGGTTCGTTAGCTGTGCGCGGTGTCGACAGCGCGCGAATATTTATCGATACGACGCCATTGTAATCGATATCGATACAATTAATCATAAATGTGTACATCACTATTTATGTCAACACTTTCTTACTTTTTTTTTACTTCTTCGTGAATCGAGGTGGTTCTTTTAAGTTAGATACGTAAATAATAGTAACGAATGGAGAAGCATGCATTAGTTTCCCCGATAAGAGCTAAGCTCTTAAGTTCAATGATGATGATGTTGAGACCTGAATTTGCCCAGATCTTTTGCGCTGGCTTTGCCTGCCAAAGATCCTCCACAGTGCAGGACACAGAGCTGATAGCTGACACTGGAGCAAGTGAGACATGGTTTGGACAGCGACTCACTCGCAGCTATCGTTATCTTGAGAAACCCCACCTGACACGGTTGTTACTTTACTACGATATAAATACATAATTTCAATTTTAATACAATAATAACTGATTTTTGACCTTAAGTATGCATTGATTTCTTAAATCTAGTTATGGGATCTCCTCTTAGGTATAATGCCTTTGCCAGGAGACCCTGCTCTTCCATAACATTAAGTTTGTATTAATATTTGAATACTGATATTTATCTTTCAATTTATACATCACTTTATATAATATAGTACATAAGTTTATTCGTATTCAGGTATTTATATCCACAATATCGGCATGTCTTTTATGTAACCACAAATCAGAAACTCCAACCGATGATAAAAAGTTATTGAAATCAGAGATGACATTTATTATCATATACCTAACTAACATTTAAGTTCAAAAGTTCAGAAAATAATTTTGTATTTATAATTGGCGTTATTTTTATTGAACTTTACATTAATTCCACTGTAATTACATGGAGATTTCAAGTGAATATGAATGTCAAAGAAGATTGTTATGCCTATGAGTAATCAATAAAAAGTGGATGACATAATTAAATCTCATATAAAAGCTAGCCTGTAATGTCCCACTGCTGGGGAAAGGCCTTCCAACTGAAGAATATCAATAAAGTGAATAAAATACAGACAAAATTCTCACACCAAAATAATAGAATACTCAAATCTCAAGGATTTTCCGATTCGACGTCTAAAGCTTTCTCTTGTTCTGTTTAACTAATTTTATTACAAGTCGGCGAAACAAAAGCCGGTGAAAATTATAAACAATACAACAAGTACAGTCGAGGAAATAACGCAACATTGCACTCAACAAACGCAAATGGACAATTAATAGACAGTTATCGGCACCAAGCGGCTGCGTGCGATAGCGTAAACATTAAATATTTCAATGCTGTGTACAATCGAGGCGGGCGGCTACCTCAGCATCTTGCTGCGCAAAGGCACCGCAGCGCCGATTAGATGCGCAACCGCAGGATTTACTGCTTGGTGTGGACTATCGCACACAATAAATTAGAAATTCGTTAGATAGAGACGTTCAACTCGGATTCCAATTATTTCTCTGATAGTACCTCGGTCTGTTGTTTTGGATGGCAACATTCTTTGAATCGTTTTTGTGCGAGGCATATGAGGCTATTTTAAGATTGGTTCGGTTTGTTTGTTGCATTGGTGAAAAGTAAATATTATTTTAAGTATCAGTCTATTCGATTTTACGATTATTTAATACTTTGACTATGTTGAAGTTTTTCTTCATACAAAAGACATCAACGAGCTCTTTGGTATAGTTGAACCGTGGTTGAATAGAATTTAAGTGTTGTATTTTAATAAATAACGGTCTATCAAAGTGTCCATAAGAAAATACAACTTTAAATTGTTAGAATAGTATGAATACTAATAATAGCCTGGGTGTATCTATTTTTAATATGTATCATGTTTGTGTGTATCAATAACAAAAACCCTGTCTGATACAACTCAATAATTAGCGCGTAAAATTAATTTAAAGAACAATATGGCGCCAACACTCGAAATAACTTGTTCAGAAATAGTTTGAGGCGAGAGACACGGCTAGCGGCGGTCAGGCAGCCTTGAATCGTGAACAATCGCGACAACCAACCTTAAAAACGCACTTGTTCATTATACCTAATTGACGTCTTGGGAACAATGTCGTCGCGCGTAGTGCCGAGTGGACTCTCCCGCAAAAACTATAATCTATCGATTCTTTCCTCGCACGTAACCGTTTTTATTCCCGAACGCATGCCGATATCGGTCCAGCTCAAATTGCGAATCCCCAACCAATTACAATATCGACCTTAAGAGCACCGCAGAAAAATTTCACAAAACAATTTCCCTTCGGAACGAGCGATAAGGTCGAATATGCAATGCCAGGAATCCAATACGCACTTTGCCCAGCAAAAAGCTGTACAGGGAGTCATGAATTAATCATGAACTGCGACAAATAGTATAGTTAAAGGTCAGTAGCTTCATTACAGATGCGTAAAGCTCACCTGTATGATTGGGTGGCGATCAGCCCTATTTATTGTTAGACATTCAATCACGAATATTCATTTTTGTGGGTTGTCATTGTGACGTTGACAGATGTGTGGTTTTGACAGTTGATTTGAGCGGGAAAGTGTGGTGCGTTGGAGCGCGAAGTGTGGAGTGGCCTGTGTGCGGCGGCGGAGGCCGCTGGAGGCGCACTGGAGGCCGTCGCTCCGCGGCCCGCCCTCGCTCCGCCTACTGCTCTGTTACCAACTTCACTGCGGTCCGGAAAAGTGGGAAACTCGAGGGTAGTGGGGAAGTAGAGCCACCACGGCCTGGTGGGGACCACCGTACCACCGACGATTTGTCAACTCACTGATAAATATCACGCTCGTTGCGAAACGTATTCGTCTAATATTCACACACTTTTATGGATGCAGAATGTAAGATCGGGTCATTAGAAAATATATTTTAATCTATTTTGGTTTAAATAACAACATTTATTGGATTATATTTGAATTTTATTGGATAGTTACCATTTTAGTACGGATAGATTTGTAATTTGTAGTTCACTTGATTTTATCAATATTTATATATGTTTCAAAGCAACGGGGCTAAGAAAATATAATTTAAGTCCAAACTAACGCAACAGTTATAACAAACATAACATTACAATAAATCGAAATTGAATTAAATAATGTTTATTGTTTCAAAAGCTAACGACATCCAAACTTAACAAGTCCAAAAGTTTATTATAATTATTATCGAAATCAACTGAGACTGGTAGGTAAATAAAACTATAAGCTACGTACATATTGCCTTTTAAAGAACCTGACTCATTTAAACTTATGTAAATTTGTATATTTTATTAAATTATTTACTTCTCTTGCTAAATCGACCTCTTAAATTTTTTTAGGATAAAACCGTATAATTACAGTGACTTTCATTTGTTTTTGTGTTTCATTAGTGGTTGAGATTGAAACGGTTTAAGCAAAATTTTAGTTACAAAAACGTACTGAAAAGCACCACTAGTGATACCACCACTAAGTATCACTAATCACTGTAGAATTTACTATCTACCAATCATAATATAATGAAGTCTAAAACAGTTTTGTAATTTGAACATTTTCCAAAACAAACCGAAAAAGATAATAATCCTATCTAACTAATATTATAAATGCGAAAGTTTGTGTATGAAAGTATGTTTGTTTGTGTTTCACGAAAAAACTACTTTCCGAATTTGGATGAAACTTTACAGTAATAAAGGTTATATGTATATCAGAATAACACATGGGATACATTTTATCCCAAATTTCTTGCGGGAACTGGTACAACGCAGGTAACACCGCGGGCGCGGCTAGTTTAATATATTTGTAGGTATCGATTGTGTCTTGGATTTCCATGTCTCCACGTCTGCGAACCGCGAGGGAAATCTTCAAGGAACGATATATATTTGACTAAGTAATTGTATTGGAAAATGTTAAAGCTGTCTCAAGCTGTTTCTTATTTAAACTGTATTCTAAATTTAAATAGAAAATCTGATGTGTTAAAGCCTTGGATATCCTCTTTGGGTGCCGTATTTTTATATCCGTTTTTAGTGACAGTGGTCAGGTTGACCATCCACTCGATGAAGAAGAAGTGACGGTAATGCCGCTGTTTTGCTCAAACATATAATATGTTTAATGAAAGACCAATCGAATCGTTCCAAATATCATATACATTTTCAAGTCGTTTTTTAACTATACAAATATAATACTTTGAGTTTGTTTTTTCAAGTTTGTTTTTTAACAGTCTAATATCAGAAAGTACCAATCTAATTTAAATAATTATTTATGTAATTGCCACATTCAACGGGAAGGTTACGGGCTATTTTTCATCACGATATTGCTACAAGAACGGGTACAAAGAGGGTAAAATCGCGGGGCAGTACTAGCGAAATAATACGATGGTCCAACGATAGACTTTTTCCGTAGAATAGATATAAAATATATCTAATAGAAGAATATCTATTGTTACTAGGCAGTGCAAATCTCTCGAGCTCACCACCGGACTTCCGTGGCGTGTGTGGTCTCCATTGTCCAGGAGTGGACATCATAATTCAAAACACTCGTTACCGCAGAATTATTAACTTGTACACTTAGAACTGTGATTTATTGTCACGCACTATGTTCTGTGAAACGTGATTGTGAGGTACGTTGGTGGGGTGTAGGAGTGTTTGGAAATATGTGGTGGCGTGAATTCCGTTTTCTAATATTGTACCCGTTTTTAAAGGGAATTTTGGGATAATAAAATACTTTAAAATACAGTATGGTTTTAACAACATAAGTTTACCGTCATTGTACCCGTTTTGTGTTACTTCTTGATAAAAAGTCCTTTGAATTACAATACATTACATTTCACCAATATTCGTTCAGTAATTTTTACGTGAAATAGAACTTTCACATTTATAGGATTAGTAGATTAGGATAATTAGGTTTAGTACCTTGTGGGTAGGTACTTAGTACTTTTTCATTGTATTTGGTGGTTTGTTTAGATGTATTTTTCCATATTTGTATGTCCTTATATTAATCTGACGGGTTCTTTTTACACAATAGATTTTAATTTTTTCTGAATATACATATTTCCGAAAAACATCCGTCAAAGTCTGACGACGATTAAATCAACACTTAAACAATTGACTTAATTTTTCAAACATGACATCTCAAAATCACTCATTAAATCATCTCTACTAAGGATGCATTTTACGTGTCTAAGTACAGGCGTTAGGAACATATGACTAAAAACTAGCTTGGTACAGCTAAGCTCGATCGTACCGGGTCGTCGAGTAAACAGACCGACATTCAAAGCACATTTATGTAAATCTCCATCGGGTGTTAAAATCAGGCTCCTGTGTGGGAGGCTGATTCATTCCCCGCCATATTAGTACATTACGTCGTCTAACCAACATCCTAAATAGGAACAATGACAATTAAACGTGATTTTTTGTGTCCAAATCACGGAGTTTGACCATTTTTGGTGCAGCTACCGTTTCGCTTCGTGACGTCTGAGATCATATTGTTTGTCTGTTGTGATTAGCTTTCTCTTAATGTTTTAATAGGCTTTTTGTTTGTGTTTTGTTTTTTAAAGAAAAACACCCGGAAAGACGTAGTATTGTTATCTGTACGAGTATTAAACGAGTGTAATCTATATCTCTATCTATGACATTTACTTAGACATTTTTCTAAGCAAACCAGCAGGGATAAATGCAACAAAATAAACAACCCGTTTGACAAGCCCGTTGGCACAGTGGCAGTAAGAGCACTTACTGTGTCGGGGGTTGCGGGTTCGATTCCCGCCCGGAGTCAACAATATGTGCAGACATAGTTGTTGGCGACGACGTCTGGGTGTCAATTATACATTCTTATAAAGTATTTGTGTATGTATATGTAGTAGTATCAGTTAATTAGATACCATAAGACAAGCTTAGAGCTTACTTTGGGTCTAATTAACCGTGTGTGAATTTGTCCAGGTATATTTATTAGGTTATTAGGTATAACCAAACGAATAGCTTGTAAAACGATTGTCTTTTCTATCTATGCTTCTACTCGTAAACTAATTTAAAAGATGTTTGTTGCTTTGTCTTTTTGTTAGCTATTTTTCGTCAACTAAAAGTGAGTACTTTACTATTTAAAAAAAGCGTGTTAAAAACGATTTCTTTATCATTTTATAAGTACCAAAAGTTAATTGATAAATAATGAAACATTATCACAATGTATAACATTTGAGTTATAACCTATTAAATATTATTTACGACTCCGACGAGTAATAGTCGCCACATCATTATTATACACACTAGCAGCGCCCCGCGGTTTTACCCGCGTTGTGCCCGTTCCCGTAGGAAATCCGGGATAAAATGTAGCCTATAGCCTTCCTCGATAAATAGACTATCTAACAGTGAAAGAATTATTCAAATCGGTTCAGTAGTTTCTGAGATTAGCGCGTTTAAACAAACAAACAAACAAACAAACAAAACAAACTCTTCAGCTTTATAATATTAGTATAGATTAGTATAGATTAAATATTATTTACGACTCCGCCGAGTAATAGTCGCCACATAATTATTATACTCGTACACATACTAAACGACTAATGAATAAAACATCCTATTTTTATTTTTTCACCATATTTGGTTTAGTTTAATGAATTGTCCAAAAGGTTATAGCGGATAAACAATGTTGTTTGTCTATCGTTTGGCACTTACGCCTTCTCAAAAACTGTTTAGTATTTTATATAAAGTAAAGGCATTAGTATTTTAATAAAGTATCACTACAGGGCAAAGGCCTCTCGTCTCACTGATGATATCAGTATTGTGAGGAAGATGAAGCTTAGTTTTTATTTTAAAAAACTTGTACTATATTATTAACTAACAGCGCCTCGCGGTTTTGGTCTTCAAATCTTCGTAATTTCTAGACTAATAGCATTTAGTACTAATAATTACTGTTCCGTAATATTTTACTTAAGATAACGTAAAGTACTATTCTTAAAGTTAAGTTTAAGCCATAATTCAGTAATTAATACATAATAATTAATATATAATAATTAGCCTTAAAGTTCCCATTACAAAGCATTAGTCCTTTCAAACCGTCAAACTAGTAAACAAGCAATAGTATTCCTTATTGACTGAGTTGTTAAGGTTGCAATTGCCGACGTCTCATAGCGCCCTAAGGCTCATTCATAATCTTAATAAAATATGATTTATTTAGCACGAAATATGAGGCCGCGGTGGTCTAGTTATGGTCATGTGTTCAAGTCTGTCTGTCTAGTCGTAATCAATGGAATCGCAAGACTACTTTGTTTTCTCTCTCAATCACTACATAGTATAAAACAAAGTCGCTACTTTTGTCTATTTGTTTGTCTGTATGCTTAAATCTTTAAAATTACGCAACGGATTTTGATGCGGTTTTTTGTAATAGGTAGAGTGATTCAAGAGGAAGGTTTATATGTATAAAAATTCCCGAAATTCCCACGGGAACGGGTACAACGCGGGTAAAACCGCGGGGCGCTGCTAATTTTGTATAATCGATACAGTAGTATTTTTCAAATTTTCAGTTAGAGAAAAAATAAGTTGTAAGTCGTTACAAATCTTTATATTTAAATAATAAAAATGTGCCTGTAATGTCCCACTTTAACCGTGTGTGAATTTGTCCCGGTATATTATAATTATTTAGCAGCGCCCCGCGGTTTTACCCGCGTTGTGCCCGTTCCCGTGGGAATTTCGGGATAAAATGTAGCCTATAGCCTTCCTCGATAAATAGACTATCTAACAGTGAAAGAATTATTCAAATCGGTTCAGTAGTTTCTGAGATTAGCGCGCTTAAACAAACAAACAAACAAACAAAACAAACTCTTCAGCTTTATAATATTAGTATAGATTAATTACTAGCAGCGCCCCGCGGTTTTACCCGCGCTGTACCCGTTCCCGTGGGAATTTCGAGATGAAACATAGCCTATGTTACTCGTGGATAATGTGGCTTTCGAATGGTGAAAGAATTTTTAAAAACGGTCCAGTAGTTTTCAAGCCTAATCATTACAAACAAACAAAGTTTTCCTCTTTATAATATTAGCGTAGAAAACAATTGGTCACGTGACCACCATGCCTAATCAAACCGGAAGAAATGCACTTCTCTATTATTCACGTCACAGTCTCAAAGAGCAAGTCAACGGACTCGCCCGAAAAAACAATTATATCCTGCGAATGTGACTAAAATAGACATTAAAAAAAAATGCACAATGTATACCCACTTCCCGTTGGAGGCGGACAGTTTCCGCTTTAGGTCAATGACATTTTGACAGGTAGTAATTTATGTAACATCTTTATTGTGTAAGTACTTTACCGATTATTAAGCACTCTAGTTGTTAAACATATTGAAATAAATCTATACTACTAGCAGCGCCCCGCGGTTTTACCCGCGTTGTGCCTGTTCCCGTGGGAATTTCGGGAATTTTTATACATATAAACCTTCCTCTTGAATCACTCTATCTCTTAA
Organism: Cyclophora albipunctata; assembly: GCA_963082685.1. Lineage (NCBI taxonomy): Eukaryota > Metazoa > Arthropoda > Insecta > Lepidoptera > Geometridae > Cyclophora > Cyclophora albipunctata. Next base: position 1,240,211 of record OY720122.1, read on the forward strand.
AAAAACTGCATCAAAATCCGTTGCGTAGTTTTAGAAATCTAAGCATACAGACAAACAGACACGAAACAGAGACGGCTTTATTTTATACTATGTAGTGATAACAAGGCTGAATACTCGTAATTTGATTTTTGTTCGCTTAAAAGCGCTAATCTCCGAAACTACCCATTCGATTAGAATCATTCTTATTGTAATGGATAGCCACATTCAACGGGAATGTTATACGCTTCGATCAACAATACACAACTAGATATCGGGTCACGTACAAAATCAAAGCTAAATACTGTCCGCGTGAATGACGTGTGACAGCTTATTTTGTTTACTACCGAACTGAAACAAAAGTTTTAAAACAGTTCGAAGTTCAACCTAATTACAACCATGACACCTAGCAATAAAGTAGCAAATCTTATGAATCAAATAAGAGCTCACTTTTCAAATGAGGCGTTATTCACCGAGCGTATTTTTTGCGCCGACCCGACATCTAGTTGTGTATTGTTGATCGAAGGTTATACGCTATTTTTCCCGAAATCCCTACGGGAACGGGCACCCAAGACAAAACAGTGTCTCGCTGCTAGTAAATTGTTAAATAAATACACTCTGACAAATTCACACGCGGTGAATTAGACCCAAACTGAGTTCTAAGCTTGTATTACGGAATCTAACTAACTGATGCTTAATGTAATGTTAGTTTAAAAGATAAATTATAAATAACTAGCCGCGCCCCGCGGTTCCACCCACGTTGTACCCGTTCCTGCGGGAATTTGGGATAAAATGTATCTCATGTATTATTCTGATGTATAAACCGATACTACTGTAAAGTTTCATCCAAATCCGTTCAGTGGTTTTTGCGTGAAAGAGCAACAAACATACATCCGTACATACATACATCCTCACAAACTTTCGCAATTATAATATTAGTAGGATTTGTATTTGGTATCAAAAACAACTCTATCCATTTACTGAGTGTATTTTACACTCCAATGCTCATTTAATTAATTAAATTACGGTATAATTATGCTGCGAATCTGTTTTGCGCCAAAAAATGAATAAATATTAAATATTTTGCCGATTAATTACCGATTTCCTCTTAAGTGTAATACTCAAAGTAACGTTTAATTAATTCATTGATTACTAATTATGTGCTTTTCCTTCCTCTGAAATTTTTAATTTTATGTTTTTAAATATACTCGTGTTCTCGTGGGAGTTTCAGGATAAAAATAGCCTATAACCTTTCCGTTTAATATGACTATCCATTTCTAAAAGAATTATTATTACTAGCAGCGCCTCGCGGTTTTACCCGCGTTGTACCCGTTCCCGCGGGAATTTCGGGAATTTATATACATGTAAACCTTCCTCTTGAATCTACTATCTACTTTAAAAAAACCGCGTCAAAATACGTGCAGTAGTATTTGAGTCTATCGCGAACAGACAGACAGACGCGGCCGGGGACTTTGTTTTATAATATGTAGTGATTTAATTGTTTAGTTTTTGAGATTATCAAACAAACAAAAAGTCAAATTCTTTAGCTTTATATATTCAGTGAGATGAGAGGCCTTTGCCCAGCAGTGGGCCATTCATTACAGACTAATACTTATTATTACTTTTATTTTATTAGTATCTATACTAATATTATAAAGCTGAAGAGTTTGTTTTGTTTGTTTGTTTGTTTGTTTGTTTGTTTAAACGCGCTAATCTCAGAAACTACTGAACCGATTTGAATAATTCTTTCACTGTTAGATAGTCTATTTATCGAGGAAGGCTATAGGCTACATTTTATCCCGAAATTCCCACGGGAACGGGCACAACGCGGGTAAAACCGCGGGGCGCTGCTAGTAGGTAATAAACTTCAATTCAATTACCTCTAGACATAACCACGAACAAAAGCTAATACAAAATGATAATAACTCTATTCCTCAAGATTGAAAATGTGTATCGAATTTTAATCAGCCGGATATTACTGTGTGAACTTTCTTATAAACAAATATTTTATTTGCCATCTTTGACTTGACTTTACTAGCATTTTTGACCCTTATTTCCATTGAATTAAGGTTTATAAAGTTGGAAATATGTTTTGTATGGTGAAACATGTATTTTTTCATTGTTTTTTAATGTAAAGGAAGACAAATGGATGCATTGGTGACATAATAACTAGCGCGTGTTTTAAATAGTAATTTTGTAGTGTAATAGTGTTATTCGAATTTGGAATACTAATGGTACTTCAGATAGTCATAGACGTATCGCCATTTTTATTTATTTTTGCGGCGCTTTTGAGATGTGCCTACATTTTGAATTTTGAATGACAAAGTTAGAGTATTGACACCGGAAGTAGTCTGGGTAATAAAACTGGTGCTTGACTATCGAATTTTAAATTAAATGAAATATGGTGAAGCTGGTTGTTCTATAATTTACGAAGCGAAGTTAGTTTTAAATGGTTATTTTTCATTTTGAATATTAACACAGTTGAACAGAAAAATATTTATGCATTTTGACTCAATTATATATTTTCAGCCATCTCGTATAATGTCCACCAATTATTATCAATCGTAGCACATCTACATAAATCTGGTTAAAGGCACCACCTACAACCGCGCCATCAAGGTAAAGTATTACCCTGCAATGTCCCACTGCTAGGTAAAGGAATCACTCACTGAAGATGTCAGTACAGTGAGGAGGATTAGGCCTAATCACCCACGCTTACCAAATACGCTATCAAGAAAAAGGTTAACCTGTAACGATTTTTCTAACCGTCAACAACCAGCTGTGTAATCCTAATCACCTATTCAACTGACAAAGGTGAACGACCTCCAGTCATTTGGCAGTGGTTAATCCTCGTCACTTCCTCCCGGAAGTAGATGCGACGCGTCTCGTCCCGAATATTCAAACGGATTCATTGTCCTGTTAATATTTATTTCGAACTTCAACTGTTTGGAGGTGGTACCGGAGAGGTGAACGAACAAAACAATCGTTTTCTTCATTCATTCATTCATTATTTTGTTAATTCCGAGTAGGTTAGTGGCCAATACTGGTGTCAGAGTTTTTAAATCGCCTAAAAGCCTCCGATATGGTCTAACTATTAACGATTAAATAACCGCGACCGACTGCTTAACGATGGTGTGCTTAATCAAATTTTAGGCTTAATAAGATAGGAATTTATTTTAAATAAGAATCAATCTGTTCACTCAATAATCTCAGAAAGAACGATATAAAATGAGAAGCATTGAAAATCTTTAAAAAATAAAATTAAAATAAACACACCGTTTCATTCACTTCAAAATTGCTCGACCAGATAACACACAAACAGACCACAATAGATAGGTACTCACCTTTAAAGGTATGAATCCGCCCATTCTCCCCTAGCGAGTTTCCGATATATTTCCGAAGAAACAAGATATTCGGTTCCACATCAAAGGAAACTGGGGAAATTCTATCTGTATCGATGCTTGTGGGTAACAGATGCTGTCGGAATGTAGAGGTAAAAATACTTAGTATTGGTTGGATTGTTGACTGTTTTATTGGATTATAGAGTACTAGCAGCGCCCCGCGGTTTTACCCGCGTTGTGCCCGTTCCCGTGGGAATTTCGGGAATTTTTTTACATAAAAACCTTCCTCTTGAATCACTCTACCTATTACCAAAAACCGCATCAAAATCCGTTGCGTAATTTTAAAGATTTAAGCATACAGACAAACAGACACGAAACAGAGACGACTTTATTTTATACTATGTAGTGATGGTGAGGTGCGGAGTAACATGGGCATTATTGTATTGACGACTAAAACTTATGTAAGTTTTCTTAAGACTTTATTTAAGTTGTCTCATAACATAATATACGTTAATATCTTACAACCTTGACTTTAGTTTTCATAAATATACTAGCTGCGCCCCGCGGTTTCACTCGCGTTGTACCCGTTCCCGCGGGAATTTCGGGATGAAAAATAGATGTTGGCCGATTCTCAGACCTACTCAATATGCTCACAAAATTTCATGAGAATCGGTCGAGCCGTTTCGGAGGAGTACGCGAACGAACACTGTGACACGAGAATTTTATATATAAGATTTAACTTTTAGCGCTAGGTTAGGTGTGTAGAATGTAAATAGATACAGCGACAGCAACTACCAATTTTAAAGAAAGAACATTGAACATTAGTTGTGACGCTAATAGCCGTTCACCATCATTGCATTATCACCCTACTGCTGAAAAGAAAAATTATACTCGTTACGTATCTACGTAAGAAATAAATTAGGAAACAAACGTACAACTAACTTAAAAATGTACAATAACAATGTAGTGCAGACATTAAAATCAAAATTCGGTTCCCATTCAAATATTCTCCAATCATCTCCATACGTCTTCTTGATTGAGTAATTAAACGTATTTTACTATGTATCTCGATCCCGTTATTGACGGTAAATGACTCGAAATTGTCTTAAACAACACAGATTGTTCAAATAATATACATTTTTTAAATAGTTTTGGTTCCAATGTGGTCGTGAGCGTGTTTAGTATCGTTTTAATCACTACATATGTAGTATAAAATAAAGTCGTCTCTGTTTCGTGTCTGTTTGTCTGTTTGTCTGTATGCTTAAATCTTTAAAATTACGCAACGGATTTTGATGCGGTTTTTTGTAATAGGTAGAGTGATTCAAGAGGAAGGTTTTTATGTATAAAAATTCCCGATATTCCCACGGGAACGGGCACAACGCAGGTAAAACCGCGGGGCGCTGCTAGTTGTTTATTAAAATAACTGTGGAGACGTTTCTTTGTAAGGTAAGTGATAGTTTATTAGTACAAGGTGTTGTTTTATTTAGCGAATTTACAAGCACAAATGTAATATAATGCAAGCAAGTGTTAAGTATGTATACACGTACTATTATCTAACTTACCGCCTTACTGAGAAACGTCAATTAAATTGACAATTAACTAATTGACGTTAGTTTTTAGGTTTTTGTACCCAAAGGGTAAAAACGGGATCCTATTACTGAGACTTCGCTGTCCGTCCGTCCGTCCGTATGTCACCAGGCTGTATCTCAGGAACGGTGATAGTTGACAGTTGAAATTTTCACAGATGATGTATTTCTATTGCCGCTATAACAACAAATAAAATAAAACAAATATTTTTTCCCATACAAATAAACGTGATTTTTTGCCGTTTTTTAAAGTACGGTACCCTCCGACTCGCACTTGACCGGTTTTTTTTAAATTTGGTACTTAAGTAACAAAAACCCTTTTAATTATGTTTTGATTAAAAAAGCTCACCGTTTTACCTTGAAAAGAGATGAAACGATGAATTAGATTGGTAAGATCCGAGATGCGAGGCCTTTGTCCAGTGTTAAAGGCTAACTTTTTTAAACTTTTTGGCATAATTTTCCATACATTTAGTAAAATATGATGTTTAATCAGTAATAATTAGACGTCTCAGTACGATGGTAAGACGATGTATTAGTATGTATCTGAATATCTTTTTATAATCACGTCTGCTATCTTAATAACTCTAATAAAATATTCGCATTGTCAAACCATTGACGTCGGTACTATTGTCCTATGTTTTAATTAAATAATTCATTCATAATAATGTATGTTACTATTCATATGTACTTCACTAGCAGAGAATCGCGGATTTACTTGCGTATTTTTGCAGTTGATTTTGAAATTAATTTATTAATAATTTTATGTTGTTACGTTAATGAGTCTAGTCTCACGTTAGAAAAGTAATTAATATTATAGAATATATAATTAGTTTTGTTTCTTATTAGAAACGTTTAAAAGTAAACAAAATTAGGAGTTTATTTAATCCCTCAAAGAGATAAAAAGTGTACCTACATTTAAGAATTGCATCCTACTTTTCACAACTTTAAGAACAGCAGTTCAATCTTTACCTATAGACAATACATTTTATTGTTAATTCATAATGAAGTGCCAATATTGATGCGTACGTGATCGGCATCGAACCCCGGACGTTACTCACGCCAAGGTTAACGTCACTGGGTCTAAGGAGCCCACAGAAGTACTAGGACAGGAAGTAATGCAATTTGATTCAGAATATTTTAGAACTGTAGTAGCAAAAATAAAAATTACGACTAATCCTTCTCACTGTTCTCATATCTTCAGTAAGATGAGAGCAGCCTTTAGTTTTTTTTCAAACTTTCATGGTTTTTAGGGTTCCGTACCCAAAGGGTAAAAACGGGACCTTATTACTGAGACTTCGCTGTCCGTCCGTCTGTTACCAGGCTGTATCCCAAGAACGGTGATAGCGAGACAGTTGAAATTTTCACAGATTATGTATTTCCATTGCTGCTATAAGAACAAATACTAAAAGTAAAATAAAACAAATATTCAAGGGGCTCCCATATGATACAACAAACGTGAGTTTTTGGCGTTTTTTAAATAGATAGAGTGATTCAAGATGAAGGTTTATATGTATAAAAATTCCCGAAATTCCCACGGGAACGGGCACAACGCGCTAAGGGCGCTGGTAGTTTATTTATAAACATACATTTGTTAGGTTATTAATACTATGCAGACAGGATCAAATATGATCAAACATTTAGAACATAAGGTGATGATTATATCACTCAACTAACATCGTAGTCTAGCTCCTACATAATAAATCTTTATAAATATGGCATTTTAAATAAACATCTATTTAAATCATCGGTTTTTAAATCAAATATGTTATCTATTCCATGTTTTAAGATATCATATAATTTACTAACCGAGTTGAAAGCTATAAAAATACATTTTACCATTATAACGACAGTATTACTATAATTTACTTGTCATAATTTGTGTTGGCGTTTGCACACGGTACCTTAACCGATATAACAAAGGATATGCTACCTTATAACTTAGTTTAGAAGACTGGTTTTGCCTTGAAGATTTTAATATAAAATCCTTTCTTGATTGTCCTTAAAAGGCTGTTTGAAATTGAGGTTACATTTGCGTCTCTAAAAATTTTTTGTCCTTTTCTAACGTTCGAGTGTTGCGTCTATCTGTCTCACTCGCTTTAGAATTAATTTGAAATTGATAGATTTTGCCAAAAAGTTAGTTAATTATTTTTGTATTTGGTTAATGGGGTCGAGAAAACGTTTTTGTTTCGTTTTTAAATTAATATTGCGTGTTGTTTTTCAATATAATTTAAATATTATTTGCTAATTGGTGTAACTGGTAATTATTTCACTTACAAAGAAACCTAGAAGTAAGCCAGCAAGTAATATGTGCTTCAAACGTTTTGGGTAAGCTACTATAGACTTTTAATTATTCCAATATCTTTGTATTATAATATAATAGGTATATTATACCTAGTAACATATATAACAAAACAACCAAACCTAAAAGCCCAAAAGCTCAAACAAACCACCTCATTAAGGCCTTTCAACGCATAATTGTTACCATGCCGCGTTCACACCAGCGCACGCATGAAATTATTATAATGAACGGAGCGTTCACTCGCCGACACGCCTAGTTCATTCAATCCATTCAGTTAATGAATGACCGAGATAGATCGGCAGATAAACCAAGATAATCGTTAGTGTGAACTTAGCATTATGTTTTTATTTTCAATGTGTAATCAATTCGTCTATCGGTTTATTAATGTATCTAGTGTAATGTCTTCATTCACAGCTTTGTTTTATTTTCTTTAGTATTCTTTAGTAATTGCTACTTGTGTTCTGTGGAGTCATGCATGTTATTTGAAGTTATTGACGAGTTGTAGGCAAAGAGATTTGTTAGTCAACACCTCTTTGTATGTATGAATGAATGGATTTTAAGCCGTCGGTCCCGGTTACTTTCTACGGATAGTAGTCGTTACATGAGCCATGTCAGAGGCCATTGGCGCCTCAATAACTCTGACACCAGGATTGGTCAGGTTGACCATCCACTCGATAAGAAGAAGTCTTCTTAAACAAAGGACTTACATAATAAACAAATAATATCAACGTTATAAATTTTAGCTTTTCATAACATAAGCACTTATAGATAAGTTTAAACACAGCATCCTTCGAAGTCTACCATTCGCTATGCTAAAAAGTATTTTCAAAGAAAACAATCTCCATAAAAAACTGAATACGAAATAGTGAAAACACCAGAACATGTCTGATTCATAAGATGCTCTATATGCTAACAAAAACTTTGGACACATTCGATCCGTGTTAGAAACCGTGTTCGGGAATATCAATCCGTTTTTGTAACGTGTTCGACTTGTGTTCGTTATGTACGGAACTTAGGGAGTTAACAATCGTGAATGAATCTAATCTGTTATTTTTAAAACCGTTCCGTTTCGCACTTGAAACGGTTCCACGGGATTCCGTTCTTCGTTCAAATGTTTTCGTAACAAAGTTTATTCCAATTAAATGCGACGAATTCAATTGGCCGTGTGGACGTGACACGATTTTTGAATTCGCTTGTTTTTTTATTATGTTCAGAAATGTTAGGAAATGTTGTATATTTTGTTGTAAACTAAAACGGGATAGTATTATTGTTACAGTGTTTTTCCCCAGTCTCGGGGCAAGCCCGGTCTTTTTCCTCTCATTCCCTTTGGAGTTTTATAAATAAATAATAAATACTCGGCAGGGTAAGGCTTTCCTTCCTTTCTTAAAATGTCAGAGTAATGTTAGAATTCGCAAGTGATATTTTTATTCAATTATATTTAAGAGCAATTGAAATGTAAAAAACACACTCACATACAAGCTTATACCACCCCTATTTTTATCTGGTTTAAAAATGCCGTCTATTACAATGATAACAATGTCAATACTAATCTGTTACAATGTCGCTTAACCTTTTCCAAGTCTATTCATCTAAATACAAAATAAAACAAAAATAGAAACAGCAAAATACGATTAGTGCCGTGTGCCACCAACCACGTGGGTGAGAGATATCCTTAAAAGCTCAATAAAGTGCGTAGACTTCATAAAAATTACAATAAATTAAGATACATTTGTCTTCTTGATGAGGTATTAGTGAAACAGTTAATATGATAAATATATATTTATGTTAATGATGTAGTGTTTTGGCTTGTTTTTTTATTTGCCTTCGGTTTTGGTTATTAGAAACTTTTGGCGTTAGAGAGTTGGTGCTCGGAAGTGTTTTTATAGTAAGTTAGTAAAAACGAGCGCTTGGCGAATGCTTTCTCTAAGTTAGTCTAACTTTAACTTCGTAAGTTAGTAGAAAACTTAGACATAAAGTTGGAACACAAAGGAATCGTTATTAAGACTACTAATAGTCCGACTGAGCATTGGTAAAGCAAAGTGAACCTTATGATGTAGGTAATTTAAGTTAAGACGTTTACCGCAATTACATGCGGTGATCGACATAGTGGAAGAAAATGATAGTTTTCGGCGAGTAACATAATTAGGTGTACATTCGTTATAAACTTAATATAGTTTTGGAGTGTACTTTAAATTGTTGGTCTTAGTTAATATTCTTGCTTCCTATGTCTAAATCCTTAGCTAGACCGGCAAAAAGCACTGATACTAGGATTGGAAACGAACCAAGCTTTATTTTCTGATGGAACTAATTCACGAATTGATTAAAACAAAAATGTCACCCCACTGTGATCCACCTCGGAGGTCGATTCAGGCCCAAAGACGCGAAATTTATTTCCCAAAATTCTTTTATTTTTTTCGACAATTAATTGAAGAAATCGGTTGCGACGAAATCATTCCAGGTTGACAGTTCCTAAGGAGATATTATGATTGTTTTTTGTGGCCCTTATTCCGTATAGCCTAAAGTTGGTTTTGGTATAAAATTCTGCTGGTTTTGGTCTAGTAAAAAGTCAGGAATATGTTTTTGTATGCGATGGACCACACAGGCTGTGTCAGATCTTTCAATACACAATCGTTCCGAGTAAAAATATCATAAGCTTTTATCGTGCCAAAGTTCCAAATTCGGTTTTTATTGTACTTGTTTTAATGGGTTGCTAGAACTATGTCGCTTTAACTTGGGCTTGTTTGATAATGTTGAATACTAATTGTTGAATATTAATTATGTACACAAGTAGGTTATGTATGTACCTTGTGTATTTTAAAGTGATAAGATATTATGTGACTATAGAGTGATGTAGGAGACGATAGCGTATTTTTTCAAAAAAGTCTTAATATAAATAGATATTGTTATTTTTTACTGTTCCTGCAGTTTCACCCGCAGCAGCTTTAAGGGTTATTCTGAAAGACGGTGCTGAAACGACTGAAAATACCAAATATGTATCACGAAAATCAGTACAGCCATTCTTGAGTTGTAGAAGGTGACTGTAGGAGGTTGCCGCAAGCCACGATTGCACCTACAATGCGCGCGAACCGCTTACGGATGCGGTCTGCGGGTTAATATAACTTGTGCCTTAAATCTAAACCTCGCCACAGGACCTATATAAAAATCCATTGCAAATGCACTTGCCTTACTGCAACCAAAAACGCTTTTAAAACGTAAAATACGTAACTACTTTTTGCTACACACAAACATAAACTTAACTCACAAACAATTACCGATACTGGCTCTTAAATCCTTTATTTAAAGTTAAACTTTTAGCAAATATTTACTTTATGGTATCGTAAAACTGGGGAACAACATAATAAACAAGACTTTCTCGAAGTTTTTGTTGGATGGCGGTTTAATGAGGCATCAGCGATGACACGCGTCAACCGACGAGCACTGCGGTTTATCAGGCTATAACACCATATAATCTTCTTATATATAAAATTCTCGTGTCACAGTGTTCGTTCCCGTACTCCTCCGAAACGGCTTGACCGATTCTCATGAAATTTTGTGAGCATATTGAGTAGGTCTGAGAATCGGCCAACATCTATTTTTCATCCCGAAATTCCCGCGGGAACGGGTACCGTGGTTGAGCTTCTCTGAAACGGCTCGACCGATTCTCATGAAATTTTGTGTGCATATTGGGTAGGTCTGAGAATCGGACAACATCTATTTTTCATCCCGAAATTCCCGCGGGAACGGGTACAACGCGGGTGAAACCGCGGGGCGCAGCTAGTAATTAATAATATATACTCGTAATATAGCAGTGCCCGTGGTTTTGCCCACGTTGTGCCTATTCCCATGGGAATTGAAATCAAGAATTGAATCGGAATGAAAAATAGCCTATAACCTTCCCGTTGAATGTGGCTATCTATTACAAAAATAATTATTCAAATCGGACTGATAATTCCTGAGATTAACTCGAACATACAAACAAACAAACTTACTAGTTTTACCTCTTTATAATATTAGTATACTCGTAGTATAGATGTACCCAGACAAATTCACATACGTTTAATTAAATAAATAAATAAATACTTGGACAAATTCACACACGGTTAATTAGACCCAAAGTAAGCCCTAAGCTTGTATTATGGAATCTAACTCACTGATACTACTACATACACATACACAAATACTTTATAATAATATATAATTGACACCCAAACGGTGTCGCCAACAAATATGTCTCCACATATTGTTGACACCGGGCAGGAATCGAACCCGCAACCCCCGACACAGCAATTACTCTCACTGTCACTGTGCCAACGGGCTTGTTGGAAATAGAACTATGTACCTTAAAATCCACTCTTACATACTGTGTTTTGTTTTCATTCCATTTTTTAAATTCTCCGTAACATTCTGCGGCTGTCACTCAAATCGATCATATTCGCTCTCAATAAAGCATAAACCCATTACGTGCTCGCACCGCAAACTGCACTCAGGATAAAGTTTAAAACGTCAATGGTTAGGGTACGTTAGTTGTGGTCGAGATGTATTTTATTCATGTTATGAGTGCAGTAATATTGTTTGTTTTTGAAAACGGGAGCTTTTAGTAGGGTGACCATGGGTTTGGAGGCAATTTTATAAATATATAGGTTTTAATTATACCAAGGAGGTTAACTTCGGTTTGGTTTTATTTTATTATTCGCTTGCTGGCTTTGTTTTATCGTCATGGTAGTTAAACCTTTTTTTTACATTAAATAAACTGAATTTGATTATTCTACATCTACTTTACTCATCAAAAGGTGAAATAGTTTGCAGTCAGTTCAATAAAAGTAATTTATTATAATACTAGCGCCGCCCCGCGGTTTTATCCGCGTTGTATCCGTTCACGTAGGAATTTCAGGATAACCTTCCCGTTGAATGTGGCTATCCATTACAAAAAGAATTTTTCAAATCGGACCAGAGTAGTTCCTGAGATTAGCGCGTTCAAACCAACAAACAAACAAACAAACAAGTCTCTCTGCCTTCGTTCACTAAAGATATTAGTGCAGTGAAGACGATAATAAAAAAGTCAATCACCACACTTGACTACTGCATATAGTGATTACAAATTCTAGCACTCTAGCGAAGCACTGGAGCGGGCTCATTTAAAAAGTCAATTTTTGTGCCATCGACACGAAGAAGAAGAAGAACTCTAGCCATATTCGAAATCAGTGCAAATACTATCGCTTTATACTTAAGTGATCGTTAGACTTTCAATTCTACGCTATTATTTTCCTAACCTGTACCGTCCCACTGCTGGGCAAAGGTCTCTTCCTAACATCACCAACTTCAATACTAAAGTATAAACAAACACAATACTTAAGTAGATACAAAAAATATCCCTATTTGTCAGTTTTAATTTCTCTCTCTCCTATATTTAACAGAATTATCCCCATTTCTCCCAAACCCTGTGCACCCTCAGGGTCGTAAGGTGAGCGGTAGCCGCGATGATTCGCCTGATACCAGCGGGGTCCCGCTCCCGTATTGAGCTCCATTGTCAGATGACTCCAGACCAACGCTATATGTACTGACTGTACACTGTACAACGCTATATGCATTGACTGTACCCTAACTCTATAATATGTATAAAGTAACGGTTCAGTATAAATCGCGTAGGAAAATTTTAAGCACTTTAGTTAACATGAACTCAAGTAGTGGCAACGTACACGTTTGGCATAAATAAATGTATGTTAATGTACTGAAATTAAAACTGTCTTTTTCGACTGGTTTTGTTGAAATATATTTTTAGGAAACCCCTAACGCCTCGGTGATCTAGTGGTTTGTGCACTCGCCTGCCAAGACTGAGGTCTCGGGTTCAATTCCCGGGTCGAGCGAAAACATGTTTTCTACTTTTCAAACATCGCTCGGGTTTGAAATCACCAACCCGCATTAGGCAAGCGTGGTGACTGGTGATTACGACTAATCCTCCTCACTGTACTGATATATTAATTGAGGTGAGCGGCCTTTGCCCAGCAGTGGCCCATTACAGGCTTATGCTTTTTTAAGTTTTAATTTAGGAAAAGTTTGTTAAGTAGACAAAAATAAAAAAATAAAAAAGGTTAAATTAAATAAATCAACAATCGAGTCCGACCTGACGTCGTCGAATCAAAACATGGACAAAAATCGTATCAAACAGAATCAAAAATGTTAAAAGGTCCATTCCTACCAAAATAAATTATTTATCGGCTCGTATCGAATCAGATATTATATTCGAATTGTCAAAATCGGTCATCAATCATATGAAAGTCGAGATATCACATTATCTATACGTTACATCGGACCCGGGCTGCCATTTCTTGCCAGTGTCCCAAACAATTATAACTATTGTTCATAAGTTATCATAATACAATATTAATTCAATAAAAACAACCATTTTCGATATATTTAAGTCCATTATATGAATTTATAACGTTCTCGTGAAATAAATTACTGTTTTTGAGTTTTATTCGATATATTTTCCGCTTTAATTCGATTAACTTTTATGCTTTGAACAACACAATCGTTTAGCGTTTTTCTTTATGAATATTTCATTGTTTGAATTTCAAAAGTCATTGGATGTTGTTTGTTTTACGCTGACGTGAATGAATCTATGAGGCCACGCTGCAAAGACAATTTTTTATACCAAGAAGGTTACTACACGATTCTAACCCTTGAAGTGTCATTTGATTAATAAATTATTAAAATAAAAAAAGTCGTTTATTGCTTACAAATACAAAATAAACATACTGGAAGATAAAATGGTTTGAAATTATAGCAAAAAGTGGCTCAGCTTCTGCTGCCCAGGGCGAAACACCCGGGGCAGCGCTGATTTTCAGCCACCCCTGTTCCCTGAGGTGTTGTGCGGGAACTGCGTGTTAGGGAGCTACGTCTTATTATAATTTATTATTTCATAACGACATCGGTATGTAAGACGCCATAATTATGTTAAAATCATGACATAAAGCAAATATGGTCCATAAGATCCCACTGCCGATCAAAATCCTCACTCGAAAACCATCGGAGCAAATAACAAATGATATGACATTAACCTACTTAAAACAAATGTTAATATACCATGTCATATATCTCTTTAAACTGAATAATAAAATGACAAAATAAATTGTCACAAAACAATACATTTAAGCTGTCACATTAAGGTGCATAATAAGCAGTGTAGCATGCCATCTATTGGTGCCGACTGGAACTTCTGAGTACAACTCTCCACAAAATACACATTATAACGAACCAAAATCACCCTTATTGCAATAACAATAACGTTTGTTAAGAGTGTTTTTGAAGTTAAATTCTTTAGCTTGTGGATAAACGATGCGATTTCGATTATATTCAGTTTTTTCTTAAAGTATTCGAGTATGATATTTGACTTGTCTTTCGGAGATGATGTTATGTCACAGGGTAGTGGAATTGTACAGACAAAATATTGAATAACTGATTTTATTGATCATTACAATGCACCCATAGAAAATAAAAAAAATAAAAGCTTTTGAAAGTAATGAAATAATTCTGTCTAAATTATCTAAAAGTTCAAATAATTATTTTTTCGTTAAGTCATGACTTAGTTGTTTATATGTATGTGTTACAATAAATAAAAACACAATTGTAAAATTTAAACCGGCTTCAGTATTTAAAAGACTTATAGTTAGGTATTACTTATATTATATCTTCATCTGTAACATTTCTCTTGCACTGCCAAATTCTTGGGCCCTATAATCTAAGCCACACTATAATATTTTATAACAAAACAAGCGCGCAGGCGCCGTCGCAGCTCAAACGTGTCCGTTCTTATTTCAAACAGTTATTAATTATTAATAATACTTCTTATTAAACCGACCTAACATAAATAAATGTCATTATTCTCACTGATCAATTAGGACGAGATATTACGTCGATTGTAGAATCGATTTTATTAATATCGATTTTTTGACAATCGATGTTGAAGATTCGGAATCGCAGACACATAAATTGTATTAATTTTTGTATTGATATGATTGACGTTTGGAAAGTAATCAAGTTTATTTTTGGTATTGTACTGTAATTTTAAAATTTACTGTTTTTATCGGAGACTTCATTTCGCGAAATTAAATATAATAGTCCCTGTATATTATACGAGTAATTTTCTCGCTCATTTTCTTGTTAAGAAATAAAACTTATGGCATTTTTTTTGTTTCAGGTATGGGATTTCGATCATGCAACACTATGGTAACAAAATCAAAACTATTTACAATCAGCCTTAATAATTAAAAAAATGTTCTGAGTATTAAAGTATCCTTACTCAATTTTTTTGCATTATGTTCTACGGATTTTCTACTTAGTATCAAGTTTGTATTTTGTTTGTCTGTACACAGTCACATCTGAAACGACCAATCCGATTTTAATTATGGATAGCCTTCAACGGAAAGGTTATAGACTACTAGCAGCGCCCAGCGGTTTTACCCGCAGCGCCCCCGTTCCCGTGGGAATTTTGAGATTTTTATTCTTTATTTTTCTTATATAAAAACCTTGCCCTGACAATAAGGAACACATTAAAAAAAGAATCATCCAATTTGGTGCAGTCGTTCTGAAGTTATGCGCTTACCAACACATTTTGCGATTCATTTTTATATTATAAGATTTTACATCCCGAAATTCCTACGGGAATAATGTCAAAATTTTCAAAAAATTGGTCCACCTACACTTAACCCTTAAATAAAGATGATACAATATAATGTACCAAACCCTTTACACTGCCATTACGGTACATTTAAACATCGCTAAAGGCAGATGAGCAGACGCGAGATCACACGGGAAATTAATCACACTTGTTACTCAAGAGATTTGCTGATAAAGTACGAAAAATAACGCCTCACGAATGATATATAACGATTGGAGGGTTAAAATATTAACTGTTTGCCGTGTGGGCTTAAACTGGTGGTTGGATTTTGGGTCTGAGAGACCGCGTGATGTTTAGGCAAAATTAATAAAATATGAATGCATGCTGTGACTGTCCAGTGAAAATTTACTTAGCAATTCATCTTGAACGTTTTTTAACATAAAACTAACGGTGATTTTACTTGAAAACTACGATTCAGATTTAGTAAGATTCTAATTTAAATAGAGTAATTAAGTTTTGATATATATAATTAATTTTTTTTTTTAATTTGATGAATATCATTGTAATAACAATTTGAAATTTTAATATCGTCAAAATTTAAACTTGGGTCCAAATTGACCCACACCGCAATTCAAAGGGTTAACCCAATGTTACTTCAGTGTTATCACTAATGATAATTTCGGTAATAAACCAGTTTTATTTTTATGTTTTTTTAACTTTAATGATTGCTTTTCGGACTTTTCGCAACGATGTGTTACTGTGACTTATTGGGTACGAGATTAACCCTTAACACGTCGATGGGCTAAAGAGGTTTGCCGAAAATTTACATCTTTTTAAATGACTTAATAACTCTTAATACAATGTTAGTTGGTTAAGTGTGAAGGATCGATTTAGTTAAAGAGTGAGTTGTTGTATTTACTTTGACAAATTAAAATAAGGTTCTCCAAAAATTTTACTATAGCAAATTATTAACTATTTTCAAAGTTAATGCCCTATTACATTGATTTTTAACAATTACAATTAATAAGTTCTAGTAGTGGCCAACCCTAGTGTCGCAGTTTTTAGACCGCCTAAAGGCCTCTGATATAGTCAAACAACTGACACAACCGAAGCGACAATATGACGTTCCTTCCGAAGCAAAACGTAGACACACAATAACATATTAATATGCTTATTAGAAACAAATTATAAATTCTAATTTAAATCGATGTCGTTAAAGGGAGATCCATCAATAAAGAATCCTTCATTAATATTCATCGCGTTCGTAATCCTATTTGCTGAACAATATCGATTAAAATCAAAGGTACAATACGAGGTGGCCTTTCTTACTCAACTTTAGATGGTGACACTCAGATGGGATACTCCTTGTGCTCAGATACTCGTGGTGTTACGTTCAAACGAGCCTCTTTGGGGCCAAAACTGAATAAAATATTTGACTCAGCCAGTTTTATGTATGTTAACTTCCTTAGTAGAGTTTTAATGAGTGATTTTGACATGTAACGTATGAAAAATTACTTTAATAAGTTATTTCGATTTAATGGTCGTCTCTAAAGACGGCAGTTGCACGCCTAAAGTTTGACATACTCACAAAACTCCTAACAAGCGATAACCTTCATACTATCCTACTTTGTTCATACCGATAACCCCAAATAAGCCGATGACCTCTCTCCAGAAATCGAAGAGTAAGGCATTTTGCCGTTTGCTGTATAGATAAATTATTCAAGAGACATATTGGCTTAGCCACAATTTGGCCGAGTCGATATGCAAACACTGTTGTTAAAAATGATCATCAGCGATTGTGGCAAATCGATTTTATCAGATATCGATAACGATGGGTGTAGAATTGATTCGTGTTGGTATTGAGACCAATGATGAATCGTCTTTCAATATAATATGTAATATTAGTTACAATATTGACAATTTTGTATTAAAATGGAAGAAATAATTGAAACACGTTATATGTATATTTTTTAAACTAGATTTTAAAAGTTTTTGGAAATCGTACCTACGCTTGCGCTCCGAACCCGATAAAATATGAAAATAAAGCCCTAAATTTTTATTAAAAAAAAGGTTATCAAAAAGGTATAACAAGTAGTATAAAAAAGAATACAACAGATACGAAAACCTCTTTAAACCTTTCGATTGGTGATCTCCAAACTGTCAGTATACGATGTACGTTCATTACTATGCGGGCCCCGGTTGCAAATCACACAGACGGACGGACCGACCGATACAATAACGTATTTACAAGTGGCACGGACCGAACCGCATTGTATGCGACAGACAAACAGTTTGATACATATTCACTTGGATTGTAGGGAAATTTTTGACAATTTAACTTCATTTTATTGTGCTTTAGTTGGACATGTTTATCTTTTTTATGTGGTTTTGTTACGTTGTATAGAAGACTTAGTTCAAGGCATATGTGTGCGGCGTAAGTGCATAAGTGTGGGCACATAGTTATACTGTGGTGTGGGTGAGCTTTCTTCATAAAAGAATGTGCGGTTGGAACAGTTTGTTTCTGTCAAATTATCTATGGAAATTGTACAATTATAGACGTACTTACGCACACATAGCACCAAAAATGAGATATAAGCTATACTATACATACTAACAGAGGCTAAGTTACCCGTTCGGTCCAAAAAAGGACGCTTGAAATTATCTATTGTAACTTAGAACTATTAGTTCAAACATATATTTTCCCAGGACCTTACCATTAATGATCACCTTAAATCCACAGATTACACAACCCGGTCATAACCCCTCAATCACAACGCACTGTCACATACGTCAAAGTGACATTGACAACTTTTGACAGCTCATTAAATTCAACCCATTAACCGTCGTTAGAATCGATTCATTGCAACCATAAGCAACGATTCCTTGACATTTTTTAACACGACATTCAAGGTATCTTAACGATGATCCATTTTTGACTAAATTGTAGCATAGAAATGAAAAGAATCCGTTCATGATGGACAATTCCTTTATCGAATGTGTATTGATTATTTGTATGAGCGAGTATGGCAGAGACATGCACAACGAAGTTTAATGATTTGTTTGGTATTTGTAATGATTAATCATACATAGAAAATTTAAATTGACCGCTTTTCAACATCCATAAAAAGTCGCTCGTACAAAATCACATGCCGTAATGTTTTTGTGACAAAATCGGTATCAAAATTATTAACTGTAAGTCATTATCAGGGGCAGACAAAAACGTCAATAAAAATGTATATAATAACGCACCATATCGTCTGCAAGTTGCTTGGCCTCTCCCAATTTTGGAGGGCGTACGACTGGCGCGTGACACCGACTCGAGCCACCACAAAGGTTTAATTGTGGCATAAAAACTCACGGCACCACTACTGGAATTTCACTCTTTAAGGCCACCAACAGGAATCCCGAACCTACATGAATATTGAACGCGAAATAAATATTTTAGATTTTATTTGTTTGTATTTTTGTGTACCAGCTGTACTTCGGTTTTAGTTGGACGTTGCTGTGGGAAAATTGGGATTTATGTTGATTTGTTTTTATTTAATTCTTATCAGATAATGCTTAGCTCTCGTGTGTGACATTACATAAACATTAGTTTGTTTAAAAAAGGAAGAATCCTTGTTTTGAATTCATTTTTATGTAAAAAAATATTATGATACATTTCTGGTACGATTGACTTTCTGTACTGTTTTAATATAGCAAATCGTAATTAATAAACCGCTGTTATTTATTTATTTAATGACACACCAACAGTGTTGCTTATTATACATTTAAATCTGTTTATCTGTATATGAAAATGTACATATCTTACATATAAAATTCTCGTGTCACAATGTTAGTTACCGTCTCCGAAACGGCTGGACCAATTTTCATAAAATGTTGTGTGTATATCGGTAGGTAAGCTGAGAATCAGTCAACATCTATTTTTCATACCCCTAAAATTTAAAATGGTCCACCCCATTTTGTATGGAAAAACAAGGTTTTCCGGGTCAACTAGTATTATATTATTATTATTATTTATTACTTTTCTAAAGTTGTTGACAGTAGAGCATACAATTTTGATTTATAATTCCAAACAATAGTAAAGATATCTTTTTATTATTCCACTATAAGAGTGGGTGTAAAAAATTAAACCACTTGTCAATAGTGTGGTTATAATTGCGCTGTGAATGTTTGATTAATCGTTTCAGGATTTTTTTAATGATGACCATATCGGAGGCGGAAGGGTTAGCCAGAACGCTTCCTTGAATAATTGATTCCACTTCTTTGTCTGTGTGTATGTAATTACGTGGTGTTATTAAGTTGTATTAGAATATGTATTTGTTTATTTTAAATAGTCTTCTTCTTCATCGAGTGGATGGCCAACCTGACCAATCCTGGTGTCAGAGTTATTGAGCCGCCAAAGGCATCTGACAGGGCTCATGTAACGACTACTATTCCGTAGAAAGTAACCGGGACCGACGGCTTAACGTGCCCTCCGAAGCACGGAATCATCTTACTTTTCGGGCAATCAGGTGATACAGCCGTTTTGAATAGTAAAGTATGTTAAAGTCAGTTAAGTCAGTGGTCGACTCCGTATCGGAGATTTTACTCTATGGTGTCTAGGCCTAAGGGCTTGACAAAAGTATGCGATACACTTAGAGCGGGTGCAGGCCGGGTGAGAGTCGGTTGCCGGTCGCTTGTCGTTGTTTACGAAAGTTATTAGCAACCCGCAACGTCTTAAACGTCTTCAACGCCAGTTTAGTTCTGTCCTATGAAGTATTACCTTAACCCATCTACCATAATTATTTTTACGCTGTCTTATCAAAAAAACTACAAAACTTCAGTATTTAATTGATTTTGAGAAAATACTAACCGTCTACAATACCAAGTCAGTTTTTAAACTATAAACATAATATCTTTTTCAACATTGTCTTGCCGTCGGCAAGCATCACCAGATGTAATACTCCTATATAAAGAAATCCTTCATTAACTTTGTCATCAACTAAATGGCGATACCTAATGAGACACTTACTTACACCAATCAGTCAACACCGAGAACCGATTCCCACAAACAATAAAATGATGGAACTAACAGCGTCTAACTATATATAATTGCTATAAATATCATATTAGATCTGTCTGTCTGTCTGTACGTGATTGAATCCTGGATTCCGAAGACGGTGATCGATCTCCTCATTCCAAGATTCCGTGCGTAGGCGCAGGCGGCGTCTGGGTATTTACTTAGTTCATTTAGTTATCTTAAATCGTAGTAAGATATTTGTCTCTTACTGCTGTACTCAAAGACGTCATTTTGATCAAAAACTTACTATTTGTGAATTGAAACTCCGTTTACGGATCCCTTCGCTTTTATTTTACACTAGCAGCGCCCCGCGGTTTTACCCGCGTTGTGCCCGTTCCCGTGGGAATTTCGGGATAAAATGTAGCCTATAGCCTTCCTCGATAAATAGACTATCTAACAGTGAAAGAATTATTCAAATCGGTTCAGTAGTTTCTGAGATTAGCGCGTTTAAACAAACAAACAAACAAACAAACAAAACAAACTCTTCAGCTTTATAATATTAGTATAGATTTATCTGACGTTTCGGCCCCTTTACAGGACTTTGGTCACAGAAGTCATTTTCAATTCAAAATGAGCAGTGTTCGCTTAACGCAATAAATTACTGTTTATTGTAATTTTTCGTATATTATATGTCAAAAATTACTTATTAACCTCTCCTAAGAACCATTTCACATTAAGTAATTATGTTAGAAGGTTATTAGAATCAGAAACTCTGACGGTACATATGAAAGTGTCTACTGTTTAAGCATACTTAGAACCTTGTCGTTTTCAAACTTCTTATAATAAATATTAACATGTCAATAAAAAAAATATTTTATTAATGTGACACAATATTAATGTTTACTGTAAAATTTTCATGGATTTACTACAATTCATTAAAAACATAATTTATAGTAGGTCCGCCATTTTCTTTTCAAAGCAACATTTCTTTTCGTGAACAAATATGTATGATACCAAAGATAAATCTGCATAACAAAAACAACAAATGAACGTCAAAAGAAAGACATTTTTGTTTAAGGTTACATACATGTTTTAAAAACTCAGCCGCGACCAAAAACCATCGTAAAATAAACTGCTTTTGCCGCGTATAACTTTATCTATAACCATAGTTTTTACGCACTTTACGCATAAACATACCAGTGTGTTATCAATAATTGTATATTTTTTGCGCTAAAATCAGCAGGAGAGCTTCCGCGATGCAATTACAACATAGTACGAGAAATACGTTAGGGGCTCTTTTATGTTAAGTGCTTATGGACGTCCTACTACGATCCATCTATCGTGGTGCGTAGACGTCAGCACTGATGTTCATTTGTTTTTTCACTGACTTCAAAACCGAAGATAGACTTTCACCATTCGCGTAAATTACTGTTTTTACCTCATATCCTCCTCGTTTGTGAAACGATTTTTTTATAAAATCGGTAAATAAAAGGGGTATTCACAAAGTGTTGCTCAAATTATACACAAAGTGTTCCGATTTCACAAAAAGGTGACAGTTCTCATAACCTTGTTTGAAGTCGGTTTGTCGCTTACCGTCATCTTATCATAGAATATAGGACGGCTAAATCCGCTTAAATTGAAAACGCCCTCAGAATACCGCTGTTTGTATTGTTTGACTCTATAATGTCGTACTACAGGTCTAGGTAATAGGTATTCCTAGGATGCCTACAGACGGTGGACATTACCTTTATTAGTTAAGGAATTAGATGTGATTCTTTTTTTTGTCTGTTTGTTAGGGCTTGTTATAAGCGACCTTTTAAAGGACATTAGAAAAGGACTGTCTATGGTTTTAGCTATATTAAAACTAAATTATTTTAAATGTTGCTAATTAAAAATTTGGATATTTAAAAAAAATAACTGGTATCAAATAAAAATAGTATCTCGCCCATATAATTTAGTTTATGGTTTGTTAGTTCAATTTTAAAATGTTCTATTTTCAAATTTAATTTAGTGGTTGATCCGTTATTCTTTTGTCTTTTTCTCAACAATGATTGGATGATAAGAAATGCACATTATTTGAATAGCCAATGAACATCATTTAACGAACAATTTCCCCCATACGTTTCAAAATAAGTAAGTAAGTAGATTTTCCTCGAAATTGAATCCAATTTGAATTCGATTTGTCTTTATCGTTACGGTATCGTCCAGAACGTATTGCATGGATTTGTAACAACAGGAAAACTTATGGAACGAATAGTTTACTGGGAATTGGTATCGTGTTAAATAGGTACGTTTTTGCGTTAACTTCAAACATGAAAATAACGTGAGTACACATTAGGGCATAAAAATAAAATTTAATTTGAATTTTAAATCGAATAATCTTCGTGCCAAGAATAAGTGATTTGGAGTTGCTAACTATGCTAAGTAAGGTTTTGTAATTTCTCTCCATACAACAATAATTTACTTACAAACGACAATCAAAATACAGAGTATAATTATACCTAGTATAACGGTTGCATGAATCCTTGTAGAAATCTTAAAGCTTATGTTTATCATCGAGCTTAGAGGCCGTCAAGAAAACCAACTTTTCAAATAACATCTATCTTCAATCAATATAAAATAATAAATATCAGGAAGAGTGGTCGCATGACAGCCCTTAGCGTCAACGTACGGCACAAGTCTCGTACGCAGTTGTAGCGTAATTTTTTGTGCGCGTGCGCACCTCACTCGCATACGAAATCCGTGCAGAGGTTCCCCTGCCCTTTTAGGGAGGACCCTTAGGATTCCATGTAGGACGTGTGTGATATAAAAACATGTTTTTATTTATTTATCGGTATTATAAAGGAGCTGTTCTGTGAAAGTGTTTAAATGTATTTTGTTTGTGTTTCGGGCAAATTGATCTTTTTTTAATTGTACTTACTACGGAGTGAGTGACGGGGTCGGTGTCTGGTGTGACTCGTGTACACTATTGTATTTGGTGCACACAGTTATACGTGTGACTCCTTACTTCGTGAATTCATACGATAGTCAACCTTTTTAAGTTAATGTTTAATAAAAGTTTGTGGATGTAAAATTGGAGCCGATTAAACTCATAGCCATCTGATAACCCGAATTAAGTTAATGATATGATAGTTCAAATTGACATAGTTAACTGTGATATATTGCACTCGTAGTATAGGTTCGTTTTCGACCAGCTCGCAAATTCCAAAGCCAAATCGCTGCAGCTCGTAAACTCGCGCAATATCGATAGTTACCACATCGAGTATTTTCCATCTATAAACTCCAACGGGAACTAGTTCAAATGAGCGAATTTGTAGCGCATTCGATCGTTATTTGAAACTTTTGAAGACACTTCAAAACCTCTCGTTAACTTCGAAAGACTGAACTACGTTTAACTCATTAGTAAGTTCAAGAAGGCTAGTAGGCCTTAGTGTCGGAGTTTGAAGACCGTCTTAAACCGTCTAACATGGTCTAACAATTAGAACAACCGGGACCTACTAATGTCCTCCGACTCCGAGGCATGGTATCTCAGAAATACCTCTATCGGCCACCCATCCGAACAGTGTCCAAACTTGCTTAACAGTCGGGATGACTTAAAGCCTAAGCACACTATAGTCAAGATTGTCAAAAATCAAAGAGAGAAATTAAATCATGTTTTATTAAAAAAAAATATATGAAATTATATTTCAGAGAGCGCTAGCTACCTAGAGACATCTATGTGGCTATCGCAGTCTTTTTGTCCATTAGTTTAAAGAATTTGCAATACAATTGTTACATTGAAACACAGTTTTGCATTTAACAAGTTATTCTAAAGACTGCTATCTACTATAGTAGGCCTACCCCTCGACATCGCTTTAAACTACGCGATAGTATTTTTGGGACAGAAGACTTTGTATAAACAAAAAGTCACAAGAGTGCTGAAACAGAGGCTAGAATAGAAAAGTCCCTCGATTTCTCGCTCCTCATTAGTTAATAGTTAGTAGCTTCAGTAGAGTTGTAACAAATTAAACGGCTGGTGATATTAATTCAATCGTTTTCCCTGGAAGGTGGCACAAAAAGTGGACACGCTTCGTAGTGGTTCCCATAGCTGGAGGTAGCGTTCCGGGTTCGATTCCCGGTACGTTGTGGGAAAGTCCTGATTGTAAATTATTTTATATTATCATTTATTTATTTACATATCTCTACGTCTTGGGCTTGTTTACAAATATACGCGTACTATTTCTAACTGTGTTTAGATTATGGAGCTGTTTTTAAAGATGACTTTGAATTTATATTAACAGTTTCATCTTTTACTAGTTTTTACCCTTGGTTTTACCCGCGTCGTGCTCATAGCTGAGAGAAGTTTGGAATGAAAAATAGCCTATCTATAACCTTTCCGTTGAAGGTGTGTTTCCGTGGAATCCATTACAAAAAAAAATAATCAAATTATGTTGGTAGTCATAGGGAGTGGATATCAAATACCTATAGACTATAATATACTGTATATATACTGATAAAAATATTTATTTGATTTTTTAGTCGGGATATACTCATATATGTTCTAAAAATGTTGTCTTAGCATTGTTGTTCATGCCATATTTTGATATACCCTATATTGTTATACACACTTATTATTACTTAGTAGACAATATTAAGCGTTGCTTTCCACTACGAACTCCATACATTAAACCAAGTGGTCACCTCACCGTGGCCTGTTTCCCGTAATCTCCGGGAAAAAAACGTCTTTTGTACTCATGTCGGTCCACACGTGACTGTTTTTTCAAATCACCGCCGTCGTGTGTGGTCGCGACATTACCGACGGTACAATTAGTGTGGGTTATTGCCACTTTGATTTTACGAACATAATGGTACGTTATAATTTTGGATGTTTAACACTGCGTCTTTGCAACAAAGTAGGTATTTTTGTCAGGTTGGCCTTGCTTGTGCAAAAGTCCCTAATAAATAGTATATACCCAATCTATATATATAAAATTCAAAGTCTCACTGACTGACTGATAATCAACGCACACCCTCAACCGCTACACCTAGAAACATGAAATTTGGCAGGAAGGTTCTTCAAGTGTCGTAAGTGCACACTTAGAAAGGATTTTCGAAAATTCCTACGGGAACGGGCTCAACGCGGGCAAAGCCGCGGGGCGCTGCTAGTATAAAATAAGCGAATTGTATTCACAGTATACAGTTATACTGTGATACTGTGTATACAATTCGGGTGTCAGTACACCCGTACTCAGAGACTTCTAATTCTTCCATAATAGAGATTTAATGAGTGATTTTAACATGTAATGTATGAAAAATTATGTCAATTAGTTAAATTAAGTGTGTTAAAAAGTAAAGTAAAGTATAAGCCTGTAATGTCCCACTGCTGGGCAAAGGCCTCCCGTCTCAATGAAGATATCAGTACAGTCAGGAGGATTGGGGCATAATCACCACGCTTGCCAAATGCGGGTTGGTAATCTCAAAGCCTATAAAATAGAAATCTTAATCATACAATAATCATAATAATGAGTATCTATCTTAACTATTACATAAATAAAATAAACTTATACAGATATCCCCGTACACATACAGATTAATAAATACTCCAGGTACAGTTATACCCATTTCTCCGCAAATCCGAGCATTACATTTCAATTTGATATAATTATATGATTTAAGTTGGGTATCGGTCGATCAGCCGGCAAATTGTCGGGCGGGATTAAGACGGGGCCGGCAGGGGCGCGGGGGGAACTATGTAGGTATGCACAGATAATTATATTAATTTAAGGGCTTGTCCAGTGACTATTAAGGAGAAACACTATAATAATAAAAATCTTTATTTTTAAAAAGGATCTTAAAACTATTACAATGGGAAATATTTTGTTATTGGGTTAATTGAGCACATTGGCGAGCGACATGTTGGCGAATGGCCAAAATGGCGAGTTGACGAACTCACCTATTCGGTAACTGGTGAGTTTAATAGTAGTAAATAGACTTTCAAACTAGTGTCCATAATTGTTTGTCTTTTTCAAAGTGTTCATAATATGCTAGCTTGCAGTATAACTCTTTGAACGTTAGATGGTAAACCTATTTTTAAAACTCTTTTGTTGACTTGTTAAGTGAAGGTCTAAATAGAAAGAAGTGGAAACGATGGGGGGAGGCTTTTGCCCAGCAATGGGACACCCAAGGCTAATATAATAATAATAATTAATAATAATTGTTGACTTGTTAATATTTGAGTACCTACGATTGAATGAAGTTGTTTTATACTTTGAACTAGCAGCGCCCCGCGGTTTTACCCGCGTTGTGCCCGTTCCCGTGGGAATTTCGGGATTTTTTTTACATAAAAACCTTCCTCTTGAATCAGTCTACCTATTACAAAAAACCGCATCAAAATCTGTTGCGTAATTTTAAAGATTTAAGCATACAGACAGACAAACAGACACGACTTTATTTTATACTAGCAGCGCCCCGCGGTTTTACCCGCGTTGTGCCCGTTCCCGTGGGAATTTCGGGATTTTTTTTACATAAAAACCTTCCTCTTGAATCAGTCTACCTATTACAAAAAACCGCATCAAAATCCGTTGCGTAATTTTAAAGATTTAAGCATACAGACAGACAAACAGTGTGACAGACACGAAAAAGAGACGACTTTATTTTATACTATGTTGTAGTGACTATGTAGTGATGAAGTTTTCTTTTAACTTCGTTACACAACGGTCAAGTGTGAACTTATTTGCCGGCGCAAGCGTGCGCGATCTTCTAACGTTTATTTGAACTTTCGCGGTGTAATGCGCACTACTGTATACATTGACGGCTGTCAATTGTTGTATTTTTTTTTTCTTGATTGCATGATTTTTTAAAGTGACCGTGTAATTGTTTAGTGTATGTAACATCTGTTGTTTTCTTTTTGTCTTTGTTTTTTTCTCCTTTCTTGTTGTGTGATTCATCTGAATAAATGATTTCTATTCTATTCTATTCTAATAGATTAAGATAGAGGATATAGGTAGTGCACTGGTATAGTTTACAGATGTATGAATATTATGAAAGATTATATTTTAGGGAATTATATTTCATTGTACTCGTAGCCTTGTAATCTTTGTAATCGAAATATAAGTATATATCAGCACCTCCTTTAGATATTTAGAACCATAATACCTTGTTTATCGTTTCAATAAGAGCCTAAATTTTCGTTTAAAATAGCAAAAAATAACAGTAGCAATCCTTCGTTATTTCGACTTATTTCCTCTAATTTACTACTTGCAAAGTCGAGCAATTTGACCCAACGCGATGTAAAAAGTAATTCGCGCAATGTATCGAATCCAACTCGATATTTCAAGTATCGAATCGATTGATCGGCCGCCCGAGGGCCGCACGACACACCGATAGATCCGCCACCGCCCGTGATTTGCGTTATTCGATGTTTTGCCGGATCGATGGGAATTCGTCACGTTTTGAGCGAAATATCGATATTGTGGTGCAAATTTTCGAGGCGGTGCCGGGAACGATACAGTGTGAACTCGCCATGTTCGATGTGCAGGGTGTTCTGGGTTTTGTAATGAGGTGTTTTAAAAGAATTATTGATTAATCATGAGGCTTTGTAAAAAAACTACTTTAACACTACGCATATTCTTTATTAAATGTATGTTTGGTTTTGTTTGGTTTAAAGAAGGCATTGTTGATAATAAGACAGTTTACGACTTTGCTTAAAGGCGAAGTTTGAAAGACTTATTAACGCTTATTAAAAGCACTTTAGCTATCAAATGGTTTGTCCCTTTCCGACATACGCTATTTGCCAAAGAGCGAAAGAGACAAAACACTGTTTAAGTTATATATCGTTTATGAAGTCTCACTGTAACTAAACGAACGCGCAAACGCCATAACCTCACAATTTAATTTGAATAAACTCGCATTATTTATAAGGAATTAACAACAAAACACTTAACATAATAACAATTTCAATGAAAAGAAATTGCTTTATCGAAAACCAACGTACAAAGAAAAAAATTGAATAATCCTTGTTAAAACAATTTTCGAATTAGGCGAGAAGATATAGAAATGTATAGACTTGTATTTATCAAGTTGGTCTTACTGGATACTCAAGTGGATTGGTTGAGTAAACCCTGAGTTGGCTTTACGCGATAATGGAGAAAACCTCTCAAATTAAGTATTGTTTTAAAGGCTCAATATTTTGGTTTCAATACAAAGTTCTTGACAGTGTAAAATGTGCTCTACGATGTCGCAAATTGATTTCTTGTTACACTTTTTAGGTTATTTTATTACGTATGTAATTTGATGTTAATAAGTGACTATATGCTGTTAGTTGTACTGTAGAATTATGATTTTAATGGTCTTAAATTCCGTATCTAGCAGAAATCGATTTTTTTATTCTAATTATTAAATATTAAATTAAAATCAGAAACATTGGAGACTTTGACTGCTTTGAGCCTGTCTGGTCACAGCAGGCTCTGGACAGAGACGACTGAAAATCGATGAAGAAGATTTTCCCAGCAGTGGGACACTTCAGGTTAATAAAAAAAACAAATCTAAGGACATGTCAAATAAACAACTATGAATGGTGAATAATGTTATTTATTTTTCGTAAAATAACACACCCTGTATGTGTAGTGGGCGATGGCTATATGAAAAGGAGAAATATCCACGAATATAGTTCCGTTTCACGCAAATATCACAATCATCATTCGAGACCACTGTTCGGAATGTGAGAAACGGAACGTTTAACATCGATATTTTGATTATAGATCTCCTACTTCTACATTTTTGTATGACAGTTATACCATAAACTTCACTATAAATATAATATGTCACATAAGAATGAAAGCACATTATTTTTACCTATTTAATCATTTTTAAGATGTGATGTGTCATTCAATTAATTATGAGTTATGACATGACACTTAACTTTTAAGGACACCTTTCCACCAGAACTATGCTATGCTCCGTTTGGTACAAACTATATCGCTACATAGTAAAACTGATATGAAACTGCACATACTAAATTTAAAAATATTGTTTATAACCGTGATTTATTCATAAACTAGCCAAATAAACTTAGGTTATAGCAAAAAACCGTAGTATGTGAATTTGTCCGAGTAATACACATTTTAGTAATTCACATTTTATTGGATTTATTATTCCTCTTGCATCTATCAACCTCTTTCAATATTACCATATCAAACCTCTTTAGTCCATTGAAGATCCGACTCACAGAAGTTCGACATTCAAACACCGAAGGTATCCGATTAATTTCATTACGTACAAAGAGGCCGAACTCACGAATCGCGGCCTCATTACAATAACTTATATTTGCGAAGCCGGCGACAATGGCGAGTGGACCCGCGGGCCACCATTAGCGTGTTACGTCACGCATTATAAAGCCCTTTCATCTCACCGGCCATTGTGGCTCGTTGCACTCGCTTCCGTAAACTGGGGATGGTGTTGCCACAAGAGAGTAACTCGAGAATATATGTTCTTGGGGCAGGTTGGTAGAAAATATTTGGTTAGGAATGAAAAAAAATGCCCTGAGTCACTCCACAACACATCAATATATTACTATGAAAGTTGATTACTATACTATCAAAATATTACTATTGAGAATACACTAGTGTCTGCTAATAATAATATTGATATATACTGTAAAAACTCTATCGAAAAGTTAGTTCTAAACATTTACTTGTAAAGACCGAAAGAACAACATTGATTGTCCCAAGCATATAAAAATACAAAATAAAAAAGTGTTGTTTTCGCTGCAGAAGCAAAATATAATCTTTCCTAATAGGATTCCACTCGCGGTATTAATTACCGAACTCTCAAAGGAAACGGGAAATGTATTAAATTCAATTTAGTAGATTTTTTTTTGAGAAAATCAGTCAGATGATAGCTTTTATTGATTTTTTCCACTGTTTACGTGTCTTTGTATCCAATATACTTGAATCTTAATGTTGTGATATCACATTTATATAATTTAGTTTCACATGCTTTTGAATTCACCAACCCGCATTAAGCAAGTGAGGTCATTACGCCTAATCCTCCTCATTGTAATATCTTCGATGAGATAGAAGACCAATGCGCAGCAGAGATATTAAGATAATATATTACTACTAGCTGCGCCCCGCGGTTTCACCCGCGTTGTACCCGTTCCCGCGGGAATTTCGGGATGAAAAATAGATGTTGGCCGATTCTCAGACCTACTCAATATGCTCACAAAATTTCATGAGAATCGGTCAAGCCGTTTCGGAGGAGTACGCGAACGAACACTGTGACACGAGAATTTTATATATGTATAAGATAAGATAAGATTTACATTCTTATTTTTTTTAAAGGGATTACTTTAAAAAAATAAGAATGTAACTGATTACTTTGTATGGGCGACTTTTTGATACGAGTGTGATTGAGACCGCGAGCGTCCGTAAAGTTTCAATAAACCCCTGAAAAACTGTTATAAAAATAAAATCCAAACACCTAAAACCGCGGAAACAGCTAGTTATAAATAAACAGGCTTTCCTTCCCAACTGAAATATGTCAACCTTTGTTTTTCGTTGCGTAAAATTTCCTTTTTATGAAAACGATGCTCGGGGCTGGTATTTTTATACGTGAACCATTGATGCGTTTAGTTTGCAGAGCGTCCACCGGTCTGAAAATTCCTTTGTCCACGCGGCTATGAAATGTATAGTAAACAAAGTGGTTGTCACAAACGGCAGTTTAATTAGGAATTTGATTAATTACCTTCTCATATTGGCAACGTGTTTGAAGTGTATCTTTTGGGTGCGTAGCGCGAATGGTTTCATGGTTTGGTTAGTTCATGTTTATGTCTAATTGATATGGTAATTTAACAAGGGAAACGTCAATTAATAATAGGTCTATGAATTTGGGTTACAATTATTTAGATTTCGTTATTTGTTAAGGCTAAGATTTGTATGATAATCATTCATTAAAAAGTCTGTTGTTACTGCTCAGAACTGCTCCTTTCGTGGCGACTCTATGGCGACACGTCTCTACACAATCCCTACCTGCAATTTCCACAAACAAGTTTTCAAAAGAAAAAAAAATCAGACCTCAAAATATAAAATTTGATTCTTACTCCATATTGCCACGTAGCGCCTGCTCCCGTTTCTGCATTCAATCCCAAATGGGGCTTGTTATTATGTTATTAACATTAGATATTACGACATCTTATATTGCAGTTTAATCGCTCGCCTATTTATGTCAACACTAAAGTCAGCGTTGTTTTATACCTATTGTTCAGTTTTAAGTATAAAATATAAGTAGCTTCTGGTTTCAGCGGAGTTGAAATATGTACTATCTACGATACGAGTATACTAATACTAGCAGCGCCCGCGGTTTTACCCGCGTTGTGCCCGTTCCCGTGGGAATTTCGGGTTTTTTTTTACATAAAAACCTTCCTCTTGAATCCCTCTACCTATTACAAAAAACCGCATCAAAATCCGTTGCGTAATTTTTAAAGATTTAAGCATACAGACAAACAGACGCGACTGTGTTTTATACTATGTAATGATAATAAAACAGTTTGTTTGTTTGATCGCGCTAATCTCAAAAATTTACAATCCGATTTCAATAATTAATTTTGTAATGGATAGTCACATTCAGTGGCAAGGTATAGGCTATTTTTCATCCCGAAATTCTTACGGTAACGGGCACAACGCTGGTAAAACCGCGGAGCGCTGCTAGTTGTACTATAGTACTGTAAAGGGGATTTTTAAGTTAAGCCATTTTTGGGTGGAAAAGGATACTATGCAGTATTTATTTTTACACATGTCAGAAACTTGAAACATGCCACGGTGTGTGCCAGAGCTAATGTTTTCCAAATAAAGCGATGTAATGTACCAAACATCAAAATCGTCGATGATCAAAATCGACTATAATTACACAAAATGGTGATTAATTAGATTGATTGTACAAACCGCAACCGCAAGTGGTGCTGCGAACATTACGTGGACCACTGGAATGTGAAGCGATTGCCACTAATATTGTGACCGCGAATACCTATTCGAAATCGGATCATCTATGCTAATATTATAAAGAGGTAAAATTTTAAAATTTCTTTGTTCATATGTTCGACCTAATCTTGGAAATTATCACTCCGATTTGAATAATTCTTTTTGGAATAGATAGGCACATTTAACGGGAAAGTTACAGACTATTTTCATCCCTAATTCGGGCACAATTCGGGCAAACCCGTGAAGCAGTACTAATAAGATAAAAGAAAATCACAATTATTTGGAACCTCATTTGATTGTCGAAATCGATTAAAAAGAATATTAAGTACTTAGTTACATTCCCTTGAAATCTACGTATGTATCACCTTTCTGTAACCACAGCTTCACTCTGGCCCACCCAACCGCAGTTCTTGCTAACGTAAAACAACGCATGTAATTGGCACCTTCGCTCGTTTGAAATTCAGGTGTCGCGTCACCTGTTATCGGTGCTCGCCGGGCACCGAACCCGCACAATGGACACCCGTCACCGCTACGCCGACAGCGACACGGACCGCGGGATCCTATCTGATTCACACGTGCTTCTATCGATGGTGCGAAATCGTGGCTAATATGTATTATAAACTAGTTGTTCTTTGCGGTTTTGGCTGCTTTTTTTTTGGCTGAATTTTGGGATTTGAAGTAGTTTATGTACATCTACAAAGTATTTTCTGTGTGTGGTAAAATTCATGAAAATCGCTTTAGTAGTTTAGATGTGATGGAGTTTTTTTTTTACCATAAAAAAGTGCTTTTGAATGCACAGTAATTATGCCACCCCTGTTATAAAAAGAGTGACTTTTCCGTTTATTAAATAGATTTAATGCCAGGTAAACGCTTACAGAAATAGGAGATAGTGTAGATTTCTAACTGGCCTTCGAAAATTGGCCTTCAATTCAACGGCATTTATATATTACTAAAAAAAAATAGAAGCTTCTGTGTAAAATGTAAAAATAAAAAAATGTGTGTCTGAGTGTGTACTCACTAATTCATTTCCACCGATACATTTAACACCTCCCATACAGAGCTGTGAACAATAACTCAGTATCTATTGAATACCAATTGTTAGCAACAAATAAGACCAAAAGAATCCACTTCTCGATATCTGATACAATTATTGTATTGAAACTATGTAGGAACCTGCTGTAGAGAATGTATTTTATAGAAAACTAGCAGCGCCTCGCGGTTTTACCCGCGTTGTGCCCGTTCCCGTGGGAATTTCGGGATTTTTTTTACATAAAAACCTTCCTCTTGAATCACTCTACCTATTACAAAAAACCGCATCAAAATCCGTTGCGTAATTTTAAAGATTTAAGCATACAGACAGACAAACAGACAGACACGAAAAAGAGACGACTTTATTTTATACTATGTAGTGATAGTGAAGCGAGTTTAATTTGTAAGGATAGGTCAACTTATAGAGAGATGGATATATATTGATACTGCACGTTAAATGTAGGCAGTAATAGAATTTTGAATTGGCCTTAAATATACCCACAACGTATTCCTGCCCTTCAGTTATCAGTATCACATATGATAGTACTGTATCCTACTTCCTACTAATTTTATACATGCGGTAAGGATGTATGTATGTATGCTTGTTTGTTTGTTACTCTCTCACGTAAAAACTACTGGACGGATTTGGATGAAACTTTACAGTAATATAGGTTATACATCAGAATACAACGTGGGATACATTGTATCCCGAAATTCCCGGAACGGGCACAACGCAGGTAACACCGCGGGGAGCGGCTAGTATATTCTATATTTCATCTCATGTTTACGCCTAACTGTCTTCAATGAGATGA
Organism: Cyclophora albipunctata; assembly: GCA_963082685.1. Lineage (NCBI taxonomy): Eukaryota > Metazoa > Arthropoda > Insecta > Lepidoptera > Geometridae > Cyclophora > Cyclophora albipunctata. The sequence goes on from OY720122.1 coordinate 1,274,827, forward strand.
GATGCCTTTGCCCAGCAGAAGAACATTACAGATCAATCACAAATGTTAAATGCGAATTGAATACTATCGAATGGAATAGTATACAAAAGGTTTTTTCCCAATCTTAAAACAATGGAATTGACTCTTGTCCACACTTCTCATCTCGATTCCTCCCCTTGCACACTCTACAGTGTACAGTAGCCTATTTTATGTATGTTTATGTATAAATAGCATCGAAATAAGGCGAGCAATTGTAAGGATTAGCTGGATTGACAGGTACACGCGGCTTGTTACCGCGGTCGGGAGATGCGTATCGCACTCTTCGCTCTACTGTTTTCGTATCTTTGTTCTTGATTTAAATATTTACTGGATTTGGTAACGAAAGGAGCAGTGCCTCTCGTTAATAATGGTAGGGAGGGAAGATGCTTTGTTTGACAAAATTTATCATCATTTTGAGAAATATTGTACAGTTGGGCGCTATCAACAGCAATGAATCCGGAAATATGAATTGTGCTGCTGAGCTTCATAAACAATAAAATCACTCTAAAACATATTAATTTGTTCAGAGACGGGAATCAATAAATATGTAGCAACATCTTTGACACAACGTTCAAAAGAGCGTCTTAAAGGCCACTGAATAAAAATATTTGACTTTGATTTTGAAACAAGAGCTATCTTAACAGAAGCTAACCTGCAACTTTTGATTTAGAATAATTTTAACCGACTTCAAACACCGAAGGCGGAGGTTCTCAATTCGGCCGGTATATTTTTTTAAATAAACTTTCATTTTAATAATTATGAGCAAAATACCCAATTCTAATAAGAGTCATAGAAAAAAGACAAGAACTACATATTTGTCGCCTCCAGAGATGTTAATTCCTCGTCCTCAGCTTCAGGGTGTAAATGGATGCATTAATAAGGGTCCATTCAAAATCACCAACAAGAATTCCTTTAGACGTATGTATAATACACATTCTTCCCATACACGTGTTTGTGTGTTTGTATGTGTGTCCCGACATTTGTATGGGCCTCGTGAATAATGATTTACAATGGATTATACAAGATTTTTTCACTTTTTTCTGGCATTCTCGATTTATATTACCATTCTGGTGATGCGATTTTTCTGATAACAGTAAAGTGGTATTTTAAGGGAATGTGATTCGGTTGAGATATGTTATATATTTAACTAGCAGTGCCCCGCGGTGTTACCCGCGTTGTATCGGTCCCGCGGGAATTTCGGGATAAAATGTATCTCATGTGTTATTCTGATGTATACCTATATTACTGTAAAGTTTCATCCAAATCCGTCCAGTAGTTTTTTCGTGAAAGAGCAACAAACATACATCCATACATCCTCACAAACTTTCGCATTTATAATATTAGTTAGTAGGATAGGATAGGATATGTAGCATTATATTAGCGTAATTAAGTTTTTCGTAATCTTAACCTTGAGGCAGTTATAAGACTAATTTATGAATCTTTGGATTGCAAATTGAACTCGAAACTTGAAGCTGGATTCGGGCGGAGTGTCTTCTATCAAATTCGCAATACTTGGACAAGGATTGGACAAACTATTCGTCAAATGAAACATTTCACTATTTATATCCAAATCAACACTGATAACTTAGAACTCATTCCGACTATCGGGTAGTCTAGTAGGCTGTCGGGTCTGTTTTTTAATCGGATGTCTATTTGACAAAGAACATTTAGTAAAATCACTACATAGTATAAAACAAAATCGCTATTTTTGTCTGTTTGTTTGTCTGTTTGTCTGTATGCTTAAATCTTTAAAAGTACGCAACGGATTTTGATGCGGTTTTTTGTAATAGGTAGAGTGATTCAAGAGGAAGGTTTTTATGTAAAAAAATCCCGAAATTACCACGGGAACGGGCACAACGCGGGTAAAACCGCGGGGCGCTGCTAGTTACTTTATAACCTAACTTACAGAAAGCGCTTACTTCCTCAATATCGTAATAGTATTGTAATAACAGCAGCAACTGTTCGGCCATTGTGACGTCATCGGTGATCAAATTAACGTTTTGGCTCAAAAAGGTATCGGTTAGGCCGTGTTAGTACTGGCGACAAATTAAATTGTTAGAATTTAAATACTTTAGTTCATATCGGTTAGTGGCCAACCCTGGTATCAGAGTTTTTTGATTACCTAAAGGTGACATGGTCTGAGCATCACTACATAGTATAAAATAAAGTCGCCTCTTTTTCGTGTCTGTCTGTCTGTTTGTCTGTCTGTATGCTTAAATCTTTAAAATTACGCAACGGATTTTGATTCAGTTTTTTGTAATAGGTAGAGTGATTCAAGAGGAAGGTTTTTATGTAAAAAAATTCCCGAAATTCCCACGGGAACGGGCACAACGCGGGTAAAACCGCGGGGCGCTGCTAGTGATACAATAAGACCTACTCGTGTCTCTCTAAATATATTAAACAAAATAAATATATTTTACCCAATTTCTTCAAAATAATCTTCATAACAAATCTATACCTATATTAAAAATAAAGCCCTGACTGGATTTGTACCATAATACAAAGTGATTCAAGACAAGGCACGACACGGGCAAAACCACAGGATAGTGATAGTTCTAATAATGATAAAAGGGCCTCTACGAGTTGGATCTGTATCCCCTTGCATGCCTCTCAAAAAGACCGGCCTTGTCCCGTGACTCCCAGGAGAAACACTATAAAATATTAATAATATAATATTACAAAAATATTAAGATAACCTACATTTTAACCAACAAACAAAGTTAGTTCTTTAATAATCCATTTCCAGTCCACAAAAACAACTAAGTCGCCCCACAATACAAAAAGCTTGTAAAAACAAAATAAAGCGAATTATCCACTACAAGATCCGTTTAACGATTTATTATTGTGGACCTTACCTAGTTATCAGATGTAAAGCTCGGCGCTGAATACGTTAAACGGTAGTTAGTTAACCACAATTATTATTATTTAGTACTTCGGAGTATAAAGGAACGCCCACGCAAGAGTTACATAGAAGTTGCGGTACGTTTGTGTGGATAAGACCTATTGTTTTGGTGAATAGGAAGGTTTTTTGAATAAGTTTGGAAATTTTGAAAATTATCGTAAGACAACATGCTGTTTTTGATGTTGTTTTTATTATTATTTAGTAGGCTATTGGAATTCGTATGGTAAGTTCTATGTATCTAGTCAAATTAACTTGCTACAGATATAGTTATATTAGTAGCAAAGGACTTTATTTATTTGATATTTCATTTCTATGTTTCAATAAATAATAATAAAAGAAAAGATTCGATAGAGCATTTTTTGTTAAGCAGCGTGATCTTATGTTCCATAGTATCACAACAATTTCTAAAACGAATCAGTACTCATTTGCTAGGGGGGCGTCTGAAAACCAGCGCTGTACCGATACTTCGGCCTCGGTACAGCATTAGCTGAGACGCCTCCATTTGCTGCATTTTTTTAATTTTTATTTTAGTTTTAGTTCGTCTTTTCGTATTCTTGTACTTGTAGCAATAAATGATTATTTTATTTATTATTTGCTAGCAAAATACCACTAACCCCTAACCTACTCGAAATTTTTGAATCATCACATCTCTTTCCATAATTTTAAACACGTTAAAACAGCATCAGATATTTGCACCATCCAACCAACGTCCTATCCACACAACACCATCGCCAGTAAGAGTTCGATCGTATCATCAGACGCAATTGGAAATCATCGTCGGTAGGTATTTATTAACAATTGTGCAGTTTGATGTACCCCCTGATAACGCTAATTACCGATGTGATATACCGACTCTATAACAATGACGGTGTTTATCTATACGACATGGGGTATTCGGTTATTGTGACAGAGTTGTTGAGAGAGTGGAAGGCAATTGATTTAAAATATCAGCTGAGACTTTTTCTATCACTGCATATTTTTTTTAATTTAGATTTTTTATTTTTCTTGTAATTATGGCTTCTTCTTCTTCATCGTGTGGATGGTCAACCTGACCAATCCGGGTGTCAGAGTTATTGAGCCGCCAAAGGCCTCTGACATGGCTTATGTTACGACTACTATCCGTAGAAAGTAACCGGGACCGACGGCTTAACGTGGCAAAACGTGTAATTGTGGCAATAAATGATTATTTTTAACCGACTTCAAACACCGAAGGCGGAGGTTCTCAATTCGGTCGGTATACTTCTTTTTGTTTTATTATTTTAATATAGGGTCTCTATTGTCTGTTTCTGCAAGAAGTATGATCTTTTAATCTTGTTGGAGTGTTAGGATGTATCGATAAGAAATTAAGTAATGATTAAAGTTTGTGAAATGCTACAAAGAAATTTCATTCGCCTGAAAAGATTTTAAATGTGATTATTATTTAGATTAAAATTACCCTAGCGTTTCGGTCAAACGCTACATCTGTGAGTTAAAACTTCGACCATCTGTCACTTCGGTCAAACACTACATCGCGAAAACAAAAATAATACGAGTATCTACGTAATACGTGTGTATTTTTCACATTTATGACATAAATATGGTTGAAAAGGGGGAATGTCATTACATCAAAACTCTTAAGCTCATTCATATTTCCATTCCCCTCCACTTCTCTAAATTGATTCCACCACTTCTAAAACTAAACGCAAAAACATTCATATATAACCAATATAACTAATGGCGAATAAAAGTGCGATCCGACACAAACTAAAGACACACAGAATTAGTCCAGAAGCTTTTATTTATAACACCTATTCGAGATAACATCGCAAACATTGTCTACACTCCGACTTGTTTTTCCTTTCGTATTTATGTTGGTTCTTGGCCGAATGAGTGCAAATATTTGGGCAAATATTTGCGCCAATGCCCTAAGGTTTGCTTTTGAATGAATAGGGAAAGAAGTCTGTTATTTTTAAGGGTTATAAAAGTAAAGGAACTGGTTCTAACTGAGGGTATCGACACACTGAAAAGTAAATAAGCGCCGCGTACAATTTGAAATAACTTTTTCGATCTAAACCCGACTTCAAACCAGATTTTTATGAGAACTACTTTTTACTTCTATAAATCAGTAAAAAATAACCAATCCGTAAGCATACTCTTTCATGTACCAAAAGAATCTTCGAAATCGGATCATATACTGCATACTGTTTGTTTTCCAAATAAAATAAAATAAATAAATACATTTCAGGTAACAAACATATAATACAGTCGAACTTAAAACCTCCTTTGGTTTTTGAAATCGGTCAAATAGAAAGATTCAGTTCGCATGTTTGTAATGGCTCAACTATAAGTCCACTACCAACACCTTATTATTTGACAGCTGTAGAAGTTGACTGACTGAGGGCAACTACCGTATTCTTTACACTGTAGCGGTCATGGCATGTTGTAGGTATGTGGGGAATGACTGACTGCAAAAGTTTGTCAAAGTCACTTCTTTGTGTCTCTAAAGACTCTACTATAGACACAAGTAACTCAAATAGGTACACTCTCTTCTTAAGAGACGTTTACTCTCAAACATCCACTTACGAACTCGCAGCGCTATTAAATATTAACCAAGTTTTAACTAAGTTCTAGAACGTTATCAACTTCTTGTTATAGTCTCTACAAGTTAAAATACTTTAAGCACCTGTGTCTTGAGAGTTCTAATATTTTGTACTAGCTTTTACTTGACTAAGTAATGACCTTGACAAGCCCGTTGGCACAGTGGCAGTGAGAGCGCTTACTGTATCGAGGGGTGCGGGTTCGTTTCCGCCTGGAGTCAACAAAATGTGAAGACATAGTTGTTGGCGACGATCTGGGTGTCAATTATATGTTCTTATAAAGTATTTGTGTATGTATATGTAGTAGGATCAGTTAGATTCCATAATACAAGCTTAGAGCTAACTTTGGGTCTAATTAACCATCTGCGAATTTGTCCGGGTAGCATACCAATATAGCATAGCATAACTCTGGGGGAAAGACACACAGCAAATTGAATTGTCTTAAAACTGTTTATTTCCTCATTCGTTTAGCGTAAGTAAGCGTGTACTCAAAGGCCCCTACACTTGTTATAAGGAAAACGATTGCGCGTATCAAAGTGCAAAAAAACAGAGAAGATTAACAAGGATCGGGCGGGAAATGGGCGGGAAGCTTTCTCTTTTTACTGTAATTTACGGAGCGACTCGGAAAATTGTTATTTTTTATACCGTGTCTCTATTTTTTAAATATAAATTGGTGTATTAATATTTTGTTTTTGGACTTAATCTTGATGCCAGTTATTTCTACCACTGTTAATTTAAACCTATATCCCGGTAGAGCCTCCCAATATTTATTAAAATATCATTGCCCTCAATCATAACTCTGCGAAATCTCCCTGATAATTCTAACATTAAGTATATTTCCTTTTATTTCCTATTTCATTTCCTAGGGACGGTATCATGTCGATTCGATTACATAAATAAATATATAAACTACTAGCTGCGCCCCGCGGTTTCACTCGCGTTGTACCCGTTCCCGCGGGAATTCCGGGATAAAAAATAGATGTTGTCCGATTCTCAGGCCTACCTCATATGTACACTAAATTTCATGAGAATCGGTCTAGCCGTTTCAGAGGAGTTCAACCACGGTACCCGTTCCCGCGGGAATTTCGGGATGAAAAATAGACGTTGGCCGATTCTCAGACCTACTCAATATGCTCACAAAATTTCATGAGAATCGGTCGAGCCGTTTCGGAGGAGTACGCGAACGAACACTGTGACACGAGAATTTTATATATAAGATTTACTAAATAATACAGTCAAATAAGACTATGTATGAATTAATATATCACTATTTATAGGTGGTTCTACTCGCGATCAATAGATGGCGCTAGTGTAAACATTTTGTAGATCACGCTTGCGTTATCCATTTCGTCGAGCATTGAAAAATCTTTCCCTTTTTAAAATAAGAATAGATGTATTAATTTCCTAACCCAACTAAACATTCCTATTTCTTCCTAGGACGAGCCAGCATCATCAGGCGACAGCGGCGACGAGAGCGGCAGTGAACCCGAGTCCCCGAGCGAGAAGCTGATGCAGATGCACAAGCAGGAATGGACGCATGACCTGCACGACAAGGACAACGTCAAACGGTCAGTAGACAGTAGTTAGTAGCAAGTCATACTACCAGCTCACTACGCTTGTGGGCATTTATGTTATTAGAATAATAATTACTGTTTTCTCTATAATTTGTAATACTTTGTGATTTGTAAATATTTTGAGAAAATAAACTTCTTTAAACATAAGTCCTTGTAGCAAAAGCTTGTGTCCCACATACCCCGGTCGTGGCACGACTCGCGGCCGGGGATGCCTAAATGCATCTCCCCATCGTAACAACAAAAAAATGGCTAACCCTGGTTGCAGAGGTTTTAACCCACCTAAATGCCGCCCGACATATAGACTTCTATCTTAAAGATGTCAGGTTAAAAGACCGAAATATCACAATACCTAAATGAAAAAAGATCGCCCGATACTCATCGACAGCTGTAAACACCTCACTATACTAAATGAAACGGGTCTGTATCGCGTTAGATAATTACACGTATTTACTAAAATACGTACCCGACGTTTCGAGCGGATTACACCGCTCGTGGTCACGGGATAACTAAATACGTGTAATTATCTAACGCGATACAGACCCGTTTCATTTAGTATAATGAGTGAAAATCGTGTGAGTTTAAAAAGTTTACTAATCTCACTGTCACTCTTTCAGCCAACTCACATCAAAAATCGCGTCCAGAGAATCGGAACCGCACGCCTCCACCTCCACGACTCAAGAAGCAGACAGCAGTAAATCCAGTCAACCGTCCTTGCCCAAACTCTTGCCCAAAATCGAAATGCCTGGAGGAGCAATGCTCTACCCTGGGGTACCCGGGGCTTTGCTCGGTTTGGACAGCATCAGCAATAACCTTGGACTTGGAAATCTAGCGATGAGTTATCCACATAGTTTCATTTTGGGTCTTGCCAATCAAGGCCAGGAAGGAGGTAATTTTGACATTATTGTTTTGTTCTAAAACTGAATTTTGGATAATGGTTAGTACAGACAAAAAAGAACATCGGTGTAATTGAAAGTCGATGGAATTGGCCGTCGATGAAATTGATTGTCATTGAAATCGGTCATCGTTTAAATAGGTCACATCAGTGATATAAGACGATGACATTTTAGGTAAAATATGTCGTCGACAAAATGAATAATTACCGCGTAGTATAACTATCAGAAAACTGCATACCACGTCGAGCCAACAGTTTTTCCACACAAATCATTTTCCAGTGAAAACAACAACTTTAGTAGTATTTCAATAAGTTTATAACATCCCACCTGTCATTTTGTTTGCGCAGTCTTGGCACCGAATGCACCGCTTACAGCGAAACGTATTTCTTACATTTCCTAAAGAGATTTCCGACCCATTTTAGTTGAGATGATCCAATTTCATAATTAGGTTTTGTTCCCGGCTGCGAGCTTTCGCTTTTCCGGAGTTAAGTCTGTGTCTTCGCTTTCGTTGTTGAATTTCGTGCCTTTATTATTAAAAGGTAGTGTTTGTTGTGTAATTAAGGGGGTAATTAATGAGTTTCTTGTTATATTTATTGTCAATTTATTTCTAACTATATTTACGTGATATAATTGATATGAACAATTTGGTAATGCAGTTTGGATCAGTTAGTACTAGTATAATCTATTTCTTTTGGATTGGCACAAAATGTGGACCAATGTCGTCAATTTTCCAGTCGAAGACGATTGCTTCTGAAGAGGAAAAAGGTTTAGTGATTTTATTTCATTCTTACCCTATCTCTAAACCTTTTTCCTCTTAAAGAACAATCGTCTTCGGCTGAAAAATTTACGACATTGGTCCACATTTTGTACCAATCCAAAAGAAATAGAGTATAGGTCAGTGGCCAACACTGGTGTTGGAGTTTTCAAAGGCCACTGACGGGGTCCGACGATTGAAAATACTGAGTTCGACAATTACTCTTATTTTAATTATTTCAATTACTCTTATAATTATTTATGTGCATTCACCTGTAACCGATTACGTCATTACGATTACCAGGGATTACGTCTAATCTAGAAGTACTATCCTAATCTTATTCTCCTAGATGGGTAAGGAAGATCTCTCATCAGTAAAGTGGGAACTAAACTGATATCTTCAATAAAGAGGACCTATCTCTAAATTAACTCATTTTTATAGCACTCATATAAGCACGACATCTCCTTCATCATTTTTGTAGCACGATCTTAGAACAACATCTTTCGTAATGTTTAATCTCTATCTCCTAAGCACTTTATCTTCTTTAACTTTTTCAAAGCACTATCTCCTAATCACAATATCTCTTTTCACGTCACCATCTCCCGCAGCATCGTCGTCCTCGCAGCCGCAGTTCATCACCATCCCGCTGTCGATGGCGATGGCGGCGGCGAGCTCCAACGGGTGCGCCTCCAGTGACGACAGCAGCGAGCTGCAAGACCTCAGCACGGGGCGGAAGTGATGGTAGGTGGAGAGGGAGGTAGGAGAGTTATAGGGTTGTTGGGAAGATCGGATATGCAGAGGCCGTATCTCCGATAGCGCCTTGGCGTAATACGGTATAGTCTTTTATTAATTTAGATACATTACGCATCCTCGCTAATCCAAGGAGATGAATGGAGATGCTTTAATGCATTACCCACCTTCATAAAAAATATGGGTGAGATATTGTAGGGAGTAATGTAACAAAGGCTTTTTAATATATGTAGTTACTAGCAGCGCCCCGCGGTTTTACCCGCGTTATACCCGTTCCCGAGGGAATTGATTTTTTTATTATACCCGACTGTGAAAGTAAAGAAGTGGGTTATTTAAAGTGTATTTTTCCTCTTTCCAGATAACGCGAAGGCTGCAATAACTTAATGTAACAATCTTCTTAAATATAAGTAGTTAACATATTTATAGTATATACCAAAGTTTGGAATTAATATGTAAATCATTGTAAAGGATAATCTTAAAATATTTTGGTAATAAATTATTTGTTAATAGGCCACTGTAATCGTTCTTGCCTTAACAATCTATTATATCATTTGTAAACCATATGAAATTTATCATTAATATATATATCAAGTTGTGTATTTTGTACCAATTAACTTAATTTTTTTGGGTTTTTTTTCGGAGAAATTGTGATACATCTTTTTTGTGTGTTTTTGGTAAATAAAACTAAATGTTATCGATACTATTTTGAGAACAAATAATTCAGTTTGATTAAAAAAGATACATACCTAACCAAAAATACACGAAGAACTTTTTTGTTACTTTTTCTAAAAAGCATCTGCTTATATAAATTTGCTTATACACAAACACACATTTGTACCCTTTTATGGTTACCATGTCGGACCATGTCGGAGGGTTAGACCACGTCGGAGGCCTTTGGGCGGTCTAAGGACTCCGACACCAGGGTTGGCCACTCTACAAGAAGAAGCAGAATGGTTTCTTTTACATACAAATTTATTTTGTGGCCGTATCATTCTAATTACGATTAACATACAAAAACAAACACACATTAACATCGTTAAGTCGCAAGTTAATAAAGAAAATGTATCACAAGCTCTATTATTTCAGTTTTATAATCTAGAAAATAAGACCAATTTCACTATAAATTGCATTTTTCTCTTTCATTAGCCCAAGCTGATTAGTACATTGTATAACTATTAGTTATAAAAATGGGAAGGTTTTTAAACTACAGGATTGTTAGTGAAGAGCAAATATTAAAAGAGATATCTTTAGTAAGCATTGTGGCCTTTGACCTGTAAAAATCACAGGCTAAAGCTAATCACTCTTTATATTACAGTCTATATATTATATACTTAATGTAACGGAACTGTATCGCGGTAGAATATATAACGTATTTATTAAAATACTAGCAGAGCCCCGCGGTTTTACCCGCGTTGTGCCCGTTCCCGTGGGAATTTCGGGAATTTTTATACTTATAAACCTTCCTCTTGAATCACTTTTATCTATTTAAAAAACCGCGTCAAAATCCATTGCGTAGTTTTGAAGATCTAAGCATACATAGAGACAGACAGCGGAAAGCGACTTTGTTTGATACTATGTAGTGATGACGTACCAGACGTTTCAAGCTATGTCAATTATTATAATGCAAATCGTTTGAGTTTAAAAAGTATGAATGTTCTGACAGAATATTCATACTTTTTAACCTGACTGCCTTAAAGCTGACTCGTTCAAGGCAGTCAGCCTCTCTTTAGACAGTTTTACAATAGTCGGTAGAACTCTTTAGTCTAACAGATAGTCTGTTTTAGTCCAACAGACAAAAATATAAAAGACATCTTGTCTCTAATGTCTTGTCTCATTCATAAGTTCTTATAGAAGACAACTTAAAAACTGCCTGAACGTTTCTGTATTTTGTACTTAACGCAGGTTCAAACTGTCTATTATGTCGTTAAACTGTAGTTTAGGCAGCCTTCCCACGTTATCATCAAAAGCATTTATAACTTATTTACTTTTTAGTCCAAGTTCTTGCCGACCACAAACCGTTGTTCTAACCAAGAGTTGCTTTCGTAATAGTATAGTAAAAGTTAAGCCATCGTTTTATTTTCGAAAATTATAGAAAATAATCAACATTAAAAATTAATTGCGTTAAAATGCAGAAGAATTTACGTTAACTATACTACGAGTATTACGTAAGAAACTGACTTTCGTGAAACGTTAGTTTAATTTATCTTTTAAATAAACTATTTATTTTGTATTAACGTGGTCTTGAACTGTTTTTAATCATTATGTTCCTTTCTTTGTATTTTGTAATAAACGATAATAATAAAATTTAAAATGGTTTTATTAGCCGCAACCACGATCCCGACCCAAAATCGACAAAATATAATTGAGATAGTCAAGTTTGTGATTTTGAGCGACAATTTTAAGAGTTACTAGCAGCGCCCTGCGGTTTTACCCGCTATGTGCCCGTTCCCATGAGAATTTTGGGATGTAAAATAGCATATAACCTTCCCGTTGAATGTGGCTTTCTATTACAAAAAGAATTATACAAATCGGACTGGTAGTTTCTGAGGTAAGTACTTACAAACAAACAAACAAACAAACAAACAAACAAAGTTAGAAACTTTACCTCTATATACGAGTAATGTATCCCATGTTTTATTCTCATGCATAGTCTATATTACTGTAAAGGCTAGATTACACCGGGGCAACACTGTGCGGCATTGCGGCATGCCACAAGGCCGCATGCTACAAAGTCAAAAATGTCGCACATTGTGGCAAGGGCACAATGGATTCCATGCGACATTTTTCCTGCGTCAAAAATGTCACATGGAATCCATTGGTGCCCGGATACAAGATGCGACAGTCTGCCACGTGACGCAAGGTGTTGCCATGCCGCTCGGTTCTTGCCACAATGTGCGACATTTTTGACTTTGTAGCATGCGGTCTTGTGGCATGCCGCAATGCCGCACAGTGTTGCCCCGGTGTAATCTAGCCTTAAAGTTTCACACGAATCCGTTCAGCTATTTTTGCGTGAAAGATAATGTATGTAAATAACAAAAATACATACATCCTCACAAACTTTCGCATTTATAATAGTGTCCGACCGAAATTTCGGTTTCGGTTTCGGTTTCGGCCGAGTTTCGGCCAAAAATCAAGTTTCGGCGGCAGTTTCGGTTTCGGCCCAAAATTGGCCGAAACTTTTGCCGAAACCGAAACTGATTACGGTAGTTGTCGTGCACGCTCGGCTAATTTCGTTTCTCGCGGCAACGCTCTGGCGGGCGCTGGCGGCCCTGTTCGGGAATTGTCGTGCGCCGTTCGGAAAGCTCTGTAGCAACACAACACAACTTAGTCAGTGCGTTATCGCCCGACGCAAACATTCTTTAGAGGTTATGTTTTGTTTTCTAAATGTGTGATATGATTATCTTTGTTGAGACTGGAACTAAGAGTATAATAGTAATTTTAGTAATTATTATTTTTATAAGATGTAACTACATACATAAAAGAGATTGATGATTCTTCTAAATACAAACAAATAAAAACCTAAGTATTAATTAATATGATTTCAAAATAACAATACGTAGTAGTATTTAATGAAACAGTTACAAATAATTTGATTATTTATTGATAACTGATAAACATTTTTATACTAAATGAAACGGGTCTGTATCGTGTTAGAGAATTTAACGTATTCACTAAAATACGTACCCGACGTTTCGAGTGGATTACACCGCTCGTGGTCACGGGAAGACTGGCTGGAGAGGCGAATATTCACTGCACAATATTGTTTTTTCCAATTACCCGTACAAACTACCCGCACTTAATGTTTATCACCAAATTGTTAGTCATTAAGTTGGCGACACACCACGCTCACTACATCCGAATTTTCGGTCAATTTTTCGTGATGCCGACGACCATTAATTACCGGATTCCACATGGACGAGAGCTTAAAACCACTTTCCCGGTTGAAATTCAAGTGTTTTTTGATTTCCACCGCTTCACGAACAATCCTGGAGTAGTAATGTCGTTCCGTGGAAAGGATTTTCGGCGCATGCAACTCAATCCAATGGTTTGGTCCTGATGATAATAAATGGTCGGCAATCGCGGACTTTTCGACCTGGCGGTTTTTGACCGCTGCGATATGTTCTCTGACCCTCTCCGCTATCGTGCGCTTGGTCTGTCCAATGTATGAACTACCGCAGCTACAGTCAATTTTATAGACGCCTGGAGTCTGGTAAGGGATCGTGTCCTTCGGTGACCTCACTTGCTGTGCTATTTTCGACAAAGGAGTAAATATGGTGTTTATGGAATACGATTTTAAAATTCCATGTGGAATCCGGTAATTAATGGTCGTCGGCATCACGCAAATTGACCGAAAATTCGGATGTAGTGAGCGTGGTGTGTCGCCAACTTAATGACTAACAATTTGGTGATAAACATTAAGTGCGGGTAGTTTGTGCGGGTAATTGGAAAAAACAATATTGTGCAGTGAATATTCGCCTCTCCAGCCAGTCTTCCCGTGACCACGAGCGGTGTAATCCACTCGAAACGTCGGGTACGTATTTTAGTAAATACGTTAAATTATCTAACACGATACAGACCCGTTTCATTTAGTATGATGAGTGCAAATCGTGTGAGTTTAAAAAGTTTATTGATAAACATTTTGCTATGAGAACTAATTTATTTTTCAATATAAAAATATTATTAATATATTTTTATATTATATGAAATAAATGATTGCAACAAAATTAATATACTTACTGTGTTTCTATTTAATGTCCTAATTAATGCAGAATAATGGGTAAAATACACAAAATTTCAGTATTTTACGGAATTTTATACTTGACCACGTGAGTTTCGGTTTCGGTTTCGGTTTCGGCCGAAACTGAAGCCACGGCCGAATATTCGGTTTCGGTTTCGGTTTCGGCTGGAAAACCAGTTTCGGTCGGACCTTAATTTATAATTCGAATTAGCAGGATAATGGTATTAATCCACGTCACAAAAAGTCTTAAGAAAAAATATCACAATGCAAAATTATTTTAATATCTCAAGACGCCATCATATTTTTACAATTCAAAGAACTACACACAAAAACTTGCAACAATACAAATTGACAAGACATGACTATTATAACTAGACCTCGCGTACATCAACATCCTTCACAAAAATAGGAGACAATTACAAAATGTTTTACAACCAAGAGGTCTTGTTATAGTGGTAGTCGATGTAATAATATTTGGCATAACGAATGTAGTATTCGATATTTAATTGTACAGTGTCTCCTATTGGCTAGCAATCAACCAATCAGGTTTTTGTATAAAATGTTTAATGGCTAAAAATGAATGGAGTAGAAAGAATGCAGTTTTTTTAAATGTTATTTAATGTCTAATTCGATATGCTTTTTATGCATGACCATTTGCTTTGAATGGCGGTAAAGTTATATGGTTTAGAAATTTGATTTAAATCTTTATCATACACAATTTCAACTTTCGTAATCTTGTATATTATTGTATCTGAAATCACAGCCATAACGAATATAATTCGTCCCTTATTAGTTCAATAAACACTAAACATGGAATTTAACACTAAATACCACTCTATAGCATTTTCTGTTCTACCCATTTACGGTAGCCATAAAATATGCAATAGGTACATTATATGAGTTGCTACGAGTATGTAAGAACCTGTGCAAACCTTTGTCTAGACAGTTTTAAAACTGAGTCTAGTCTAGAAAAATTTACGAAGCAGTGGATTCTAGAGAGGAAACGTGTAACAGACTTTTTCAGCTATCACAAAGTGTCTTGACAACAAAAATAATCATACCTTCAACTATAAGACTGTCTAAAAATAGACTTGACTACGTCGTACACGACAGTCTAAAAACTGCCTTTACTATAGTCTACAACGGTCCTAACTCAACATATATGTGTGCAAATTTAATTAGTCCCATCGTAACTATTTCGAGAGCTAAGTGCGTTTTTACTCAAGTATCTTGTACACAAGTTAGATTTGTAACATGTAACTGGATTAAACTGGCCATAACTGAATATTTAATGCGGTATTTTTTAGATTTTATCATGGTTGTGGGAAGTTTTAACATTAAACTAGTAAGTGATGTTATTTTACAGGTAACAATTTCAGTGTCAAATAATTAAGGAATTTATTTGATTTAAATTTTATTGGAAGATCTGTCCCTAAAAAAGTAGTTATTGGTAAGTATGTATTTAGTAAATGGAAAGTTTGAAAACAAATGAAGGTCTGTAATGAGATGCACTATAAACTTTTACTACTTTTTACTACCTTACTTCTTATAAAACAGAGCGAAATCTTCGTCTGTAGACTAAAAGGACCACTTCATCTCACACTCAACTTCATTATTAATTTCGAAAGGGTTGGTGGCCAACTGGCCAACCTTGGTGTAGGAGTTTTAAGATCACCAAAGGGGGGAGAGGCGATCTAAATATCGAATTGATAGAAACAACCAAGACCGACTGCTTAACGCGCCCGCCTAAGCACGGTAGCGCTCAAATAGGAATGCCTCTATCGGCCACGAATTCTACTCTACTATTGCACATGAGTAGTTACTATTGGTCGAAAATTTGTGTCTTTAAACAGAACTCACCAACCAGAGTCATTTTAGTGACCATTTTAATTTCATATTCACCAATCAATACACTATTCCAATTTCAAAATTTCAAATTCCATTACGTTTCAAAATACAAAACACGTTAGTAAACATGTCGTCCGTACATATTTATTAGCGGTTGTTCGTCTGTTCGTCACCGCAGTCGGCGTAGCCTTCAATATAGGCTATCGATGATCTCCACCAGTCACCAGTCCTTCAACAATTCGTATATAATAGTCATCGCAACCGGTCGCGACCACTAGTATGTACCGACGACAATTGTATTGAAATAACTGTGATTTATTTATGTTTTGCTACGGTTTTGAGTTGCTTCGGTGGTCTAGTGGTATGTGCCAAGACTGAGGTCTCAGGTTCTATTCCCGGGTCGAGTTACAACATGTTTCTTACTTTTCAAACAAGGCTCGGGTTTGAGATCACCAACCCGTATTGGGCAAGCGTAGTGATTATGCCTAATACTCCTCACTGTAGTGATATCTTCAGTGAGATGAGATGCCTTTGCCCAGCTGTGGGACATTACAGGCTTAAAACGAACTCTTCAGCTTATAATAATATTAATAATACGATTATCCCTGACTAATATATTAGGTATAATTAAAATAAAATAAGTATAAATGTATATATGTTAGTTTGTAAGGTATGTAGGTATGTAAAGTAGAATGTAGGTAAGCTATATTTTATTGTTGTTTGGTTTGAGAGGTATCACCTTTCCGTGACACAGTTTATACTAGTATGGGAGGTGATGTCTCGATAACTAAACGAAATATAATGTAATTACATTTGAAATTAATAAATGAATTTGAATTTGAATTTGAATTATAATAATATCAGTATAGATACTTTCAATATCAACAACACTTCCATTCTAATAGCATGGAAACAAGACCATCTAATTTACAACACCAGCTATTTTCAAAACAACCAAAATATTTCCAACTACCATCAAAGACTAACTACAAATATGTCGGGTACAAGTTTGTCCGACTCGTGTAAATAGACCACAACTGTCGGTGCGTGTTTGTGGTGCAAACGCGGCAGAATTCGGATAATATTGTGAGCTTTATGAGGCGAATAAATAATGTATCTGGTTGGAGACTTTTGAGGTTTTAATTGGTCGGTATATGATAAGTTAGTAAAAGTTTTAACTACTGTAAATGGCTAAGTAACATAGTTGCAACTACCATGGTCCGTAAAAAAAAGTAAAAAGTATTAGCCTGTAATGTCCCACGGCTGGGCAAAGGCCTCTCATATAACCGAAGATATCAGTACAGCGTGGAGGATTAGGTGTAATCACCAGGCTTGCCCAATGCAGGTTGATGATCTCAAACCCGAGCCTTGTTTGAAAAGCAGGAAACATGTTTTCGCTCGACTCGGGAATGAACCCGGAACCTCAGTCTTGGCAGGCGAGAGCACATACCACTGCACCACTGAGGCGTGATGGTCATGTAACTGCTGAAAAATACTGTATAACGAAAACGACTGCACTGAGATTATTTTTCTAGCAACTAAAGCTGTTTTACCGTGTTTTTACAAGTTGGTAAGCGGCAAATTCAATAGAAAGATATTTTTACTTCAGCTGAAGGGAATTCTCCTTCCAAAGTCAAAAGTCAAAGTCAAAGTCAAATATTTTTATTCAGTTTTGGCCCCATAGAGGCTCTTTTGAACGTACCACCTTCCAAATCGTTTACCTTAACTAGTATAATTTATAAACATATAGTCGTCGATATATGCAATCAATAGTAAACTAGCAACGTGTAATATGCCATCCTTATCGTCATTCTATTTAATGAAACCTTAATTCGCTCCAACTTTTCCGGCCATCTTACATCTGAATACACAAACAAATGTCATATCGGAACAACACCGCGCATTAAAATTCAATGTAGTACGCACTCGAGTATTTTGCCAATGACTGGACTATGGACACATTATTATTATAATGGACACCTTAATTGGATTCGCGCGTTTTTATTTGGGATGACCACGAATTTAGTATTACAAAAGTAAAAAAAAAAATTATAAGTATACATATAGGTCATAAATCAACGCAATAGTAAATTCATCGAAATGAAATACGTAAATAAAGTCAGTATAGTATAAACGATCCTCTTATTTCAACAGGACCTTTAAACTAAAATTTTGGTCCAAATTATTGTAACTAGTAACATAAGCTACTAACCGCGCCTTTCCTGTGCGAATTTTGGCATTATTACCTTCATACGTACATAATCACAATGCTCCCTAAAACTCAAGCCAATCTTATATAAGGCATTTTGAAACTGAAACGAGGTTTACGGATACACTTCACTTTTTACATTTTTATCTGACGTTTCGGCTCCTTGCGGGAACCGTGGTCACATAAGACTGAACGTAAGAAACCAGTAAGGCGAGGTATTGCTTCCCAACTTGTTTGTCTAACACTATAAACAAACACTTGTGTCCTTCCTCAAAGCGACACAAAATCCCCCATCCCTCATGGCCACCCTACATTCATTACTATGCTCGCGCACGCGACTCGGCCGCCCAAACGCGCGCGCTCCCTGTAAGGAAACCGCGCCGACAGAATAATTGAAAGATTTTCATTACAACGTGTTTTATTGCTGTGACGTCATTTTTTTAGTTTTATGTAGTGGTATTTGGGATACCGAATATTAATATTTTGATTCATTTAATTGGTTTTGTCATCTAGACACTCTACCAACAGTTTAAAATGTCAACGCAAGAAATTGTAGTAACCATACACTGAGTAACTTTGCGAAAAACTGCGAGTTTTCTCGAAACCGCAAACGTCATCAATTTAAAAAAATACACAAATAACAAACACCCCTTTTAATTTCAGAACAATTTTCAGTAATTTCATGGCAACATCCAACTGTACTTTCCTGAAAAAATATCCACCTGAAGTATCCCACTGAAAGTCAAAGGCATCACTAAAGCCATACTTGTCTGATAATCAACATGTTCCCAACAAACCCACGGCCTACGCAGAAGGTATGGCTCCTGCATACTTTCCTGCAATTAATATTAATAAACTGTTTATTACAACTGCGTAAAAACTCTAGTTGTAGTATGCGACGTCTCTCGTAGCCATTACCGGGAGTACTCGCAGACATTTTGTACCGCTATCATATTGCTGAGGTTAGCTATTACGTGTTAAACGGGATGACATTCGTTTAACCTTTGATTGAATCACTGACGTCAGACGCGTCGCACGCAAGCCGTCAGTGAGAATGAAAAGGTCAAGGATGCCAATGAAAATCTGGTCTGCGTTACAGTGAACTTCGAAATAGAGAAGTGACAATAAGTAGGTGCTTTGGTTTTCCGTGCAGTGTGCTCGGTGCTGACATAGAACGCAAGGTGTACTAGCGAAACACGTCAGTTAATGAGGCATTCGGGGCTCAGAAATGACCTATATGTAAACATATCTTCAATAAGGGAATAGGTTGACCTAAAGTGGGATATTGCAATTTGTTCAATAACTGTTTTTTGTTCGTCTTGCGAAATTAACTCGTAATTAATTTACATATTATGTAAAGGATTATATTACCATCAACCAAGAACCCCGGCATTGTTGCATCAACAAAAACCAAATTCAACAAAGAAACAAAATATTAAACACTGATAGCATCTGTCACGGTTGATAGCAACAAACTCCTTCCCGTGACGTAATTGGTCGAGCGATCCTTAATAGGGAGTAGATGGCAATCGTTGAAAAAAGTTAAAATTATGTGATGGACCGATCGTGTTACGAGTCGGGGCAAAAAGTTAGCTTATGCTGCGTACGATACACGCGGACCAGTTGTGAGCGTACGGTGCTTACACCACGCGACTTTACGACGATTATTGAACAAACATCACTAATTTCAAAGTCAAATACTTTTATTCAGTTTTGGCCCCAAAGAGGCACTTTTGACCGTACAACTCACTGACTGAAACAAGGAGTGTTATGTAATGACAAATAGCACTTGAACAACATTGTAATAATTTGAATAAACAATAATTATTATTCTTCTTCTTCATCGAGTGGATGGTCAACCTGACCAATCCTAGTGTCAGAGTTATTCAGCCGCCAAAGGTCTCTGACATGGCTCATGTAACGACTACTACCGGTAAAAGTAACAATAATTATTGTAAGTAGCATAAAAGCGTCTCATAAATTTATTAACGGGTTTAAAATACAAGACTTCTAGAACAAAAGAGTTAATAAAAATATAAAGAACTAGCTGCTCCGCTTGGTGGCGCCACCCGCGATCAATAGATGGTCGGCTAGTGTGAACATTTTGTAGACTTTGTAGACAGATTTAGTAGGGTCGCGCTCATACATTTAGATAAACAGGATAACAATCTTCCTCTTCATAATATTAGTATAGATATTAAGACATTGTCATTAACAAGCGACGGTCGATTTCCATTCAACTCAGCGGCTCGTAGCATGTAAACTCACTCAATGATTCAATGAGATAGCGAGGTTTTTCCTTACTTGAACAAATCGTATCCTAATCGTGTCGTGTAGTATAAAACTCCACATCAGTAGTAGATAATTCGAAGTCGGAGTAAGAGCAGTGGCGGGTGTACCCAGGGCCTGCGTAGTAGTAAATGTACACGGGTGCATTCTGTGCGAACATTCTTTGGATATTTGAAATATTTCGGATTTCTTATTTACTTCTGATTATTGTTATGTTCTTGTTAATTAGTACGAGAGATTGAGAAGGTGGTTGGGTTGGTAGTAAACGAATGTATGATTTTGCTGATTGTGTTAATCATTAGGGCAAAATGATTTTAGGACCAATCAAATCAAATGAGTTTGATTTAAGTACGAGTATATCTCAATATTGTGTAAAAAATGCTTCTAAGAAATGCTTGGTGATATAACTACGAGTAGGTAGGTATTTTGGGTACGAGTACACCTATTGTTTTTATATTCGTATTATGAAATATATTGCGAATTATTTTTAATTTATTTGATTTTGTCCCGACATTTTTTGTTAAGTTAGTTACTTATACATTGACTATGGCTTTTATTTTTCAAATGGTTTCTTATCAAATGACTTCTCCAAACTAATAAAACTAAATATAAAAATCCCGGACGAAAAATCCGCCCGTGTAACTGCGTACCCGACTTATAATATTCAGCGTAGGTACACTCGTGATAAAAACCCGATCGAGCCAATTTAGGTACTGTCGCGCGCTCCGCTGTTATTACGGGGAGGCTTATGTTAATTACTTTGTGCGAGTGTCTGTCTGTGTGTGCGTCTATATGTGTAGGTAAGTGTAAAAAAGTATATATACAATTTTAATGCGATCATAGGCATTTGCGGAAGGATTCCTAGTGTGTGTTTGTTTTATAATAGATTGTTGTTTTTTGTGTGACTGTACCGTTATAGCTGAGCGCTTAATATAAGTTATAATTGTTTATTCTATTCGATACATTTTAATTATCTTTATAATAAAAAACAACTTGATATTATTAAAGAATAACGGCTTTGTTTTAAACGCTCGATAACTAAAACACTTTTAAAGTGTTTTGTCTCTGGAAAATAACGTACGTTAGAAAAAGACAAACCATTTGATAGCTGAAAAACGTAAGTAGTTTCAATTCAAAATGAACTTAAATTTTGTTAATAAGCATTTATGAACAAGGTCCTAAGGATTTGAGACAGTGATAAGAATTCTTGACGGAATTTATTTTTTGGCGGTTGGCAGTTAAAATATCTTCGGGTATATTAAAAATGAAAATAGTAATACTCACAGATGATTTTCTTCAGCTAACAAAACGTCTGAAAATAAAACAACCAGCAATCAGAATAGCACAGAAAACACAGGATTTAAACAAAGAAAATATGTCGCATGTCGTAAAAAGGTGTAATTTATGAATCAAATGCGTAATAGTAATAAATTTCAAAGAATTACCGGCCCTCCTGAAGAGCACCCTTGGGAATTAGATGTAGGGTCCAAAAAATTTGCAAAAATACCTATAGATATTACCTACATACAATACTCCTATATTATATTTGAAAGGGGCCGAAACGTCAGATAAAAATGTAAAATATAAGCGAACTGTATCCGTAAACATCGTTTTAATTCAAAATGAGGTTGCTATTAATTAAATAATATTTTCAGTGCTTTTAATCAATACTTCTACGTCTATACTAATATATAAAATTCTCGTGTCACGTTGTGCGTAATTGAACTCCTCTGAAACGGCTCGACCGATTGTCATGAAATTTTGTTGTGTAGGTACATATCGGGTAGGCCTGAGAATCGGACAACGTCTATTTTTCATCCCGAAATTCCCGCGGGAACGGGTACAAACCGGGTGAAACCGCGGGGCGCAGCTATTATTAATATATGAAATAGAGAATTTCTTTCGACGTTACAATGTATTTTGAAATAGATTCTTGTCTTTAAAATTATAAAATAGAAAATGTTCGTACAAACATAAGCTCTTTGTGTTGGGCTAAGTGAAACTCTGAACTCTTGGGACCTTATTAATAAACGCGGTGTAACTAAACACTGTTACACTATGTTTTGTCTCTTTTGCTCTTTGAAAAATTGCGTATGTCAGAAAGTGACAAACCATTTTATAGCTAAACTGTTCTTAATATGCGTTTATTAATATGCCCCTTGGCGTTTTTATGGTAACTCTGACAAATTATCACCATGGGCTTATCCAAGTAAGTCATTGTTACAAAAAAATATGTTTCACAAACGAAGAGCCATACAAAAACTGGCACTGGAAATTACTATTTAAAACAACATCGATATTTCCAATAAAACCGATCATAACATATCGATTAAAAAACATGTTAATATGAATCGATTATGACAAAAACTGGATTGTCTATAGCTGCCTCTATAATATTTATGGGCGGGGTTTTACATCGTCCTACCTATAGACAGGTTAGTTATTAATGTTTATTAAACTATGTACATTACTTATTTACTGAAGTGAAGTTTTTGTGGGCTTGTATGTAACAGGACGATATTTACATACTAGGTTGCGCCTGTTACTTTGTTTATGGTAGCCATTATAATAATGGTTTGTATGATCTCACGGAATGACAAATGGCAAAGTGTTCATTATTATTCTGCAAATAATAAATGCAAAAGTGTTTTTAGAAGGGTAGGATGGTTTAGATACATTGTAGATACATTAACGGCCGGTCCTCATAACCTCTCCTGATCGGCAATTTTAATAGCAGATCAAATTGTGACAGATTTTTTCAAAAATTCTTATAGGCGGCTGGAAAACAGATTAGACTTGACATTTATCAACCTGAAACCATGTCAAATGTTGATCTGCTATCTGACATTAGCAGTAGATAGATAGAGATAGATTATTGGGACCGACCATAACTTTACAATTGCAAACAAAACATCATCTGAAACTTGCCAATTCCATATTCACCTAAGTTGATTGTACAAGTCCTACTAATATTATAAATGCGAAAGTTTGTAAGGATGGATGTATGTTTGTTACTCTTTGACGAAAAAACTACTGGACGGATTTGGATGAAACTTTACAGTAATATAGGTTATACATCAGAATAACACATGGGATACATTTTATCCCGAAATTCCTGCGGGAACGGGTACAATGCAGGTAACACCGCGGGGCACAGCTAGTATTATCATAACGACACAACATCTTGTTTCATATCAAATGTTTTCACGTCAGTGTTTCGTTTTAAAATGTATAATTGTTCACATTTAGTTGTTTTTGTTCGAACTCGCTGCCATTTCATAGAAATGCGATCGTTTTCTTGTAACATCTTGTAGCAATGCTGGGTAAACACTTTGTTGTAAGAATTCAGCTTTTTGTGTGGCTTTGAATCGGTTGGGGAATTTCAGAAGGACGAATTCTGTTGGCGTGTTCACGTTGATACAATGTGGAGTACGGATTGATTGGTGTCTAAGGAGGTTTGATGGATTTTAAATGGAGAGCGGGTTAGTGGCTCGGCTTTATAGTGGAAGCTTTTGGCGTAATGAAGCGTAAAGCGTAATATTTTTGGTACTTATTTTGGTAAAGCTTTTAAAGTGCACAAGTAGTATGTTATGTTCGACTGTAGCACTTAGGCCTCTGCTTGAGTAAAATGGGATAGTTTAGATATATTACCATAACACAAGTTAATTCTTAATTTGGTCACCAGAGTTCACATACTTACAATCGATTTTATAACTGATAACAATTTTTGTATTTTCTGTAAGTTATAATGTACAAATATTTGTGTCAAATAAATGATTTATTTATTATTATTATTTATATTAAATAGGCTGTGGTTTTATTTATCGAACCAGAATTTCAAACTTTAAAATTTAAATGAACCGAAAATTATTTGTTCAGTAATTGAGAACAGTAAAGGGATACAAAGTAATCATACACATTTATAGCAACTTATTGGTACATTGTAGGTTACTACTCGTATTCATAAGACTAGCCTAATCTTCAGAACTTCAAAAAAGATAAATTAGTCCATCAATTTCTGAAATCTAAATAAAAGTAAGCGGGTAAGTAGTAAAGTCAAAGTCAAATATTTTTATTCAGTTTTGGCCCCATAGAGGCTCTTTTGAACGTACCACCCATTCGGAAGAACATCAGCAGAGAAAGTAAAGTATTAAATCCTATATATTAGCCTATATAATCTCCCACTGCTGGTCAAAAGCCTCTAATCGCACATAATATATCAGTACACTACAGTCAGAGGAAATAAAAGTACATCCGTGAAACTGCATTAACGAATCAATTCAATAAGTGTTATAACCAGAGGTCACGTGTAAGTGTACCAGATGGCATAGCATGCGCGTGCGCACCTAACGCGGAGCCAACGGGCCGCGTCCGGCGGATGTGGAGGAAAGTAAAGCGAGCTGACGGCGGCATGCGAATGTGGCCCGGACAGGAAGCGAGGAAATGGGGAAATGTTAGTTATATATTAGTTATCTACTAACTATATCTATATACTAATATTATTAAGAGGTAAAGTTCCTTGTTTCTAACTTCGTTTGTTTGTTTGTAAGTGCTAATCTCAGGAACTACTCCGATTTGAATATTTTTTTTGGTAATGGATAGCCACATTGAACGGAAAGTTTTGGCCTATTTTTCACACCGAATTCCCATGGGAACGAGCACAACGCGGGTAAAACTGCGAGGCACTGCTAGTGGTTTATAAAGTGTGATTATACTTTTGGTTTATGGTTTAATGTATTTTTTTATTCCTCTATTTTTTTTGGATTGGCACAAAATGTGGTTAAATGTCGTCAATTTTCCAGCCGAAGACGATTGCTCCTGAAGAGGAAAAAGGTTTAATGATTTTATTTCATTCTTACCCTATCTCTAAACTTTTTTCCCCTTCAGAAGCAATCGTCTTCGGCTGGAAAATTGACGACATTTAACCACATTTTGTGCCAATCAAAAAAAATTGATTATATACAAGTACATGTGTTTCGTAGCGAAGTGATTACACCTAATCCTTCTCACTGTGGTGATATCCTCAGTGAGATGGGAAGCCTTTGCCTAGCTGTGGGACATTACAGGCTCATACTTTTTTTTCGTTACAGTATATAAAGTAAGTTAGTATACTCAATATTAACCTCGTGTTGTAGTTTGACTAAGGGATGCCTATTGCGATTGTTAAGCAACGTGCAAGCTCGGCTGTATAGGAATGATTCCACTAAATCTGGCCAAATAACTTAAATGCGATCTACAGAATGTTCACATATAACGCCATCTATTGGATAGCGAGTGGAACCATCGAGTTCTTCTTCTTCTTCTTCATCGAGTGGATGGTCAACCTGACCAATCCTGGTGTCAGAGTTATAGAGTCGCCAAAGGCCTCTGACGAGGCTCATGTAACGACTACTATCCGTAGAAAGTAACCGGGACCGACGGCTTAACGTGCCCTCCGAAGCACGGAATCATCTTACTTTTTGGGCAATCAGGTGATTCAGCCTGCAATGCCCTAACCAAACTGAGGACAGTCTCACAAAGTGATTTTTGTGAGGTATCCCCACCGGGAATCGAACCCGGAACCTCCGGATCGTGAGCCGGAGTGAGACCATCGAGTTTAAAATAAAGTATCTATCGTTTGGAAACTCGATCCCTAAATCAAACACACAACCTCCTCCTCCCAGCCTGGTGAATACTTCTGTTATTATTATGCAACGCTGCGAAAGTAACTGTCTCTAACTTCCTCCGGATGTGACAAATAATAATATAATTTAATTTAATGGCGAGTCTACACACGTCCAGCAACGGGACAGGTGACATTGAATTGTGGAAGTAAGTTCAGTGAGTGGAATATGGACAGGAACCGATGTTCGGCTCAAATGGGAAGGTTTATTGATAGTTGATTAGTAATGTTATTGTTTATTTTTAGCTCGTGTCGTGTGAAAGTAGCTTTAAGTAGAGTAGGGCCTGGTATTAAAGTTGTATTCATACGATATTAATCAGATGTGGAAGAGATATGTTTAATAGGAATAAATATGTATAATATATAATACGAAAAGATATATATAATTATGGCCAGTTTTCCAAGCAAAAACAATTCCTATGAAATAATTTTCTTTAGTGGAAAAATCTGCCTCTTTCGTTTTGATTTTAAACGTTTCAAAAAGAATTAGTAGAAGTTAGGTGTACTTAATTGAAGACTTATATTTCGTTAGTTTTATTTAAAGCTGATCTGAGAAGTCCCTTCAAGATCAGGGATTTCTCAGTTCGTGTGTTTGAGAATCGTTTGAGAACCGATTTCGAAAAATACTAATTTCGTTATTTATGCAAGAACGTGCTAAGAGAACATAATATTATATTAACCGTTTCCAAAAAACGTATGTAGAATATCAAAACCTAGTTCCAAGTAGATGTGAGGTTTAACTATACCTACCTAGTTGCTCTAGAAATATCCAGGTGGTATAGGTCATCTAGGTCCTTAGGTAGGTATCGTGAAAGCAGACAGACAGAATCCATATTGCATTTATAATGGGATATTAAAATGAATTATGAATACTGAATAGGATCACATTAACTGTAATTAGGTACGTGCAGGGCGTCGCTTAGATTAAGCTGACTTACAGGCTGCGAGTTGGCTAGTTCTAGTGACAAAGTGCCTTATTCAATAACGCTTTTTAACTCCTAGTCGCGCCCCGCAGTTTCACCCGCGTTGTACCCGTTCCCGCGGGATTTTCGGGATAAAAAGTAGCCTATGTCCTTTCTCAGGCTATGGACTAACTGTGTACCAAATTTCATTCAAATCGGTTTAGTAGTTTTGGCGTGAAAGCGTAACAAACAAGCTTACATTCACATCAGTAGGAATTTAACTATTAATTGAAACATACGTTAATATCATTAATAATATAATTTGTCCCTTTCCGACATACGCTATTTTCCAAAGAGCAAAAGAGACAAATCACTTTATAACAGTGTTTTAGTTATAGTGTTTATGAATAGGGAGGAAAGTTGATACGAGTATGTGAAACTAGCCTACAAGCTAGATAACACGAGAGCCCTATTGAACTCGCCCAATAGCAGCTTACAAAGCTCAATGTAATCGGTGCCTTAATCGAAATTATAACCACGGAAGAGCGAAGTACTTACTGCTTCTCTATTTCGTGCTTGTATGCTCCTCAAAAACAATGAAATGCCTTCTGAAATAGTCAAAGAACTGAAAAAAGCTAGAAACCCCTTTATAACAGAATAAAACTCCACACAACCACACCACCTAACGTCAATAATTACATATGAAAGTAAAACGCATGAACGTTAAATAAACAGTTACATAACACCGCCTTTTCAGTCGCAGTCGGACCAAAAACGAATATCCCACAAGACTTAAAAGAGCATCTTTAGCAAGTTCCTATTTAGGCTGCGTCCATACGGGGCGGCTGCTAAATACGTGAAGGCGAGTGGAGTGATCCCCTGGCAATATGGATTGGGTCCAAAAATTATGGATTGTCTACAGCTAGTATGGAAATACACGTGGTGTCTGGGAACGAGGGGTTTTCTGAATGAATCATTTGTTTATCAATGGGTCGTAGTCTTGGACATTGCAATGGTGTGATACGTTTGTCAAGTTAAGTTGTTAAGCGGTTTGGAGCTTTAAGTCGTGATAGGTTATGTGGTTACGTCTAACTAGGTGGTTCTTTATTTGAAGTTACTATGTGGTAAGTTAGATTATGGATGCCTAACTTAGGCTGTTTTAAATGAGTGTTTTTGTTTTGTTCTGGAATTAATAATTAAACTTGATGCGTTGACAATTAAGCTGTCATTATGAAACCATGTATTTTTTTTTTAAAAACGACATGGAATGTTCAATTTAAACCAATTATATTCCTAGTCCGGGGACTCCGGGAGCGCTCACATTAGGTACAGTCATGAGTCGGTCTACGAAAATTTGAAGCATAATTAGAGCTTTGTCAAACTCAAACTTCTATACTACTTACACTAAAATGGTAAAGAGAATATTATATTTTTATAATATGACAAAATACTGAAGCCCTGGCCATCTCTATTAGTTGATTGAATATACACGTGTATAAAAGTACTCGTAATACTATAAACTCATTTCCCCCTAGACAAGAGGCTAATGTGGCAATCGCTTTGGATGTCGTTTGCTTGCTAGTTCCGTCGGCGGAATTAGGCCTAAAATAAAATTATTAAAAATATTTAAGTGAAGCTCTTTCGAAAAGTCTCCATTGATTTTTTATTTATAATTTAATTTGTTTTTTTTTAAATAGGGTAAATTTACTAATGTGTGGGTGTTTCGCTGATAGTTCGTTGGTAAGTATTCTGATTTGAAAACAAGTTCAAGTAAGTACTTGTAAAGTGTTAAAAATACTACAAAATATCTACACGTAAACACACAAGAAAATATCAAGTGCACATTTTCCGACACGAAAATCGATAAAAAAATATTCCTCAGATATTTTAGTCAAATTAAAATCATAATAAGTGGTTAGTAGTCTAGTCGGAATTTTTGAGACACCCAAAATATTTACACAACCTATTATAGTAACCTTGTCACCTCAAGTGGCTAGTGACAGTGACATAACCTCAAATTATGACAAAGACGTTATCAATTTGCGGCACCAAAAAGGTGTCCAATATTTGATAAAGAGATTACGCACCTCCTTTTAAGCGCATCCCCTATTTGAGTCACGACTCTAATTAACTAATTGTATGCTGTTTGTTTTACGTAGGCCAGTTGACAATAGCAGTGACGTTTGAATGAATTTGACAAATATGTCGGGTAGTACAAGGTTTTTTGAAAAGTAAATAGACACATAAAGATAGACTAGTTAAATCTGCACGTGTCAAGAAGTAAAAAAATATAATGTTTTCGAATATGTTATTTCAAATGGTTGGTTATTGTTGAAATTCAAATATCTTTATTGCTTATCACATATTACATAATAAACATTACAATGTAAATTGTGACACCCCGTAGGGGCACTGCAACTATGAGAGGAACCATAGATTATCAAAATTAAACTATATAAAAACATATTAGTTAATATGTATTGTAACATTCATTCGTTAAAACCACCTACTCTGTTTAACGTCTGTTAAATACAAGTTGTTTAAAAATTGCAGTCTGTAAAAGTGTATATTAAAAATGAAATATTCCAACTCTCAACCGCTCTATAAAAATGCTATAGAATTAAACCACTATTATGAAGAGTTTTGTTTCTTTTGCTCATTAGAGAATAGAGCATGAGACAAACCATTTGATAGCTAAACAGCTTATAAATAAAGCCCTAAACCTTTTTCCTCTTCATCGTATCGTTTTCGGCTCGAAAACTGACCGCATTGCATTAGTACACATTTTAAGTCGTAAGTAAAAAATAACCATTCCCATAATCAAATAGAGTGTATTACCCTACTTTTGTAAAAAAAGCTATGACTAATTAATTAGAAAGTTAGTGACAAAATCACAACGAATAAACATAATACGTTAAACAGTTGGTTTATCGACACAAACATCTTACATTTATCGGATAAGGCAATCGCCCGTTATCTGACGTCATCTCTCTGTCGGATCCGATACGGGCCCGCTCACCGTACTAATTTCCCTAAAAAAGCTATTTTCACTGCGAAATACTTGTAGAAAATACGTCGTAAATCGAATATGGCAACACTACCATTATTAGAGTGAGTCAGGATCGAGCCGCATTGATTCGGATTTGGTTCGTAACCTGCTTTGTTTTCCAAATGTTTTGGTAAAACGTTTTCTTTATTGTTTATTAGTTCGAGATTAACAATAAACGTTATTCTAAGTATATGTATTTAAGTCAAGTACTTATAATTTGTTTAGGTACCTAAGTATTTATTAAATCAGCAAATATAACGGTTATTGAAAGTTCTAACTGAAATCTATACCTACCTATATATATAAAAGAAAGTCGTGTTAGTTACACCATTTATAAATCTAGAACGGCTGGACTGACTTTACTGATTCTTTTTTTATTGAAATTATTTGGTCAGGAATAGGATAATAAGTAATAAGAGTCCCGAAACTCCCACGTGAAGGGGTAAAACCGCGCGGAACAGCTAGTTTTAGATAAACAAAAGTAAATCACTCTTTTGTCACTCTTTTGGAAGCTGAGTTGTCACAAATGTATTTTATATTCACTTCAAACTCAAAATACCTTTCTTTTGTCGTGTAGCCGTCAGGGTTAATAATGTAAGTTAGGTTAAATTGGTTATTTTTAATACTGCTATACCTATTCAATTAAAAAGTCGGATACCGATAATTGTACGTATGTATGAGCCTGTAATGTCCCACTGTTGGGCAAAGGCCTCTCATCTCACTGAAGATATCAGTTCAGTGAGATACCGATAACAGGACAAAAAATGGGCCTATCAGCTTGAAAGTTTAGAAGTAAGTAGGTACCTGCTATAAAAAAGTAAGGGAAATTATAAGTCTAGTCACAAAATGACTAACTCGGCCACTACTTTTAGTGGCTAAGATAGTATTATTTAGATGCTCGTTAATTGTGGCTGACTTAGTAATTTAGAAGGCAACATACATTTTTGGGGGCGAAATATGATATTAAAAAGAAGCCTGTTTAATTAGCACCCAAAAAGTAAGTATGTATACTTTTGACCACACATTCAAATTAATAAGTATACAAAAATAACACACTTTAATAGTGATTTATAAAAAAAGAACAAAATAAACTCAGTTTAATACAATGTGTATTTTAAATCAACCGTCATTTCGTTTAAACTACGCAGTCCAATAAGTAAAATACATTTCCACATATCAATGAATGAACTCGACAAAAAATAAAGCACAGACAAGCGATAACTCCGTAATTGCTTTTCGCGCCAATCAAAAAATATTGAAGAATATTTATTTAAAAGTTCATTCATTAATTTTCGGCCAGGAACATACAATATATTTTTGTTTCATCTAGTAGTACCTAGTATTAGCCTGAATGTCTAACGGCTGGGCTCTCATCTCACTGAAGATATCAGTACAGTGAGGAGGATTAGGCATAATCACCAGGCTTGCCAAATGCGGGTTAATATCAAACCCGAGCCAAGTTTGAAAAGTAGGCAACATGTTTTTGCTTGATCCGGGAATTGAACTTCAGTCTTGGAAGGCAAGCGTATATACTTACCACTAGACCTCCGAGGCATTGTTCCTTCTATGAGAAGTAAATTCCAGAAAGAAAAGAGTGTTTTTTCGGAACTTTCAACTTCCTTATCTATGCTTTATAATATTATGTCCTTCGTAAGATAATGAGCTTTCTTTCATACTGATTTTTTATATTTCCGTATGAAGTCCTCAATTTGTAACCTTAAAGTTGTCTCTATGTAAAAAAAATTGTAAATGGAATATTTTTTTTAATTCGATTGTTTTTGGTCAATACATTCGTTCAACAGTTCGTTCAACTTTGGGCCGTAATGGGCGCGTTTACCTTAATCGTTCCTTTTTTGAAAAATGCGTGGTTCTACTTACTGAATTGATTCTGTGGATTATCTTTGGGCTTTGTTTTTCTTATTAGAATAGAATGTGATCTTGTTTGGTTTAGAGTTTTAAAGTTTGTCTATGACAGAAATGGTTATGTGCGTTGTGCATTAGCAGTATTAGATTCGCTTGGCCAAGCTCAATTTACTAATAGAGAAAATAACATCGAGAAAATGGTATTCTTCTCTAGTCGAGATGGTTAAGTATTTTCGTTTTTTTAAATAAATGTTCATAAATAAGATAGGTAGAAATCATATATTTCGGGTGCAAAAAACGGATGATAGAGGTAAAAATACTTAAAAATGACATTAATAATAATCAGAATTTACAACTATACTATCTTTTAAACAAAACAATCCTTTATCTCTCTCTACTTTCTAAAATTAATTCCTTCACATTAAATGAAAACTAATTTGAGCATGTCCATTTTAAATACACATTACGCCATCTATTGAGATTAAGCTTCAACTATTACAAATTGACAATAAAAAAGATTTTCCGATACTCTTGATTTAGTTCTCGCGATTTTTAACAGATGGCGCTGATAACAATTCTTAGCGATTTCTCAAGAAACTTCACAAAGTATTTTTTAAGCAAATAAATCCCTAAAATAAATAACATCAACTGAAAACCGTTATTAAAAAACTAATTCCATCGAAACAAGTAAAACCAAAACATTGACTAGCACTACAATTATTAAAATCGATCGGAAAATTATCGACATGCATACGGGCCCAGCGAATCTTGATCCTTGTACGGCTGTTTATTGTTGATGTTGAGGGGTCGTGTTTGGTTGGTGGGTGGTGTAATTTGAGGACAGGGGTGAGCGGGGGTAGTCTATGCATTATGTAGTGACAATCAATGGTAGGTGTCGGTGATTGCTACTGTCGACGGCTAGGGAATGTGTGGAGTCGAAGTTTTGTGAAAAAATCTTCTTGTTAAAAATGGAAATAAATTGGATTAGGTTTTTGTATAATAACTAAGTACATATGTGTTTAATTCAGTCCGTCATCAAAAATTCGAGACATCGTAACTTATAAATAACGATAAATCATAGGTATTACCTCGGGTAACATATTTTTGTGTTTGTAATGTATTCTTCATCAATGAATTTTTATAAAAAATTTTTTTTATCTCCAACATAGGATTTGCACTAATTTGTTTTTTTTTATACATAAAATACCCAGGAACTTATAAATGACCCTCTAGCTTTAATCCATCTTAACTAAAAACCAGTTAGTTAATAGATATTGATATTCTAAATAGATACCAGCCATTAAGTTTATTATCTTTACATTTTATTATTTATTTTTAGGTAAATTAATATAAATGGCGACTCCAACACGTTATATCGGTGAGTAGGCCAGCGGGTAGCGCGATGGTAATTTCTATGTAAGCATTGTTAGTCCTGAATACATTAGGACAACGAGTCTTGATACTTTGAATACATTTATTGAAGACTAGCAGCGCCCCGCGGTTTTGCCCGCGTTGTACCAGTTCCCGTGGGAATTTCGGGATGAAAAATAGCCTATAACCTTCCCGTTGAATGTGGCTATCTATTACAAAAAGAATTATTCAAATCGGACTGATAATTCCTGAGATTACCTCGAACATACAAACAAACAAACAAACAAACTAATAAACAAACTTACAAATGTTACTTTTTTATAATACATATCTATTAGTATAGAAGTGCATAGTGAGCCACTTGACAGGTAGAGTTACCTACTTAGTCAAGAATTCCTAAAAATAGATTGCAGTAGTAATCATTTAAAAGCCTGTAAAATCTCAGTTGTCTAACAAAAATGAAGTCTTTCTAAGAATAATCCTTAATATGTAAAATGAAGTCGAAATAAAACATTGTGGTTTAATTTACTAGTAGCGCCTTGCTTTCTTATGCTGAGTGCCATGCCATGAGGAAATGTGTAGGCGCTACTTTTATAACGGAAATGAAACCAACTTCCTAAAAAAGAAATTATGTTATTTAAATGTATATTTTGCTTATATAATTTATGTAATGAATTTATTTGTTCGATATTAATTACCCGTTAGACCACGTCGGAGGCCTTTAGGTGGTCTAAAAACACCGACTCCCTGGTGTGGCCGTACTCGAAATGAACGAATAAACCCGTAGAAAATGCAAATCCTTGCTTACGTATTTTAAAAATTCTAAATTCAAGAAAATGTTTTACAGTTGGTTACTTTGCACTACAGCGTATGGTATTACAGATACAGGTTTTAACTTACCTTTTAAGTATTTTTACATTCTTTTAAGTCTTCTATTGGATTTTTTTATATATTATTAAAAGTATCAAAACACTTCAACCCTCATATAAAGCAGGTATCGTTTGAAAAAGTCGGCATGTATTGTAATCCATAGTAATGTAGCGGATAGTCCCGGGTAGGATGAGCTGCCGACCGCACGGCCGCAGGTTCGAGCCCGGCCGAGCACCGCACCGCGCTCGTGTGTCAAGTAAATAGGTTTTTTAATTACGAGTTTGAGTGGACTTTTAATGAGAGATATAGTGGTTGTGCTGATTTTGTGTATTGTTTTCTGTTTGTCAGTCATTTTTTTAGTGTGTTTATGATTTTTTTAGTTTAGGTTGGAAAATGCTTAATCTATACTAATATTATAAAGCTGCAGAGTTTGTTTGTTTGTTTGAACGCGCTAATCTCAGGAACTATAGGTCCAATTTGAAAATATCTTTTTGTAATGAATAGCCACATTCAACGGGAAGGTTATAGGCTACTTTTCATCCTGGAATTCCCATGGGAACAGGTTCAACGCGGGTAAAACCGCGGAGCGCTACTAGTAGTATATATGTTGGTCTGCTATGACGGCTAGTGATTCTTTCACCATGCTAATATAAGTAAAACGGAACCATTAAATTGACCATATTATTGACATTATTCAAGTATAATCATCCAAGTATCAATAATTTTAAGTTACTAAAATATATAAAGTTGTAAGCTCAAAATAAGTAACATTTCAAAACGAATATCATAGTTTTTTTCCAAACTACGCTTACTACGAAAGCTAAAACCTACATCTCTTTGCTACGGGCTACGGCGTAGTAATCCGTAGCCAGGCTACCAGTATTACCTCGTCGGTAAATCCTATTTACTCGTTACTATGAAAGTGTTTTCTTTCCGTTCCTCTTCCTCGAGGTAATCAGGAAATATCGGAATCAATCCATCCTGCGAAGTTTCAGGAAAGTTTCAGTTAAATAATGAAAATAGACGTTTGACAGCGAACGCCATTTTAAAGGATGGCCAAGTTTTTTAATTATACAAATTATTTAAGTTTTGGGTATAAATTGTTATTGTTTTAAACTCGATGTTATAAATCTAAAAGCACCGTGATTTGATGGCTTTGATAAGAAGGATATACATTTTTTGTTTTTCCCTACTTTATTTGGTCCATAAATGGCACCAGAGTGAAAATTATCTTGAAAAACACGCATTTGATATTTAAGAGGCCTGTACATTTTGTTAGTTAGGAATGAACATATTCTTAGTAAAGCCCAAGAATTTTGTTTTTTTGTAGTTGTATTAGTAACTACATTTAGGAGGAAGATTAAAGGCTATTTTAATCCCGAAATTCCCACGGGAACGGGCACAACGCACGGCGTTACTAGTACTCGTATAAACTAGTATTATATATTCTCGTACTATTATAAAAAGGTAAGGTTTTAATTTTGTTTCTTTGTAAGGGCAAATCTCAAAAACTACCTATCCGATTTTTATAATTCTTTTAGTAATGAATAGCCACTTTCAGCGGGAAGACTATAAGCTATTTTTCATTTCGAATTTCCCACAGGAACGGGCACAACGCGGGTAAAATCGTGGGGCGCTTCTAGTAGTAAAATAAAGTAATCGTTTATTTGCCTCAAATAGTTATGAATCATTCATGTTTTAAACTAACCACAGAGCTTTTACGAATAACAATCAAACATAAATCCAATCCATTATTATGTATACTTATCCTCACGCACGTGTAGGCATGCCGCTAATCCTATCCTTTCCATATATTAATTACAAATGAGTATTTTAATGTCGGCCGATCAATAGGGTTTGCATCGGCGTTCAATCGATCCGAGCTGACATTTCAATGGTGAACTAGCGAGTAAACTTGCTTTGCTTAATATTGAACCTTTTTTGTTATTAAAAAACTAGTAGGTAGTATTTGGGCCTGTAACGTTATACTGCAGGGCAAAGACAATTAATTCAAAAACTATTTTATAAGTTTGAATACGATTTTAATGGGGTTTCTCCTAATTTATTTATTTGAGAAGTAATAATAATATTTCCTTAATTTCGTTGAATTAGCAAGAAAACCAGTAATTTATACTACTAATAAGTACAAATAAATCTGAAGTATTTGTTTATTGAACTAACCTGGCACTGCCGATCCAATCGGGATAATAATTTCAAAATGGAGGCACATTCAAGAGAATATTTATAAGCTTAAGTTAAAGGTTATAGGTTACTTTTTTACGTATCTAAGTTACTCGACTTACGCACAAACAGACGTTCTTACCCTATATATGATGTCACTATATGGTTATGATGTCACGGCCAAGATACATAAATGATCGTGTGAACCGCCATGTTTTACCTGCTCATTATGTTGAGGCTAGACTAGGCCTAATACCGATTGATTAGGGCTTCAGTCTTCTTCGTCAATTGGATGGCGCTGGTTTCTTTCGTGAGTACCATACAGTTTTAATATTTGAAGTTATTTTTTGTTTTAAAAGTGACTTTATTACAATTTTGATTTTTGAGAGTTTGAGATATTTTTGTTAATGTATTGTCTTAAGTTTTTTTACTATGAATTAAATGCAGAAAAATACTTTTCTTCAATATTTATTATACTTTCTCTTCTCATTGTGTAGTGAATTGAAAACTCGTGGTTTTCTACTGGCAGCACTGGGCCGAAACTGCATTAAGCGTGTACCAGATAAGATCTCATCCATCTACGCGAAATTCAAAATTTTCATTGACTTCAGCTTAAACGCGTAACAAACATATATATAGATACGAGTTATTTTCACAGTTTATACATTAAGTAAGTATATATACTCTTATATATTTAGTAAGGAAAGTATTCGCTTTAATTACATTTAAAACAAAAAACAGAAGAACCAAATAATACAACCAAACTTAACGTTCTTACGTCAACACCGACTTTCCCTTGTAAAAGAAACTAAAGTAAGAAAGCATTTTGTACAAAGTTCTTTAACTTCGTTCTTTTCGAACACCCTTTCATCAGAAAAGTGGATGAAAAGTAAAAGTCATTAATCTGATTAACTTTTTCAGGCTACGGTTAAACGGGGTTAGAGTGTCAGGTTACAACGTTTTGTTGAATTTGGGGTCAATAGGTTTCGAAAACGGAGTGTAGTATGTTAAAATATTAGATTTATTTTAGAACTAGCAGCGCCCCGCGGTTTTACCCGCGTTGTGCCCGTTCCCGTGGGAATTTCAGGATTTTTTTTTACATAAAAACCTTCCTCTTGAATCACTCTACCTATTACAAAAAACCGCATCAAAATCCGTTGCGTAATTTTAAAGATTTAAGCATACAGACAAACAGACAAACAGACACGAAACAGAGACGACTTTATTTTATACTATGTAGTGATAGTGATTCTTTTTTAATTAACAGCACTTTAGCTATCAAATGGTTTGTCCCTTTCCAACATACGCTATTTACCAAAGAGCAAAAGAGAAAAACGCTTTTAAATACTGGGTTTCGAAAACAGAGAGTAGTTATTATGTTTAGGTATTAGAATTAGATTTTAGAATTCTTTTTTTAGATTTTTAGGGCCTTATGCATAAACGCTTATAAACAGCACTTTATCTATCGCTATCGAATGGTTTGTCCCTTTCCAACATACGCTATTTGTCAAAGAGCGAAAGAGACAAAACACTTTAAAACACTGTTTAAGTTATATATCGTTTATGAATAAAGTGGTTTAAATACTACTCTATACTATACGCCCCGCGGTTTTACCCGCGTTGTACCCGTTCCCGGGGGAATTTCGGGCATTTTTATACATATAAACCTTCCTCTTGAATCACTCTACCTATTACAAAAAACCGCATCAAAATCCGTTGCGTAATTTTAAAGATTTAAGCATACAGACAGACAAACAGACAAAAATAGCGACTTTGTTTTATACTATGTAGTGATAAGTCCTAGTAGGTCAGTGGCCAACCCTGGTGTCGTAGTTTTTAGACCGCCTAAAGGCCTCCGACATGGTCTGACGATTGAAACGACTGGGACCGACAGTTGAACGTGTCCTCCCAAGCACGGTAGCGCTCAGATAGAAATGCCACAGATCTCCAGCCATATCAGTGTCAAGTGGGGTTTCTCAGAGAACGGAATTTGTGAATGTGGCGCCATCCAGAATATGAAACACCTACTACAATGCCCTAACTGCCCCATGTCCTGCACTATGGAGGATTTATGGAAAGCCAGTAACAGTGCGATAGAGGTGGCCAAATTCTGGTCCGGACACATATAAATAAATAAAAATTAAAAAAATAACCATATTGACTCGATAATAAGAAGAAGTGTTAAAACAGTATGTTTGGTATAGTTTAGTAGAAGGTTCGATTCCCAGTAGTGACAGAACTTGTATAGAAGATATATAATCTTTGAGTTTACTCAGATGAAGTTTTCCTCTCATCTTAGTTTAGTGATGCACTTTGATTCTCTTGAGGTGTTTCATACTTGATGAGTTTAGGTTTAGTTTAGAAGGTATTTCTTGTTTGTTGCAACTTTTTAAGATTTATTTTACTTTAGATTCCGACTAATATTATAAATGCGAAAGTTTGTGACGATGGATGTATGTATGGATGTATGTTTGTTGCTCTTTCACGCAAAAACTATTGAACGAATTTAAATGAAACTTTACAGTAATATAGGTTATACATCAGAATAACACATAGAATACACTTTATACCGAAATTCCCGCGGGAACGGGTACAAAGTGGATAACACTGCGGGGCGCGACTAGTTAATCATATACATTAAAGTCATTGACATGACGTTTATCCGACTTCGGTTTTTGTTGTTTCGTGTTTTGTTCAATGGTTGTTTTTTTATTTGGGGTGCCCTTTTGATAATAACTATGCTTGTGTTTGACAAAGCAATTTTATGGTGATCTTAGAAGAGTAGGAAACATGAAGTCCGGTAGCTCTCTGTTAGTGGCAGTACTATTCGATACCTGTCGTGCTTCGCAGGCCACGTTAAATTGTCCGTCCCGGTTTTTTCAATCATTACACCATGTTGTTGTTGGGTTGCCACCTACACGAACTTATTTTTTGCAAATAAAATAGTTATGTGTCCTTCTACAAGTATAAATTTACTTTTAAAACCCTAAACTTAAGCACTGTGTTAATATATTCACAGAGAAAGAGATTTTTACCATACAGTGGAATATTACAGGCTACTCATATACGCTTATGAAACGCATTTTAGTCATCAAATGGTGTGTCCCTTTCTTACATACGCTATTTTCCAAAGAGGAAAAGAGACAACTCAATTTAGTTATAGAGCCTTCATAAATAACGTTATAACACGATTTTCCCTTGTAATGGTTATTACATAAATACTTTTTGCTGTCCACAGGATAATGAACTTTCCTTCCTGGTAAAGAGCACTATGGGTTGTGGAACATCGAACGCAGCTGTTCAGGCCCAGGACCCTGGTACTGAAGGGGGCAAGGAGAACGGGCACCCCATGGGCAACGGGCACAGCGAGGGCCCCGGGGGCGATGACCTGCCGACGGTGACCCTCTCCGATACCCCGGCCAAGCCTAAACCTCGTGAGTACAGATTATGAGAAGACTAAAGTATTCAACGTTCAAGCACTCAGAGACGTCAAATGCGTCCTTAGAAAAGATTTAATGAGTGGTTTTTACATGTAATGTATGAAAAATTACGTCAATTAGTTAAGTGACGATTTAATGGACGTCTCTTAGTGCGGTAGTTACACATAATAAACGAGTTCATACCCTACCAAACCTTCTTCAGGATGAAAATGATTACTCCTCCCGAATCGTTCTAAACTCCTTTTTGTTTTGATAGTATAATAACGCCTCGGTGGTCTAGTGGTATGTGCACTCGCCTGCCAAAACTTAGGTACTGGGTTCAATTCCCGGATCGAGCTAAACAATGTTTCCTACTTTTCAAACATGGCTCGAGTTTGAGATTACCCGCATTAGGCAAGCATTGTGATTACGCCTAATCCTCCTCACTATACTTATTCTTCAGAGAGATGAGAGGTCTTTGCCCAGCAGTGGGGCATTACAGGCTGATTTACTCTTTAGTATAATCAATAATATGTCCGTCTCCCTAGCCGTAGCCTTCGAGATTCCTCTAGAGGAGTTCGAGAGCTCGAAGCGCGAAGGCACCCCGCCC
This sequence comes from Cyclophora albipunctata, assembly GCA_963082685.1. Taxonomy (NCBI): domain Eukaryota; kingdom Metazoa; phylum Arthropoda; class Insecta; order Lepidoptera; family Geometridae; genus Cyclophora; species Cyclophora albipunctata. The sequence goes on from OY720122.1 coordinate 1,315,305, forward strand.
GCCCACCTGCAGCGCTTGCTCCAACCGCCCGCCCCCGACATCAGTCTGCCCGACATCGAGGAGAAGCTGGCTGAGGCAGAGCAGAGGAGGATGTCGGTCAGTGACTTATTGTTACAGGATTTTGTATGATGATGCAGATGCTTTGATGACAGTGTGCGGTTTAGATGCTATTCTAGGCAATCTTTAGACTGTACCTATAAAATCTTATGAAGAACAGATATTTTAGTCTTGTGTGTTTGAGTGAGACAGACTTAGCTACGTCAAACCAAGTAAGTTTTAAAATATTAATATAAGAAATATCATAAGGACTCCTTATGATATTTGCCCCTCCTTATTATGGAGGGGCCTTTTTTGCATAATATGCATTTGAATTTGAATTTTTAAGTTACATTTGGACAACTTTAGGAGAAAAGATGCTAAAGTAGGCTAGGAAACCATTATACTCTCGTAATTCACAAGGATAGACCATTTTGCTAGGTCAAAGTCAAGGACATTTCAAAATATTAAAGATAACTTTCTCATGATTCAGATACTTCAACAGAGAGCTGCTTCAGCTCAGAAGAGAGCTCAGAAACTGATTCAATCAGCCACCAACAAGCTGGAGCGACTTGACTCTGAACATATAAATATTTAGCTTTTTATATTATGGTTCATTAAAAGACGTCAACGGGGGCCAGCGAGGGGCATCTACTTCTTCTCTTTTAAGGCTGATTTTCCTTGTCCATTGTCCATTGTCGCGTGTCTACGTGCGTAGACACGCGACGGTTGCCCCTCCGGGCGCCCGCTTACCGCAGTTTCAGGACTTAGCTCCCGAGAACTAAAACATTACAGTAATGAAATTTTTTAGAAATTCAGGAGATTTAATATCTATCTACATAAATTTAACATTATGTAAAGGTAAATGTGCTGTACAATACTCAATTTTTTTTGGATTGGCACAAAATGTGGACCAATGTCGTCAATTTTCCTTTTTCCTCTTCAGAAGCAATCGTCTTCGGCTGGAAAATTGACGACATTTAACCACATTTTATGCCAATCCAAAAAAATAGATTATATATTCTTGTATCGTCCAAAAGTGTTATCTGTACAAAAATTTGAGTATCAAAATAGCGGGGAATGATCTCCCTATATTCTAAAAGCTTCTCTTCTGGTTGTCAGGGTCAAGACGCAAGCAAGCATGGACCTAACACGCTGCCCATACCGCCGGAGCCAGGAGTCTGTGAAGACAAGAACATTTGATACTATTTAGCATAAGAAGCGTTCATTTTTCATCATATCACATGTGTGTGTGTGTTAGCCTGTAATGTCCCACTGCTGGGCAAAGGCCTCTCATCTCACTGAAGTAATCAGTACAGTGAGGAGGATTAGGCATAATCACCACGCTTGCCAAATGCGGGTTGGTGATCTCAAACTCGAGCCACGTTTGAAAAGTAGGGACATGTTTTTTCGCTCGACCCGGGAATTGAACCCGGGACCTCAGTCTTGGCAGGCGAGCGCACATACCACTAGACCACCGAGGCGTTACATATCATATCACATATCATAAATAAATAACATCTTTGCAACTGCAACGACAATAGAGGTACATATTGACTGGCTCTTCCATGTCTTTGTCATGTTATTTGATAATGGGTATAAGATCCTGTTGGCGGTCTTAAAACTCCGACACCAGGGTTGGCCACTGATCTACTCGGACTTACTTACTTACTTCTTCTTCTTCTCGAGTGGATGGTCAACCTGACCAATCCTGGTGTCAGAGTTATTGAGCCGCCAAAGGCCTCTGACATGGCTCATGTAACGACTACTATCCGTAGAAAGTAACCGGGACCGACGGCTTAACGTGCCCTCCGAAGCACGGAATCATCTTACTTTTCGAGCAATCAGAGTGCTTAGTGCGAGTTTTCCAAGTTACTTTACGTTTGCGTTTAAATGGGTTCCCAACCAGTGGTCCGTGGACCACTGGTGGTCCGCGGAAGACAAAATGTGGTCCACAGACGCACCAAAAGTCGAAATATAATTCGCGAACATTTTCAAATTAATTTATGAAAATTGAAGGAAAGTCGTTGATAAAATACTGAACAAAATATATTTCACAAATTCGATTACATACACTCATAAACATGCTTCTCTACGTCTTCCGTCCAAGTTAACACTTTTCTTTCTTGGCGCTCGCTTGTTCTGAAATGTATAAGCTTCTCTACGTCTCTTGTTTACGTTACAAGTAAACTTTTCCAGTACAATTTTCGCTCACTTCACAAGTGCGGCCCAAATGTAGCCGTTCGCTGGTTTTTAATACCGACAACATACCCATATTGTGTGCATCTACTTTTTTTCTACCCAGCGTGACCAAATAAGAATAGAAAACTTTTCTATTCTTATTTCTAAGTAAAAAAAAATATTTGGTCACTCAATTAACATTCTGTAAGTTTAAAAAGGTAAAGTCGGCCTTAAAATGGCTATAAGGGCCAAGTAAAACATGCACAAACTTCGATCGCGTTCCGCGCTCGCTCAAATGTTTGATTGAATGAAGTCGAAAATACATTTTTTTTGAGGTCCAAGATAATAATAATTCATGCTCGAGTCGGACTCGCGCACGTTCAATGTGAAATACAAATAAATTAAATCGCTAATTAATGTAAAAAAATTGACTGGAGGTCCTTGATGACAACAATAATTAAAAAGTGGTCTCCGGTCTAAAAAAGGTTGGGAACCCATACTAAACTCTGTACGTAGTGAGCATCGAATAATTGTGAGTGCGAGTCTCTTTGAGTATTCACTTTTATTCACCGTAGCTCTGTAAAGTCCAGACAATAAACCGGCAAAATGGAATATACCATATCGACTGTGTTTTCATAAGGTATAAAGTACATATAACATTTATGCGGGTTATTTTATTAGACCTCGACCATGGAATTAGTATGTACTAGTTGTACGTAGTACATACTAATTCCATGGTCGATGTCTAAAAAAATAACCTTCTAGTTGTACGTAGTACATACTAATTCCATGACATCGACGTCGCGCACTTGACTGACATTGTTTGTTGTTTGTAGGTTGCCATAGCTCCTTACTTATGACATTTTTAACCGACTTCAAAGAAGGAGGAGGTTTCTCAATTCAACCGTTTATATGATTTTTTGGAAAAGCGATATCTTTAAAAAAAATAGTTTTCCGTCAATTCCGTCAGAGGATCATTAGAAACTCGAGCAGTAGAACAAACACTGGACATTATAACAAAGATCATCTTGAGCTCTTGCGGTCGTAAACATCTTCCAGACGAAAAAATAATATGCTGACCATGACATCGTTTCTTTATAACACTACTAGAAGCACCCCGAGGTTTATTTACCCGCGTTGAGCCCGTATCTGTAGAAATTTCGGGAATCATTATACATATAAACCTTCCTCTTAAATCACTCTATCTATTTAAAAAAACCGCGTCAAAATCCGTTGCGTTGTTTTAAAGATCTAAGCAAACATAGGGACAGACAGACAGACACACAGACAGCGGAAAGCGACTTTGATTTATACTATGTATTGATAAATCACTATAGTTACAAACAAACAATTACATTTTACGTCCGTTCGCCCGTCTCTCACCAATAAATTCAAAGTGAGAACTTTACTTTACGCACAGTGAGCGTAACTGTCAAACTTGCAACTCATCGTCTATGGCAGATTTTAGTTCGCATTGTGACCACTAGGGGCGCTTTTTAGCTACATATATTTCTGAGTTAGGCCGTGGTCCCACAGCAGGCGAGAAAACGAGTAACTCTCGGCGATTTTTTCTCTCAAGAAACGCACAATAAATGCATATTCCGTATAAACGAAAGAGGTGCAAATATTAAAAGTTTCTCGCTGACTGTTCACACTGCCGGCATCGACTCGTTTTACTACTTAGTTTTGTCGCTGAGCGAGGAGCTTCAAAAATAAACTCGCTCAGCGATACTCGTTCAACGATGTTAGCTCGAATTATCATTTCTTTACAGTGCGACAATGAAAGTAGATAGAAGTAGGTTTGCTCAGAATTGAGCAACTGCGGGCGAGTTGCGCGAGTAATCCCAGCTACAATACTATCGAAACTACACACTGACTTCCTGTTGATCGCCAACTCGTTTATACATAGTTTCTAGTTCTACTCGTTTCTCGTTCATCGTCAGCGTCGGCCTTAATGTTGACGCGTAAAAATAACTATGGCAACTTACAAACAACAGACTCACAGAGTTATTTCGTTTACATGACGGTAAAGTTATTTGGAAAACTCCCACTAAGCACACAGGTGATTCAGCATGCAATGCCCTAACCAAACTGAGGAAAGTTTCACAAAGAGATTTTTAGGTAGGTAACCTCCGGATCGTGAGCCGGGCGCTCGAACCACAAGAACTTACTTACGGTTTACGGATACGGAAAAGTATTGTTCAGTGACGTGCTACTTAATCATAGAGTGAGTGGGCCCAAATTGTGTGCCCACAATGTACCTACATTATAATATTAATTTCCAATGCTGATTTCCAATTAATTTACGTACCCAATCTCCATAATCATATTTTTTCCTTATTTACGATTAAGTTAGAATTAAATATTATAATAAAAAAACTACTGCATCGGCATCGAAAAAACTGTCAACAATGTCATTCTTAGTTTGTTCCCAATGAAAGCTACTTAAATACACCTCTAGACAACTGGCAATCGTATCGCATTCTATTTGGTTGTCTTCTCTCAAATTTATTCACTGGCATATGTTAATCACGTGGTCATAAAACAGTCTTACATTTTGACAGTAGACAATAATGCCAAGTGATTGCCACTTGTCTATGGAGCTGGTTTCGATTCCAATGCAATAGATATCATAGGTAGGTAGGTAGGCAATACTGTTTTATCTTATGAAGTAAATGTCGCATAAAAAAAATGCTAGCATTAAATGTTTTGCTATGTTTATAACTATGTATTTTAAGATTTTAATTAAAATAAACTTTGACTTTTGTTTCTTTTTTTATATTTCCATCCCAAAGGGCATTCAAAGTATATGAATTACTAGCAGCGCCCCGCGGTTTTACTCGCGTTGTGCCCGTTCCCGTGGGAATTTCGGGATAAAATGTAGCCTATAGCCTTCCTCGATAAATAGACTATTTAACAGCGAAAGAATTATTCAAATCGGTTCAGTAGTTTCTGAGATTAGCGCGTTTAAACAAACAAACAAACAAAACAAACTCTTCAGCTTTATAATATTAGTATAGATTTGCTACTCAAAATAAATGAAAAATAAAAACACAGTCACACACAGAATTTCACACTTAGCTCTTGTACGCACTAGCGGCCAGCCGCCGCGGTTCAAGCGATATTCTAGCCGCGTGACGCGGTTTGACCACCATAGCGGTCAACCGCAATGCAACCGCGTCAAGCGGTTGAACCGTGGTTGAACCACTCGTGTTGATCGATCAATAAATTCGTTATATAAATCACTATTTTTATTCGTTGCTTCTCGTTGTGAAACAGCAATGTTTTTTTTTTCAGTGACAAAGTTTCTGTGTTCAATCGCAAAAAAAAACATACGTCATGACATAAGCATATCATATCGACGGCTCCATATTAAAACACTAATCGCTCCAAATTAAAAATCGAACACTGTTCTATGAAATTGATGTTCGGTAATTTTGCATTTAACTTTTTTATTTAAAAATCGAACACTGATGATATTATACAATATGAAATTAGAAGCTTATTTTCTTGACAACCCGGCTAGCCTCGCTAGTGCATACAGGCGCTTAGGGATGCAAATTGCGTGTTTTACGTGCTATGCCATAGTGCAATGATGTCGACGGTAGCCAGAAAAAGCTGAAAAACATGTGTACGAGTTTATTATGCAGCGACGTTTTTTAAAAACAAGTAACTGTACCATGTTGGCGCGGTAGGCATAATTAAAAAGCTGCTGAAACTTTCTATTAAAAGCCTCCACTGAATCAACCAGTATTTTGCTCAGCGCTATCAAAGCGATAAATCCCGTTGGTACGAGATGAAACAATTTCCACTCCCGCATAATAAGTCCTGTGGGAACACTCGCCAGTTTCCCATTAGTGACGTTTTGGACCGATGAAATACAGGAATATGTTTCAATACTGATGTGATGGCTACCTTGTATCTACCTATGGGTTTAAAATCAATACTAATATAAATTCTTAAAACGATATATAACATCATGAATATACAGCGACAAACAACTGACGGAGGTGCCATGGCAGCGACCGTGTCATTGACTAGCGATTCATCGAAATAGAACACATAGTATTGATGTACAATGTTGTTTTTCAATCCGTTTTTAAATCTTTTTTTAGTTACTTTGTGTTAAGTCTATTAGTCTAAAATTCGCACAAGAGTCGTTCTACTCAAGGTTTGGGTTGAATATCTTTTAAGCGGCTACCACCTACAAAATTACTTTAATAAATACTATCAGGCTTATTCATAAACGATATTTAACTAAATCACTACATACTCGTAGTATAAAATAAAGACGTCTCTTTTTCGTGTCTGTCACACTGTTTGTCTGTCTGTATGCTTAAATCTTTAAAATTACGCAACGGATTTTGATGCGGTTTTTTGTAATAGGTAGAGTGATTCAAGAGGAAGGTTTTTATGTAAAAAAATTCCCGAAATTCCCACGGGAACGGGCACAACGTGGGTAAAACCGCGGGGCGCTGCTAGTTAGTGATACAAAGTGTTTTGTCTCTTTTGCTCTTTAGGAAATAGCAATCAGCACAATAAATCTCTATAAAACCACCAAGAACAACGATCGCTCCCATCTCAACCCGCGTTCCGCACTAGTCTCCAAATATTTGCTCAACATTAATTCTTGGAGTGATCTGTGCGGATCTACCCTCACTCTAATCCCCGCGTTACTTAGCATCGCTTACACTGGAAGATCATTCATTTCTTAAGCTTATTTATTTTTTGGCTGTACCCCGCGGGTGTAGACCCGTGTGGTACCCGTTCCAAAAGAAAAAAACGGTTCGGAAAAAATAAAAAAACGGTTAATGGTTCCGTTTTTTGTCATTTGGCTATGGAACCCTAAAAAGGAAGAACCCGGAATTTCAAATTCAGAATCGCCATTTGATATGTACGCAAAAACAACCGGTATCTTTCTTTATTGCCTTTGAAAACCTAAGTATGAAGGAGCACACACTAAGGATAATGTCTACCAGACTGTTAACTATGTTTAACTTAGCTATGTTTGGTAAAAATAGATCCAGCCGTTTTTGCACATGGGATTTAAAAAAATAATAAAGAACTTAAGTTTAAGTTTGTTAAATAAAAAAAATGTTACAACAAATGTTGTTAGACTGATAAAGACAGTCTATCTCTGTTTCTTCAGTGGCCATGTCGAACTAGTCAGTCCAAAGACAGTCTTTAGAGTCTAGACTAGACTATAGCTGCAGTGTACCTAACCAATCAAATACGAAACTAAACTCATATCTGTTGAAAAACTACCACAATTACACCAAATATATGCAACTACTATAATTTACCAAATATATGCAACTACTATAATTTTTTTTATAGTACCTACTCTTCTAAATATTTATAAAAAGAACACAATAAAAAAGCAATTCAATTCGAAGGGCTACAACAAACGAAGCTGTGCAGAACAAAAGATATTAAGGTGTGATTCCACCAGTGTGCCGCACTGTGCCGCACTGCAATGCACACTGTGCGACATAAATGTTTATTCTGGTCGACTCATTAAAGCATACAATAACAAATTGTGCACGAACATTCTAAGTATGTTCGCGCACATCTTGTAACTTTTGTGCGCGCACACATGCAGGCAGTGGACTCGCGTCGACGTGTACAAACCTGTTGTTCGCGAACTCAGTCTTGCTTCCGCTACCGGAGTGAAAACATTTATTTGTGCGCGTACATTTTTAATTAACCAAATTAAATATGGATTGGAAGAATGATAAAATTATTAAATTTATTCAAGCTATTGAAACTTATCCTGTGCTGTGGGATTCTAGTCACAGTGGTTATAAAAATAAAAACAAAAAACATGACGCCAATCAAGAGTTGGCGCAAAGCTTCAATTGTGACTCGACTGAGGTAATGAGAAAATGGAAGATTATTTTGGCCGTCCATATTAACTACTGAACTGTCTTCGCCAGAAACTCTGCTCAGTGTACATGTTCGCGCACAAATGTGCTGAACTGTGCGCTTCCAAAAGTTACGCACAGGCTTACCAGTGGACATCGAAGCCAAATGCGATACCAGCTTAGTACGCGCACTGCTGGAGTTTTGCACAAAATGTTTGTAAACAAATGTGCTGCACACTGTTTTGGTGGAATCGTACCTATAATGAACCGTACAACCTGGTTACGACTGGGTGTAACTAGAAATATCTGGATTACACTGGAAACTTTCTGTTGTTGCACATTTTAGTTTGGAAATTGAAACAGCAAGGTTTATTACAAGTGGCCCCTGAGAGGTTTCAACTTATTATAAAACCTTCTTGCAATGAAAATGGCAGAATATCTTATAGCCTTGTTTGTTATATGCAGGTACGAATAAGAAAAATACTTCAGACAGATAGATAAATAGACGCAACCATAGGTAATAGATTCCATAATGCAACACTAAAAACAAAAAGTACTGAACGAATTTTTATCTAATTTACACCAAAAGATTGGGTGATTCTACTGGATGGTTGTTGGCTACTTTATGATCCAAAACTAGAGTTGTTTGTGCTTGTTAGCGCCCCGCGGTTTTACCCGCGTTGTGCCCGTTCCCGTAGGAAATCCGGGATAAAATGTAGCCTATAGCCTTCCTCGATAAATAGACTATCTAACAGTGAAAGAATTATTCAAATCGGTTCAGTAGTTTCTGAGATTAGCGCGTTTAAACAAACAAACAAAACCAACTCTTCAGCTTTATAATATTATTATATAATAATAATTATATTAATATTAATATTATACGTTATAATACTTCTAAATCTTTTGTCTATATCTTAGTAGATTAGTGTAGGTCAGTGCCTGGCCAACCCTGCCTATAAATATACAGGGTGGATTTTAAACAATAAACAGTTTTATGTATAGTTAATAATAATGCACTTTGATAATAAACACGAGCATAAAAAAAACAATAATTATGCAAATAGCAATATTAATATTCAAGAATTACCCTGAAAACTGATTATTAACATTAGGTATAATTATCTAATTATTGATGTTGCTATCAATATTTCATGAAGTTACCGATTTCAATTGTTGCAAAATGCTTTGTGTTCGTAAATGCGAAAGTTTGTGAGGATGGATGTATGTATGGTTGTTACTCTTTCACGAAACTGGACGGATTTCGATGAAACTTTACATTATTATAGGTTATTCATCAGTTTAACACATGGCATACATTTAATGCCAATGGGATCAGGCTAAATAAAATACATAATTATTTCAATCACTAATATTATAAAACAAAGTCCCCGGCCGCGTCTGTCTGTCTGTCTGTTCGCGATAAACTCAAATACTACTGTACGGATTTTGACGCGGTTTTTATTTTAATAGATAGAGTTGATTCAAGAGGTTTATATGCATAAAAATTCCCGAAACTCATTCACAACGCGGGTAAAACCATGGGGCACTGCTGATTTAAAATAGGAATAAATATGTCGCTAGCCCACAAGAGAAATGACAATTCATAACTTTGCATTCCATTTTGGTGACTAAATTGTCATTTTACGTATACAAAAAATCAAGCCTTCATCATACTTGATTCGGATCTTCATCTTAATTTTATTCGTGTAGAAAAAAATGTTAATGACGTGTTAAAAATTAAAATGCCTAACATTTGATGCGCACGCACGCAACATGGTTATTATTCCTGAATTTAAATAATTATCTGCATCAATGGTTTACAACAGGTAAACAAATGAAGGATTTAATTTTTTACAATGGATGACAGTTTGATGATGATTGAAGGGGTACTAACAAGCAGATAACTACCGATTTATTTGACTATCAAAAGTAATATTTTTGTGGTAATATTATATTCATTGTTTCATATCATTGAATGTGTTGCTAAGCGCATATCTCGAGAGCCAAGCCCGACCGATTTCACTTATTCTTTTTTATAATAGTCATTGAAGTACTTCCTTGGAAATAAATAAAAATATTGCATGAAATGTAAAAAAAAATCGAAATTCCCACGGGAACGGGGCGCTGCGAATGAAACCGCGGGGCAGAGCTAGTATTAGGTAGTATACCTAGTATAGCTAGTATTTTATATAAAAGGTATAAATAAATAAGATTCTTCCTATTTTTGACTTATGTACTTTTGTTATTACAAAGACACCTAGTAATGTGCTATCATAACTATAAAAACTGCAACTATAATAGTGAAGTTTCTTTTTTAATAAGGACACAACATTACAGCTAAAAAGCTAATGTTCAATTTAAAATGCGATAATCGACGTGATATCCCGGTGTAACGCCGTATTTCACAAAAAAAGTACCGACGAATTTCAAACGATACCAAACCACACGAATACATACATACGCTAAAACAACCCCTTTTTATCTAAGTAATACCAGACATCCTTTAACAATTACTATCCTTCAACCCAATTTCACACAAGACTGTAAGCAGCAAATAAATAATTACCGAAAACCTATGTAGGACACCAGGATATCTGATGCTAATGTGTAATGATGCAACTCGCCGAATGTTTGCACGAGTATGTATATTGACGTGTTCCGCTGTATCCTCGGAACGATCAGATTTAGGTATAAATACCACGATTTACAAACAGTTCATTACACTTCGCCCTGATATCGAAGCAATATGAACTCCTACATCACCGTAAGTTGGCTTTTATTTTGTTTTTAATGTTGTTACTTGATTTTTTTATTGTGGGTTTGAGATATTTATGATGCTTTGAAAAAGCCCGATGATTGGGTCTTATCCCTGCTGTGTTAAGTGGTTGGAAAAGTGGTGACAATGTGCTTACCTGCTTTGGCAGAGTAACTAGCGATTTAAAAAAAGAAGACCAAAAACGCAGTGAAACTAATCAAGTGTTAAATGATACGTAGCACTCCTATTGGCGATACATTACATTACGCCATTTTTTATATTCTTATTTCAAAACCTTCGCTTGTCACTCTCGCTTGCCACCCGTATAATGCAGTGAGGAAATGGTTACCATCATCGTGCTTACCCACACTTCTAACCGCTATTGCTGACCAGCACCCTGGCACCTCTGAGTATTAAATCTTTTCTTATATCCTCAGCTCGCTGTGGTCCTCCTGGCTGGCTTCAGCCACGCCAACCCTGTAGCCCCCATCGGCCTCGGTGGTCTCGGCTATGGCCTGGGAGGTTATGGTCTTGGAGGTCTGGGCGGTTATGGTAAGTTCACTCTATGATAACCCACCGATAAAGATTTGTAAGATCGAAGTTTGAAAGTAAACGAATGCTTTTCTTAAGTCCTCTCGAAGACTTCACTTGGATTGAGACTAATACTCATAAGATTGTTCCTATGGACTCTTTGGCGTTGTAAAATATAACGTTTACTAGTCGTGAGTTGGCAAATCTAAAGAAATAGTAGAAAATGTGTGACGCAGCACCAAATCACGAGTTCTATCGACCTCACAAGTATAACAAAAAACTTGCTCAATCTTTATGAACCGAGGTCATTGTTGCAAGCAAATGGTGCAAGAGATGCAACATCAGCTACTCCATAACATAAAAAAGTATTACCCTGTAATGTCTCACTGCTGGGCAAAGGCCTCTCATCTCACTGAAGATATCAGTACAGTGAGGAGGATCCATAATATCCATATCTCAATATTAACTATTAATACAAGCATGGTATACGTAACAAGGATATAACACCAACATTTTCTACCAGGTCTCAGCTACGGCGCCCCCATCCTGTCCGGGCCTATCATCGCGCCCGCCGCCGTCTCCACAGCCAACCTGTACAAAGCCGCTCCCATTCCCATCGTGAAGACAGTCATCCCCGCCCCGGTCATCGCCCCCATCTCCACCGTGCCGATACTGAAGTCCGTTAACGTCGGCGGTCTCGGTCTCAGCGGTCTGGGATACGGCTATGGCGGTCTGGGATACGGCTATGGCGGTCTGGGATACGGCTATGGCGGTCTGGGATACGGCTATGGCGGTCTGGGATACGGCTATGGCAAACACTAATCATTGACAAGGCGAAGTGAATTTTCTTCAAATTATTTTGACTTTCTTCGATTGGTAACTACGACTTTAATAAAGCATTCACTTCTAGATCTGATTTTTATTGGTTATTTGATTCAGTTGACATAGCGTAAAGTTCCGGAAGCAAGGAAGGAAGAAAAGAATCTTATGAAACGTTTTGAATTTCGATATCGGTACACATGGGTAACGTAGACTACGTGTCGGCGAGTACAATACTGACGTTCGCTTGAGCTCGTTGGTTCATCGCTTGTAAACTCAACCTAAATTACACCTACCTAAGGATGATTTTTCCATTAGAGTTGTGCTGAACTCAACCAATCACAATGCATTACGCAAAAATTTCGAGGCAATTTTTTTTGTCAAATTTCGGAATGTCAATGCGTTGTTTGACAATCCCAATGCTCTCAGATTGATGAATCGGACTCCACAATGCTCCACTCCACTTCTACGCACTGTATTACGAGTATAATTTAGACAGATGCTATCAGTACTACCGACATCACACAACATTACTAGATCAAACCACATCAAACTACATCCCCCTAATCACAAGAAACAACATTTAAACCCGCTCAAAGTCTTTCAGCACTCCACAGATCCGTTCAAAGTGAACACTTGAAAGCTATCATGAGATAGGTTTAATTATTCAAAACTAAGAAACCGTCCAAGAGCAAAGATGAATAATTAAAAAACTTTAATTGATCGCGGAGTAGTGCGGAAATTTGCTTAAAATTTAAATGAAAATTCCGTCGTGTTAGTTCAAGAAAGTTTGACTTCACACTTTCCTAGAAAAAGTATTAATTTGAAATTTGAAACGAAACCTTTTCGGGAAGGGAATCGATTCAATAAACGAACCTTTATGCTAAGTTCATATGGCCAAAAAAACTACAGGACGGGTTTGTATGTAACATTACAGTAGGTTATGCATCAGAATAAAACATAGGAAACATTTTATCCCGAAATCCCCGTCGGGAACGGGTACAACGCGGGTAACACCGCGGGCGCGGCTAGGAAATAACACTTATGCAGAAGATAGTTAATTTCCTACAGTTCATCTGCTCGTAATTGAATCTAGATCTACTCGATAGATGGTTAGATTCAATTAAATACCATACATTAACTAAGATATAAATTGAGTTCACATGCAGTAGAATTAATTAAGTCTCTCATCTAATACAGATAGAAATACTACGAGAATACGCATTACTAAATACGTTTGAACATGTTTTAATACACACTTGAACATGTTTGCTCTCGGCTCGCAAAAAACTCCTGAAAACCTGAAAATATTTGTAAGGTGTGAGGTAAATGCACGAGTGTTTAAAGCGGGCCGTTCCAGCGCACTCACTGCGCCCTCACGGAGGCAAGAGGCGCGACAATCGGCACATTTACCCTACAAACCTATATTTGGTGAAACTACTTCAACATTTCATTTAACAATCCTTGTGGTCTTCTTTATAAGTCCTTTTAACGTTAAACCTCGGGACGAGGACGGGACGGGATCGGGACGAGTTAGAAGCCACACGGCTAAATTTAATCAGTGGATTGAAACTTGTAACACAGTATATAAAGCTTACCTAAGCTATCAACTATCAAAATAAAATTTTAATAAAATTGAAGAAATAATGATTCCATAGATGAAATTTTCTATGAAAGAAATAAATCATTCATTCATAAATGAGGTTACATTATTTGTGGTCGTCAGAACAATGTTCGAAATTTTTAGTTGAAATATAAATGGCCTGCAAGGGTTTGTACCGACTATGTAGTAAAGCATGTTATACATATAACTTTTTTGCACAATGTTATAATAACAAATTGATATTATATATGTCGGAGATGGACGTATAATCAAGCTATAGAAGTTAAAGAGTAATTTGTAAATTCAGTTGACTGATGGAATCGGTAGTGTTGTTATTCCGTGACATGAGTTCTACCTTCGTGGTGTAGTCTGTGGTATGAGAATAGACTATGTTAAGTCTGTGGTGTTACGCACTATGACAGATGACAGTTGTTCGATAGAGGGATGTGAGCTGGTTTGGTAGTCTGTGGCAGTGAGTGAGTGAGTGAGTCTATGATAAGTAAAGATGGCGTACATTAGACGTTATGGGACGAATGGAGATGGTTGGATGGCGATTAGACTGGAACGTAGATTGGAGGAAGGATGTGTTGACGACATCACGATCGTATTGCGAATCGAGTATAGAATTAGGAAAAGATTCTATGGCGTGGACAGGACGACTATGGGGTGAAGGGAGGTCGTTTAGATCAACACCTAGGAATCCTAAGATATCTATTTGATACCTAAAATGTTGTTAATAAACTTTTATAAAACACCGTACCCAAAAGCTCTCTGTATGTAAATGATTTACTCAAAAACTGCAGAACGCGGTTTCATGTGGTTTTCACCAACTTACAGAGTGATTCAACAGGAAGGTCTGTGACTACTTTTCATGAAAAAAATCCGAACGAAAACCGAAGAGCACTGCTGGTGTTTAATAAGATATTTTGTTACTAAGTTAGAACGGTTCCTAAGAAAGAACCAACATTTAACAAGGACAATAAACACGATATATGCTTCTTCGCTAGATTTGCGTATGCAGCCTATTACACAGAGATAGAGTCTGTATTGTCTATATCACTTCTAGTTAATCAAAATTCATTCCCCGGAGAGGGGTAATGCATCCCTCGGGAGATATCTCAGAGATTCCCGTAACTAGGTCGGTGAGAGCGGAATGTACCGGGAATTCAGGACGATTTGGCGTCGGGTTTTATCTATCTTCTTTTTTACTATACACGGTTAAGTGACGGGATTCCTTTTATTTTGTTTTAAATCTTGATGGATTGTACAGCAAAATCAATTTTATATAGACCTAAACATGGTGGTAAACCAAAGTTTTTGCTTGTTCGTTGATTGTATTTAAATAGGTCTGCACCAAATAGAACAAATTAGTCTTTTATTTACTTCGTAAAAATATTTAATAACCACCGTTAAACGGAGACATTCCAATTTCAAGTCAATTCAAATGTTCTAATTAAAAAGAATCTCTTCTGTACTAAAACCATAGATAGCGCTTCCTTTTTACATATAAAATAATAGATTTAAAAAGGTACGCGGGCTAGTCTACCTTCCCATTGTCACGTTAAACACTTTCGGACTTTGTCACAAAATTTAAAATTCACAATAACATGGTAATAAGGTTTAAATACGGTAAGGTTCTAAGGTAGTTTTCAAGTATGGTCTGACAGGACATTTATTTTATACTTTTTTAAATTTGAAAAAAGAACACGCCATCCACTTCTTGTAAAACAATCGTTACGTCACCATTACATAACATCGCCTTGTGTCATATTTCATTAAAATCTATATGGGTTCAATACAGTGGAACAGGTCCCGCGGGAAAGCCCATAAATCCCGGGACCGGGATACCAGCCAGTATTTACGGGCCAACTTCGACTTGCTTTCCAAACCTTGTGTACTATGTGAGTTACGTGTGTTTAAGATGCGGGTCTACTAACCTCATTTTAAAAGACGGGAGCAGCTTGATTGCATTTTGAATTTCGAATTCTAAATAGCTTTTTTTTTTGCGAGCGAAACAGCTGTCATCAAACTTGATAATAATAGTTCATCGAGTGGATGGTCAACCTGACCAATCCTCGTGTCAGAGTTATTGAGCCGCCAAAGGCCTCTGACATGGCTCATGTAACGACTACTATCCGTAGAAAGTAGCCGGGACCGACGGCGTAACGTGCCCTCCGAAGCACGGAATCGTCTTACTTTTCGGGCAATCAGGCGATTAGAAAGTAATCTATGGGCTGCACTCAAAGACGTCCATTAAATCGATACTTATCTGATTGACGTATTTCTGCATCTACACTATCTACACTAATATTATAAAGAGGAAAACTTTGTTTGGTTGTAATAAATAGGCTCAAAAAATTCTTCGATTCGAAAGCTACATTATCCACGAGTAACATAGGCTATTTTTCATCCCGAAATTCCCACAGGAATGGACACAACGCGGGTAAAACCGCGGGACGCTGCTAGTCATTTATATGTCAAAATCACTGTTTCAATCTCAGGTAAGGAATCATTTGACGTCTTGGAATTATTGACCGTATCTCTGTGAGGATGTATGTATGTTTGTTACTCTTGTACGCTAATACTACTGGACGGATTTCGATGAAACTTTACAGTAATACAGGACAGGTTGCTGAAAGGTTGTTGATTTTATTTATTTTATTAATCCTGCTGTTATAAGCAACTTTTATTTCCTGGATTTTTGTCTGAATATGTAATACGTACCTAAGTATCAAGTCAAGTATGCGAATCAAGTCGCGTCAAGTGAACCGCGCCTTAAACTACATAGGTAGTAGTGACTCCTCCACTGGCCATCAATTCCCATCGGAGCCAACAAATACGGTAAATTAAAATTAAAGCATTATCGAGTTGTTTATTCCACTTGCACGTATTGAATCAAGTATGGGCACAAGTTTACTCTCACGTTATCAATATATCTACAAGTACCTATACATCACTACATAGTATAAGACAAAGTCGCTTTCCGCTGTCTATCTGTCCAAATCTTTAAAACTACGCAACGGATTTTGACGCGGTTTTTTAAAATAGATGTTAACAAACTTGAAGGCGCTACTCTCAGAAACGAGCAAGCCGAGTTGATTATTTTTATATTGTAATGGATAGCCACATAAAACGGGAAGGTTATGAGCAATTTTTATCCAGAAATTCCCACGGGAACGGGCACAACGCGGGTAAACCGCTGACGCTGCTAAGGAATGAAGTCACAAACCTTCCTTATCAATCACTCTAAATGTGGGCGAAAACCGCATGAAAAACTGTTCAGTTAGTTTTTGAGAAAATCAATTACATACAGTCAAAGAGCTTTTGGTGACTTTTTTAAAGTAAGATGTTCCCATAGCAAAATATCCTAACAACTTATCTCCTATCTTTTAGATTAGTCCAAAGTATTGATAAATATGTACAGTCCGGCAAGTATAACTTGGCGCGGCTGTGCGCCACTGTGTTCAATACGAATGTACTTTTATAACTGCTTCTCTTGTACCACTTTTTACCACTTTAGGCATGATGATAGCACAGTATTTAGCTAAATATTTGCAACGATATTTACTATGAACTCGGAAGTGTCAAAGTGAATTTTCAAGATGGCCGTTTTAGTTCCTCAAATAGCCACCGCCAACTTATACTTGCCGGACTGTACTCGTAGCATATATTATCCACCTCATTCACAAACTCTCTATAACTAAAACACTGCTTTAAAGTGTTGTGTCTCTTTTGCACTTTGGAAAATAGCGTATGTCAGAAAGGGACAAACCATTCGGTAGCTAAAATGCGGTTAACAAGCGTTTTTGAATAAAGCCGTGTGTTTACTAAACTTACTTTTTCATGCCCTTGTCAATACAGAAAAAATGTTGCCTTGATTTTTTATAAAGTGGACCTTTATGCCGCCTCTACCTTCGTCAATCGAGGGTCCTAATGAGATAACGTCACATGAAGTCTGGACATGTGATCATAAGTTTATGTAGAGTGAAACAAAACAACAATGGGTAATATGAGGACAATTTTGACGGATCTATCCTGGTTTCTTAGTCTTCTGTGACCACGGTTCCTGTGAAGGACCCAAAAGGTCAGATCATTCAAAATTCTAAATTGGTCAGATATGACAGTGCTTAAAAATTTTGAACACTTATTCGTTTTCAGATTATAAAATTAAATAATTCTTTTTGACTGTACTTATGAAATTCTTCAGTACAAGTTCTTGAAATGAAATTGATGAAAAATGTGATTTAAATTGAAATATTTATCATAGGCATAAGTTAGATTGAGCGATTTTATAAGTTGCGTGCAGGCGAGGGCAATTTAAATTGCGAACTATTTGACTCGCCGACTACATTACCGTACAAGGTTGCTAATCTAGTTCTATAGGAACAGCTAGCAGCTAGCAAACTCGCTCAATCTAAAGGACGCCTAAACACTTATTAAAAGCCAAATAGATTTTTAGTTAAATTTTTATTGTCTTTGGTTATACAAAAACATGGATTAATTTTAAAATAACTTACAAAAAACACATTTAATATTTTTATAATTTTAATTTTTTAATAAATATGTAGTGAATGACTAAAATTGTACATTGATATTAAACAATAAAATACTAATGTACCTTACATGATGCTTACTTTGACACTTCGTTCAATACATTAATAACTTGTAGGATTTAAATATTTATAGATACAACTAATAACTAACATGTTATCATATAACAAATTATATTCCATTGAGCCCTTTGGATAAAATTTCGAATAATAATAAAAAAACAATCACTTTTTAATAAAAATTCTGGGTGGTTTGCTCAGTACCAACAATGCTTCGATTTTGAGTAACTCGCGGTGGGATGTTTAAACAGTTAGTTATCGTAAGATACTTTCGTTAAAAACTTCGTGATTACGTACGCTGTTAAATAACAAAGCGTAACAAAGCTAAAGCTTATTCGGGTTGCTTATAAAAAGCCACGATTTTTCATTTTCAGTCGTCTGTTGGGACATTTTTTGTTAACGATTACTGGTGCGTCAGCGTAAGCTGAAGTCCGCTCTTATTTACTTGTATTATTGTTTCATTTCATCACGGACATAGTTTATTGCTCTTGCTTTGTCTTTCGTGTGAAATTTTCAGGATAAAAATGTACAGGATGTCCTAATATGCCTCTGCAGCTATTTGAAGACTATAAGGAGATAGAAAGAGATAAGGTTAACGAACTCACACGGAGTTTTTCGCAGAATAAAGTTTATAAAGAAAATAAACTGCTTACTTTTTATTTCCCGACATTTCGAGTGGTTTGCACCACCTGGTGTCGCGAGGAAACTGCGTTTTTTTCATTTTGCAAATCGCGTAACTTTAAGAAAGAGATAAGGCCTCATGAATTAAAGGTGAGTTAAACAATCAGCTGTCGTCACAAAAACCGAATTTGAATTTTTCACTAACCCCACTTGCTTTTGTTAAGCAACGTGCAGCTCGGCCCTTACTCAGATGGGTGGCCGATAGTGGCATTTCTATCTGAGCGCTACCGTGCTTAGGAGAGTACGTTAAATTTCCGGTCCGGCTGTTTTTATCGTTAGACCGTGTCGGAGGCCTTGAGACGGTCTACAAACTCCGACATCAGAGTTAGCCACTAACCTACTGGTACTTAATTAAAGATTTAGCCGCAATGGTATTTATTCGGAAGTTATTGTTCATCAAGTTTAGTTTACTCAATATCGTAGCATCATTAAGTACTGAGTATAAAACTCGTAGTATAATTTAACCAAGACTAGTGCAATATCATTTTATACAAATATTAATCGCTTATCGACCATCTACTTTACACCCACAGTTTACACCATGCAAAACCCCACTCAATATTATTTTTATTTTAATAAAACTTACTCACTTTTATTTAATTTAAATATTTAAATTATTCGCTACAAGTACACGACAATATTAATTAATGCAATTATTTAATTAAATAATTCAGTTCATTTTATCCCCTTGTATTTATTTTTTAATGATTCATTTAAAATATACGACATCTAGCTGAACAACAGATTCGTTAAAATACAATTTGAATTTGAATTTACAATTTATACTAACATTTTATACTAGCAAAGTATTTGTCGTTAGTTAAAATATAATTAGTAATGTATACCGAGCTCTAGTATAATTATAATTGTTGTATAATTAATGATTATACTCGCTCTTTATTATTATACTAATTAGTATAAATTGTAACATTCAACCCAAACTTCACTTACTCTGGTTACAATATAATGGATTACTCTATAAGTACCTTATTATGTATAACATCTAGAACTTACTGAAAATTTCACAAAAATATAAAATTAATTCTTTATTAGTAGCAGGGCAATCTAGGCTTTATATCTTTACATTAAGGTCTATTAGGATTACGTATGATTACACTAGTTTGAAATATTTATGATTTATTTAAACGTGATACTTGGCAGTTTTCTCAGCATTATTTGCTTACATCCGTTAAGTAAATTTTTAGACATTGATTTTTATACTATTTGGCACTTGTTTTCAGGTAACGGAAGATCGTTATTAATTATATTTTCCTCACAAGATTTCGAATCTCGCAATAAAAGAGAGAGAGAACAGAAAACAAGACAATTTATAAAATTACAGTCGAAAATTATGAAGATGTTTTTATGCTACCTAATTATTATATTTACAGTAATGGGAGGTGCAATTCTGAAAATAAGTTATATGCTTTTCATTATTTCGTTTCAATTAATTTACCGATGCCACCCTGATTTACTGTGGAAATAATATTTTTCGGAAGTTTTCACAAATGAACTATCAAAAGTACGACATAATTAAAATTATGTTGTTCGTGAAACTATTCTGTTGCATGCTCGGATAAAATTTAATTTAAATAAGTATATTTTGGCACACAGAACAGAATACATATTACTAGTATTTTAATTGGGTGCGCCAAAGTTCACCTAAATTTTCAACTCCGATAATTGGAAATCCGAAAATGTTCTTCCTAACATTTTTCATCCTAACAATCACAATTCCTAACTACTTTGTCTCTAATGTTCATAATCCGAATGATCACTCTTCCTAAAAATTTTCATCCTAAAGTTTTCATTCATACTATTTGTAGTGCTACCGGCGATGTTCATAACACTCATGTTTCTTTTATACTATTATTCAAAGTCATATCTTTTTTGTTTAGATTTCTTTTTATAGGTTAGGTTAGGTTAGAACTATGACCAACTACGCGCGAGCCGAGCGAGCGAAGCGAGCGGTGCCGCGGCAGCGGCCGGCGAGCGCTACAACAAAATTATGCCATGTTATATTATGTCTAAAGTTTTTATGCAAATGGATAGGGAACCGTTTTGTAATCACAAGAAATAGTTTAAAAACAAACCTTTTCCTTTAAAGCGTTATGATAAAAAACAGTAGGAGTTTAAATATATTTACATTAATGATATTATTAATTACAATTTTCGGAAACATGAGTGTTATGAACATCGCCGGTAGCACTACAAATAGTATGAATGAAAACTTTAGGATGAAAAATTTTAGGAAGAGTGATCATTCGGATTACAAATCGTTAGGAAGAACAATTTCGGGTAAAGAACTTTAGTTGAGCCAATATGGACCCATTTTAATTTAACTCATCTCGTCATAAATTGGTTAACAAAATATTTTGTATTTTTGGCAAATATACACAACCAGCGTATTTTGTTTTACTGATCACATTTTCAAAGAATATCCAAACCTTATTTAAATAAAAGTTATAAATATATATAATAATAACTTTTTTTGTAAAATTGCACCTTAAATGAAGGGTTAGGTGTAGGTAGGTCTACAAATGAGTCTGTCTAGATCTAATACAAGGGACACCAAACGTTTTGTCTAACAATACTGTGCGCATTGACAATACTTTAAAAAAAAAATTATACTAAAAAGTTTTCATAAATCTACTTGTTTTTGTATAATTTTTTATTGTTTCCAATGGTTAAAGTAAATATCATGAACATGTTATATTTCAAAATAACTTTTAAAATTAATTTATTATACGTTATGTTTTGGAAATATTGAGATAAATGTTATTAATCTCATTTTAACTCGATTGAAAACATTTGCAACTGAATCCGATACTTGGGTTTAACATTAGGACTACATATTGGTAGAATTACGCATTTATATTATCACTTTAATATACGTTATTTATGTACAATATTTCATTGAGCAAAGTTAAGTGGGTACGTGAAAAAGTTAATAATTTTGAAATTGTTTTGAAACTTTGAAAATAAAATAATTGTCAATTTTTGTAATGAAGTGACTTGGAATTGTAAAATCAATGCGTAATTCCCCATTGACATAATATTTATACAAAATCGTGGGTATATAATTCAAACGTCATTCCATACAATACGTTATACTCACTATTTTGATATCATTAAGTTAATATTCATTCCTACACACATATTTTTGAGTTTAAAATCCCATCCACAAAAAGGAACGTTTTACAACACACAGATGTATAAGTATAATTATAGTAACATATACATTAAATTACTTACTCTCACATTTATTTGTATAAATTAAAATTATACTATCATTAACACTGACATAAATATAATGACTAGAAATATCGAATTACTTTTTGTTTATTTACATATTCATTAAACACATAATAATTTAGAATATTATTTTTTTTATATTTACTATAGATATATGAAAAGTATAATTATATGTATAATAATAAATTTATTATTAATAGTTACGTTGTTTGTGGGTATTATTAAGAAAGATTACGAAAGGGGTACAAAACTAACTCGCTTCTCTGTTTTATTTAAATATTTACCACAAAAATGTTATGATGTACTTTTAGAAAGGCATATAAGGTTATAAATATTATCAAAAGCGAGTCACCTTCATACGATCTAGGGATTTAATAAAACATTTAACTCGTTGTATTAATATTCAATTGCAAATTATACAAGAAATTATAGTTATACTTAAGAAGAATATTTGTATAAAAGTTCATTATTTATACAAAGTTTGTATAATTGTTTAATAATTATACAGAAGTTCGAAATTATATATTTTTGTCGAAGAACACTGTTATTTATTTGCTCGGTCACTCACTATACACAGTATAAATTATTCATTCATATACTTAAAATATCTATTTAAATTTGTATATTATTGAACAATTATACAAACTTTAAATGAAATAATCATTAGAGGTAAAGTTATATACATTTAAAGAATAAGAAAGAGTATTGCTTAGATTTTTATTATCTATAAAACTTATGTAAACATTTAATTAATAATTTCGAAAACATCAACACACATAGAACGAGAAACTAAGCTTGTTTCTCTTGTAATTATAATAATTCATATTAAATCCACAAAAGGAAGCATACAAAGTTTACTGAAACAGTTTTACATGAAAAATTTTGGTCTTATATTTAAAAGCCTCGGGCATTTGGCACAGCTCTCCCGTTCGGTAAACTTATTAAAACCACCAGAACCAAATGAATTTGAAGAATAGAAATGAATACCTAAATTCGTCGTCATTATCCTAAAAGCTCAAATATTCTTTTGGAACTCTAGAAAAAATTACACCAAATGCCTAGACCTGGCCGTAATCTAACTCATTTAGGTAAGTACATACAGTCCGACTACTAATCGCCACTTTTCTTAAGTTTTTCATTCTTATATTGTTGTCTGTCACCAACGTATCGTAAACGAAACTAAATGACATCGTCAGAGTATCAAACTTAAATTAAAATCAAAAGTTTCTACAAATTATTCAGCTACTAATGGACGGGATGGAATCACAAAATCAAACAAAAATTGCTCAAAGATTTTCAAAATGGAAAAATTAGTCCAACTAATCACGTTACTGGTTTAATGTATATTTTAACTTTTTATTTAGTCCACGTTTGGCTTTTTGAATCGGAATTAATCCGTAAAACGGCCGTCGTTTCAGTTCGGACACTCGACGCATTGACCCCGATTGGCGCAGGTACCAAAATTGGGCAATCTTCATTTTGGTACCTCCATAAGTTTAGTTCACTATCACCATCACAAAACACTAGTTGTACACACCTCTAGTCATTGCTTCTCTGTTCCTATTGTGCCATTTGCACGTTAGAATCCTCACGTAGGTTCTCCTGAAGGTAGCATTACACAGGGCGTAACACACTGGGTTTATCGTAGAGTTTATGTAACAGAGCGCGTAGAAAAACGACCAGAGCTCGTCGGGAATGCACTTGGTGCACGCTGTCAGGGGCTTGAGCAGCACGAGGATGTTGTACGGAGTCCACGTGATGATGAAGGACAGGAGGATAGCAGACAACGTCTTGGCAGCCTTCGTTTCCTGTTTCTTCTCCTGGGTTTTCTTCTTCTTAGGCTGTTTGGAGGTGATACCTTTTCCTGCCAGTTGCTTCGGTATTATCTTTGCGTTTAGAGGAATTCTCACGTCTTGTATATGTGAAGTTCTTCTCGTAAGCGCTGCATGGCCGGCCGGATGCAAATTCATCTCTGAATCACCTCTGGTCGGTCGAAAGTGCGTGCGAGTAGCTGACGGGGGCGATTCTTCAGTAATCATTTTGATTGTCGCTCTTTCGGTTTCTGTGTCTGGTAGTCTAATGAGGATAGTGTAGACGGAGTCTGCGGAGGCTGATTTGGGCGCTGGTGAGGTTGTGGCGTTGATCCTGGTGTTGGGGGGGAGGGAGCGGCTGTCGCGGGCCGAGGGCAGCGCGGGGGGGTCGTACGTGCGGCGCAGCGGGGACGTGCCCCCGTCCCCCGACCCGCCGCTCGAGCCCCCGCGCACCGCGTACGGGTCCCGGATCACATTCAACGAAGTACATCTGCCACAAACAGAGATAATTGATAAAGTATCCTGGTTTAATAGTTCCATGTTTGTTTAGGTTGAGCCTGTTCGAGTGGTAGGTCTAAGGAGGGCTTTGAAAGAAGGTAGGAGAGGACTAGTAAAGAAATATTTACTAAGTACATTCTTTCCAATTAAGGGTAATTTTCTAATGAAATAAATGTCAGTTATTCTGAGGGACAAAAAAGACAACTTATCTGGGCTGCTCATATGCATTGTATAAATTATCTATACATGCCATCATCGGCCCTTGCATTTTGCATTCCATTTGGTTAAACACTATCAGGAATATACAAATAAATCATGGTACTAATAAGTATAGGTTTACCTAGATACTGTAAACGGTAATAAATAAATAAAGTCTACGAAGGTGCCATGGTGCAGCGACATTGACGATGACAACCGATTGTTTTTAAACATTTTATAACATTAGCTCTGAAGTATACGAGTACATGAAAAAGATCAATTTCATCTCTCTTAACTGATACAGTTTGACCTGATCAGATTATTACCCTTACAAATGTGCCCCAGTCTACTAAGGGTCACTCACTCCGGTCAACTGAGCAAATTAACTAACTAATAACTACTTATTAACTTACTAATAAGTACTAATTAACTGGATTGATTTGCCAAACTATCCTTATTCGGTTTCACAACATAATTCTGTGTTCTTTTTTTAAAATGCTTGTTATTGTCACCGCACCATCGCCCCTAAAACGTAAGATCAAACTACCAGGATAAACAGATAGGTGGTAAGGATTACCTAGATACAGAGCTCTGTAGCGGAGTCTCGACTGAGACGGGCGTGGCGTACCCTGGGTCCGAGGGCTCCTCCTCAGGCTCTTCCTCGACGTCCTCGCGCCCCGAGTGCCACCACGCCACGCACCACGCCACCACTGCGCCCCACCCGCGCTTCGGCCGGCGGAAGTTCACACCCTGGGTAGGAAATGAGTGTTATAGAAACAGAATATGTGAGTATGTTGCTAACTCTGATGCCGAGTTGAAGTTTACACCCTGTTTATGGTTACTAAATAAGAAGTAGGTAAATGGGTATTGTTTCAATGGGCAAAATCCTCTAACTGAAAATGACAGTGAAAAACAAATAAATTCTGTTTTATGATACAATATTGAGGTGGATCACAAGTATTTTTTTTTAAATAAGATGTATACGATCTACACATTGGTGTGTTGGAACCAAGCCGATAGCTTGGAGCCAATACGAATGTGAAGCGCCGGCATCAACAAACAACATAGCCAAATTAAAACAAATTAATCTAAACAAGTTTCCTGCCGTACAAAGGTTTTGACGTAATATGCCAAATGATCACATTTCCTTGGCTTCCATCCAAGATTGCTTACAAACTAATACAAGAACCTATTTATAGCGAAATAAACTTTAATTGGACGGGATAGAGGCTAATTTGACTATCCAATTGTATTATTTCGATTGAAACTGCAAGGCTCGAGTTTGTGCTCAAATGAGTTATTGCAATTTGGACTTTGAATTGTAATCTTGTTTGGAAATCTTTGTTATTTGTGAATGAAACAAGGTGCTTTGAAACCGACGTCGTAATACTACATCGCCCATACTTCAAAATTGCTCAAAAATGTAACTATGTTCAATTTGGACACATCTAGCGTGTTGTACTTGTAGATTTATAAAAACACACCTAGTTGGTAAGATTGAATGTCTTTTTCAAACTTACGCGATTAATACACATTATTAACGCATTACTACGGGATTTTTTTTCGTGGTTTTAAACAATCACAAGTAAAAAAAACCTAACACGAAAAAACCCGTAGTAATACTTTAATAAGGATTGAATGTGTTAACAAATCGTTTTATTTTGTTTTTACTCAAATCATTCAGTCTTTCTTTCTTATCGAGTGGATGGTCACCCTGACAAATCCTGGTGTCGGAGTTATTGAGCCGCCAAAGGCCTCTGACATGGCTCATGTAACGACTACTATCCGTAGAAAGTAACCGGGACTGACAGCTTAACGTGCCCTCCGAATCACGGAATCATCTTACTTTTCGGGCAATCAGGTGATTCAGCCTGCAATGCCCTAACCAAACTGAGGACGGTCTCACAAAGTGATTTTTGTGAGATATCCCCACCGGGAATCGAACCCGGAACCTCTGGATCGTGAGCCGAGCGCTCAAACCACTAGACCACGGAGGCTGTTAATCATCAGTAAAATAACAGTTTCAGTTTCAGTAAAAAACATCGATTCGAACATCCATCAGAAAATGCGGTAATGAATTAATGATAATAATTGAATGTTAACTAGTTAATTCCTAATTATCAATAGATAATTATAATTGCTAGAAAATCATAGACACATCTACTCTATGAATAAATAATGAAATGCAATCGGCAACTATTACCAAACGCTGCGAATAACAAACTGAAATTAATGATTTATCGCAACTATGTGCATTATTACAAACTCCGATTAATAATTCAGTTATTTCGATAACCCATAACGGGTATTCGTGTAACTATTTTATGTTTAGATCGGTATCATTCATGCTTAATTTCGATCTGAATTCAGAGGCTGGTAAATTCAGATTCTGGACCCAGGATTACTAAAAACATTAACGAGTACCTGAATACCACATGCTGATTTTGAGATATTTTTCAGAACGATTTCTAAGAAAGTCTATGTGACAAGCTTTCAATCTGATGCTCAAGTCATGTGAAGAGGTACGAATTCAGATCGAGATACAGCATGATTGGTGCCGGCCTTGTAATGCCCCTATGTGTACCCGTTAGGAAATTCAAGATGAAAAATAGCTTTATAACCACTTGAAAGTGACGTAGTAACTGTTGTCCAACTAACTTATTATGTTAGACCCAGATTTTTAACTTTAGATTTTAGAGCAAACTAGTTAATAGCAAATAGTACTAAGAATTCCTTTTTCTACAATTCCTCTATTTCGCAAAGCCATTACCTTCAGTAAATACTTCTCAATAAAGACTATCTATAAATTAAATATTCTATCTTTTTACATAATTTAATTCAAGCTATTCAATGAATTGAACAGAGAACGGTTGACGGCTAAGCTATGCGATCATCAACCGTTCCGGTCCACAGATCTACAAAACCGTTCGGAATTCATTCGTTCCCGCAAATTCCACACGAAGCGAGTCGAAATCGCCAGTATTATTGAAACTGAATTATCTTACCAACATCAGGGAAGATTAGATATTAATTAACTTCCTTTGTACGAATGTAATGTAGTTATGGAACTTTAGCTGATTTTGTTTTTTATTGTCAGTCATTTGTTTGTAGTTTAAAAAGTAAAAAGAGGTATGTTTAAAGTTTAGCGGAATGTGTACTTATCGGTATAGACGTAGGTCATTGTTTTTGATATACTTGTTTATTCCCTTTGAAAGATGACTCGATTAATAAAATTGAAAGTGTTATAAGAGAGACTGTATTAACGAAGGAATTTGAACATCAAATAATCTTTTAAATTTTTTCTCTAGATATGCTCCGTAATTACTGTTTTAACTCATCGCTTGTAAACCCATTCAACGCACAACGGTTTTTAAATAAAAACACGACCGTAAACCGTTATAGTCAAATCTCTAGAAAGTTGAATGCCGTAACCACACTAGTTGAGTAGTTAAAGCGGGTACAAGCAATGAAGCTCAGCTACAGTTTAACTTAAAACAACAATGCAAAATATAAAAAGTTAAATACATTTCAGTAACTACCGCCGTTTACCCGTGAACAGTCAACGAGTATACGAATACACATAGTTTTATCGCTGAAAACAAACTTCCAAGTGTAAATAAATAAATATTATGATATAAAATAAAGTTTAGTTCAGAGTGTTCAAGTCGACGCCTCTGTATTTAATTCGACGGGCGAGTGGCGAGTCGAGTAGAAACTTCAAGCGGAAGCAATGTGAAACTTCAATTTGCAACGTGTGGACTGTGCATTTAACATTAATAACATTTTGTTTGGATAAGAATTAAAGTTTTGTGTTGTTGGATTATGTGCATGGACTATTCAGAAAGGAAAAGTTCAAGCTCTTTAATAAATTACTTCTATTAATCCAATCAATGTAGTCAATGTAGACTACTCAGGGCCGATACTGCGTCAAGCGTGAACCCGCCGCGTGTGGTTACATACAAAAGTGAACCGTCGCGTGCGCCCGTCGCGTGCGCCCGTCGCGTGCGGTAACATAAAAAGTGAACCGCCGCGTGCGCCCGCTTAACGCAGGGTTGACCCTATTAGTCAAAAATATATGACCAAAATGGATTACAACTGTATTATGAGTAATATGTAGGGTACACATATGGTCCATACCTGGTTCTCCCGCCACCGTGCGTCGTGCAGCGCGCCCCTCACGTGGTACACAGAGTCAGCATCACCCGACTCTGAGCGTGCCCGCCCATCCACCTCTCGCGTTTCATCACTGAGACAAAAGTATTAGTATACAGTTTTAATAATTTGTACTGACATGTCTGTCGCAGGCCTAATGAGTCTTGGGCAAAAATCGTCATTTTATGGGACCTAGACCCAAAAAGAAAGCCGTGGCAGACCAAGAAGGAGATGAACTCGACGGATTTTTGCCTGGTTGGCGTCGTGAAACTCTTAACAGAGAGAAGTGGAAACGATGGGGGGAGGCCTTTACCCAACAATGGGACACCCAAGGCTAATATAATAATAATATAATATGGGCCTCTACGAGTTGGATCTGTATCCCCTCGCATGCCTCTCAAAAAGACCGGGCTTGTCCCGTGACTCCGAGGAGAAACACTATAATAATAATATCAGTGTTATGAGTTTTATAAACCTTTTTTTTTAACCAGTTTCTAGCCCATTTTTTTCTTCATCCAGTGGTACTGATTTTGAACTTAATTACAATAAAAAAAACACAATAATGATCTTATGATCTCATGATGACATTTTACACAAACTAATGCTATGTGACTCAATATAGTTACATAATTATATGTCTTTACGATTCAGTTAATGACATTGTAAATTACAGTCCTAACAATTGTATTGTTGGTACACAAGCGTTTAACTATTTAACTACAGTTTTCATATCTACTTATTTGTTTGTCAAAAGGTGCAATTTATGGCAATCATGTTTATGTTATGGCCTTCAATTAAAAATAAATGGTGTATTCACTGATGGCACCCTATCCTACTAATATTATAAATGCGAATGTTTGTGAGGATGGATGTATGTTTGTTACTCTTTCACGAAAAAACTGCTTGACGGATTTGGATGAAACTTTACAGTGATATAGGTTATATATCTGAATAACACATGGGATACATTTTATCCCGAAATTTCTGCGGGGCTAGTGGTTTATAATTTAAAGGGCCCTCTTTAAATTACCTGTATCATGAATCGTAACTGTACTACAGTATCTTATCTACATATTTTTTACGAGAGTTTGAATTCAAATCATCATAACTGATTTTTCAACCATAGACAACTTTTTCGACTGAGGACAAGGGTTCAGAAAAAGGGTAAGAATGGAATTAAATTACTAAACCTTTTTCCTCTTCAGAAGGATTCGTCTTCGGCTTGAAAATCTACTACATTAGTCCACATTTCAACTTTCGTTAGTCAAAATGGAGTGTTTAATACCGTAGCTATAATATGTTTGATAATGATAAGTGCCTAATGTAGCATAGAAACGTAGCCTATCATGGTTCTCGGAAAGACACACTTACGAAGACATTACACCGTTACTCTACTTATCTATGCTTCCATTCTCATAAATGTCACACATTATTTTAACCCCATAACCAATACCTACTCAGATCGACACACAATTTTAACCCTTTAAACACGTGACCTGCTTTTGTTTTAAAAATAATGCAAAGGTTCGCACGGTGAATAGGCGGCAAATTATTAGATTAACCCCTCGAGCGGTGTTCTGTTTTCAACCACCTGCTACTATTTATACGAAACTTAGTTAATTGTGCCGGGAATTCTAACTACACAGACGGCTAAGGGTTAACTTTCAACTATTTAGGAATTAGTGTGTAAATAGGCTGTTCATTTGTTTAGGGTTGGAAAGATGCTTTATTCAGTTTTGTTTTGTTATTTAATGTCACAGCATTTTAACAAGTTAACAAGAGTCAACCCCTTGGACCCTTTAAAACGCTAAACACTCTTGTTATCTAACTAGAGATTATTTTAATTAAATATCCCTCGGAATTAAATAGACAAAATCCGTGCTTTGGAGGGCACGTAAAGTTGTGGGACACGGTTGTTTCAATTGTTAGACCATGTGGTAGGCTTTTAGACGGTCTAAAAATACGACACCAGGGTTGGCCACTAAACTCGAACTTAAATACTGGTGAATTATTTTTTCTTGGTGGTTTGGTATCATTGACACAGTACCCACATACCCGCAGTACGTTAAGTAGGTACATTACTCGGTTTACTAATTTCTGGTTTTATTGCAATATGTCAGTAGGTTAATAACCTTATCTATATTAGAGAATAGGAACTCGGTAATACTCAATAATCAGTCATTTTATAATAAACACAGCAATATACATAATATAACGCGTGTAAACTAATCGTAGGTAACGTACGAGGATTTTGTAAAAATACGTATCCGACGTTTTGAGCCGATTACGCCACTCGTGGTCACGGGATGACTATTTTTTTCTCTTCCCTAAATTTCGTCCTACATGGTATATACTAACAAGAATGCTAAATGATTAAGATTGAACTAAAGCCAGACTTTTTCAAATTATGAAGTAACTTACTTTAGGTGGACTGTTTCATGAATAAGGTCCTAGATTCCTATCTGAATTTAGTGATGGCACCTGCACCATTAAGGACTGAACTTAGGCATGTGAAATAAATGTTTGATTTATAACCTTCGATCAACACTACACAACTAGATGTCGGGTCACGTACAAAATCAAAGCTAAATACTGTCCGCGTGGATGACGTGTGACAGCTTATTTTGTTTACTACCGAACTGACACAAAAAGTTTTAAAACAGTTCGAAGTTCAACCAAATTACAACCATGACACCTAGCAATAAAGTAGCAAATCTTATGAATAAAATAAGTGAGAATAACGCCTCACTTTACAAATGAGGCGTTATCCACCGAGACGTATTTTTTGCGCCGACCCAACATCTAGTTGTGTATTGTTGATCGAAGTTTATAACACTCGCAATGCATTCACTCTAACAAAATATTGACAATAAATGTCAGAAATATTTGAGTTTCAATCCATTACGTCAAACGTCAACAGTCTATACTACGTCATATGTCAAACTGGATCATCAAACAATACGCCGCTCCCCTGGATAAACGTTATTCGTTTTATTTCACTGTAGAGAAATGCAGAAACATCCACATGAATCACCTTATGCGAAAAACGATTTCAGTCCAACTGTACGGCCGACAGAGCCTTAAGAACCAACGGCATCCCACAGGGAAATGACCCCAAACAACATAAGAATAGAGTCCGAAATCCTATCTACAAAATCCATACAACTTAAGAGCCCTGTAATAAGTACTCGTTTTCCCATCTCAAAGATCCCAGACGTTAAAACTCTAGCGAACATCAAACGATTAAAAATCTTCTCCACCTCAGTGTAAAGTTGAATTTCAATTGCTACAAATCTTCCTGAAAACGTGCTTCAGAAAGAAAGACAGAAGTGACACGATTTGAATACAAATTTGAATTCTATTCTTTGGAGTAGAGATTCGGAAAGTGCTTGTAGGTTTAATGTTGACTTATTGAGGTAGATTTTTATGTCATAAATAGTGGAATGGTTGTACATTTTCCGCAGGTTGGGTGCCTGGGATTGGGGTGGGGGTGGCGAGGGGGGTAAACATGAGGTTCAAGACTTGATAATAATACGGGAAGGAGTAGAAATGGCGAGATAAAATGATAAAGTTCAATCGGCTGGAGTTTCTCGTCCGATTACAAATATGATCTAATTGACACAGATACTGAAATGTTTACTTCGCTGATACAAGGTCGTGATGGAAACTTTTTGTTATAAATATTTTGAGTGTATACCTATCTCTTTTACTCATATAAAAAAGTAAGAGAGGAGAGTCTCTCTTAGATTTTCTCTTCCATCCTTTCGCTTTGTTTTGTGCGAGAGGATCTTTACGTCTCCACTTAAAAAAAAAGACGTGTGGCACTCGGGGACTGCCGCGGTGAAGCTATTGCATAGCATTTTGTATCAACTTATGCAATTATATTTGATATATTTGATATCTCTTCTCTCTCACCCCACCCGCCTCCTCTCTCACCCCCCTCTCTCACTCCTCTCTCACCCCTCTCTCACCCCTCTCTCACCCCCCTCTCTCACCACCCTCTCTCACCCCCTCTCTCACCCCCCTCTCTCACCCCTCTCTCACCCCCCTCTCTCACCCCCCTCTCTCACCACCCTCTCTCACCCCCTCTCTCACCCCCCTCTCCCACCACCCTCTCTCACCCCCCTCTCTCACCCCCCTCTCTCACCCCCCTCTCTCACCCCCCTCTCTCACCCCTCTCTCACCCCCCTCTCTCACCCCCCTCTCTCACCCCCCTCTCTCACCACCCTCTCTCACCCCCATCTCTCACCCCCTCTCTCACCACCCTCTCTCACCCCCTCTCTCACCCCCCTCTCTCACCCCCCTCTCTCACCACCCTCTCTCACCACCCTCTCTCACCACCCTCTCTCACCACCCTCTCTCACCCCCCTCTCTCACCCCCCTCTCTCACCCCACTCTCTCACCCCTCTCTCACCCCTCTCTCACCCCTCTCTCACCCCCTCTCTCACCACCTTCTCACACCCCCCTCTCTCACCCCCTCTCTCACCCCCCTCTCTCACCACCCTCTCTCACCCCCTCTCTCACCCCCAACGCACAATCGCACACAACGCCGTGTCGAAGACTGCCGAACTGAAACGACGTTAGACGATGCACGGCCTTCAAGCCACACCTCCTTCCCGTCGGATCGGGTAAGCGTGAGGTTTTTTCGTTACGGAAATTTTGGATTTGGTCCCCGCGCTCAAGGCCCGCGATAGAAGCTATGCAATAGCTTAAAAGGATACAGAGAGATATTAAACTGATGCTCGAAACAACAAACAATTTCAAACCACCAAAATGGGAATCCAGCAATCGAACGAAAAATTTAACACGTCAATCAGTGTTACATCTCTCGATGTATCTATATGTAAAGCTTTAAAACTGTTTTTTTCTAGTCTGTATAACTCTGTGGTTTCGTTTAAAATATTTTTCTCGTTCTATTCTATTCCATTTTTCTTTGATTTGGCACTATTCAACTTGTATTCTTTAAGTGTCAATTGTCAGAGTCGGTCGAATACTCGGCTAACTCCCCGGCGTGATGTCCCAGTCAAATTGATTGTGTTGTCCCCGGAAGTGTTTGATGGCATTACGTTCTGCGGAGCATCTGATGTTCCTCCGACACTCAAATTAGTTTTCCCCTCCGGGATCTCCTCTATCCGAAAAGTTAGATGACGCCAGCGCTTCCATCCATCTGTCTCTTTGATTAACATTCAAAAACTTCATAAATCAAACTCCGACGGCGTATGTATGCAAAACGAAAACTTCTCCTTCCCAACGCGTAAATTCAACCAAAATAAGGTCAACATTTCTTTTGCGGTTAAATAATTTGTAGATCAGAGAAATCTAATTAAATTCTCTAAGCATTCACTTTCCGCAGAAACTCAAACAGCCCGAAACAAATCTTTGTTTAAGATGAACAAACGAACACAAGTTCAAACAAGAGGTGAATAAGTGAAAGCGTAGGCCCCGAACTATACTCAACAATACAATCACACAAAACATTGCTTTTAAAAGCCTAATCCAAAACGAGAGCCTCTTTGCAAGATAAAAATATATTTAAAGAATAAAATGATCGTAAACTGAGTATGGTGTACCAGGCGAGCAGATATAAAAGAAGGTACCCTCTCTGCATACAAAGTTGTAACAATCGGGACGCAGCACAATGATACATGTCCTTCCCTTTCACGCTTGAGACGTGGGTATAATGCTGTCTCGTTCGATGACACGTCCTTCCTGAGACTATAATGGACATAGAGCTAGGGACGGCAGATAGTATCGACGCGAGGGTTGTCGCGGTGTTTCAATGAGTTCTGAATGGGAGCCAGTGTCAATGGATATCTGCATGCATTGTTCTACCATGAGATAAGTTTTACTGGAAACTATGTCACTCGCATATTGTATTAAATGTTCTGTATTAAGAATAATGGTGTGTATTTCAGTCTCTCTTTCATGCTTAACACACAAGTAATAACCATTTGCCTGTAAGTGTAGGGCCACATCTGCGGAACGTACGGCGCCGAACCTTCCGCTAAATACGCTCGTAGTGTATTTCAAGTTATCTATGACACATCAGTACGCGGCGTAATTTCGACTGATGTGTCATAGAGCGGAAGGTTCGGCGCCGTACGTTCCGCAGATGTGGCGCTACACTTAGGTTTACAAATTTCAGCAGCGGAACTTTTTGCTCATTAACACGTTTAAAGCCTGAATTTCATGGAACCCGTATAAAGTATAAAATTCTGCTCCTGACTGACGTAACTAATAGAATTCAAGAAACCTAAACTCCTAAACTATATCAAACAAGAAATGTGAAGAAGTTTGAAGGACTCAAAGTCCTCCGTAGGAAAACAAACATATTTTTGAACTTTTGACCATTAATAAATAAACAACAATATACAGATTATCTTGGAAAACTTACCAAACAAAGTTAATTCCACTTTAACGAAAAATACTCGCGAATCGGCCGATATAAAATCGCAAACACTTATCTATCGAGTACCAGGCTCTTATGAACTGTAGATGGTATCGAAGCGCCTTATTGCTATCGACACCCACCACTCTTGAACACGTTTAGCCGTGAACAACGGATAGCCTTTCTTGGGATGCAGAAAAGCTATTTAAAATGTAGGAAGAAAACCGTAATCTTTTTTTAACTTGCTGTTCCGTGGTTTCACCCGCGAGCCGATGTATCCGATGTATCGCGAATAGATGGCACTAGTGTGTGAAATTAGTAGATCAAGTTTGCAACACTACGAGTATATGCCGCACTCGGAAACATCCATTAAATGAACACTTAACTGATTGACGTAATTTTCGTACACTACGTGTTGAAATCGCTCATTAAATCTCTACTGAAGCATTTAACGGCTCTGAGTACAGGCACACTCATAGACCAGAATACAACCAATATAAAGTGTGGAATCTATAGACGCAGAAAAGCAATTAAAAAATAGTAAGTTTAGAGTTGAACAGAAAGTAGAGGTTTAAAAAACTCCATCACAACAGTCATATAGCTCTTGTTAAAAAGTCAATTTCACCACAGCTTCATATTTTATACTTGCTCTAGTCGCCATCATTAAAAATAGGAACGCAGTAAACTTCTCTCTTCCGTATTCTACACTATGATTTCACTTGTTTAAAAAAATATAATAATGTTCCTATGAAATACCCTATAGACACTTTGTTACTTTTCATTATATTTATGGTGGCCTTGGTGGTCTAGTGTGCGCTCGCCTGCCAAGAGTGGTCTCGGGTTCAATTCGCGAGTCGAGTGAACAACATATGTTTGCTTTTTTCAAACATGGCCCAGGCTAATACAGCACTGATAATATTTCTTGCATACCATGCAACTCTGTGATATTATTAAGCAAAGGTCTTATTCAGAACACATTTGTCCATTTAATCTTTATCAAAGTTTAAACGAGTAAGCAAAGCGAAATACAATTTTTGACAGTTTAATAACTCCCTCACAATCCTCTAACTAGGCTGGGACTTGAAAGCAGAACTAAAACTGGGAACCCAGTTCGTTAGTCGAAAAACTGTGTCTGACTGTTGAATGCCTATATTCCTATGATGAAAGTTATCCAATCCCGTTAAAGTAGTTACATATTTTGAGTTATAAATTCAAGGTTTCAATGCACGGCATTTATTTCAGATTGTATTATTAGGTAGGTTGTATTTATGCCAATGAAAACGAATAGGATTTTTTTGAAAAAAAAAACATTTACTTATTTTTACTTTAAAACGCTATGCGCTGTCTCGCAACTAATCTGCATTGTAGAACTTCCTCTTATGCGTCCGCGAGACGATCAAGTGCACTTGACAAGTCGCAAATGAATAAAACTTGTCAAGTCGCGTCAAGTCGCATCAAGCTCAAGTTGGTTCAAATTTGCACTTGATCGTCTCGCGGACGCTTAAGCGTCCGCGAGACGATCAAGTGCACTTGACAAGTCTACGGGCTTGAAGTGAATATTGATCGTTTACAGCGTTGACTTGACAATTCCCGTCAAGTATCTACGTGCTGGACATGACTTGACAATAATTTTGATGATAACTTGACAACAAATTTGAACCAACTTGAGCTTGATGCGACTTGACGCGACTTGACAAGTTTTATTCATTTGCGACTTGTCAAGTGCACTTGATCGTCTCGCGGACGCATTAAGCTCTATCCCAAACCATTAACTAAGAAGCCAATGGCTACATATTTTGTCATTTTAAATTCATTTTCAATCAAGTTTAATTCCTACAACAACCTTACTAACTCAAAAACATCTAGTGATAAAACTTTGTGAACGCTACGAAAGCATTATTCGTGAAATAACTTTATTTCTTGTTGATATAAGTCGCGAGTAAGTATGCCAAATGTGTTTGTAATGGGGAGGGGCGTGTCACTTACTACTCGGGTTACTTCCCTACATTTGACACATATTAAAATGTTTCCCGGAGCGAGTCTCTTCCAGAATTGAGCCCTGACACACTCGCCGGCACGACACGACATCACTAGCAGTTACTTAGATATGTGTTGTATACTTGCTTGGTCTCACAAGCGTGTGATATCAAGGCGTGTGTTCAAATTACCAATGTTACAGTATAGTCATGTTGAACGTCATGATGCAATTTCAACTTGTTTGATTCTAGATTCTATACATAAACGAAGTTATCCGTGTCGTGTCGGGTCAGGGAGTGTAGCGCAGCCATTCTGTATAAAAAATCGCTTCAACCCGCCCTCGGTACCTCGGATGTTTCTATCCATCAATGTCTAATAAACTTGTAAAATATAAGGTCCTAAATACCTCCCAACCGAGACAAACAGCGCTCTAACTCAACGGAATAGAGTTGTCTTTCCCTAGGATATATTAAGTAGGTCAAATGCAGCTTATGTGGGGGTGATTCTGGCATTGAAATTAATGTTTTTCAATATTGTTGGGAAAACAATTGGTCGGTAAAATGATCCGGCAAATATTGTCGTGGAAATGTGTTTTATGATCAACACACTGCTATAATAGTGTTTGCTTTCAATTGTGTTGTAGAGGGTGCAAATAAATGGATGTGGCATTGGAGTGTGATGACCTTTTACAAGTTTTCTTTGTAGCTTTGCTTTTAGTTCGTTCGCTTTAACCTGACCGCAGAACGCATTTAAGCCCCCGGTGGCTTGTCGCTAGACCTGCATCTTATGCAATTTCAATGATCGCATTAGTCAATATAAGTAAGTAAGTTTTAACCTGTAATGTCCCACTGCTGGGCAAAGGCCTCTCATCTCACTAAAGATATTAGTACGGTGAGGAGGATTAGGCGTAATCACCACGTTTTCCTAATGTAGGTTGGTGATCTCAAACCCGAGCTATGTTTTATTGAACCCGGGACGTCTTGGCAGGCTAGTGCACATACCACTAGACCACCGAGGCGTAGTTAATGGGTTAATTTATCTTCTCTCTTCAACAAAAGTTTGTATTTCTAGTATAGTCTACATGTTTGATCCAATTGAACTGAATATTCGAACATCGCTCCGCAAAATACAACATGTCATACCGTATTATGACTTCCTCTTTGAAATAGCTACTAAGCTTAAGGATTACCTACTAAATAGAGACTAGAGTTAACCGCCGCACAATGTGAAGACAGTTGACACTTATACCAGGCTATATCATCTTGAATATCACAATACATGTTCACGTCCATTGTACTCAAGATTACCTGTATCTCAAGACTCTGGCAGCCATTTTGTCTGTTAATTACGCACGCTGCTGTTAAATTAATAGGACATTAGTCGTATGGTGTAATTTCATGTTGGGCACGCTCTGACTTGTAGTTTAATGATGGTTTGAGTTACAGGTTTGTTGTGATCATATGGTTGGTGTTTTGATGTTTAAAGACTGTTTGTTTAGTTCTTATAAACTACTGGGTTAATAATTTTATTTAGCTTGTGGTGTCCGCATGTTTAGATCGCCTCTAAGGCCTCCGGGGTTGACTACTAACCTACATGAAATTACTTTACTTGCTTAGGTTCTTTGGGTTAACAAACAAAGAGAAATTTACTACAACAAGACTCACTGCTACTTGAATCTGATATCAACTAAACATTTTACATTAAAAGCTGGGTATCCATTTGAGGCAGCCTCGGGCCGAGCGGCTGCCTCGGCCCGAGGCAGATCTAGTGGAGACCGTGCCGCGAGTCGAGGCTTGCCGCGACTTGAACCAAACGAGGCGGCCGCGCAGCGAGCCAAATCGTGTCGGTAAATGGCCATGCTCAAAGACGCCTCAGCGTGAGGCGTGCGTTAAGTGGAGACGGACGTACGTGTGCTCGGCACGCAGCAAAATGGATAATGAGAAATGTATCGAATTAATTAAGTTATATGAAAACCGTGGCTCGGGTTGAGGCTTGCCGCTCGATACGATATTATGTGTGCTCAAGTGGAGACGCATGTACTTTCCGAAGCCCGCGGCACGCTCAGGATGAGGCAGCTCGCCACGAGGCTGCGCAAATGGATACCCAGCTAAATGCGAAAATTAGAAACACGGATGTGTTGCTATTTCAATAGTGAGATTTGCTTTCTGTAATGTTCAATTCTCTATACAATAAAATACTCACATTATGACACTAAATATATCAATAGGCGATCAAAAGGAGAAAGGATCAAGGAAAATATTTTACTAAGTACTAGCAGCACCCCGCGGTTTTACCCGCGTTGTGCCCGTTCCCGTGGGAGTTTCGGGAACTTTTATACATATTACCCGTCCAATTGAATCACTTTATTAAAAAAACGCGTCACAATCCGTTGCGTAGTTTTAAAGATCTAAGCATACATAGGGATAGACAGACAGACAGACAGACAGCGGAAAGCGACTTTTTTATACTATGTAGTTATATTCTGGAGAGTACAGGAAAAATATACTAAACAGCATTATCCTTCCACAGCTCTCACAAACTTATGTATAACTCACATCTGTCAAGTGAGGTGTATCAAACGCACCACACGGCTGAAGTAATGAGCTCTCTCGAACGCATAACGTTCCTCAAAGGATCCAACCTCATTCTGTGTAAAGTCCTTTGTTATGCAATTTCACAGCTGCTTGTTCAATGTATCATAATAGGAATAGTAAGCTTGTAACAGTGTTGTTAGTTAGGCATAAGTTTTATATACGGTTTTCTATGTTGTTTAATTATTTAAAACTAGCCTCACCCCGTGGTTTCACCCACGTTGTACCCGTTCCCGCGGGAATTTCCGGATAAAATGTATCCCATGTGTTATTCTGATGTATAACCTATATTACTGTAAAGTTTCATCCAAATCCGTTCAGTAGTTTTTGCGTGAAAGAGCAACAAACATACATCCATACATACATCCATCCTCACAAACTTTCGCATTTATAAAACTAGTAGGAAGTAGGATAGGATGGTTGGAGGTTTTTAATTTGTAGGTGAGTTTTTGGAACGCGATATATTGAATACGGTATCTTAAACTAAAAGATAGTATAGGTGCCAACAAGCAATAATGAATTTTGTTTAGTTTAAAAGTCCAAACAGTATAATAAAGCTCAAGAATTTGGTTTTTGTTTGTTTTTTGGGTTGAACGCGCTATCTCTAAAATTATTAGCATAGCTACTTAAAGTTTAGTATCAAAGCTAGAAATTAAGAATATAGGAGTTGAAGAAGAAGGATATTTTTTATCATTAAATCATGGGAACGGGTAAAGTCGCGGAGCTCCACCAGTCTTCTTATAAAGACCAATAAAAAGAACATTTCTTATTTATATTATAATTCTATCTATTACTATTCTAACCCATACGAAGAACCCAATAATGATGAGCATACATAAGGAAATATGAGTCCCTTGAAAAGGTTCTAACCCGTCGTGATAGTTAATTTCCATGATAAGGGCCCAGGGTCCGTACATTATACATACCTCGAGTATTTAAATATTAATATAAAAATATGATACTGCATAGATTACTTATGTATTACAGGAGAAGTGTAAGTGCCGCAGACCAGGCAAATGCATAGTTTTTTTTTTTTTTTGACAAATTCACACAAGGTTAATTAGACCCAAAGTAAGCTCTAAGCTTGTGTTATGGAATCTAATTCACTGATACTATTACTTATACATACACAAATACTTTATAAGAATATATAATTGACACCCAGACATCGTCGCCAACAACTATGTCTGCACATATTGTTGACTCCGGGCGGGAATCGAACCCGCAACCCTCGACACAGTAAGCGCTCTCACTGCCACTGTGCCAACGGGCTTGTCTCAATAGTGCTTTAAGCGAATAAAATAATATTTGAT
Source organism: Cyclophora albipunctata (assembly GCA_963082685.1). Taxonomy (NCBI): domain Eukaryota; kingdom Metazoa; phylum Arthropoda; class Insecta; order Lepidoptera; family Geometridae; genus Cyclophora; species Cyclophora albipunctata. Next base: position 1,356,568 of record OY720122.1, read on the forward strand.
ATTTTACTTTTGTTTGTTTGTATATTCAGTCTAATCTCGGAAACTTCCAATCCGATTTGAATAATTATTTTTGCAATGAATAGCTAAACTCAGTGGGAAGGCTATAGGCTATTTTTAATTCATGAAAAATTCATGAAAATTCCCACAGTAACGGGTACAACGCGAGTAGAACCGCGGGGTGCTGCTAGTAACACATGTTTAAAGTTCAAACCAAGCTTCGCCAAATTTTTTGGGTAAGATTTTCTTTTTAGAACTAAATTCAATTCAGTATTGAGTACAAATCAATTGTATACCCAATTAAATAAAGTGTGTTTCAATTACTTAGTTGAATCGAAAAGGGCAATTGATAAGAACATTTAACAAAAACGAAACGAAAAGCAATGCTTACGTAGGAGTGCTACGGTGCTAGTGATGGCGATGGCGTCTACAGATTTTGTTAAAAAAGAACGAAAAAACCCAAGTCGAACATTATTAAGGACGGTTCGCAACAGAACTCTTAAATCTCTAGATAAGCGAAACAAAAGCTGTTCGTTCAAAATTATATTTTATATTGAACGAAATAGAACACTATTTAAAACGAACGTCATTTGTTTATTAAACATATTTAGGCGCTAAATTAAATTATAGTCCAGGCGCTATAGGTAGTTGAGTATGCAAAATCCGAGTGACGGCAACTATGACCGGATTCTTATTCCTGAGACCCTAAATAATGACAAAACACATCTTGCCGCCGGGTGTGCTGGTCCCTTCCCGCTCCCTTCACATCCCCTCTTCGCCCATACAGTAACCATAGAGCGCGTACGCGTTTAGTGTTTCTACATCTATTGACGTAAAGACGTTGCTTTGTTAAGTCGTGTTTTTATATATACACTAGCTGTGTTACGAAAATAATCATTAAAATGATTTTATATCATGTACTCAATATATTCCCTTTACGAATAAGAGAAGAGGGATAAAAAAAATATGGACCAAAAAATTGACCGGCATGATCCACATTATTATTCTTTGACCTTTTCTCCACTTAAATCCGTTGGCAAAATTCGGTACTCATATTTTGCATACTCACTTACCTCTAGCGCCCGCTCTATTAAGAATGTTTGTGCAATCCGCCCTTTGACACTTTCATTGTTCTTTTTTTCAAAATGGAGTATTAGCACTTGGCAGCTTATTAAAATTATACAAGCTAGGTATTCCAAAACGTTTTGGATGAATATTTTTATAACAAGAATCTTTCTTTTCTTATTATCGTCAATAGGAAGTCAAAGGGACGTTCCTTAAAGTATATAAGTGTAATATTTTTGAACTTTACTACGTACGTATATGTACGTATGCTATGCAGCTACGCTACATGCTACGCGCTCTACGGACGTAGCTTGTACGTACAGCATACATACGTAGCTACCTACATATGTTTACGTAGAATACATCTTTACGTTAAGCTACCTACTGTATCTTTTAAATGTGTTTTACGCGACAAGCAGGGGAGACGTGATGAAATTTTTAAAGCTTCTAAACGTCGAATGGAAGTCAATGTATAAAATTGTCGTGTTTGAAATATTATATGATGGACAGATTGTTTTGTTAAGTACTACTAGCTGTACCCTTGTTTCATTTCTGAAGCTGTTATACGCAGATATCCAACTAATGTTATTAATGCGAAAGTTTATGAAGATGTATGTATGTTTGTTACTCTTTCACGTAAAAACTACTGTATGGATTTAGATGAAACTTAACAGTAATTTAGATTATACATCAGAATAAAACATGGGATACATTTTATACCGAAATTCCAGTGGGGACGGGTACAACGCGGGTAACACCGCGGGGTAAGCGGCTAGTAAGATATAAATTAAATATAGCATACATTTATGAAGATTAACTTTGATAATTCTCTACAAAACTCTACCTTAAACGCAATCAAAATGTGATCAAAGTGCTAGATGTTCAGTGTAAAGTAGTTTTATAAATAAGTTAAGACCGGAGAGTTCTTCTGTGTGCACTTAATCTTGGTTTGGCCGACAGCGAACTTGTATAATAAAGCTCTACCGTGGTCTGCACTAATTACATCTTGATTAAATTGAGAGGATATTATATTTATAAGTGCAGTGGTAGTGGTGACTGAAATGTAGTCGGCAATAAGTCGTCAATCGTGTTTTTTGACGTTTGATTTAGCACTCTCAGCAAGAACTCTAAGGGAAGTGCCAGGGTTCAAGATAGATACAGCGAAACCCTAATTAAAAGGACATACAATAAGTATATGCTGTTAGTTGTAATGCCCTATGTTCTTGTATAAAGAAACTTCGTTAGTGACTGCCGCCATCGCTTGCACCGTGGAAAACTCCATATAATGATCCATTATCACCTTATACTAAAACTCCTTTACTTCTATTAACTAACTTACTATCACTTTCGAAAATATTTGTATACTAGTAAAGACTACTAACGAAAATAGTAAAGACTCACCTAGAATTAGACCTCTTGGAGGAGTCATGTTTCTTGCCACCCTGTAGATTGGGCAGATCCTTCTGCCGCTTCTTCGTCTCCCTCCATATCCTATAGTACAGTATGCACATGACCGACACGGGCACGTAGAACGCGGCGATCGCGGTGCCGAACGTGATGAACTGGTTCGTCTCTATGAACTGGATGTAGCACTCATTAGGCGGCACCTTGCGCTCGCCGTCGATGTACGGCCACGCGTAGATCCACGGCGGCCACAGCACCAGGCTGAAGCCCCACGCGCCGCCGATCATCACGGTGGCGCGCCGCGTCGTGCGCTTGGCGCGGTACGTGAGCGGCCGCGTCACGCTGAAGTACCGATCGAAACTGATGATGAGCAGGTTCAGCACGCTCGCGTTGGACGCGAGGTAGTCGAGCGCCAGCCACGTGTCGCACACGTGCGGCCCCAGCGGCCAGTACCCGTAGATAGTGAACATGGTGAACAGCGGCATCGATATCAGCCCCACCGCGAAGTCCGCCACCGCCAGCGAGAACAGGAAGTAGTTGCTGATCGTCTGCAGCTGCTTGTCGATCTTGAAGCTGATCATCACCATGGAGTTGCCGACGACGGTGAGGACTGAGAGGACGCTGGCGATGATCGCGATGACGATCTTCTGGGCGAGGGAGTACGGGCTGGCCGGCAGGTCGGCCTCGAGCGGCCAGTCGGTCAGGTTCGTCTGGTTGGCGGCGCTCAGCATGCTGTCAACTCAGCGAGCACTCGCCCGCGCTACAACGCGCAAGCGACCGCCCCCACCGCCCACGCACCCACACGCTCTCTGCAACAATAACGGACAAAACACTATAAAAGCAAATTCATTGACGGCTAATGGTTAACATAATTGAACTTGGTGGTGATGGTGAATTGATGTGCGAATAATGAGAGTGAATCGGCGGATGGCTATTATTATTAAATCAACTATAAAAATATTGTTTATATTCGATAAACTACTTCAGATAACTGCTGAATGCCCCACTGACAACACAACTATATACTGAAAACTACCAAATTATAACTAACTGTTCCGTGCGGTGGTTCCAACCGCAATCCAATAGATGGCGGCAATTTAAAAAAAATCGATCGCGCTCACTTTATTCACTAAGATTTAGTGGGGTTGTGCCCATACATTTAGTGGGGTTGTGCCTATACATTTAGTGGGGTTGTGCCCATACATTTAGTGGGGTTGTGCCCATACATTTAGTGGGGTTGTGCCTATACATTTAGTGGGGTTGTGCCCATACATTTAGTGGGGTTGTGCCCATACATTTAGTGGGGTTGTGCCCATACATTTAGTGGGGTTGTGCCCATACATTTTGATCGCCAGGAAGATTTTCCTTTTCATATAAATACCATAGATATATTCAGGTTACAGATTTTTCCCTCCGACCAATTTAAATTAAAAACAAACTGGATGGAAGTACTCGAATCAGTACGAGGAAAAAAAAGGTCTTAATCTATACAAATTATAAAACAAAGTCCCCAAAAGCTGTATGTAATTGATTTACTCAAAAAGTGCTGAACGGATTTACATGCGGTTTTCACCAACACACAGAGTAATTCAAGAGGAAGGTTTGTGACTACTTTTCATGTAAAAAATCTCACAGGAACGAGTACAAAGCGGGTAAAACCGCGGGGCACTGCTAGTTAAACATAAACATTATTTATCAGACTTCTATTCGCCTAACTGTAACTATTCATCCTTGAAGCAATGAAACATTGATTAGTTCCTTACAATTCCCACATTATTGTTCATAACAAACAAACAATAACATGAAATACTTGAACGTTATTTATTTGTCAAATACAATGTGTTAAGTTCAGAGCACTTCTACTGATTCAGGAGTTTGTCTCGACAGTTATTTGGTACTATTTGTTCTCGACATCAAATCCCTCAAAAACATAAAATTCGAAATTACCAGACGGTCGAAATTATCAGAAGTAATTATGATGAAAGTAAACTTACGAATATCTTATCAATAATGCAAGATCTAAATACATTTATTAAGTCTTATTAAATAAATAATATTATTGTACAGGTCAATTTTTTTATGCAATCACTGCATAAAAAGAGAATCATCGATCTTCTATCGTATGCAAAGGTTTGTAGCTCACGGAAGCTAATAACCACATACATATTTATATTCATAGAAGAAAACTTTTTGCATAACAATGAGGTGTAACACACTATCTGCATAAAACCGACACCGCAACCAAAGTACTCGTAACTCGATTACAACTCGCCTTTGATTAGAACAACACTCGAGAATTAAACAAATTAATTAGAGCTCATGGTAGGGGTTTTATTGTGGCGGTATAAAGCTTGCCCCACATACATCACAGGCAACAAAGCCTAACTAGATTAAAGCGGCTATAACTAGTTTAAACCAGCACGTGCTGCTTTTGAGCAAAACAAGTGAGGACGTATGCCCTTAATAGGTAGAGGATTGTCTTGAGTGATAATTAGATACGAGTATGTTACTAAGTTACAATTGATTTCATCTTAAAAGTCCTTGAATCACCACGCACCAAAGCTTATTTCATCAATATCTGAAACATTTTAGTGATGCATCTTTTCATCTACACAAGAAAGTCTGTAGTTGCAAAATCGGCTAGAGATAGAGTGTCGGTGATGTCGATTAAAGAAAAATAATTATTGAACGACCCTATAGCGCATCCACACAAGTACATAGCTGGCTTTTGTCGCTTAGCCGACGGCAAAGTCGCCGGCAAAGCAGATTGTAAACTGCAAGACAAATATTGTACGAGTGCGGGTGCAGGCCTGTACGAGTATTCCTTGTACGAAAGGTGTCACAATGGCCCACAGCTGCATTATATGTGGCTTAAACCGACGACAAAGCTGGCGGTATGTGTAGATGCACCATTAGAAACTATCCCCACTACGGTTAACCGCGCTACACCGCGAAACCGTTCCAGTAAAGACATCGCTATACTGTATGGCCGCTTGTATAGGTTTGTAAAGCACAAAATCTCGCGGGATAAAATCGGTGGGTTAGCTGTAATACTGCCTTAGCCTAATTGAGCATCTCCTTATTGCAAGTAAAAACAAACAAACATCAGCAACTACCGCGTCATTTATGAAAACAAACAGAGCCGAGCGGGGTCTCGCGTGGAATATGTAAAGTTTAGAGCGAAATCAACGAACGTGTATAATTTATGTATTAAAATTAATTACTTAGTTTCGACGCGACTTCCGAGTTGTAGTTTTAATGAACAGGAATGTTCGTTAAGGTTATATTTGGTTTGAGATTATATTATAACTAGCAGCGCCCCGCGGTTTTACCCGCGTTGTGCCCGTTCCCGTGGGAATTTCGGGATTTTTTTTACATAAAAACCTTCCTCTTGAATCACTCTACCTATTACAAAAAACCGCATCAAAATCCGTTGCGTAATTTTAAAGATTTAAGCATACAGACAAACAAACAGACAAAAACAGCGACTTTGTTTTATACTATGTAGTGAAAAATACAGTGTAAAGGTACATAGAAGCGGAGTGCAGATGTGCAGAGCTTAATAGACCAACAACGCGTTGCGAAAAGATTTTGACAATGTCAATGAGTAGTTCTTGTGTTTAATGCGCTTCTTCTTCATCGAGTGGATGGTCAACCTGACCAACCCTGGGTCAGAGTTATTGAGCCGCCAAAGGCATCTGACAGGGCTCAAGTAACGACTACTATCCGTAGAAAGTAACCGGGACCGACGGCTTAACGTGCCCTCCAAAGCACGGAATCATCTTACTTTTCGAGCAATGAGGTGATTCTGCCTGCAATGCCCTAACCAAACTGAGGAAAGTCTCACAAAGAGATTTTTGTGAGATATCCCCACCGGGAATCGAACCCGGAACCTCCGGTTCGTGAGCCGGGCGCTCAAACCACAAGACCACGGAGGCTGTGTTTTAATGCGCTGTGATTGCTGAATCGGTTCCGCACCGCTCTACTCTGTTTCTATAAAAATGCACTTAAATGACAGTTTCATTTAGGCTGTAAAGGTCAATTGAAATTGAAGTTATTATTGTACGAACGCTCTAACACGTTTAAACACTCGTGTTGTTAATGACACCCCGCGGATTCACCCACGTTGTACCCGTTTCCACGAGAATTTCGGGATGAAATGTATCCCACGTGTTATTCTGATGTATAAACCTATATTCATGTAAAGTTTTTGCGTGAAAGAGTAACAAACACACATACATCCTCACAAACCTTTTATAATATTAGTAGGATGCGAAGGTCTTTGCTCTATTCCTAAAAGAGTCCAAGCTGCTCGGAAATCGCTGAGTTTCAAAACGTGAACATGTAATTGATTATGCATTTTAACGCTTTCTTAACGTGCGTCAAAAATCACTCTAGCGGACCTTAGATTTGTACTTATCAATACATCAGGTAAAACCATAGAATGATTCCTAAACAAGTTACAATAATCGGATATCTTTACGTTACCATACTTCAAATGGCACTCATTTGATGTCGATCTTGCACGAGTAACATGCACAAGTGACTGGCGCTCGTAACTCGTACCAAACTACTACTTAGTACGGCGACTGGTTTGCATTTCAAATGCGACGAACGCCTGCCTGTCTCTCTTTAGTTATCAATAAACCATCACTAATTTTCTTTCAGCATTCCCTTAATTACTTTGAAAGTAATTAATGGTTTACACTGTCAATGTTGCCGAGTTAATTAATTATGGGGTTCAGTATAGATGTTTAGAATAGTGTGGGTGGGTTTTTGATGGAGCTGTATTGATGCTTTGCTGCGAAGGTGAACAAGCTAAGGTACGCAAATAACAACGCATCCATTAAAACTATGCTGTGCCACCGCATAGCTGTGGGCAGATGCATATGAAATGAAATGAAGTGAAATGAAATGAAATGAAATGAAATGAAATGAAATATAGCTCGTGCTATAAAAGTAAGTTTGTGTAGGTTAGTGACCGACCCTGGTGTTAGAGTTTTTAGACCGCCTAAAGGCCTCCGACATGTTCTGACGATTAATACAACCGGGAGCGACAATTTAACGTGCCCTCCGAAACACGGTAGCGCTCAGATAGAAATGCCACTATCGGCCACCCATCCAAGTTGGGGCCGAGCTGCACGTTGCTTAACAATCGCAATGAGTTAACACTGCTCAGTCAAACTATGACACGAGCGCTCGTGCTATGTAATGTAGTAGAGTTAACATCATTTAGAGCTACGTGCAACCATAGCACACATACATAGCATGTCTGTAGCATTATACGTACTATTAGTACTCAGTACATACATAGAAAAACATAGCATAGCATAGTTAAGTTTGCATCAGTCCTATGCTACATTATCCAATTACTATGATTGGTTAAAATTAAACAGGAATTTCTCCTTTTCTGCAAGTCAGTTAAACGGATTTTAAAAATGTCATGTTTGAAAGGAACCTAATCCACAGTATTCATACTTTTTCATGAATACTCGACTCGTGGACTACACTCGTAAACAAAACAGATAACACAAAAGCAAAATTCAGTGCTCATGTCCAACAAGCTTTTAGTTACTTATTCCGTGTATTTCTCGTTTAAAACGCCCACAATTTCATTTAACGCCAGTTTGGGAAAGCACAATAAAAATTAAGTCACTATAGTTATATATGGGGCGTGCAACGTGTAACCTCGCCGTTATTGGGTTGGCTTGGGGCGAATTTCAAATTTATGGCCTGTAGTCCCAACACTAAATATGCAGGCACACGGAGTGTATGTCCCGGTGTATGTGCACCGGGATAGGGACGTGCCGCGTATGATATTACGAGTAAGTTACATTACGTACCTCTTTTATCGTTTTAAATAAAAAATACATAGTACAACACATCATTTAGATGGCTCTGCTTGCAGCTATACAATGTAACATTGCTGTACTAATTACTACCAATCATATCAGAAGTATTCGATATGCTAAGGGAAATAGTGGTGGTATACTATCGCATTATAGAGAAAGTATCACGTGATAGTCCCGTGATATTCCTAACCCACTGGGAAAACGTTACTATATCGCCTACTATAACTAGCAGCGCCCCGCGGTTTTAGCCGCGTAGTGCCCGTATCCGTCAGAATTTCGGGATGAAAGATATCCTATGACGTTCCCGTTGAATTCGGCTATCCATTGCAAAAAGAATTATTCAAATCGGGCTGGTAAAATTTCAGAGGTAAGCTCGAACATACAAACAAACAAACAAACTTACAAATTTTACCTCTTTATAATATTGGTAAAAATACATTTTATCCAAAAACGGAATAACCATACTAAAAATCTCCGCCACCAGAGTCTACCGACAGGTTTCAGATTTTCAGTTAAAAAAGTAAATGTAGCGAAGTGTATCGTGTAACATCGACAGCTAGTCTCAATGACATTACCACGAACTACGCTATGACCTCCGTGACCCACTTCTGAACGGGGCTCGAGTGACACACTGACAACGTTTACAAATATTGTTATTGACTATCAAACGTACTGGACAGTAGTGCCAAAATATTCTATTAAGTAATATAATAATGTTGTGAGGGTATAGTTTGCGTGTATGTATGTTTGTTACTCTTTCACGAAAAAAATACTATACGGATTTGGATGAAACTTTACAGTAATATAGGTTATATTTAAACATCAGAATAACACATGAGATACATTTTATTCCGAAATTCCCGCGGGAATGAGTACAGGGCGCGACTAGTATAACAATAAATAATCATTGAGTAAGTACCTAAGTAAGGTTTGCCTGACATTAATGCCTAAATATGACACCTAAAATTAAGACACTTTACTTGAGTAAGTAAGAATTGCCTAAGTAAGTTGTAGTTAATTGGACAAGAATGCCCAAATAGGGCTCAAAATAATGACTCTTTTATTGAAGTCTACCTGAGTAAGTGTTGGCAGTTAATCGGACAGAAGTGCCCAAATACGATTAAAGATAAGAACATTTTAATTAAATAAATACTACCGGAGGAAATGAGTTTAAACTGTGAAATGAACTGGACAGGAACCCAACACAAGGCCCAAACAGGGCCCAAAATAAGGACTAAGTAAGTTGGACTTGTAGCCAACCTTAGTGACGGAGTTTATAGGCCGCAGCAAGACCTCTGATATGGTCCAACGACATAGTTAAATGACATAGTTAACCGGGACCAAGGTAATGCCCTCCGAAACACGACGCCCTTTAATACTTCATTCATTAATTTCGAGTAGGTTAGCTGCCATCCCTGGTGTCGTTTTTAGACTGCCTAAAGGCCTCCGACATGGTTAAAATATAAATCAAGGTTTCATTGAAGATTCGACCTTGTTCGAAATTCCAATTACTTTAATAAAATCACTGGAGTGTGGTAATATATTCCTATTTGTATTATTTCATACACTGGTAGGCTCAAACCACTAAATTATCATAATTATCAGGCAGTAAAACTGCGATTAGTATAATTAATTGAATAATTTGTGTTCGTAACTTTTTGCATTTGTAACCCTAATTTGTAATTTGGCACAGTGCAGATTTTTAACTACGTCTATATTGTTTAAATAATTAAATCATTATAGTGTAAAAGATAACGTTCAATGTTTTTTGGTCTGTGGTACTATGTAATGATAAAAAATATTCACTACACGAATAAAGCAAGAAGTAAGTATATCCTAGGAAAATATAGCCAAATAAATTGGTCCTAAGAACATTGTAAAAAATACCGTTTCCTATACTATTATAATATAATAATAATATACATAATGTATATTAAACATTTTGAAAGGGCTTCTACGAGTTCCCGTTCCATTGCCGCTACATATTTGACAGCCCCCTTAAGTATTTTATTTGTCCTGTTTTTAGTGGTAACAAAAAAACATCATCTATAAAAAACTATCTGATAGATAGATAGTTTTTTATAGATGATGTTTAGCCCAGAAAGTCTAGTGACAGACAGACATACGGAATTAAGTCCCAATTTACCCTTTGTGTACGGAGCACTAAAATGTACATTATAATTAATGTAAGCTATTATAAACAAAAACAAATAACACTATTAAAATAGTTAATTAACATTTAAAATGATCAGTTTTTTGCTATTATTTGTAGATAACAAAAGTAACACGCTGTTGAGTCTAAAAGGTTGAAAAAAGGGGAAGAATAATATACTTAAATAATTAAATTCGTTATATAAATTCTGCTCACTGGACTGATAAGTTCAGTGAGTGACTGGCCTTTGTTTGGGATCTTAGACTACATATTACTGTTCTTTACGGCTTGCACAAATACTCTTAAACCTATCTAGTACCTAAATTTGTTTATAAATATGGTTATACAAAATCTATTCACTAAAAAATGAATTTTAATTGTACATAAAATAGAACACAATTAAGAACGAACGTCATTTGATTTTAAACATATTTAGGCGCTAAATAAAATTAATAATGCTCGTGCAATCCGTTCAAGTCTCGTTTTGAATCAAACACTATAGATACAGTACATTCAGTGATTTTTTGTGTAATTGTTGATTGTTGTGACACTGATTCGGCCACTCATTTTTGTATGTTAGTGCTGAAAAAATGGCAAGCTTTTTGTCGCACGTACGAATATAGCTTGCATTCTATATACAACACATTAGCGCGTAGCTAATAAAGTTATAGTCGGAAGTCGTAGTCATATTCGGTATTCGGCCTTAGCATAAAATATAGGTTTTAGTAAACATAATACAGACTCACAGAATATTTTACTTCTCTCTGTGACTGTACCAATAGTGATGTTTTATTATTCATTGGTAATAGATTTGGAACCATAATTAGATATTTCAAAATTGGTCGTTGTAAAATTGTTTGGATTTGGAAAATTGTATTATTCGTTTTTGTTATAGAAATAAGTTTACAGTGTTTCTCTTAAAAGTGGTGTGGTTATAACTTCTTAGTATACTTGTTGGTTACTACTTGTAAGATATAAGTCATGGTACTCGTGACTGTAAGTGAAGGAGTGTTGGAGGGGTCGGTAGAGAACAACGAGTATGGGGGGGTCATCTGCAGCTTCAGGGGGGTCCCGTACGCAGAACCTCCTTTGGGGGACCTCCGGTTTAAGGTCAGTTTTAGGAGTCACTAAGTAACTTTCAGTTTTTAAATTGAACTTAATGAAGTGTTCAAATAAAACATCAAGAGCAATTAAACCTCTTATATCAATAGCAAGAGCCTAGTTCCTTAGTTAAATATATATATCGTATCTTAAATATTAAATTTAGTATCCTAGTCTAGAACTAGACCTAGTAGTGATAGGTTTTTAGGAAAGAAGTAGGCTTCTGTATTCCATAAATATGATTCATAGTTCTACAACATAAATAATTTCAGTGATTTTCTATGTTCCAGGCACCTCAACCAAAAGCCCCCTGGACAGGAGTACGAAGCGCTAAAACTTTGGGTCCCATGTGCTACCAACTGGACCCCATAGACCACCAGGCAAAAGGCCAAGAAGACTGCCTGTACCTTAACGTGTTCTCCCCTAATATGACTCCTGACAAGCCTCTGCCCGTCATGTTCTGGATCCACGGAGGAGCCGCCAAATATGGGAACGGCAATGATACAATTTATGGACCCCACTTTTTGCTTAGACATGGAGTGGTATTAGTGACAATAAACTACAGGCTTGAAGCCCTTGGATTCCTCTGCCTGCACTCCAAAGATATTCCAGGAAACGCTGGTCTTAAGGATCAAGTGGCAGCTCTCAAGTGGGTCAAGAAAAACATCAGCAATTTTGGAGGCGATCCTGATAACGTCACTATTTTTGGGGAAAGTGCTGGAGCATCAAGTATAAACTTTCATTTGGTATCTCCAATGACTAAAGGGCTTTTCAAAAGAGCTATAATGCAAAGTGGCTCAGCTCTGAATTGGTGGACTATGCCCTACAAACCAAGAGAAAGAGCTTTAGCACTAGCAAGAAAACTGGGCTGTAACTCAGACAACGATCACGAATTATACAATTTCTTTAAAACCGTTCCGGTCGAATCTCTTGTCGATTTAGATCTACCTATCATACAATTAGAAAGAGGATGCAAGCATTTGTATTTGCTATATTTTGGAGCTGTCAGCGAGGAGGAATATGACGGAGTCGAAAGATATTTTCATGGCGACAGTTACGAAGCTTTATCCAAAAACATTCACGAGGAAGTTGAAATAATAACCGGGTACAATGAACACGAAGGAGTACTGCCGTTTATTTTTGAAGCAGATCCAGTGAAAATAGTTGATGAACTGAACATGTTTCAAGATCTCCTCTGTCCTACACCAATCTTGCTCAACTGCTCAATAGAAAAACAGATGGAAGTGTCAAAAAAATTCAAGAAATTCTACAACATTGATAGCAGTTACACTAAAAACAACATATTGAATATAGTAAGATACTTTTCTGCGAACATTTTTACGTACAGTATTCTTCAGAGCGCCAAATTGTGTAGCAAGAGAAATAAAGTGTTCATGTATAAGTTTTCTTGCAAGTCTGAGAACAATATATTTTCGATAATGACTAAGCTAACCACTTATTTTGGCTTAGAGATTACGTCACACACTGATGATACTGGATATCTGTTCTATAATAAGTTAATCCACAAACGTCTTAGTAAGAACAGTAGGAGTTTCCAAATGATTGATAGATTGACTAAAATGTGGACAGATTTCGCTAAATATGGGTAAGATGATCTGTAATATTATATTTTAGTTTGTTTACGTTTATTTTTTGGGCAGATTTCAGTATCTTATAGGGTTATTCGCTTTTCGTCGATAATCTATTCGTCGAGCCGTGATAGAAATAATTAAGGCCAAGTTATATAATATAGTATTTGAAAGTTGAGATTCTAAACAAAACATCAATTCAAGTTGTAAGTTGTCATGAGTAAAGCGTTTTATATTGAGCTCGGCGACTCACAGCACAGCGCGAAAACTTGCTCAATGTAAACGATCCTTTACAAAACTGAAAACTGAAATTACGGTATCGCATATCAACCGTTATGTCGAAAAAGCGCCTTAAATTCACATACTCCAAGTATTTAAAAAGATTATTTAGAGAAGATTTTGAAAGAAAGAATTTCTTAAAAGTATTTTTTATTTTACTTCACGTATTTATTAGCATCATATAATTTCTCAATTTTCAGAAACCCAACACCAAATAACGAACTAGGAGCTCTCTGGTCTCCGTACACATCACAAGACAGACATTATTTCGATATTGGCAACGAAATATTTGCTAAAACCGACGTAGATGGAGAAGAAATGCAGTTTTGGGAAAACATTTTTAGGGATTACCTTCCGAAATATGTATGTGAATAAACTGAATAGTTATTGGAAAAGTAAAGTAATGAAAATGCAAGGCACTGAAAATAAATAAAAATATTTTGTAGCATAAAATTATTACGTCCAATCCTCCTCACTATACTGACATCTTCCTTCAGTCAGATAAGTCATTTAACCAGCCGTAGGACATGACAGACTAATACTTTTTAAGCTATTGCATAGCTTCTATCGCGGGCCTTGAGCGCGGGGACCGGATCCAGAAATTCCGTAATGAAGAAAACCTAACGCTCTAAAACGTTACGCTCCTCAAACATTCGCTACGTATAAGCCCAGAACACAACGTTAGCGCGATGCAGACATTCAGCACACTAACGCCATCTAGTGATACAAAAAATAACTATGCAATAGCTTTACCGCGGCAGTCCCCGAGTGCCACACGTCTTTTTTTTTACTACTACTTTTATTAAATTAATTGACCCTTAATTAATAGCCTACACAGAGTTTCAAAGTCGTGATTATAAATTATTCTCAATATATATTTACTCCTTTTGAAGTACCTCGAACCCTTTCCTTGACTACATATTTCCCTGTTTTACACAACTTTCTAAAGACTTTCACAATAAGGTCACCAAGCCACCATACAGTATTTAAAAACTGAGTTCAATTGAAAGTGACATTCATTTTAATTAATTAAAACAATATTACACACCAATTAATGTCTGTGGTGTGTTGTACCGTCAGCGAATGTTAACTGTAGCAGGTGTTAACCGCAAATATATGTTACAAATAACAGGAGAGCTTGATATTCATGTTGATATGAGGATATTTTATGTACGAGTATGTTGTTTTACTAAGTAATATAACAAACTAGCAGCGCCCCGCAGTTTTAACCGGGTTGTGCCCGTTCCCGTAGGAATTTTGGGACTTTTTATACATATAAACCTTCCTCTTGAATAATTCTATTTATTTAAAAAAACCGCGTCCATATCCGTTGCGTAGTTTTAAAGATCTAAGCATACAAACAGACAGCGGAAAGCGACTTTGTTTTATACTATGTAGTGATGAGGATAAGTGAGAAAAACATCAATGCATGAATATTTTTCATTCACAATAATTCCCAAATGCTTTTCGAATTAAGTTGACTCCAATTCTTTTTTTTCACAAAATAATTATTTTGGAAATGTCATAAATACCTCCAAATCTGAGAGGCGTCTCAATTAAGCGGTTAATATTGAAAAAAATACCCAATAACGTACGCACGGATTAAATAACAAATAAAATAATTAGCTCATTAACTAATGAATAAAACAGAAACTCATACATATAACTATTTCACTTGAACATCCCATGAAACAACTACCAAATCTATTTAACCCTTTAACCACGCGCCAGTGTCTCTAACACCCCGCGTATGAATTTAATTGAAATTCTCAATCCACCTACACGGTTTCGCAATATCGGAATAAGCACTCAAACTTTGACAACCTGCAATGCACGGATCGAGCCCTTTGTTCGTCAACTCAGCCGAAATTCGATTACGATCCAAATTGACGCGTAAATCTATGAACGAGTATTAATTTATGGTGTTCTTTATTAATTGGTGATTCATTCACTCTTTTTTTGACGTGTTGATTTGATTTGTTTTTTTTTATTCGTTACGATGCGGATACGGATGTGACATAGGTAACTAGAGTACAAGAGCTACAATATTTCTACAATAATCTATGGATCGCTTCCATATTTAAAAGTTTTTAACAAGCTGAATAAAAAAGAACATACGCTACACTATTCGAATTTCGAAT
Organism: Cyclophora albipunctata; assembly: GCA_963082685.1. Taxonomy (NCBI): domain Eukaryota; kingdom Metazoa; phylum Arthropoda; class Insecta; order Lepidoptera; family Geometridae; genus Cyclophora; species Cyclophora albipunctata. The sequence continues at coordinate 1,372,148 of OY720122.1, forward strand.
AACACGACACGTCTCAGGACTCTCACTTCAAACGAGATTTCTTATCCAAATCCAATCCAATCATTTGATTCCAACTAAACCAAAACAGCGAAGGAAGTACATCTCATCTGGAGACGGTGTAAAAATCCAGAGAAATCCGGTTAAAAGTCCCGGTCCCGCGTCTCGGATATTACGTTTGTATCGAACGGTGACAACCCTAATGGCATTTCCGATGCGCAAGCTGCCACCCCTAATAAATAAAAAAGGACTAATAAAATATTTTTCATGACTTTTTATGAGAGTTTTGTGTAAAGTAGTCCTGTGCGACCCGGCGGACGTAGAAGGGTTAAAAAGGGAAGAGTTATTGAGATTATTGATAACTTGTAATACATTTAAAGGCGGACTTTGAATTCATTTTGTCCTACTATTAAACCCAAGAACCTACCATTGAAACAGAATTAAAATTGAAATAAAAATCTCAAAATTCCCACGGGAACGGGGGCGCTGCGGGTGAAACCGCGGGGCACAGCTAGTGTACGATAAAACTAATGAAACATACATATACTTTTTGACATTGAATTTATACCAATGAATTAAAAGTCTTCCTGTATAGGTATGTATGTATTAACTCTTATATAATTGATGATATTAAATAATTAATGATATCGTGTTGATAAGCACTAATGATAAAAAACAAGATCAAAATCAAGTTTCTTTTATACAACATCCATTTAAAATCCTAGAAAAACAATTAGGGAAACAAATACTTTTATGAATTCAACAATTAAAAAGTTTTCATACCAAAAGTTTTCATACCAAAAAAGTTGTTTGCAAAAAGGAAAAAATATGAGAAAAACAAACAAATGTTCTTATAAAGAAATTCTTTAGTCTCTACGCCATAGCAAAACATTTGACCGAAAGCTTTAATAATGCCAACAATCCGAGGGGAATACAGCGGCGTATTTTAAAATATTTCTCTCCAAGAAAAACATAATTTTCCATTAAATCTTCTTTCGTGATTTTCTTAATTTCATAACACCAGCCCGCGGAGGCGTGCGGTTAACATTCTATTGTTGGGCCTTTCATATATTTTTAATTTTTTTTACATTTACGACGGTGCATAGAATACAAAGTCTTTTTTTAAAAGGTGTAAACTCTACGCCTGGACGCCTACAAGAGGGACTGGCAACTGGTGGCTTCGAAACGAGAATAGTGGCGGGAATGGGGGGAGGCCTTTGCCTAACAATGGGATGATACAGGCTAACAGTAACAGTAAACTCTACTTGCCACCGCGCTCAGAGTTAAATAAATAAATACTTGGACAAATTCACACACGGTTAATTAGACCCAAAGTAAGCTCTAAGCTTGTGTTATGGAATCTAACTAACTGATACTACTACATATACATACACAAATACTTTATAAGAATATATAATTGACACCCAGACGTCGTCACCAACAACTATGTCTTTACATATTGTTGACTCCGGGCGGGGATCGAACCCGCAACCCCTGACACAGTAAGCGCTCTCACTGCCACTGTGCCAACCGGCTTGTCAGAGTTGTCAAATGCTTCCTCAGTAAAGATTTATAGAGTGATTTTGACAAGTAATGTGTGAACAATTATGTCAATTAGTAAAATGTCGATTCAAAGGTTGTCTTTGTGTGCGGCAGTTAGGTTAAAACGAAGACTATTCATTTCGAATTCAAACTACGTTTAGGGATCCACTTCAGTTAAGCAGTTTTCGTTCATTGTTAGTCTTGACAAGCATGTTTTAAATAATAGAACCGTCTTCAATTTTTTGGGTACATTTCGGGATAAAGCTCGTTGAAATCAAATAATAATTTTGTAAATCTAACCATGAAATAAATACTTAAATGTAACTTATAGTTGGTCTATAATCTTCTATGCTCAACGGTGGCCACATACCAGCAACATACAAAATATCTTCCCTTTTGAAGTCAATAAAAAACACAATAGCACTGGGGTGGGGTTACAAGGAAAATTCAGCTTCTTTATTATTAGAAGAGCAATATTTACTTCATATTTTATATCAAAAAAGGTTGTAATATAACAAAAACTTTTTAATTTACCTATCTTATGAAGCCCGGTCCTAATAATTACACTCTGCCGGCAATTTAAAAGAAGAAGAAGCTAGATAGAAATATAATTTTAAATAGAACAAGATTGTATGAATGTAAGTAGATACGTAAATAAATTGCAAAAAGTCTTTTCTACCATTCACCAAAATTTGACACTTATTTACATTCCAATAATATCAAAGTTTGATCTACTATCTTTTAATGTCAAAAGAGATCAATTATTCGGAATGTCCATTGAACCAAGATTTATTTCACTCCTTTACGCAATCAAATCGTTAAAATGGTAGGTACTTACGTAGTTGTAATAAAATACAAATTGGTTTAACTCCTGGTTGTGCTTTATGTTGGGGTGTGTTTAGTGGTCGAAATTACCATAGATTTTGATAGGTATTTTTAATCGCTTTACTTACATAATTTTAAGGCGTGATTTGGTTTACATTGAAAAAGACAAGTAAACTTTTATTAGTAAAAAGGTAGCGTTTGTTTAAGTTTCTATTTCCAACAGCAAACATTTAGAAAAGCATAAATATCTTTGAATGCATCCGAACAAAGAACCAATTAGTATTTAACCTCTTATCTGTGAACACCTAAAGTTCGTTAAGAAAAACAAAACAACGTTTCCAAACTCAAATTTTAAAAATAAGAATCCCTATTGTTCCATCTGTCAACAGCAAGGGGTTAAAAACCTTCACTTCGATATTTAAAAACAAAAAAACTGAACCCCATTAACGCTTCGAACAGAATACAATAATGTAATATAAAGAGTTTCTATTCGTTTTCTCAGACAGCCGAACACAAAAGAATAAAAGAAAATACAAACCCTTTCTTGGTACTTTGGTTTTCCTTCACGCATTCGAGGCGTACAGTCAACAACAAAAGTCAGTGACCGGAATCAACCAGCGGCCGACAAAGAACTTTACTTGTTGAAAGTTCGACTGTACTAATTTATTTGGAAGAACGGTACTGTTAATGAACTCAGTTTTTAGTTTATATTTTCTATAGGACTATAGACTAAAGTAAAATGTGGATGTGATACTTATAAAGACTGAAGTATTTTTATGTTTGAATGAATATTTTTCGAAGATTGACCCATCTTCCTAAGATGGGTCAATCTTCGAAAAATACGTCTGCACTTCAAATAATTAACTTTTAGGATTATTTCATTATATCTATAATTAATTTTTAGGGTATAACTCAACCTTCTTTTTGAGCAGAAGAATATAAAATCACATATTATATTATATTAATAAAAGGGCAAAAAACATATGTTTCAAAGCAAACCTTTTCTATTTTACTCTAAGAATCACAGCAGCAACAGAAATGGAAAATACTGCAGCCATTTTATGAGGTTTATAAGTGTAACAAAATAGAAGTTTTGTCAAGACCGTGGAATCGTGGACGCAGTGACCTGACTTTACGAGGTAAGACCGTCTTACACTGCATCATTTACTATTCCGCCTATATTCTTCTCTGCGAGTTTCCACCTCATTGGTACTAAATAAAAAAGTATAAAACCTTATTCGTTTATTTTAACTTGTTCGGAATAATATTTTTTTTTACGGTGGAATAATAATTATTTTTGACGTCTATAGAACGTAAATGTCTTTTAATTTGCTAGTGATTGGTATTTATTTTTATGTTGTAGTAATTTTATTGGTATGCGTCCGTTATTTTTAATTACAAATATCGGTATTTATGGATGGTATGTAAGTCCTTTATCACCGGTATCTGCTCGTAAACCAATAATAAGTATGTAAGGTGAAGTTTGTTTGTATGTAGAGCTAATATTATTGTTTTAAGCCTAGTCACGTTTCAGAGGAAGGTTAAAGACACGTAACGACAATCCCACTAATACGCATACAACTATAGACACGGCTAATACGAAAATGCTGGTAAATAAATGCAAAAAATATCTTCAACAAACTGCACAATAAAATATGCTATAAACTGCATTACATTACAAGACACGTTATTACAAGATAGAACATTAATATAAAGTTTCATATTACGAAGTTTCCGCACGATTTAGCACAAAGTTTAATTTAAAAGCTTTTAGATACTAGGAAAACGCAGCTTTCATAGTTTCGAAAATTACAGATTTTCTTATATACAATTCCGCGAAAGTGGAAAGAAGTGGAGAAAAGAGGAGATATGAGGAGAGGAGACGAGAGATAGCGAGTGAGTTATTGAACTCGCCGATACACAGCTTGTAAACTCGCCCAATCCTCAATACCCTAACACAAACACATATTTTTGTGCTATTAGATTCATAAATCAATGAAATCAAACATTAAATCCTAAAATCGGATAAACATCGTTAACTATGCATCGCCGCCATCTTGTCATGAAACCAATATGGCGAACGTCGAACGTATAAATTACCCGTAGTCGTAAAATGGAACCGAAGTTTACGACGCAACGGAAGGTTAGGAAGAGATAGAGTGATAATCATTAATTAATAATAAATATAAAGTTATATAAACTTTGGATTAAGCGACAATACTAATTTTGAATTAAAACTAAGATTACGAAAACACTTCGTTAACCAGTTTTCATACATTGTTGGAAATAAAATATTTACTTCACATTACGCTTCAAACTCGCCCTTAGGATAGAGAATGATTTTCGAACGTTTTGTTCGATTTCCATTCTTTTTTTGTGTTTTGTATTAAGTTTCCATTATTGTGGTGGTTGGTTCTGAAGCTTTTAAAATCGGTTCCGTTATTTCACCTAATGCATTAACAGAAGTATTTTAATAACGCTTTTTACTAACAGGTATCACAAAAGGATTTATATCAATTTAACACAGCTACTTTGGGTACTTTATTTTTATCAAATCATAGCTTCTATAGCGCCATAAAAGGGGAGTGTTAAATCATTAAAAATTCCATAAAATCCAGCAGAAATATAGCCATGAGATAGACTGGGGGCAAGGGTGTTTCACGTTTTACGAGCAATAACCTTCGGCGGGAGGAAAATTAACTGCGTTGAATAGATACGGTGCAAATGCTGGTGATCCTGCTAATATAAATGCGAATGTTTGTGAGGATGGATGTTTGTTTGGACTAGCCACGTGGCTAATCATTCATATACTCAAAATGTAATCTGTCACTGCGAAATGAGACTAAAATCCGGGCCCGACAGTCGACAGTTAGATAACTAACATAAACTTTTATATAATTCACCAAACATTTAGTTTATTCTTACGTTTCTTAAGTGTAAGACACACTTAATCCGAGTGCGATCCATTGTATTTCTTGTATTTGTATGAAGGTGCCAATTACCTACCAATCAGCGCATTGGGATTTTGACAACGCATTGACATTGTCAAAATATTTTTTTAATAAAATAAATAAATTATTTATTGAAATAACAAGGTCAATTAGACCCAAACTTATTAATAAACGCTCTGTACTAAAACACTGTTTTGTCGCTTTTGCACTTCGATCAACAATACACAACTAGATATCGGGTCACGTACAAAATCAAAGCTAAATACTGTCCGCGTGGATGACGTGTGACAGCTTATTTTGCTTACTACCGAACTGAAAAAATAGTTTTAAAACAGTTCGAAGTTCAACCTAATTACAACCATGACACCTGGCAATAAAGTAGCAAATCTTATGAATAAAATAAGTGAGAATAACGCCTCACTTTTCAAATGAGGCGTTATTCACAGAGACGTATTTTTTGCGCCGACCCGACATCTAGTTGTGTATTGATGACCGAAGCTTTTGCACTTCAAAAAATTGCGTATGTCAGAAAGTGACAAACCATTTGATAGCTTAAAATGTTCTTGATACGCGTTTACTGCACTTAATGCATAGTAATTGGTCAGTTGACCGACACAGCTCCACTCTCCTTCAATGAGAATGCACCCTGAAAATTGTCACACTAGCTTACAGCGGGCTCGCACCCGCACTATAGTGTCCTGCGCTTTATTGTCACAAAATACCGAGTACAACCAAAGAAAGGAATTTCTCAATAAAATAAAATCGTACAAAGAGGCCAACTACTGAATATTCTTTAACACATTCTTGGGAGGAATTGAATTTGAAATAAATTCGGCCCCAGTAGGTCTATTTACATATTTTGTTTGTGTAATGAAATGTAACCCCGAGGTGCGTCATACATATTCAACGCAGCTCAACGTGACTCTCAGGTTACACTTACTTACACGAATTACATCATTTATTTATATTTTTAACTAGTGAAAGGATTCTTCTTTTTCATGGTCGGGTGAAACATATAAGCCCTTATTAATAATAATAAACACGGTGTAACTAAATCACTGTTACACTGTGTTTTGTCTCTTTTGCTCTTCGGAAAATTGCGGATGTCAGAAAGTGACAAACCATTTGATAGCTAAATAGTTCTTAACGTTCTTACGCGTTTATTAATAAGACCCATAGTGATGTACGCAATGCTATGCGGTTTTAACACAAGACTTACTGTTGTACTCAGAGACGTTCATGAAATCGACACTTTTTCATACATTATTTATGTCAAATTGACTTATTAAATGTCTACTAAGGAAACATTTGACATCTCTGTCAAATGTGAGTACAGGCGTTAGAGAAAAAAGTAGCCTTCTTTTTCATGTTTAGTTAAAACTAGCAGCGCCCCGCGGTTTTACCCGCGTTGTGCCCGTTCCCGTGGGAATTTCGGGATTTTTTTTACATAAAAACCTTCCTCTTGAATCACTCTACCTATTACAAAAAACCGCATCAAAATCCGTTGCGTAATTTTAAACATTTAAGCATACAGACAAACAAACAGACGCGACTTTGTTTTATACTATGTAGTGATACTTTTCACTTTAAAGTGAAGTAACGCAATGTTATAGTTTTACATTTTTACAGGAAAATAGTCTTAAACTCTAAAAGCTTGTTTACCCAATTTTAAATCCACTAGTGACGTACCTATTTGTGTTTACGTAACAATTGTATTAACTAAAGTAATTCGATCCACCTCAAACCTGTCTTTTGACCTACTTCTTCACATCACGAGCTGGAACGTAAAACAAGTTTTTCCATTACCATTACTATAGGTGGGTCCCGATATTTCTACACACTGTTTGTTTTTATCCAACTTTATTATCTGAGTTTGTTTGGATGTAGGTGATTGGGTAAAACCAAAGATAAAATGGCGGATATAAAAATCTATGGTTACTATTCAATTCGTATTCTATTTTGTCTATAGATATTATAGAGCCAATATTAGTTTGATCAGAGACTAGTAGTAGCAGGCGGTTTTCCTACTTTTTATCCGTTACTGTGGACTGTTTTAAAAACGAAATCCCAATAACTTCTCTCTTGAATATGGCAAAGAGAAAGAGTTTTTTCTAATAAGATTAGTTCAGAAATTAGCGTGATAAGTTTTCTCACAAACATTAGCGTTAAAGTTATAAGCTATTAAAATTAAGCTATCTTATTGAAGTGTTCCGCGCGGTGATTCCTGTGTGAACCACAATCCAATAGAGTGAGCCGCCAGAGTGAAAGTTTTCTAGTTTGCGCATACGTTATTTTATTTTTATTTATATCTTCCTTTTTATTAAATTAATAGTATATAGATAAATTAATAGTATATAGCATAATTATCATTCCATCTTGAATGATAATTATGCTTACATATATTTCAATTAAGCTTACACAAATACGCCAAAATCTGAACTTTTACTCAATTGCCTTAATTACCAGTTAGTTGAGTTGTAGTTTGACAGTTCCTCACGTCTGCGGTTGCGAAGGGCTTCGGTTAATGAAGATGGCCCAAAGGGTTCATTTAGTTGGGCGAAGTGGCCATTAACGAAAGAATGTTGTTATCGTAGTTACACTGAGAAGTGTTGAACATGGCGAATGTTAAGCAACGGTTTGCACTTACTCGAATTGAGTGCTACCGTGCTTCTGAGAACACTTGCCACCATGCTTGATGCCTCTAGGCGGTCTAAGAACTCAAACAATACTACAATAATAATAAATAATTTATCTATAAATATAAAAATCAATGCCACTTTTCGTTGTAATTTTATAACTCAAGAACGGGCTCGCCTATCCAGATCAAATGTTTAGGCTTTGTTCGGACTATTAAGTAGACGGTTTATGCGAAGTTTGCACAAAATCGGTCGAGCTGTTCTTAAATTCCCAAAGTTCATAATAAAAAGAGTACACTAATAATAACTAACAACGAATGACTAAATTTCAGTACTATAATTATGCTACGGTGCTACGAAAATGCTACGCTGCTACAGCTCAGCTACGATGATGCTACGGGACGGGATATCCAAGGATCTTTTGTAAGATGATTCAATACCACTCCTAATCAATATTTTTCCGAATTATGACAGGTGACACTGACAGAAATGACATAAGACGGGATTGCGAGACTAGCCCCATTTTGTTTCGAGACGTAACAAGATTCTTCTTATTCCCTATAGGGTAGCAACTTATCCCAAAATATGATTTCCCTGAAACAGTGACGGGTTTAGAGCTTAATCAATCCTCTTTTCTTTATCAGTGGCGAAAATATATCATCTAAGGCCTGTGGCAGAATTATGTTGGATAAAGCCTACCCTAAGCAGTGTCACCCATTTGTTTCGATTAAATTGTATAGTTAGCAACATTTTCACTACAATCTTTTTTTCTTACGAAAGTTATAATGTGGACTAATGTGGTCGATTTCCAGCCAAAAACAATTCCTTCTGAAGAGAAATATGTTTTAGTTTTTTCATTTCATTTTATGAACCCTTTTCCTCAGTCGAAAAAGTTGTCTGTAGTTGAAAAATTAGTCACGATGGTTTACAAAAATTAGTCACGATGGTTTACAAAAATTAGTCACGATGGTTTACAAAAATTAGTCACGATGGTTTACAAAAATTAGTCACGATGGTTTACAAAAATTAGTCAATTTTAACTAAAAAATAGAATATACGTTATCGTTACCATAACAACTTTAGCAAGTTAGGGCGCATTCAAATTATGCGTTTCGTGTCGGACCGCTGCGGTGCCGAAGCGGTGCGTTTGTCGTATTGTGTACGTACGATCGTGTGTTTTCATACAAATCGAGCAGCTCGGCAACAGTGCGTAATAAAATTATTTCGCGGTACCGACGCCGCACTGTTGCCGAGCTGCTCGATTTGTATGAAAACACACGATCGTGCGTACACAATACGACAAACGCACCGCTTCGGCACTGCAGCGGTCCGACACGAAACGCATAATTTGAAAGCGCCCTTACACTTGATGAAACCTACACAGTGTCCACTATCAACCCCTAAACTGACAATCCTAAACCTACCTAATATTACTACGTAGAAACATCCCCATGCCAACACTAGCTCTATGTTCACCCTATCCTTTAACCACTTCATGCAAAACAATTATTTAAATACCATTAAGCTCCGTATTTTTATATCAATCGCTATAAATAACTAATCATACAACGTATGGACAACTGGGTCGCAAGCGTGACGTACCATCGGAGGATAAAATAAGCTGAAGTATTAATAAGCTTCAAGCTCAACTTGAGCTTATTCAAGCTAGGTAAGTTCATTGAGAATGTAGGTGATATTTTTACCCTATGCTGCGAAAAGGGGTGTTGTGTCGTTGTTTATGAAATTGTGACATTACATTTATAAAATAGAATATGTAATTTAATATAAAATATTTAATTTTTTTATTTATTTTAGTTAATCAAAACCAGATTAATATCCCAGCTTTCTACTTAATGTTACTTTTTAATCGACTCCAATGCGCTACCGTGCTTCGGAGGACACGTTAATTTATTTATTTATTTATTTATTAAATTGTTACACCAGCGGCATTTACACATAACATTAAATTTTTAAAATAATATATATTCAAATACGGTGTGCAACACCAATTAAAGGTGTAATCAGCATTCGTATTACAACAGCTGAAGAAGAAAAATAAAAGAACAATGAGTAAGTAATTCTAATTACTAATTTAACATAAAAAAAAAATTAGAAACAAGTTAAAATCAAAATAAAATTAAAATTAAAAAATAATAATAATATAAAATGTAGAGTAAGACACAACAGTATTAACGTTAGGTACACACAATTATTAAAATGGTAACACTATTGAAATGTTTATTTAAACTGTACAGGAACTACGTGTATATGTTATTGAAATAGAAAGACAACTTGTTTTTGAAAGTTTTGGGTTTGTCGTGCGCGATATCGACGTCACATCTTAGGTTATCTAATTGGTTGAAGGACTGCATCATGCGGTTTATTGGGCAGGTTTTATTAAGGTTAGTCTTGAAGTAGGGAAGTGAAAATGTATTACGAATTGGGTGTCGAGGAATAGTTCGCGGAACACTAAAGTTAATCTTGTTCAATATATTTATTTATTTATTTATTTATTTATTTATTTGAATTACTGACTGTACTCACAGCATAGCCAAAACGTACAGAAAGCCAGCACAATACACATACATTAACAGATAAAAAAGATATATAATAACATAAATAGTCAAATTAGGACAACACATTAACATTTTACATTTGAGATATAAACACACACACAATAGTAAAATCTAATAACAAAAAAACATAAAATCAAATTTGTGAACAAAAACTTATGCCTTTATTTGTGAAGGTGGATAGATTTGTATTGAATAGATCAATGTCAGGGTTCTGAGCGATTAAGGCATTAAGCAAATGAATGGCCTGAGCTGTAGGAGCGAAGAGCGAGGTGTTGGTGCGCGTCAGCGGCGGCGCGAGGAGGCGGCGCACGTGAGCACGCCGCTCCCGCGCGGGCGCCACCAGGCCGCACTGTGAGAGAGTACTAGGGTTATTAATTTTATTATTAAATAAAAGATAATAATGCAGTATTATGCAGAACTTCCTACGGGCCTCCAACGTGTTCAACCCTATCATGCCTGTCACAAAAAGAGACGGATATAGGTACGGGTAGTATCCATACAGCTTCCTATACAGATACCGTGCGAATTTTTTCTGGACTCTTTCAACGAGGAGCTTATATTTTGTTTCGTGAGGATCCCACACAATGGAATTATACTCCAATTTACTTCTTACGAAGGCGTAGAAGAGAGTTAAGATGGTGCCTCTGTCATGAAATCTGTGCGACTGCCTCATGACAAATCCCAACGACCTAAATGCTCGGGCACACACATCAACAATATGGTCGTTGAAAGTAAGCCTAGTGTCGAGTGTTAAGCCTAAGTCACGAATGGAGGTGACGCGTTCCAAAGGAATACCATTTATGTGGTATGGATACGAAATGGGCGAACGGGATCTAGTGAAGGTAATAATTTTGCACTTAGATGTGTTAAACTCGAGTTGGTTTTGCTCACTCCATGCCACAACACTGTCGATATCCCTCTGCAACGCCTCACAGTCACTGGCATCCCCTATCCCCAAGAACAGCTTCAGATCATCAGCAAATAGAAGGCGCAAAGCCCTTCGGACTACACTCGGCAAGTCATTGACCATGATCAGGAACTCGGTCGGGCCGAGCGTGCTTCCTTGACTCACTCCAGAACGAATCGCGTATAGGAACGAACGCCACCACAGCAGCTGGACATATTGCATGCGACCACTGAAAGAGTTTGCAAACAATTTAACCGTTTTCGGGGCAAAGAGGATGCACAATTTAACAAGAAATATATCGGGATGAACGCGATCAAATGCTTTTTTAAAATCGAAATAGGCCGCATCGACTTGTTTGTTCACATCCATCTCAGCTGTGACATAATCAACAAAGTTGATATGGTTTGTTACAGTGGACCTTCCTGCTCTAAAGCCATGCTGCGCGTCACTAAGAAGCGGAGCCATCTGTCTCGTGATTTCACGATTCAGCACGGACTCGAACACCTTGCCAAATGCAGACAGTACGGCAATAGGACGGTAATTAGTGACCTCTGACCTGGAACCGCTCTTGTGGATAGGAGTAACTTTCGACAACTTCCACCTATCAGGATAAATCGATGTCTCTAATGCCAGATTAAAAATAAATAAAAGCGGTGACTTAAAAATCTCATAGCAATCCTTAATAACGAATGGAGGAATACCATCGGGACCTGCCGAGGAACAAGCACGAAGACGGCGCACCGCGAGCCCTATATCCCGAAGGCTAATGTGGTCAACTGCGATGCGTGAGTGGCAGGGAGAGGAGGAAGCCCGCCGCTCGGCCTCCTCAACAGATAGCGAAGGGGGTGTACTTAAAAACACCGACTCGAAATAATCAGCGAATGCATTAGCTGCTTCAACACCCGATAACGTATTGCCTTTATAGTTGTATTCGCTAGTCGACTGTCGAACGCTTTGCTGGTCACCGATGAATTTCCAAAAGTGTTTAGGATCACGCCTTATATCTTTCTCTGTTCGGTTTATATATGTGTCGTAAGATTCATGCATTAATAATTTAACTCTATGTCTGTAAAATTTGTACATTTCCCAATTAAATTCTTTATTTTCCAATCTGAACCGCCTCAGGTGAAAATATTTGTTTTTTATATTGTTAATTACTTCAGGTGTAAACCAAGTTGGGTAATGATATCGGTTCCCCAGTTTCGATCGTTTGTACGGAACACAACAATCTATACACGCAGATAATATATTATAAAAACTACCAACAGCCTCATTGACATTCTTAGCGCGATATATGTTTTCCCAATCTGCGGAAGCAAGGGCAGCATATAACAAATGGAAGTCTGCCTTACGGAAGTTCCATTCTAGAGGTAGGTCAACGGGGGCAGGGTCAGGATGGGGGACGGGGCGACGCGGGCGCGGGCGCTGGCAGCGCAGACGCACCGCCAGCGCGGGGTGGTACGGGTCCTCGGGGACCACAGGGGTTGCACTATTCACTTCAATCAGCTCATCGCCCAGACCGCTAAGAACCAGGTCTAATATTGTATCATATTTGTTCCTAATAGTGTTGAATTGCTTCAACTTACAAAGATTTAACATACATTCATATTGAAAATACGCACTGTTACAACATGAATTTAAATTAAAATCACCCACAACAAATAATTCTAGATTTGGATACTTAAGCTGTACATTTTCCAATATTGCAAATATTTGGTTGTATTTAGCTACCGTTGAACTAGGCGGAATGTATAACACACAACAAATAATACGCTTATATTTAAGGGTAACCAAAGCTATCAGTAATTCGACGTCATCTGAGTATCCGTCCACATCACATATCTGGGTAACCGGGAGCGAGTCCCGCACGGCCAGTAACACACCTCCCCAGCCGACGTCTCCAGGGCGGTCCCGTCGCAGGACTTTATAGCCGGAGGGAAATAGTTCCCCATTGTAGACGCCGCTTACCAAGAATGTTTCGGTGAATGCGAACAAATCAGCTTGTTCCGATAGTATACTCATTTTACAAATGTCTAGTTTGGTACGAAGCCCTCTAACGTTCTGATATAAAACTACATACGACTTATACTTAGACGTTTTATTCTGCATCCGTCGGCTTACGAAATCCACTACGCCAGGGTTTGACACAGACTCCCTCAGCCCAATAGTCTGGTGACATATATTTGTCAATATGCTTGGCTGGTATACTGAGCTTAAACGAAGTGTAGTCTCCCCGAGATTTCAATGCATCCACAGTGCAGTTACTACCAGGACAAATACTATCTAAATGGGCCCTCACTTGATCTACAGTAGTACCAATGTTTACATAGTAAAGATGCAGATAAGTCTTACGCTCAGCAGCCATTAGAGTGCATGCGGCTGAGTCGGGAATAGCAGTACCTCGTACAATGTTGGCAGGCGGTGAGCGACGAGAATTACGACGTTTCACTTCAGACCACTCAGAATCCTTCACATGGTCAGCAGCTGTACCTAGCTGTGGAGGCATAAGCGCATCAACAGTCCTCGGACACGAAGCGGTGGGCTGCCATGAGCGTTGCGCATCGGGGGCGACCGGCCGCGCTGGGTGCGGTACGACGACTGGAGGCTGCAACTGCGTGCGTGATGATGACGCTGCACTCGATGGAGTGGTCGGGGCGCTATGACTCGTTGAAGCTCGTACGCAGTCGTCGTCCGTCGGCACACGAAGCTTGTTTGCTTCCGCAGGCGGACGTACGGCCGGAGACATCTTGCGTCCTTCTTTACCTTTACGAGAGTTGACAGTAAGTGCCGACATCGCTCGAGCGTGGGCCTCACGTACTGGCCGAACAGCTGATAGCGGTTGCTTGGTACCCTCTTCGGCTCCAATATCCGCAACAATGGCTGTAGCAACATCCTTATCACAAAGACTAGCCAATTTTTTTATTGCACAGTTTTGATCCGTTATCAGCTTCACTAGTGTTGACACCTTGTTATCTAACGCGAGTACCGTTTTAGTGAGTTCGCGGACTGCAATGTCAACGTTTTTGGTGGACATTTCTAATTTTACGAATAAAAATACGCGGAGTGTAAACAAATTGCATCCAACCTCGTCGGGGGGAGGGAGGGGGGCTATATTAGGTGATTCCAATGATCCCTGTATCATTTTTTGGAGCGTTGACAAGTTCATTACTTTGCGGCGAATTTCAAGGGGACTGATGTTAAAGTGAAATAGTCGCTGTTTATAGTCGGCGCGGTATGGGCAAGTTCGGTCCTTAAATGCCAGGAAACGTGTAAAAGTTCGTTGGATACGTTCTAATCTATGAGTATGTATTTTGTAATGGGGGTTCCATATACTTGATGCATATTCTAAATTACTTCTAATTATTGCTTTGTACAAGAGAATAAGGGTGGAAATATTTTTGAATTTATTGCAGTTACGTTTTATAAAGCCAGATAGTTTCCAGGTTCTTTTGGTGATCTCTGTAATGTGGTTCACGAAGGTGAGTTTAGCATCAAACATTACCCCAAGGTCTTTAATAGCTTCGACTACTTCAATTAACTCATTGTTTATAGAATATTCGGAATGTATTATTGTTTTATTTCTCGAAAATGTAATTTGTTTGCATTTATTGACATTTATGATCATTCCGTTAGATTTGCACCAGTTTTGTATAGATATTAAGTCATTTTGTAATAGAATAGAATCGTTTGCATTTTTTATAGGTCTATAAATTTTCATATCATCGGCAAAGATTAAGCAGGTACTATTTATTATTACATCAACGATGTCATTAATGAAAAGGAGAAACAGGATTGGGCCCAAATGGGATCCTTGGGGAACACCTGAACGTTGAACAAAAATTGATGATTTGTAACCATTAATTACTACAGTTAACAGTCTATGAGTAAGGTAGGAATGTAACCAGCGTAGTAAAGATCCATGTATACCAAGGCGACGCAATTTCTTGATTAAGATTCTATGGATAACCTTATCAAACGCGTTACAAAAATCGGTATAAATTGCATCGACCTGAATTCTGGAATCTAATGAGGTGGATAGATCATTTAAGTATTCAATTAAATTGGTTAATGTTGACCTGCCTTTACAGAATCCGTGTTGCTTATTGGATATTATATGTTTTGAGAAGTTTAAAAGAGTGGGATAGACAATGCTCTCAAAAATCTTAGAGAATTGATTTAGAATGGAAATAGGACGATAGTTAGCAACATTCGTTTTATCTCCTTTTTTGTGTATAGGCATTATATTTGCGACTTTCCATGCTGTTGGAAAAACGCCCGTTGATAGAGAACGTTCAAAGATTAATTTTAACGGTAGCGTGAGATATTTGAAACACCGTTTAATAAATATGGGTGGAATACCGTCGGGCCCGGCTCCTTTACTTGCATCGAGAGATCTAAGAATTTTTGATATATCGTTTTCATTAAAGGTTATGTTACTTAAAGAGAATTGACTTCCAGATTCGGTATTGTCGAAAATGTTTTGGTTATCATTGTTGGAATAGTTGTAAACTGAAGAAAATTGTGATGCAAATAAGTTACAGATATCCTGCCCGGTATTAGCGGTTTTATCTTCAGATATCATTTCGCTAGGCATTGTGGACGATCCACCTCTGTTAGCTTTTATGTACGACCAAATACGTTTAGGATTGGATTTAATTGAACTTTCAATTCCATGTAAATAATTTTGATAACAATGTTTGATGAGATTATCGGTTCGTTTAACGGCAAGGTTGAGTTCAATTTCGTCTCTAGGGTTGTTGTATATTTTAAAACGCTTTCTAATTGTTTCTTTTTCAGAAATAAGCATAATGAGAGCAGGGTTGAACCAGTGAGGATGTTTGAAGTTACGTGGTTTAGTTTTAGGGATCGTTTTATCAATAGTAGTATTCAGTGTGTTATAGAAATTTGATACCATGACATCGATATCTGCAGAGTTTAGGACTGTATTCCAATCAATTTGCTGTAATTCACTATTTACAACGGCATAGTCAGCTTTTCTAAAATTATGAGTTGCAAAGGTTTTACATTTTAAATAAGTAACATTACAAAATTTAATTTCTATTTCGAGAGCTGGATGATGAGGATCAAGTCTACTAATATAATTCGTATTTTGTGTTAAAATAATATCGTTAAAATTACTAAAAACTAGATCAAGAATACGGTGGTTATGATTTTTAATATGGTTATATTGAGAAAGGTTATTAAGAGACATAAAATCAACGATGGAATAACCTATATCATTTTGGATTATTTTTGGTGAAAGTACAGAGCTATTAGTTTCATGATCCCAATCTATCGTTCCAACATTGAAATCGCCTACAACTATCGTCTCGGTACAAGATGACTGCATTGCTATGCTTATATTATCTAGGATAGCGTTTAAAGTTTGTAAGTTAACGGGAGGAGCGACATAAACACAACATATTAACACATTTTTAGTTAAACCATTGATGTTCATCTTCACTGAGACCCAAATATCCTCGTAGTCACTTTCATAATGGCTCACTCTTTGAGACTGAAGTTTTTTGGACACAGCTATAAGAACACCTCCACCTTTAGTTTTGGAATTGAGTGTAGTATGGCGATCCCTCCTATAAATGTTGTAACGGCTGTCAAAAATTTCATTGTCATGTACAGTGTCATCAAGCCACGTCTCTGTTGCTATAATTATATCAAAATCGTGCGTTAGGGAATTCATACGAATGTCGTCTAGTTTCGTTTTCATACCTCTGAAGTTTTGGTAGTAAATCATAATTGAATAATAGAGATTCGGTCTTGTTTATGAGTATAATATAGAATTATAGATGTTTTAAAGACTCTGGGCCCTTAATTTGCTTCGCCGTAGAAGTGTCATCTTTGCGGATGAAGATTCGTCCATTGCGAACCCACACATATTTAATCCCTTTTTCACGGGCTATTTTCCTAGTTTGTGCATGCAGTGACTTGTAGAATGGTGAGAGATGTTCTGATACGAAGATTGGATTCTGAGATGTGTAACCAATATGGCTTGAGTTTAATCTATTGTTGACGTTACGTTTGTTGAACTTGGATACTGCTGCAATAACTCCGTCTTTAGTAGCCGTATTATGCAATTTAATAATTATGGATCTGGGTCTATTTTGAGATTCATCTAGTTTTCTAACACGGACACAAGCGTTGATATCCTTTTCTTCAATCGGGAAAGAGATAGCCTCACCAAGCTTTTTGACAGTTTGAATCAGATTTTCTGATTTGCTTTCAGGTACTCCATTTAGCTCAAGATTATTTTCACGAGAATGTTGTTCTAGAAGTTGGAGACGCTGAGTCATATCATTAATTTCCGATGTCAAGGACTGATTCTTAGTTTCAAGGGTTTTAATTTTCTCTTCAAAAGCCGCAACATCTGTTTTAATGTGATCATAGTCGGCACTCAAGTATTCTAAACTTATTTTTATTTCTTTTAAGGATGTGAGTTCGTTTTTAATGAATTCGAATTCTTTATTGAAGCACGCGTCTACTGCCGCTTTTACAGAAATTTGAACAGCTCTTTGAATTTCTGAAGTTATCAGAGTCAATAGTTTGGAGTCGATGGAACCAGAAGGTGAATGAATGGGAGTACTTTGACGTAATGTAGAGTTCTGTAGATCGAATTCATCTTCTGAACTGACCGAGTTTTGTTTCACAGTTTCGTTTAAAGATTGGGTGTTTGTTGCACAGTTTAGCTGTTTTTGGAGATTACTGCGCGTTTTAATTGAAAATTCTACCTTCGGATTAATGGAAGCGTTGTTTGTTTTTTTGTCGTAGCATGCCATACATTTCCAGGTTTGTTTCTTGTCAGACTCCATCAAATAAAACCGCTTTTCCGGGACGTTTCCACAATCGAGGTCGTAGATTCGTTTGCAAGTGTGACACCGTAAATGTTGCTTGCTTGATATAGGGTGCGTACATTTAGCACAAGTCAAGCTTTTAGACGCCATTATAGGACGATTTTATTTTTTATGTTAGTTATGCAAGTAATGCAATTAGTCATGCAAAGCCACCTTAGCCCTTTCCGCGAGTAATTTACTCTGTGGTAACGCAATAGAGTCTGTGGTATTGGTGTAGCTACTACTGTTGAAGCTGTCACTGTCACTGTCAATGTTGTGCACTCTTAGCAATCAGCAATCAAAAATCATATAGCGCTGCCAGCGCTTACTCATCGACAGTATTATTGGACGGCTTGGTTATTTTGAAGCGCTTTTTAGCGGTATTGTTAAATCATGCAAACAAAATGATTTTATTTTTTATGTAAAATATAAAATTGTTGTATTTCCGTAATCCAGTGTCCCTGTTCGTAGATAACAATTACTCACATGAATTGTCCACTGTAGTATATGAATACACTAATTACACGCTATTCACTATGATATTTTAATCAGAAAACAATTTAATATTAGGAGGCTCAATCAGCTGTTGTTAAGGTTATTTCACAACAACGTTAAGCAGTAGGTCCCGGTTATTTCAATCGATACACCATATCGGAGGCCTTTAGGAGGTCTAAAAACTTTGACATTAGGGTTGGCCTTCACTTGGTTGGACTTCAAATGGGTAGAAATTCTTGACTTTTTGATTTTTCTTTTCCCAAAACTCAGAAATCTTATACTTGTTATCTTTTTAATTCTGCACGCATCTGTACATATAAAACGAATGGTTGCCAAAATAGTAATATTAAATCATTCATACAGTATAAAACGTACTTATACCATAACCCATGGTTCGTAAGTAGCTGAATATCAGCTGAACTTACAATATAAACATCCATTTATATGGTAATACTATGAATAAGTAAGTGTTCTGAGTTGGCACTTGTCATTATTAGGTGAAGTCGGGTAAGATGAGAAATATTGAGGTTTTTTTCGTGTTTAGGGTGTAAAAATAAAGATACATTTCTTTCTTATTAAGGTTAGGTTAGGTTAGTGTTTGTCTGTCTTTTTGTCGGATATTGTTTGGCAGATATCATTATATATCTAAGTAATGTTTCGCAGATTTTTTGCTCGCCGAATATTTTTGCCGACTTATCATTATAGTTTATTTTTTCCAACCTCACTGTTACTAACTGTCTTCTTCTTCTTCATCGAGTGGATGGCCAACCTGACCAATCCTGGTTGACACCAGGATAAGGCGGCTCAATAACTCCGACGAGTTATTGAGCCGCCAAAGGCCTCTGACATGGCTCAAGTAACGACTACTATCCGTAGAAAGTAACCGGGACCGACGGCTTAACGTGCCCTCCGAAGCACGGAATCATCTTACTTTTCGAGCAATCAGGTGATTCAGCCTGCAATGCCCTAACCAAACTGAGGACAGTCTCACAAAGAGATTACTAACTGTAAGCTGTGCAGAGCTGAATGGACCATTCACAACCTATTACGAAAATATTGTGAGAACACGTTGTTTGACAATTGCAATGCGTTGTAATTAGTTAATTGAGCTCTACTCCGCTTCGTTCCACTTCAATGGGAACACACCCTTAGATTAGCATACTATTTATAATTACAATTGACAACTTTCAATACTCCTTCGTGAATGCACGTTCGATTCGCTTTTCAACGGAAAATAGCGATCAACAATCTTATGTATAGTCTTTTTTAAACTTACACGATTTGAACACAAAGTTTAAACGTACTCGTACGTACGTACGTAACGTACTGAAATAAAAAGTAAGTTATTACTTGCTTTATTAACTTTCTAACACGAAAAAACCCGTGTGAGTACGTTTAAACTAAATCTTATGTATTTATATTAAACTAGCTGCGCCCCGCGGTTTTACCCGCGTTGTGTCCATTCCTGTGGGAATTTCGGGATGAAAAATAGCCTTTGTTACTCGTGGATAATGTAGCTTTCGAATGGTGAAAGAATTTTTAAAAACGGTCCAGTAGTTTTTGAGCCTATTCATTACAAACAAACAAAGTTTTCCTCTTTATAATATTAGTGTAGATCGAAGACTATATACATATTTTCATATTCAGTTTTCATACTTTCTCAACCAGACTGTCCATTTAATTTAAACGGTCAGTAAACAATTTCGCCATGAATACACCCCTTTATGAACAAACTACATGATATTTAGGTACCTGTTCCAAGATAAATATACCGTTATACATCTTGAAGAGAAAACTATTTGGTAAAGAAATATTGTGAATACACCGGATGCTACGCTATTTCCTTCTTAGGTATTACGTATTTTTAGATATTTTGTATTGATATTAATATTTATGTAGGCTTCGTGATCCCTATTTGTTCCCTATATATATACGTATCATATGTACATATATACGCGGTGTTACCCGCATTTTACCCACTCCCGCGGAATTCCGGGATAAAATGTATCCCATGTGTTAAGATGATGTATAACCTATATTACTGTAAAGTGTCATCCAAATTTGTTCAGTAGTTACGTACATACATCCATCCTGAAACATCCTGAAACGGCTCGACCGATTCTCATGAAATTTTGTGTAGGCCATATCGGGTAGGCCTGAGAATCGGACAACGTCTATTTTTTATCCCGAAATTCCCGCGGGAACGGGTACCGTGGTTGAACTCATCTGAAACGGCTCGACCGATTCTTATGAAATTTTGTGTGCATATCGAGTAGGTCTGAGAATCGGACAACATCTATTTTTCATCCCGAAATTCCCGGGAACGGGTACAACGCGGGTGAAACCGCGGGGCGCAGCTAGTAACCTATAAATATAAAGATGAAGATCTTTTTAAATTAGTTTCAAAGAGTTAATCTCTAAAACGACCAATTCAGTTCGCATAATCTTTTTTAATAGGATTGCCACATTGAAAACGAATTTAAAGTCTTATATTTTTATCCTTAAACTAGCAGCGCCCCGCGGTTTTACCCGCGTTGTGCCCGTTCCCGTAGGAAATCCGGGATAAAATGTAGCCTATAGCCTTCCTCGATAAATAGACTATCTAACAGTGAAAGAATTATTCAAATCGGTTCAGTAGTTTCTGAGATTAGCGCGTTTAAACAAACAAACAAACAAACAAACAAAACAAACAAACTCTTCAGCTTTATAATATTAAGTATAGATTCCGACGGCAACGGAGAATGAACGGAGAACGGTGAATGAATGTTAGTTAATATAATATTTGGTTCACGTTAATGAGCTTCATATCTTATCTCAATAGAACTTTATCAATATTAAACAAGCTTTTGAAACGTTTTCGATAAATATTAGTATATCTTATCATGTAACATTATATGTGTTTATGATATTAGTAATTCTGCTTTTCACTATACTGTTATCAAGTTGTTGCAGTGCCCTACGGGGTGTCACAACTTCACTACATAGTATAAAACTTAATAAAACAAAGTCGCTATTTTTGTCTGTTTGTTTGTCTGTATGCTTAAATCTTTAAAATTACGCAACGGATTTTGATGCGGTGTTTTGTAATAGGTAGAGTGATTCAAGAGGAAGGTTTTTATGTAAAAAAAATTCCCGAAATTCCCACGGGAACGGGCACAACGCGGGTAAAACCGCGGGGCGCTGCTAGTACATTATAATTTTTATTATTAAATATGTGATAAGCAATAAAGATATTTGAATTTGAAGTTATTACGCCCGTACTTAGACGCGTCAAATGCTTCCTTAGTAGACATTTAGTGGGTGATTTTGAACTGTAATATATGAACAATTTCGTCAATTAGTGTCAATTTAACGTTTCTGAGTGTGGCAGTTAGTGTTGTAGGAATTATAAAAGCTACATTTGAATTTTACTGTAGTATTTTTATTGTATCGATGGTGGAATAATCATCTTAGGGCCGACACTGCATTAAGCGTGCGCACGCCGCGGTTCCAAACAAAAGTGATCCGTCGCGGGCGCCCGCGGCGTGCGCACGCCTCGTGTGGCTTCATACAAAAGTGAACCGTCGCGTGCGATGTCATACAAAAGTGAACCGTCGCGTGCGATGTCATACAAAAGTGAACCGACGCGTGCGATGTCATGCAAAAGTGAACCGACGCGTGCGATGTCATACAAAAGTGAACCGACGCGTGCGATGTCATACAAAAGTGAACCGACGCGTGCGATGTCATACAAAAGTGAACCGACGCGTGCGCCCGCCGCGTGCGCACGCTTAACGCAATGTTGACCCTCAATGAAAAGTCCAAAAAGCAGAAATAATTATTGACTAACGGCCAACTCATAAAACGACTGGTCAACATCAGGTATTGAATATACATCAAACTGAAGCGGAACCTCTTAAGTCCAATCCGAATGGTAATCGAAATAATGCAGAGTTAGGGTCTTATTCATAAACGATATTTACTTTAACAGTGTTTTAAAGTGTTTTGTCTCTTTCGCTCTTTGACAAATAGCGTATGTAGGAAAGGGACAAACCATTTGAAAAGTGCTGGTAATAAGCGTTAATGAATAAAGTCCTTAGAATCTAAATGTAATTACTTTTATTGTATTGTATCTAACCTGAATATTAATTACATGTTTCGGTGCTATATT
Source organism: Cyclophora albipunctata (assembly GCA_963082685.1). Lineage (NCBI taxonomy): Eukaryota > Metazoa > Arthropoda > Insecta > Lepidoptera > Geometridae > Cyclophora > Cyclophora albipunctata. The sequence continues at coordinate 1,395,072 of OY720122.1, forward strand.
TGTTACTTAATAGCCAGCTTTATTCATCGAGTCTGCTCGAAAATTAAGCGGAAATAGAAAATAATTTTAAATTTTAAAATTCTGTATGCAGAAAGGAAAGAACTTTGAGAGGTTTCAGTAAAACGAAAGATACCACATTTTTAAGAGCATTTATGATTCAAGCTTTATTTGGGCTAACGATTGTGATTCCGATAGCTTTATTCAAAGCGTAGGGTTTCTTAGCTATGACTCATGTATATATTTTTTTACCGGAAGTTTTAATACGTTTGTAGGTATCGTTTCTATCTGCATTTTTGTAGGTATGTTGATTGACTGTATCATGTAAATTGTTACTCTTTCGAAGATATTAATTTGATAATCAAGCAGTTCCAACTACGTATCTACTTTTCTTGGCTTGGTGTATAACACCACTGTCACATCTCTCAGTCTATCTGTATGTGTTCAATCTTAACTCAGAATGTACTGATTGGATTTACATGCGGTTTTCACAAATGATACCAGAATTAACATGTGAAATGTTTACAGCTTTTTATTCCAGAACTCTTACGTAAGCCATGTCGGAGACTTTAGGCAGTCTAAAAACTCCGCCAGCAGGATTGGCTGCTAACGTACTCTAACTTTCTTCATCACTACATAGTATAAAATAAAGTCGTCTCTGTTTCGTGTCTGTCTGTCTGTTTGTCTGTATGCTTAAATCTTTAAAATTACGCAACGGATCTTGATGCGGTTTTTTGTAATAGGTAGAGTGATCCAAGAGGAAGGTTTTTATGTAAAAAAAAATTCCCGAAATTCCCACGGGAACGGGCACAACGCGGGTAAAACTACGGGGCGCTGCTAGTAAATAAATAAAATATACCCTGAAAAATTCACACACGGTTAGTCAGACGCAAAGTAAGCTCTAAGCTTGTATTATGGAATACTCTCTGATACTACTACATACACATACACAAATACTTTATAAGAATATATAAATGACACTCAGACGTCGTCGCCAACAACTATGTTTTCACATATTGTTAACTCGATTGAATCGAACCCGCAACGCCCGACACAGTGAGCGCTCTCACTGCCATTGTGCCGACGGGCTTGTCAGCACGTATTTAGCGAAGACTTTTTAATAAAGGATTGCTAGTTAAAAAGTAATTTAAAACAGCACGTGGAAACAAAAAACAACATAGAAGTGGTGCGGTCACGCAGTAACGCGGAGACCATCCAATTTTCTACGCCGTCAATCCCTTTGAAGTGTTCACCAAAAATGGCTGAATTAACTCGCTCACTGAGATCTCATTTTTTAAAATACTTTACCTACTTACACAATGGCTGTGTGTGTTGAAGATTCTTTTCATGTTTCAGAGATAAAAATCTGTCTTTTAAGGAAAACTGTGGGTGGCAAGACAGGTGACATGGTAAAGTCGTTGTTAGATAACGTTTGCGTAAACAGGGGGGCTTAAAATGGGGGCATGTACCCCTGGGGTACGGTGTAATACGGTTTTGGACCAGGGCATGGCCATCTGGATCCATCTGGGACTCTAGTTTATGGATGCGAATACGCAAATACGCCAGACGTACTGTTATCGATTGTACTAGCAGCGCCCTGTGGTTTTACCCGCGTTGTACCCGTTCCCGTGGGAATTTCGGGAATTTTTATACATTCAAACTTTCCTCTTGAATCACTCTATTTATTTTTAAAATCGCGTCAAAATCCGTGCAGTAGTATTTGAGTTTATCGCGAACAGACAGACAGACGCGGCCGGGGACTTTGTTTTATAATATGTAGTGATATACCTTATTTAGACCTAACCTAAAGTCTGTTTATTTTTAAGACTTGTAGGAACCCTGACTTAGATTATTTTATAGCTAGTTACCTAGAAACTCTGACATTATGGTTCATGTCCACCAACGGGCCAAATTAACCGACTTAAAAAGGATGTTTTCAATTCGTCAAAAACTTCTTTCTTGGAATATCTTGCTGCAAGCGCTTTTTTTGCTTTCTAAAGCTTCATAAACTTAGATACAGAATTTAGTAAAGAGGGATTGTATAATTGAATTGTAGCGCACTTACGCCAGGTAGCTACTGACTCCAGTAAATTAACTGCGAGTCGGAATGAAAACGAAACGACGCGAATTCACTGTTCATTTCCTAAGAGGACGATTTCAAGGGAAAATTAGACGGTGAAAAGTAGAAATGTTTTGCTTTACGACTTTTACTTATTTTATTCTTTCGGTACCTATTTTGATTTTTTCCTCCTCTCTGTACTTTACGTTGTACCTTATATCTTCGCTAAGTTGAAAGGCCTTTGCCCAGGAGTGAGACAATACAAGTGAAAACTTTTCTTTTCACTTAACTTATTATTTTTTTGCGATTTAAGTAAGTACTACTTAACTTACTACATAAGAAGGGACTTAATATTAAAATGACATTCCTAACGCTATTTTTTGAACTTCTCAAATTCATAGTTAACATGCACAACGAACGTCATTTGTTCTGAACATACTGATAAAATCCTGAATTGCAAAGCCAGCTTTACCCCAAGCATTTATACAAACATGCCAACTGGACACAAAACAGAATACACAATAGTTTCCATCCAACAGTGCAAAAGTAAACATTGAGAACAGCACTGAATGTGGAAGATCCAAAGCGTCATTGGAAGAGCATCGAAAATATTACTCAGAAAATATATTTTGAGAATATTTGACAAGGAATATTTTCTTAGATAAACGTTTATTGTCGACATAAAGTTGCGGTTCAGAATGTTTGTCTGTGCAAGTGGTCTTTGTGTGGTGTATAGTAAAGTCCACAAAGGGGCGATTTTCAATAAATATGCATATTTTTGTAGCATACATTTATAAGAAGCAATATAGAATAACCTGTTCTTCTTTGCGTTTCATTGGCAGTTAAACCTATCCAGGATTTAGCAAAGGCATTATTATATGATATAGTATATTTTGTGATGGTCACAGTAATTCGATCGCCACATGCACCATGCATTGACAGCTACAATATAAACTCCCGTACTCAGAAATGTCAAATGCTTCTTTAGTAGGGAGTAGTAGATCGTCATGTCATGGACCATGTCGGAGGCCTTTGGGCGGTTTAATAACTCCGAAACCGGGGTTGGCCACTGACCTAGTCGATAAGAAGAACAAGTAGGGATTTAATGAGTCACGTCCTGACCTGCCCCTCGAACCCTGAAAGCTGCACATTGAGTGACCTCATGTGCGCCAATGACAAGGGCGTAGGGGCAGCGAAGCACGGGAGCGGGTTCATTTAAAAAGTTAATTTTTGTGCCATCGACACGAAGAAGAAGAAGAATAAGTGACTTTGACAATTGTAATATACGAAAAAATGCGTCAATTAGTTAATTGGTGATTTAATGGAAGTCCTGAATACGGCAGATCGTGGCATGTTCAATATTTAAATTGTATCTTTCATGTTGCAGGCGGTAAAGCACTGACGCACCCATGGTTATTAATACATTTTATCTACACTAATGTTGTAACATTCTACTTATGTTTCCAATACTTGACTTATAATTACTACTGTTATAGCGCAGACAACAAAACACTCAATTTAAGCAATTTCACATGATGGTATAATATCCAAATCGATACCGTAAAATCTCTTTTTATCATCATTATAACGCGACCAATTAACCTGGCGAGCCTTATGTCAAAATCCTCATACAAGTTGTATAAAATTTTGATATTAGGCTGGCTTTTGAAAACAGTTGGGTTATACGTGAAAACTTCGTCGAAACTACATACACAAAACTCTTTGGTAAGATCTCGCTCGCTCCTGATTGGCCCTACGCGCAGCTGCGCTCTCATTGGTTAGATTTTAATGGCGGCAAGTTCACTGTGACAATACACGTACCTACGCGTGAATTTAATGTTTCGCAATTTGTTTTGTTTTTAAAATACAAATTAAAAGTTAAAAATGGATAGCGACGATGATATTTGTACGCCTCCGGATATTCTAGAATTGGCAACAAAAGTAACTCACAATCTTTTGCCAGAAAAATCTAGAAAATTATATGAAAAAGAATATAATAACTTTTTGGCATGGAAGATCGAAAAGAAAACTACATCATTTTCTGAAAATGTCATTCTTGCGTATCTCAAAGACCTCTCCGACAAATTCAAGCCATCTTCTATGTGGGCTAAATATTCTATGCTCAAGTCCACACTGAGTATCTACAACAATATTGATATCACGAAGTATTCAAAAGTCATAGCGTTCCTGAAACGCAGTTCAGAAGGACACAAGGAAAAAAAGTCCTTGACGTTTACAACAGGTCAAATAAAGATGTTCCTGGAAGATTCACCAGATATTTTGTATCTTTTTGAAAAGGTAAGTGTATTTTAGTTCTGTTATTTAATCTACCTAGTACTTACGTACTACACATGCAAGTTATCTAGACACTCCGTTTAAGCGCTTTGTGTATAAATTTGGTAGTAGGTACCTACACTTTACTACTTCATAAATCATAGTTTTTGCCTTGGCTATGTACATCAAGCTTATTATATCGTTTATTGTTACAGGTTGCACTAATCTTCGGCATAATGGGGGCTTGCCGAAGGCAAGAGCTATACAAAATCCAGTTCGATGAAGTCGCTAACGTAGACGACAATACAATCATGGTGAAAGTTTCGAAAATAAATAAACTATTTTCAGCTTTTACTCTTGTTGTTTGATTAATTGTATTAGTGAAGATAAAGTAGTGTATGCAACTGCATATAACACGGGTATTAAAACACTCGTTACTATTATGAAACTCGCTGCGCTCGTTTCATAAACTCACACTTGTGTTTTAATACCCTTCATTATATGTCAGTTGCATAAACTACTATAATAGTTCATCGAATTTCATGGAAGGAAGTCTCAATAGCTACCTACTACGATAATATTCATTATCTCATGTATCTATCCTTTTCATTATCATTGCGTTCTCTTCAGTCAATATCAGTACGACAGGTTCTTAATGGCCCTTAATGGGTGCTTCAGCATTAATAAAATAAGTATACCATAGGTATTATGAAGCTGTGATATCATAATAAGGAACTATATAATGTTTCTTGTTTATTTATAGAAATAACAATAAATATCCGCTATGTATTTATTAGTAGCGCCCGCGGTTTCACTCACGGTATACGCGAATCCGTGTGAAGTAGCCAATGTGTTACTCTATACTCTGATCTACCTCTCTGCCAATGTTCATTTGTCAAATGAGTTAATTTTGCGCCAACGAGGAACATACATCTAAATATACTTATGTCCGTACATACTTACATACTCTTACGTATTCTAACAGGTTTAAGTGCAATAAATAATTCCAAATAAATTAATTGCCGTACTAAAATTGCGAAAAAGGTACCCGAGGTTTATCGTTTAGAAACTATAGTGACTCACTGACTCTTCAAACTTATGAAACCTCTTTTGCATCAGCTTTAAAAAAGATAAATGTCTATTTTCCTATTAAACCATCTGGCCGGTGAATTAAACTCTATAACGTAGTATATAAGGCACATAAACACAAACAATCACCTCGTACCTCTCCAAAAAGGTAGAAAAACTATTCCTTTAATTCTTTGGGGTCATTTGTGTCGGGATAACGGGGTGTTACCACAGTTCCTGGAATTCAAATGCCCTTTAAATAAAGCAACCCCTGTGGATTTAAATGGTGATAAAAGTAGATGGGGTATATTAGTTTGTTTCTATGTTTGTATGGAGTGAGGTACCTTAACTTTTTTTTGAGTTCTTGAGTTCGCTTTCGAGTATGCAATTCAATTTAAACGTTCGGGGAATAAAAAGTAAGTTTACTTGCTTTATACACTTTCTACCGCGAACAAACCCGTGTACAAACAAACCCGCGAACAAACGTTCTACGTTACGCACAGATAGACATAGAAACCTTTTGTATTCTAGTTTTAAGGTACTAATACTATCGAACGTAACATCTCCGGTGGAATTTTTCGAGTATTTTTCCTTCTTCCCATAAATATACTTTAGGCCCATCTCGTAGCCAGATTTGGTAGCTAGCTACGAAATGAGAAAAGTGTTTTCCCATCTTGTAGCTAGCTACTAAATGGGAACGATCTATTCGGTAGGTTAGGGTTATTTTTTTTTTTACTAATTAAAATCCTAAATCTTGGACTTTCGAATTCCTATTTCGTAGCCAGCTTCGAATCGGGATTATTTCTCCCATTTGGAAGCTAGCTACCAAATCTGGCTACGAGATGGGCCTAAACCATAAATATTGTCTTCAAGATATTGATTTGTTGACATAAATATTATAATTTATCACAGAAATCTTTCCCATCTAGATGTCACTGTCACAGGCTATTAGCGAGAAAATTCGGTGAATGGGTGAATACATAACAGGAGGAAAATATGGTATATTTATTCAGTTACCGATATGACTCGGCTGGCTTTATACTCATCCAGTTTACTTAACTACTAGCAGCGCCCCGTGGTTTTACCCGCGTTTTACCCGTGGGAATTTCGGGATGCAAAATAGCCTATAACCTTCCCGTTGAATGTGGCTATCTATTACAAAAAGAATTATTCAAGTCTAATTCCTGAGATTACCTCGAACATAAAAACAAACAAACTTACATATTTTACCTCTTTATAATATTAGTATAGATAAGGAAAAATTTAAAGAACGATGATTGATTGAAACCACTCTTTATACAAAGTGAATTAAAAAAAGTTTTTCTATGATCCTCACTGTACTGATATCTTCAGTGAGATGAGAGGCCTTTTCCCAGCAGTGGGACATTACAGACTAACATTTTACTTTACTCTACTTTTTCTATGATTCCTACTTTACTATGAAATAAATGAAATAGGTATTACAGAATTAAACACCAAGCGGCCGATATACATACCTGCATTTAATAAACCATTTTGATGTAAATGCTCATTAACTTATTTCATACTAGCAGCGCCCCGCGGTTTTACCCACGTTGTGTCCATTCCTGTGGGAATTTCGGGATGAAAAATAGCCTATGTTACTCGTGGATAATGTAGCTTTCGAATGGTGAAAGAATTTTTAAAAACGGTCCATTAGTTTTTGAGCCTATTTATTACAACCAAACAAAGTTTTCCTCTTTATAATATTAGTGTAGATTTTGATTATAAATGCTCATTAATTTATTTCATAAAAGTCTGAAATTTTAATAAAAATCGGTTCTTATTACAGACAGCTTCACTACATAGTATAAAATAAAGTCGTCTCTGTTTCGTGTCTGTTTGTCTGTTTGTCTGTATGCTTAAATCTTTAAAATTACGCAACGGATTTTGATGCGGTTTTTTGTAATAGGTAGAGTGATTCAAGAGGAAGGTTTTTATGTAAAAAAATTCCCGAAATTCCCACGGGAACGGGCACAACGCGGGTAAAACCGCGGGGCGCTGCTAGTAAACTCTAAATTGTATTCGAATGACCACCTGCCAATTCCGTGATCAAACAGTAATGTTGGTACAGTTTAATTACGTATGCATTATGTACTAACCTAACCAAGCATATTGACTGAACAGTTATACCTAGATTAATCGAAACCATTTGATCTATATAAATACGAGCGCGACATTAATCTGTATTTGCATTCAATTTCTAAGAATCTTATTGGATGTTGTAGTATGTTATGGTGTATTGATGAATACGTAATTAATTTTGATAGTCGTTTTATAGCGATTCATTGGTTTACTTCAAAAAAAGGTCCTTAATACGTCGGAATCTTTTTTTAAATTGCGGTGGTGATTACTGATAAAGCTGTTCTTCTTCTTCTTAGCGAATTGATGGTTTTTCTCTTGAAGGTCTCGAAAAGGACCATTGGTTTGGCCCTGAGAAGGGCCATTGATTTAGTCTTGAAGGGAACCGTTGGTGTTTTAGATTTCCATCATTAAAGCTGTTAATTTTAGTACAGCTGTTATTATATATAGAGCATTTTAATATTATTCCGTTAATGTCATATTCTGCGACAATTTTCCATAACAACTTTGTAAAAATGACATCATGAACTAGTCACCTAGCTTCGCAGACTTAAGACCCTGACATCTCTATGGAAGCAATGTCTTCGAGGTGAACTTGACATGTAGCGTAAACCCTGGGGGGAAACGTAAACCTTCGTGGGATAACCTTCATGGTCTAGGACGGGTGTGGAATAATGTTTTATTGTAACCAGCTGCTAGTCTATTGAAATAATGGTGTAGGTAGTGTTTATGGTTCAATTTAACCATTGGGTTTAATATATCTAAAGTAACTTTAAGAAATCTAACTATTTGAAAAAACCCGCGTTGTACCCGTTCCTGCGGGAATTTCGGGATAAAATGTATCCCATAATGTTATTCTGATGTATAACCTATATTACTGTAAAGTTTCACCCAAATTGGTCCGGTAATCCTCTATTGAATGTAGATTCTACTCAAGTTCTTCAATATCATAAATATCAGACACTAGGACAAGTGATACAGCAATAAACAGCAAATAACATGACAAATAATATCACAACATTTCTTTTACATCGAAAAGGTGGCAAAGAGAACCGTCCTATAATACCCAGTCCATATCAATAACTATAGACCCTCAGATTCCGTATTACGTGTTGTCGACATTCAACATATCCCGCGGGAATGACCCGGGAAATATTTTAATCTCGATTCTGTATCGAAAATATTGGAGAAACTTTCAAACTTCGTAAAAGTGAGACGGAGAAATGGCGATGGATGTTTTTATACGAGTATGTTTATTATGTTTTGTTGTACTAGCAGCGCCCCGCGGTTTTACCCGCGTTGTGCCCGTTCCTGTGGGAATTTCGGTAATTTTTATACATATAAACCTTACTCTTGAATCACTCTATCTATAGGGGTTGCGGGTTCGATCCCCGCCCGGAGTCAACAATATGTGAAGACATAGTTGTTGGCGACGACGTCTGGGTGTCAATTATATATTCTTATAAAGTATTTGTGTATGTATATGTAGTAGTATCAGTTAGTTAGATTCCATAACACAAGCTTAGAGCTTACTTTGGGTCTAATTAACCGTGTGTGAATTTGTCCAAAGTATTTATTATTATTATTTATTTATTATTATTATTTAAAAAACTGCACCAAAATCCGTTGCGTAGTTTTAAAGATTTAAGCATATATAGGGACCGACAGACAGCGGAAAGCAACTTTGTTTAATACTATGTAGTGAATGTAACATTGTAACTTTATGTACCTATATGTACTTGGCAATGTTATTGCTATATTCTTCATTTAGATTTATCTATTGTTTTATGTTATCTACATTCATGTATGTATATAGGTAACTCAGTCCTACAACCTATAGTTAGATTTTTATATAGTAAAATATAAGCTGCCCCGAAAAACGTTGTGTTGCCATATAAAAATTAAGGGGTGGACTACCCTTAACATTTAGGGAGATGAAAAATAGATGTTATCCGATTCTCAGAACTACCCGATATGCACACAAAATATCATGAGAATGGGTCAAGCCGTTTCGGAGGAGTTTAACTATGAACACCGCGACACGACAATTGTATACTCGTATACCTATTAGACTAGCAACGCCCCGAGGTTATTACTAGATGATAAATAGAATTCCTTCCTTCCCGTTGAATGCATGGCTATACGATACTAAAAATAATTATTGAAATGGAGATTATCCAAACAAATAAAAAAGAAATCAAACTGATCAGATTAATTTTATTACTAAGTATAGATTTTTGTTTGGCAGTGGTGCGATCGCAGAACAAATCTTTAACGAAAGAACGGGTACAACGCGGGTAGCGCCGCGGGGCGCGGCTAGTCGTCTATAAGTAAGTAGTTTTTAACATAACCAATACTTCACACGTACTTTTATCAAATCCGCACACTATTATTCCATTATCGAAAGGAGTTCCTCCAAATTACATCACTTTTAACATTCCCTTTAAAGTGTACACCAATAAATTGGTATGGAAATACTGGAGCTGCCCTAACGAGGGCCCAAATAGGGGTCGAAGCGGACTAGTCCTGAGGGAATGAAATCGGGAGCTTCCACTAGTACACGCCCGTGGCCCGTACCTTATTAGTATTTTAAACATACTGAGCGGACGGCTCGAAGGATCGCTAGAGAATTCCAACCAAAAAGTTTGGTAAAGCGATAGAATACTTTTTAAACGAGAATCGAATTCAAACTAGTTTTTTGTAAGAAATATGTTGGTCTATCCATGATGGTAAGAGCTAAGAGCTATCAACTGTTCTAGTACTTAGGTTAAAAACAACATACAGTCGAATTGAGAATCTCCTCCTTCATTTAAGTCGCTTAAAATATCACGGAAGAGCGAAATATCAACCATCCATCGCTTACGTCAGCTATTAATATTTCAATCCTCGATAGATTCTCTGTTTATGTTATACCTTACTGATTATTCTCTCTCCTTTAATTTCAAATTGTATTTTTTTTAATTAATTAAACACTTCTGTTACTCTTTCCGATCTTAAAGCATGCAGTGTGTATACGTTTAAGAATTACAGTCCAGAATGTAAACCTAGTATAAGTATCCATAGTATGTGAACGATTGTAATTTGTTGTGTCACCTAATAAATAAAATAAAATAAAATAAAATGAAAGTAATACCAACTGTTATTTTCAAAATTGATTCATGAACGATAGCGGATTAGGTAGTTGAAAAGTACACGAATTTATGTATCTGTATAACAAACTTTCAAGTGATTTGGTATACCTATTTTAACATTCTTCAACGAAGTACTATCGCTATTTTTGAAGTAGGTTGATGTTAGTTAAGTTTTATTTGGTACCTAAGTACTGTATTCGGTCGATAAGTTATCAGTTAATTACAGGTAAAGTGATTTTAGCAGGGTCTTGCTGGACTTACATTTAACGAAGTATTAAACGACATTTTTGTAAAAAGGTAGAGAATACTTCAACCAAGGTAGACATTTTGTAATTTGGTAAAGTTCAATCAATTTAACTATTGTGTGCTTAATTAACATAGAATATACCTTAATTCCCAGCTAAATTAATACGTTATTTTTAAAAAATCACTTGATCTGATTATTCTATTCTGCCATTCGTACATCAAACGGTTTCATGAGACGGGTGTAAACGGTGCACACTCGACCGAAAAATCTGTCTTCGTAAAACGAAACGTGTATTGTTAAAATTAACTGAACTCTAATTAAAATGTACACCTTGAAATTGGCAGGTAATGAAACCTGAAGCAACGGCCTTTTGTTAGAGGAACAGGATAACATTTAATGTAAGTATAATCACAGCTTTCAGGAAAATGATGCCGCTACTAAATTAAATCATTATTACTTTTCTTCTAAATTAAAATGAGCGTGTTTTAAGGTGCCGATGATATGTTTAAATTTCAATGGAGCTAAGTAATAGGTATAGCTACCCATTATCACTTATGACGTTTTCATGCTCAAGTAATATTTAAGAGTTTATACTGCTTTCTTAAGTTTAAGTGAACTACTTATTTTGAAAGTACGTTTACGGAGAGGGCCGGAACGTCAGATAAAAACGTAAAATAATGGCGACGTGTATCCGTAAACGTAGTTTTATTTCAAAACTAGCAGCGCCCCGCGGTTTTACCCGCGTTGTGCCCGTTCCCGTGGGAATTTCGGGAATTTTTTTACATAAAAACCTTCCTCTTGTATCACTCTACCTATTACAAAAAACCGCATCAAAATCCGTTGCGTAATTTTAAAGATTTAAGCATACAGACAAACAGACAAACGACAAACAGACGCGACTTTGTTTTATACTATGTAAAATGATTTAAGGTGGGTTTATTCACAAAATTAATTACATAAGTAACGTTTAGATTAAACGAGTGAGCGAGAGGTGAATTAGCGAGTTCAATAGGTATAATAATCTATAACGTTTCCACCTCTCTTCGTTCAAACCAACAATAAGATAAACATTAACTACGAAATGGTTGAAAATCCTTTCAGCGGTTTTCTTCGAAATAAAGTGATGGAAATTACATTTCTAGTAAATTGGGTTTCTTTGCGCTAAGTGTATTTGATCCCTTAATTTATAAGACATTATATGAATAGGAAAGTGCGTAGGTATATCTACTTTGCTACAAAAGTAACTAAGTGCCTACATTATATTTAAGTATCAAAGCAGCTGAAACACAAAAATAAGTACTTCTACGAAATTGGTAGACGCTAATGGAAAATGAACGTAGAGTAGGCAACCCCTAATGACTTTCTCCTTATATCATCTGTGTAATGTCTGCGGAGGTCCTAATGGAACGGGTTCCAATGTTTTCCGAAGGCACCTTTTATCTGTAATTGTCTTTATCTCGACTCCTTCAAGAAACGCCTCTAAGTGCCTCTTCTAAAATGTAGAAAACGGTCGGCTCACCTCCGCCAAAAAACTAAAAAATTCATCGAACCACGTGTGGCCAGATCCTTACATTCACAACCACGTAACGAGCTAACTGACATGGTGAAACTAACCTAATATCACGATCCAAGAGACCAAAACGAAACACATAGAACTGGTTAATTGGCACGTTTACAGTCGATTCACATCACTAGGTGATGATATCAGATCCGTAGCGAGGATTAGGTGTGGAGGAATCGTATAGGGTGTCACCATCGGTATTGTTTAGGTTGACCTTGAGCTTACCTACGGTCGCGTGCATCGTGAGTGTTGGCCGGGCCCGTGCGAGCGCTCGGCCATAGCTGGCATCACGCGAGGAGCATCACACTGATCGCACTTTACACTTGGTGTCACTCATATCAGTGGGGGCGGGGGCTGCGTGCGGACGAGCGAGCTTCGCGGGCGGCGATCATTCACTGCGAGAGAGCCCGGGCGAGGGCGCACGGCGCATGCTCGGACATGCGTTCAGGCGTCTCCGGCGACTCCTCTCGCGACGCATCCCGAGGCTGCCTGTGCCTCAGAGGTCACAAGGTCACACGCGCGTGACACCACCAGACACGCACCTCATATTCAACCTGTCAACTGAAAAAATATAAACACTCAGTTGTCACGTGCCTATATGTGAGAAGACTTGAGCCAAATCTTATCATTGAAGGCTTGTGTCACTAACCCGTACTAACTCCTTCGTACATATTTTTCTCAATGAAATCCAAATTCATTCAACCATTGACCACCTTCACTCTCATTTCTATAAAATAAACGATTGAGAGTGACGTTAACACCTTGAAGTTTTATATTTTCAGTAATAATAAAGGCTTTAAAGATAAAACTTTATTATTTATTGGTTAATGAAAAGATTTGAGAACTTATAAAAATATTTTAACGAGTAACGACCTAACTAAAGATACCTAGTTACCTACAAACACCATGTAGTTACATAAATACGTATACCTACCTAACCTGCAATTAATTGTGTACTGAGGTACTACACATATATATATTAAGTATAAACTCGTACACCTATGAGGTATGAATAAGGAGGCAATTAATTTTGTCAAGACATTCCAGCCTATGTCGGTCTAAAATTTAACTTTTGAGGACAAAAAACAAGAGGCGTTAAAAACAAGGCATAGTTTTACTCATGAAATTGTGAAGTGTAACTTCGCTCTTCCATTGTTTCACTCTCTTATTATTTGTAATACTTAGTAAGTATTAAACCGACATAATTAATACTTATGTAGGTATCTAGTTGTTTAAATTATAGTTATTTGAATGAGGCGTTTTCGAGGTCAAATAGTTCAGGAGTCCAACCAACTGAAATGTGCAGATTGGATCAAAAAAAGAAAACAAGCTCTGAATAATCACGTTTTTACGCGGTTTGATTTGAATGTCAGTCAACAAGTTGTGCAATATGTAAACAATAATAATATATACGGGTTTCTTAAGTTTTTTATTTTACATTTTTATCTGACGTTTCGGCCGCTGTACAGGAACCTTGGTCACAGAAGACTGACTGTAAAATAAAATCGAAGTCAATCCGTAAACGTAATTTCAATTCAAAATGAATAATAATATGTATACTACAAACTACAAACCAAAAACGGGGCTAGTCCGACGCGCAATATATCAATGGAAAATATTTCTAATACATATTTAAATTTTGCCTTAGGCAGACATTCCTCTCTACTGTAATAAGTATTTGGTGGTAATTTCTTTCTTAGGTGCACGGTATATCCCATATCTGACCCGCTCGAGTAAATCTTAAAATTCCCTACTAAGCTCCGTCACTATAACGGTCCTACACCATGGTCCCATGTCCTTTATTTCAATTACATATCCTACAGAAATATTTTTTCAAGTATTAATTATGTATTTCAAATAATAAAGTTAAAATTGATATAAATGTTCATTATAAATAAATGTTCAATTATATTCATAAATAAAACTTACTTACTTAAGAAGAACCTTGCGTGGAATGGAACGTAGCATTGACATAAGATCAAAGTTACCAGTAATTGAACTAGTCAAATTTATTTCGGGAACTTTTTGGCATTATATTACATGAAAATAAGCTACGAAACAAATAGATAACTATTCAGAGTAATCAATAAAAATAATCATGAACTAAATTTTCTAACTTCAAGCTTATCTTGAGACACAACTCACAAAAAGAACGAATTAACATTATTAAGAGTGCACAATTGGTAAATATAGCTAGCAACACCGTAGTAGTGTTTCCTTTTATTTCGGTACTTTGCCGTGTCGTTTCGGGTACGTTGAATAATCCGTGAAAATCTTACGAATTCTCCTATTTAATTTGCTAAAGTTGTGTTTTATCCATCTTAGATATCTTATAATGTTGCTCCAAATGAATATTTCCTATAATTTCATTGTTGGTGAACGAAATTATTACCGCGGCAGTTTGACAGATAGCACGCAGGAAACAGTAACCTAAACATTGGTACAGTGAAATAAACGTGTTATTTTGGCTTTTCAGCGAAGATCGTCAAAATGAAGTTCAATAAGCTCGTCACATCCTCTAGAAGGAAAAACAGGAAGCGCCATTTCAGCGCTCCTTCGCACATTAGACGAGTTCTTATGTCTGCTCCTCTATCAAAGGAACTTAGACAGAAATTCAACGTGAAATCGATGCCCATCCGTAAAGACGACGAAGTTCAGGTATGGAACTCATTAACACTACTGTTATCTATCAGATTCAATTCATAAAGGCAAAACTGTATGATGAAAACAAACCATTCACAGACTTCGGACGATCGCTGTCGAGCTTAGGACGAGCTAAAGGTTTTCTTTGGTGAGTCCCGAGCAAGGCTGGCTAGTCCGTGCCCTGGTTAAGAAATTGGCTCTGATTGTTTTGCCTTATATATAACCTATATATCAATAACAACAATAATAATGAAAATCACATGGTGTCGGTTGGGGTCTCAATGGACATTATCCTACACACTTTATTTATTGACTGAAGTATTAGTCCCTCTACAAAGTCATGAGTTTAAAATCCTTAGAAACATGTGATTTGTGCCTAGAACAATGTATAAACGCTAATTTAGCATTTATTCAGTTACAAACTTTTTTAAATTCATCAATACCATAATAGTTACTCTTTGTGATGTTCCAAACATGTTTTACAATATACAACAATTCATTATTAACCCATTAAAACTTGTTTCAGGTTGTTCGTGGACATTACAAAGGCCAACAGGTCGGTAAAGTAGTACAAGTGTACCGTAAGAAGTTTGTCGTCTACATTGAGAGGATCCAGAGAGAAAAGGCTAACGGTGCCAGTGCATACGTCGGCATCCATCCCTCAAAGGTAAACTATTGATCACATTACTATACTCTTAGGTTAGGCACTACATTTTAAATAACAGAAATAACAGAAAACATACAGTTTTTCTTGGACCGTTCATGTAGTTACACTTTCACCCAAGTTGACATAAAATCTATTTCTAATGATGATACCTTATCCCTGAGACTTTGTCTTCATGTACTGTCAAGACCTGAGGTTCTAACCAATGGCTTGAGCGATGCAGGGACTCTGCTAGTGCTGTAACACTTCCATGGCTCTGAATACTCACCAAACTCAAAAACATATCAATAAAACCTGCATATTGACTAATGAAGCATTCTTCTTTGTTTTAGTGTGTAATCGTCAAGTTAAAGATGAACAAGGACCGTAAAGCTATCCTTGACCGTAGGGCTAAGGGCAGACTAGCGGCCCTCGGCAAGGACAAGGGCAAGTACACTGAGGAAACCGCCACCGCGATGGAGACCTCGTGAACACCTAGTTTATAAGACCAATAAAACATAAAAAGTTATTCCTTGGTTTCATTTCTTAGAACATGATCCACTAAGTGTAGGGCCACATCTGCGGAACGTAAGGCGCCGAACCTTCCGCTAAATACGCTCGTAGTGTATTTCAAGTTATCTATGTGTAGCGCCACATCTGTGGAACGTACGGCGCCGAACCTTCCGCTCTATGACACAATCTTAGTGTAGCGCCACATCTGCGGAACGTACAGCGCCGAACCTTCCGCTCTATGACACATCAGTCGAAATTACGCCGCGTACTGATGTGTCATAGATAACTTGAACTAACTATAACTTGACTCGCCGTACGTTCCGCAGATGTGGCCCTACACTAAGTGTAGGGCCACATCTGCGGAACGTACGGCGCCGAACCTTCCGCTAAATACGCTCGTAGTGTATTTCAAGTTATCTATGACACATCAGTACGCGGCGTAATTTCGACTGATGTGTCATAGAGCGGAAGGTTCGGCGCCGTACGTTCCGCAGATGTGGCGCTACACTTATTAATTGTTCAACAGCAGAGCAGACTAGCTCGAGCTACGTATTTTCCTCTCGGCTACTTGGGCTATGATGATGCGTGTGAGGTCACATTCGTACTATTTCCACATTCGTACAATTTTTCCTAAATTGTTTTCCAAATTCGTACAAATACTTACTATTCGGTAGGTTAGGGTTATTTTATTATTTTTACTAGTTTCATAGTTATCGGTTTTATAGCACCTATTTGTACGAATGTGTCCAGAGCCGATGACACAGCCACTGCTGTGCATCATCATAGCCCATTCTACTATCCACTAAATAAGCTTAGTATCAGTGGGCATGTCCCTCAATCGTCAAGCATTTGATTAGGTATCTTGTTATCGACAGGAGGAAGTGAAAACAGTCGCGTCATATAGCTTTTACATCTTCGCAGCTTAGGTAGGAGCATAGCACGCACATTTCATGTGAAATTCACCCATAAGTTTTGATTGGTAGGTAACATCTATACTAATATTATAAAGCTGAAGAGTTTGTTTTGTTTGTTTGTTTGTTTAAACGCGCTAATCTCAGAAACTACTGAACCGATTTGAATAATTCTTTCACTGTTAGATAGTCTATTTATCGAGGAAGGCTATAGGCTACATTTTATCCCGAAATTCCCACGGGAACGGGCACAACGCGGGTAAAACCGCGGGGCGCTGCTAGTGTTACAATAAAATACAAGTTAAAATACGCCTTGATAAAAATCCAGGTTTGGCTCACCGTGGTAGAAAGATTTCCAACGCTAAGAGGCCTCGAGGAGGCGGCTTCCATGCACCCCCGGGTTTTTTAATATAATATTCTATCTATCATTTATTTACTAAGAATGCGTAGAAAATCTGAGCTGATTGGTTCTGCACCAACAAGATCATAACATTCATTGGTACGAAAGAGATGGCGAGATGAACTCAGATGCATAATAAAGAGAAGTGGAAACGATGGTAGGAGGCATTTGCCCAAAAATGGGATACCCGAGGCTAATACATATAATAACGTTGATACGGTACTCAACAACACCCACCGTAGACTACCTGGATGGGTGAACCTTTTGGTCAAGTATCGACTTATCTCGTATCGCTTTCTTTCGGAATGGGTCATATGAAACTATTTTCAAGTCTCTTATAATATGGTTCATATTTACTTGAAACGGAACATAGGAATTGGAAAAGAGAAGGCATTAGGAGCATAAATCACTGCAGATTGTTTAGATACAAAGTTTATTATCAAAAACTTTTGGATTACGATTGCCACATTTTTTCTGTGGATAAAAACCATTATCTTACATGTATGCTTCACTTCATTTACCACAACACCAAGCTATATATACCTAATACATTCCATTATTCTATAGTGATACAATCCCAATTTTTTTAAATATGTATGAAGGCTAAATGGTAACACTCAATACAAACAAGTAAACCACAAACTCTTTCATTTCCAAACAGTTGCACCATTGCCCTTACCAAAAATAGTAGTAACATAAGTAAATTAGGATTATTTCTCAATTTAAAATAGTGCCAACCAAGGAATAGATCCATAGAACTAAATACCTTTAAAACTTTCTATGGTAATATATAAGAGCCTTTAAGGTAAATGAAGCAATAAACACATCACACCAATCTAGGAGGCTCACTACTTCACAATGACGTCACACAGGACGGACTCCAAATACATAATGATGCTTACTTTACAGAACGTTCCCACTGTCGTGACTGATATTTAACTGGACTTCCCAGAAGCAGACCTTTCATAAGATGATTATTTATACATGACTGACTCCCAATTAGTCATCAGGTCATCACAAATATAAAGAAATCGGGCCAAATTCAAAACAGGAATCCGACTAGTGAGAATGGACTCTTAGGGCATACAAAGGATAAATATGGCAGATACATTTTATACATATCTTTTCGAATAACCAATAAAGTACTTGCACGCTTCATTTCAATTCAGTTGCTTAGGCCACACACCTTACCACTTCGATCAACAATACACAACTAGATATCGGGTCACGTACAAAATCAAAGCTAAATACTGTCCGCGTCGATGACGTGTGACAGCTTATTTTGTTTACTACCGAACTGAAACAAAAGTTTTAAAACAGTTCAAAGTTCAACCTAATTACAACCATGACACCTAGCAATAAAGTAGCAAATCTTATGAATAAAATAAGAGCTCACTTTTCAAATGAGGCGTTATTCACCGAGACGTATTTTTTGCGCCGACCAGACATCTAGTTGTGTATTGTTGATCGAAGCCTTACCATGACTACTTAATATCATAAGTATGGCATGTTACTTAACTGCACAAGGGAACCAGCCTTATGTATTGCTTATCCCTATTTTGATATTTTGAGAATCATTTTATAATATAACTATATTGCCTTAACAATTTTGCATTATAATTTCAAACAACTTCTAAGTGTATTGATATAACATGACAATATTTATCAACTTGTTCATTACTTATTTGAACTAAGTAACTATGGAATTAATATGAATAGATATTGAATGTTTAGTGGGGAGAATATAGATTATAGGTACTGAATGACAGTAAGTTTAAAACTCATTAAGTAATCTTATATTACCAGCTAGCTACTAACTAAGACTAGCGCTATACATAATCGGAGTAGGCTCATTAATTTTAAATCACAATATTTAGGCAATATCTCGAAACAAGTTGTTTTGGTGCATTAATCTTCAATTATTATTTGTTTACACGGGAACTTAGTACGGAGGCTATTGTTGAGAGTTCCTCAACACGTTTCGGTCACGTACGGTGACCTTAATCAGGAGGTGGGTGAAGCGCTCGCGACAGCGTCTCTCCCCGCACAGTAGCCTCCGTCGTACGTAAGTTCTCGTTTAAACAAATAATAATGACATTTATGTATGTTTTAATTAATTAATCTTCAATGTTTGCTTTTGATGCGCATTTGTAGTGTTTCTTTACTTCATTGTTAAGGTTTTCACGATTTCTAGCAATTTCTATCGCATAGAACTGTACTCTCGGTACTAGGATGGTGTTTTGTTCAGAATAGTCTCCCTTAGTGTCGGCTCTGAGAAGAGTACCAAAGCTATAATCTTCGACGATGTTTTTGAACTTTTCACAGAATACTCTCCATTTGGCTTTGTTGATATTATTTTTGATTATTTCCTCTTTTATGTATGCGACGTTTAGATCGGGGAAGTCTTGCCTGAAGTGTGTGTATATAAGGTCATCGTGTGGAGTCAGCTGGAGCCATCTTGTGTCTACTGAACACAATACCTGAAAAAATAAAGGTATAACCAATTAATAACATACCAATATGTGTTACTATTTTTGGTAGACAGCCTCCGAAGAGCTTAAAATAACACCCACTCTGGTACAAATGATCACTATGATATCTAATATAATCTGTCAGAACTTAAGGATGTGTCCACCAGAACTGTATGCTAAATATGCTAATTTTGATATTATTGGTGATGTTATTAGGCAATACTATGTTTTATACATTGGCCAGATACCAAACATAGCACAGCATAGGCCATAACTAGAGCTTTTCCACTAGTGAAGACTGCAGTGGTAGATATGTACAGTGATTGATAGTTTTTATTCATCATATTCAGATGAATCTCTTAAACTGGTGCATAACAATAAAGTACTAGACAATATAGTAATATCGATTGGGTTATTTAAGCTGATGCTTGGCGCCAGCAATCATCAATGTGGTACAGATTATAGGTTATGTATGTAAAGTCCTAGATGTGTTCTTAAAAATTAATCAATAATAATGATACTTTAAATAACTTACATTAAAATAAATATCGCTGTGTTCCATGGCCCTAGCTGCCCACAAATGTTCCAAGGTTTCATCATTGCCAAATTCTTCAGCTGGTCTCGTCAAAACATCCTAAAATCATTGTTTAAAAAAATATTAGTTCAGCCTATTTTCTGTCAAAATTTAGCAGCTAATTATTATAGAAATGAATGTTATTATTTAACAAACAAAAAATTTACATTAAATATATAATTTGTATAGTAAATAAGGTCAAAAATTGATAGTATCACGATAATTTTATCAAATCGGCATGTAGCTAACAAATCATGTTACGAATGTAAATATGACTGAATATTGAAATAAATTTCGCTAAACGAACTGTTTTAAATAAACTTACCATTTCCGATATCAATAATTAATCGTATTTGATTATAAATCTATTGTTAGTCAATAGTAATTAAATTAAAAGTTGCTCAATTTTTAACACACAACCACAACGCACAAGGAGATGAGCAAATTGACAATGACAAGTTCAATAACCTAAAATGTCAAAATAAAATATCTCAATTCTCAAGCAATAAGATATCTCTATCATATACACTGCATAAAACAGAGACATAATTATTTAAGCTACAAGTCTCGAAACAATTTCCTCTGCAGGAACTAGTTCACCACAGATTGACAGTTTTATAAAAAAAATGATTTCATTTTTCAAAGAATAACCCATGAGAATAACCATAACGTAGGTATCGGTTATTCCCATATTCCTTTCTATGAAATTGTCGAACACTCTAAATAAATTAAGAATAGGTTGAATTTAAAAATCCCTGGAGCACATCTCCATAACAATCATCTTACTAGAGGTAGAAGTTATTAGACGAACAGCTGCACTCCGCAAGCTGAAACTGCAGACTTCAGGCGATAATAGCTTTTTTTTATGAATCTTTTTGTTATAATCACTCAAAGCGCTGCAGTGGAGCACCATTGGTGTCGCAACATACAAGATTCATTATTATAATATAAAGAGCGTTGTCTTAAATTCGGTTACGCAGCACTACAATAAACTGGTAGAATACAAGCCGCAGTGTCGACTGCGGTCTGCAGCTGAACTTGGCAATGGCAACCTTAATAATAATGGTGTAATGTGCGGTTTTAACCGCAGGTCTCGAAAGTCTACTAATGCTATCATCGAGCAAAACTTGGCTAAAATTTAGGAAAAGTAGGTATTGTTTATAAGCAGCGTAGTTTTTTGTTGCATTTATAATTTGGAAGATGCTCATTACATGACTTATGGTATCTATCAGACGTTAAATTGCCTTTGAACCACAATATTTTGAAATAGTTAAAATTTTCGACTTAGTTGTTTGTTGGAAAATATTTTTAATACTAAGATTTAGTATTAATTATTTTAAGCTTTAATACGTTCGCGTACCTACATAAAATAAATAAAACATAACGTACATATGTACCTACCTAAATTTATTATTTCTGGAACGCATCTATAAAATAATGACGTAATAGATAAAAGAAAGAGATAGATTGAACAGACTTCAGTACATTAGAAAGAGACCTCTTTCTTGGAAAAACTCGTTCAAAATTCGCTTGGCTTCGTTTCATCACCAAGTTTTATTGGCGGAGGACGAAAGAGGGTGGCGCATGCGCGTTATGCCGACGCCATCTCTGCTGATCTACTGTGCCTATTATGTACTTGTTCTAGAGTGAAGCGAATGCTAATTCGTGGTAAAAAGTGCGAATAAATCATGGAATTTCATTATTAACGCGAGTGAGATCAAGTGTTTGTTCAGCGTGATAGAACAAAACGGTGCCACACAAGTGAATCTGACCAACGGCGGGCCGTATCTTGCGGAAGTTTCTTGGCTCTAGCAACGCATATTTTTTGCGGCTATCTTCGCGCTGGGCTTAGTTACAGAATTGTTTCATGGGCCTTAGTCGTCGATATATCTAGTGGTAACTATAACCGTCATTATAAGTTCATTGATAGCGGCGGATCCTTGATTATAGAAAGCGGTATCTAAGCGGACACAGTGGGTGAGTGATGCCCGCGTTCTTGCGCGCGTTCTTGATCTAGAACCCTATCTATCTATACTTACGGCACTGAGCTTCGATTACGAATCATTGTTGTTGTATACCGCGACACGTTTGTAAATAATAAGTTGCCATAGAAAATACACTTACCAGAAACGGAGTTACCGATCTTTTGTGTTTCAGTTCGCGTAAGGAGTTAATCGTTATGAATTCAGCTTTGAAGCCGGTGTTGGCGAGCGCGGGAGTGCCGCAGCCGAGCGGGCAGGCGAGCCCCGCCAAGGGCAACGTCGCGAGCGTGAACCACGGCAGCGTGGGGCTGCCGCAGGGCGCGGCAGCGCTGCATCCCGCCAACAACCTCGCCGTGCAGAACCTGACGGCGCCCGCGCCCGCGCCCGCGCCGCCGCCGCAACCGCACGCCGTGCCTTCCATGGCCCCCGTCACGCCTAACATGGCGCAAATGGCTCAGAACATGAGTCACCACGGCAACCTGTCGCAGCCGCCCGCGCCTAGCCTGGC
This sequence comes from Cyclophora albipunctata, assembly GCA_963082685.1. Taxonomy (NCBI): domain Eukaryota; kingdom Metazoa; phylum Arthropoda; class Insecta; order Lepidoptera; family Geometridae; genus Cyclophora; species Cyclophora albipunctata. The sequence goes on from OY720122.1 coordinate 1,418,154, forward strand.
CGCCAGCCCTAGCAAGGGTGCCAGCTCCAGCGCGCCACTCAGCCTGGTTCAGGACAAGGCGCCGTCACAGCCACTGGCGCTCACACGTACACCTGAGAAGAAGGAGCCCGACTCTACCAGCCAGGCCAATGGCACTGTTGACTCCCCTAAGTCTGGAGCTAATGCTCCGACTACGCTGAAGGCTCAGAACCCAGAACCAAATAAAGAAAAGCAAGACATTGCAAAGACCTCACCCAGTACACCGAAGCCTCCTGAAAAACCGAGCAGTTCGCCAAGTACTCCTCAGAAACCTGAAGCTGCCAACTCTGGTAGTCAAGCAGAGGCCGCTCAACCTAAAGTGGCTACTGCTAATGAGGCATCTGAAAAATCACCTGCAAAACCTTCAGAAACAAAGCCAGCTCCTGCTGCAGATGTGGCTCCTTCACAGAGTGACAGCAAGCCTGTGCCTGAAACAGCTAACAACATTCAACCCAATGAGCCTGAGAAGGCCTCTACTCCCGCTAAACAAGACCCTCCCGCTGCAGAGACTGCTAAAACTGAAAACACCAAACAAGAGTCAGCCAAACCAGACACTTCAGCCAAACCTGAAGAAAAGAAAGAAGAAGCAGTTGAAAAGCCTCAGAGTACAACTGAGGATGTCAAATCTGAGGAGAAGCCTAAAGCGGAACCTCCAAAAGAGGTGTCAAAAGAAGACACTGTAGAAAAGAGTGAAAAAGTAGAAGAAAATGTTGAGGAACCAAAAGTGGAAAATAAGAGAGAAGCAAAGGCTAAGTCCCAATTGAAGTTAGCAACAGTGACACCTCCAATGAGGAAGAGGAGGCAGGCGTCTCCGGCAAAAGGGCCCGAAGGCCCCAGTCCTGCTAAGAAACCTGCTGAGGGTGAAACCACTCCATCAACTGACACCAGAACAAAGAGGAATCGAACTAAGGTCAGTTCATAAACTACTAACCCTATTATAATATAAGAATACACTATCAGTCACATAGTCTACTGGCAGGGCTACGGTGTAAGCCAAAGACAATGTTTTGTCTCATCTCTTCTCAGACAGTCGGAAGTCTGTAGAGAAGACAAAATATTAGTCTTGGTGAGCATCTCGGGGGGCTATTCTGCTAAACCCATTATATTATATTATAATAGAATTGTTCTATCTTAATTAAATAGCTACACATATTTTGTTCTTATCAGAATAACAAATGTCTCAAATAATTTAAACCAAATACAACTTAGGTTTACTCGACACAATTGGTTTAGAAGAATTAGCCAAAAATTCTGAAATAAATAGTGAAATAAAAAACATGTTATGTGTTAATTCAGGTTTTAAACTATGTTTATTATCTTCTGAGATCATTCATAGCCACTTGTTGACTCAACAACTATTACCTAGTATTTTGTTAGAGCACATCAACTCTAACAAATACTTTAACTAACAAAGTTAATTATGGTATAATCATAGAGAAGCATTCCTTTTTACACATAATTAAAACACTGCTAGATAAAATGGTAAAACCCACTAATCTAGAACTCCTATTCTACATTAAAATAAAAATAAATAAAATCTTTATTCATACAAACTTACTTCTATTACATATTAATAAGTCTAAAAATAAATATTTTTAGCCAGGAGTAAGCATGAGCCTAATAAGCATATTTTTAGCCAGGAGTAAGCACAATATAATACTAATATCTAATACCAAGTGTTTGTCACATTCAAGGCCAACTGAAGTTATCTTGATAATTATGTTCAATGTTGGTACTAAGTTCTAGGATAGTTAAGTAAGTAGGTATAATACATGAAGCCAAGGGATGTCAGTGCATCCAATAATAGAATGTAGGAAATTATTAGCATAGATATGTTATTTGCATGTGAGGCCGATAGCGCAGTCTTATAGGATTTTATTTGCATTTTACAATGTACCTGTTAGACAATATGGACTTTTCTTTAGATACTTTTGTTGTGATAATTGAGCTTCATAAAAGTTGATATGATTTATTTTAATGAAGCATAGTAAAGTTAGAATAATCACTACATAGTATAAAACAAAGTCGCTATTTTTGTCTGTTTGTCTGTATGCTTAAATCTTTAAAATTAAGCAACGGATTTTGATGCGGTTTTTTGTAATAGGTAGAGTGATTCAAGAGGAAGGTTTTTATGTAAAAAAATCCCGAAATTCCCACGGGAACGGGCACAACGCGGGTAAAACCGCGGGGCGCTGCTAGTACATCTATAAATGAAATAATATTTAAGTTTGCTGGAACTTGCTAGTCTCTTGAATTAAGAAATCAATCAATTATTGCTTAATATTTACAATGATGAGAGTAAAAAAGGTAATACAGCTAATAGAAGAAGGATTTTGTGAAAATTGATTTATTTTGCACCCTAATTTATTTCCGGGTATGGCAGGATGCGTGTGAAAACGCCGGTAGTAAATAATATAATATAAGCATTTTGATATTTACTATCAAATGGTAAAGATTTTGAATTCACAAACTTAACTACATTTTGCATGCCATTCCACAGAGTTCATTAGGGCCATTGACCTTTGAAACGCTATCTATAGTTATGATTTTGTAACTTTATCAAAGATATAAGAAATGTTATTATTATTTTGCTACATTATTTGTTAAAGACCCTCAGTTTTAGCCGCGTTATAACCGTTCCCGTGGGAATTTTAGGACGAAAAGCCTATTGCCTACAGAATGTGGCTATCGTTTACAAAAATAATTCTTAAAACTGACTGACATACATACCAAGTCTAGGCTACTTTTATCCTGAAGTTCCCGCGGGAACAAGAAACAACACTGTTAAAACGACGACGCGCTGATAGTTAATTGAATAAATATCTAGCTGTAATGCAAAGTTGAATGAAATGAGATCTTGACTTTAGCAATAAAAATAAAAGTTAAAAAAGTATTAGTTTTGATGTCCCACTGCTATCAGAAATACAAGTGTAAGGAAAAGTAGTGAATGACTGATGTAAGTTAAATTAAACATTGGGAATACATATTTGTGGAATAATGTTGACTTCCTTCATTCTGTTTGTTATACAATGTATATCACTTCTGCTTTAAAATTGAAAACATTTTCTGGAATCTAGAAAGATGAGAGGATAGGACTACATGACAATAGTAGATCTCAGAAATCTCAAAATCTGCCAATCTGATTTGCATATTCTTTTTTTAATGGATTGTCACATTCAACGGGAAGGTTATGGGTTTATTTTCATCCCGAATTTCCTGAAACTGGCAATAATGAGTTCTTTAGATGTAAAGTGTAACAGTATTTAGATGTATTAGACAAAAAGTCTCATAAGTTTAGAATTGAGCACCTACTGAGCTGTTCTAATAGTGTCCAGAATGTTTTAATATTCTGAGAAGTTCAGAAAAGTCTTTCTAAACTGTGTGTAGTATAGGAATCTTAGTGTTAGAGTTTCCCCAATATTTAGCACATTAGACAATACTTTTTATGTGTAGATCAGTTGCCAACCGTGATATTGGTGTTTTTAAACATACTAGCAAAATAATTATATTTAAAAAATAATGAAATAAAAAACAAATTAACTAGTTAATAACTTTTTTATTCCCAGCTTTTTAGTCTAAGTTTAATATAAAATTTTCGCACATTCGTTTATTCTTATTAGAGTTTTGGTGGTGCTAGTTATTTAATATAATAAAATGGGATGTCTACTTGTTTTGTCAGATTGTTTCCTCATCACTTGTCTTGTCAACAGGTGCAACTCTATCAGTCTCCAACTCCTGAGCTGGCGATGGCGACCAAGCTGTCGGCTTCGGCCGGCCGCTCCACACCCACCAAACCTAACGACGACAAACTTATTGTTTTCTATAAGTAAGTTCATATACAAGTACTCAGACATTGTAAGTTTATATGCATCCCCATTGCTGGATAATCCTCATTTGAACATTAAGATTTTGAAAAAATGCGCCCGAAAATGAAGGAGTTATGCCAGAACATACCTTACATACATATATAAAGTAGAATTATCCGTATTGACAACCCCCTTCATTTATGTGCAGTTGGTTAAAAAAGCTCTAATCCTATTTATTCTGTATTATTAACTATGTTTGAGATATGACTGGATTTTAAAACATATTCTTTAGAAACGAATACCTAGCAGTACGTAACGCCGAGGGCGGCTTCTATGTGTGTCAAGCGATGCAGAACGTCTACCGGACCACAAGGAAGATCAAGATCCGCTGGCTCTCCCAGGACAAGACTATAGATCAGACCGGCCAGACTTACAAGCCTGACTTTTATGATGTTACAGGTTAGTTAACGTATTTAATAATCTATGACAACCCATTAGAATATGACTGAAATTTGTATTTGCTTCCTTAATTTCTTCTAATTTAATCATGAAATTTTATTAATATGATATGCTGTAAATATATCCAACAGATTATCCTCTCTTACTGTAATTCTTATACCAAGTAAGTAAAGGGTCAAGGGAGATATTTTTCAGTGTATATAGAAATTTAGTAGTAGAACTTTGACAGTTGATGTTGATGTACACGAAGCGTCCGCAGTTTCACCCGCGTTTTACCCGTTCCCGTGGGAATTTTTGGGATAAAGTAGGGAATGTTTTATTGCAGTGCAATAAATTTCTTTTCTCTGTGCCAATTTTGACCACAATGGCAGATGACACATGTACCTCTATATGCCTATATCCATATTGCTCAACATCGCTCAAGCTAAATGTGTAATGGTCCCGCAGACATGGAATGCGTGCTGACGACGCTATCGCTGCAGCGGTCGCCAGCAGGCGGCGGCGCGCAGCTGCTGGCGGCTGCCGAGCAGCGACGCGCGCACTCCATCCTGCAGCGCGCGCTCGGCGGCGCCGCGCACCTCGCCATCACACCCGAGCACCCCGACGGACGTACGTACACACACACACACACACACACACACACACACACACACACAGCGACGCGCGCACTCCATCCTGCAGCGCGCGCTCGGCGGCGCCGCGCACCTCGCCATCACACCCGAGCACCCCGACGGACGTACGTACACACACACACACACACACACACACACACACACACACACAGCGACGCGCGCACTCCATCCTGCAGCGCGCGCTCGGCGGCGCCGCGCACCTCGCCATCACACCCGAGCACCCCGACGGACGTACGTACACACACACACACACACACACACACACACACACACACACACAGCGACGCGCGCACTCCATCCTGCAGCGCGCGCTCGGCGGCGCCGCGCACCTCGCCATCACACCCGAGCACCCCGACGGACGTACGTACACACACACACACACACACACACACACACACACACACACACAGCGACGCGCGCACTCCATCCTGCAGCGCGCGCTCGGTGGCGCCGCGCACCTCGCCATCACACCCGAGCACCCCGACGGACGTACGTACACACACACACACACACACACACACACACACACACACAGCGACGCGCGCACTCCATCCTGCAGCGCGCGCTCGGCGGCGCCGCGCACCTCGCCATCACACCCGAGCACCCCGACGGACGTACGTACACACACACACACACACACACACACACACACACACACAGCGACGCGCGCACTCCATCCTGCAGCGCGCGCTCGGCGGCGCCGCGCACCTCGCCATCACACCCGAGCACCCCGACGGACGTACGTACACACACACACACACACACACACACACACAGCGACGCGCGCACTCCATCCTGCAGCGCGCGCTCGGCGGCGCCGCGCACCTCGCCATCACACCCGAGCACCCCGACGGACGTACGTACACACACACACACACACACACACACACACACACACACACACACACACACACAGCGACGCGCGCACTCCATCCTGCAGCGCGCGCTCGGCGGCGCCGCGCACCTCGCCATCACACCCGAGCACCCCGACGGACGTACGTACACACACACACACACACACACACACACACACACACACACACACAGCGACGCGCGCACTCCATCCTGCAGCGCGCGCTCGGCGGGGCGCCGCGCACCTCGCCATCACACCCGAGCACCCCGACGGACGTACGTACACACACACACACACACACACACACACACACACACACACAAACACACACACAGCGACGCGCGCACTCCATCCTGCAGCGCGCGCTCGGCGGCGCCGCGCACCTCGCCATCACACCCGAGCACCCCGACGGACGTACGTACACACACACACACACACACACACACACACACACAGCGACGCGCGCACTCCATCCTGCAGCGCGCGCTCGGCGGCGCCGCGCACCTCGCCATCACACCCGAGCACCCCGACGGACGTACGTACACACACACACACACACACACACACACACACACACACACACACACACACACACACACACACAGCGACGCGCGCACTCCATCCTGCAGCGCGCGCTCGGCGGCGCCGCGCACCTCGCCATCACACCCGAGCACCCCGACGGACGTACGTACACACACACACACACACACACACACACACACACACACACACCTAAAATCTATACAATGATTGAAATAACCAATCGTACATCTAGGCTGGTGTTGTGTACCTTAATACCTATCTTTGGTTGTTATATTAATTTGATTACCTTATGCTCCCACCAGTGGACTTATCCCTGTACACGGACGAGTCCCAGCTGGACAAGAAGTCCCGCAAACGGAACAGTTCTAAATCCGAGCCACGGAATAAGGACAACTCTAATGCGACTGCTGTAAGTAGATCATTGCACTATTAATCAGTTCTGTTTAGTGTTGTATCCTATCTTATACCTAATAACTATCTTACTAATACTAATACGAAAGTTTGTGAGGGTGTGTATAAAGTTAACACATGGAATGAAAAAATTTAACCGGTATCCCTACAATTCGGTTATGGATTGAATTATATATCTAACCTTTAACTATTTGTATTTAAATGAAACGGGTCTGTATCGCGTTAGATAATTTAACGTATTTTACTCGTGGTCGAGCGGTGTAATCCGCTCGATACGTCGGGTACGGATTTTAGTAAAATACGTTAAATTACCTAACGCGATACAGACCCGTTTCATTTAGTATAATGAGTGCAAATCGTGTGAGTTTAAAAAGTATATTTATTTTTACCCGCGTTATACCAGTTCCCGTAGGAGTTTCGGGATGAAAAATAGCCTACAACCTTCCCGTTGAATGTGGTTATCCAATTCAAAAAGAATTACTCAGATCGGACTGGTCGTGCCTGAGATTTAGCCCTTACAAAGTTAGAAACTATACCTCCTTATAATATTGCTATATATTTTTATTTGACGTTTCGGCCCCATTACAGGAATCGTGGTCACAAGACCACAGTTGCTGTAACGACAAATGAGTAGTGTTGGCTTATACTTAAGAAACTATTTGTATTTGTTAATATAAGTCAAGTTTAACAGCCTCCGTGGTCTTGCGGTTTGAGCGCTCGGCTCACGACCCGGAGGTTCCGGGTTCGATTCCCGGTGGGGAACAATGTCTCACTAAAATCTCTTTGTGAGACTGTCCTCAGTTTGGTTAGGGCATAGCAGGCTGAATCACCTGATTGCCCGAAAAGTAAGATGATTCCGTGCTTCGGAGGGCACGTTAAGCCGTCAGTCCCGGTTACTTTCTACGGATAGTAGTCGTTACATGAGCCATGTCGGAGGCCTTTGGCGGCTCAATAACTCTGACACCAGGATTGGTCACGTTGACCATCCACTCGATGAAGAAGAAGTATAAGTCACTTTCACTGTTTGGTGGATGCCTTTAAATAACTATATTTAACTTGATTCTAGGAGGCATCCCCATCGCAAAAGTTGCGCTCAACGCCGAAACGCAGTCCGAAATCTACTAGAAAAGCTAAGGCCACACCGGCGAAAAACAATAAAAAACAAATAGCGCCAGGTAGTACGCCCGTTGTGGCGAGCACAAGCAAGGTAGGCATAGTACAACGGATTTATAGAAGTGTACGTATCGCCATCACTCATATAATACCTCATTCAGAGTGAGTAATGTTTGTTGTGTTCGCTGTCGCCGTCTCGCTCGCACTCGGAGAGAGTTGTAGGAGAGAGCGGGACGGCGATAATGTCTGTTTAGATTCACAACTTTGGTGATAGTCTAGTCAAAATGTTTTTATCTTGTTCTCTAAGTGTTATCTTTTAGGCGTGTATGTGTAAGTTCCTTTTTTGAGAAATATTGGGTCAAGACTTTAATTTTAATTAAATTATCTATGAGATTGGGTTGATTTTTTTGTCATAATTAATACTTGTTTATATACAAAATCACCAAAGAAGTTGTTTTATGTGTATGATATCTAAACGGACAGAAGCGTAGACTTGTGATTCATAAAAGATAGACGTCGTTTAGTTTTACGTTTCTAATTAGATTTTATTATTGTTTTAATAGAATTTTCGATTAATGGACGAATTTTTATATTCCAATTTCGTATTCAATTATGTGCATGCGATTACAGTGCTTCAAGTGTTGTTAAAATCGAATTATTTGATACATATTTCTGTCTTATTGCTTTGGTGATAAGGGCGAAAATAGTATCGCTTATTTTGATTTTATTTCAATTCTTGTTGTTTACTGTACATTTAATTGCAGACTGCGGTATTAATTGTTGGGTAAAGGTATTTTTTTTCATTGTCATGCCATGCATTGAATGCTGCCTAGCTATGTGATAGAAAATTAAAAAAATAGGTCCTTATGAGTAAATACTACTTTCTTTTATTACCTTTCTGAAATAAAATTTTGAATTCGGTAACCAAAGTTTTGGTCTTCGAAGCATAAAAAAGAAATTGCATGACAGCATGGTTATTTTGCATACAGAAATTAAAATAATATGAAAGAATCTTTACACTAAACTGTAGTTTATTTATCCAAAGATTTAAGTGTATGATTGGATGATCTAGGCTAAAATTATTAACCAAATATCTATTAGATGACGATACTTCTGTAATGCCTAGTTTACACGGGCTTCGTAGCTAAGCGCTTAGTACTTGTCACTAATACTAAGTCCTCATGTGTAAACACGCTGATTAGTGCTTAGTATTAGTATTTGTGAATAGTACAAGTGAATAGAAAACGATCCTATTTACTAAGCGACAAGTCTATACCCCCACCACGATTTACTAAGCACTTGTCGCTTGCTGACCGTGTGTAAACAGCTCGACAAGTTAGTGACAAGTTGTACCGGGAAGTGAAAACACGTGTTTACTTACGTATTTTATTGTGATCATGGCTGCGGAAAGGTGGAATGTCTGGTCACTAATAACTTTTACTGGCTCCAACGTGTAAACGGTTACTTTTCACTTGTCATATTGAGGCTTAGTATAGTGACAAGTACTAAGCACTTAGCTACGAAGCTCGTGTAAACTAGGCATTAGTTAACATAGATTTCCGAATTAGACTAACGTTTTACCTTTCAATCTATTTAACTTTCAATAGTACTAATCGATTCATCATCACACATCATCGCTTGCTTATTGTGTTTTAGCCTGAGTTCTTCTTATTATTTGCAGTTTTATTTTTAATTAAAATGCATGTTAGATGAAATATTATTTTCTATCTTGTAAGATTGAATGACGTCTCTCAGACAAATATAATATTAACTCCCTTTGTATGTATGAACATCTCTGTAATTTAATGAAATATCTTTAAACTTGAGTATGTTTAATAACATGTTGTGAAGTGATAGAAATTGATAATTGATGTTGGATATAAAATATTTAAAACCTGTATAACATATGTAAGTGTTACTGATGATCTCTCCCGATCAAAAAAATCTCAGAGATTGAAGTAATATTTAATCTTTGACATTAGCAAGAACGAACTAACATACCAAAAACGTCCTGTACAAATTCCATTACAGGATAAAGGCCTCTCTCTAACTTAGTATATAATATTTGATTCTTTTCATATAATACTAATAAACCGGTACATTTCAGACGGCAACGGCGGTGTTAGAAAAGGGTAAAGTGTCTCCAAAAAGTTCACCCGCGAAAAGGACGCCCGCGAAACAAAGTAAAGTGGAAAAAGTAGAAACACCCACCCCTGTACGCAAGGGAAGGAGAACGGCTGCTAAAGGTAAATCAATAAACTAGAAAGTATTATAAAAATGCAATTATTTTCTTACTGGTATCGAAATAAATTGGTGAACCACACAAATCTGAAAAAACGAGTTTTAACTTGCATCTTAGCAAGAGAGGACTTGATTGAGAAAATCAATTTGTGAATAAGTAATCAATTTCTAAGTCTTCTTACTATTGTTAATCGTAAGGCTGTATCATGTATGTTGCGTGTTTGTTACTCTTTCGCGCAGAAACTACAGAACACGTCTGTATGAAAAGTTGTTGACATTTGATGTTTGAACCCAAGGGTGTTAGGCATTTTGCATTTGTCCACATCCTCGCCCCTTTTTGCCTAACGTTACCATTAGGCAATCCGGCAATCCGGGCCTGTCTTAATCCACTGAACTGAACACTGAGAAATTATTAAATTAAAGTCAAACTATATTTATATTTATTAAAGCTATCTTCAAAATTCTGTGGCATTGTAGCTTCCAAACCAGTGAACCGATTTTGATTAAATTTTCAATGTTTGAGTGATTTGATCGAGAGTTTTCTTAGCTTTTTTTCTTTGAATTACAGAAGTGAAACCAATAGTGGCGACGCCGTCGACATCTACCGGCAAAACGGGGCGTACGCCGCGGAAGGTCACCAAGAAATAATACACAGACACGTTCGCCGCACCGACATACTCGCAGACATATAGATAACACACGGCGTCTGTGAAGACACTCAAATGTTATTAGCAATCGAATCGGTACAATACTGTGAAGTTATATATAAAATATACTTGGGTAAATGTGTTTCTGTAGTGGGCAATGGAGGGTAAACACGTTTCATCTATAAAAAGAAAATATTACTAGTAAACTTTTTGGTACAGTCAAAGGTAGCCTTAAAATAGGAATACCTTTTCGTGACTACTAAAAAAGCCGAAAGGCTCAACAAAATGTGCAATCTGTTCTAATTATTTTATAATCCTACATGTTTGTCTTCATAAAGTTCTCTATTGAACTTCACATGACGTCTGTGTCTATGAAAGTGAACTTATATGAAACCATCTATGGTATGTAAGTCTATTAGACTAACACCAGCCCTACGATCCGAATCAGGATGTGAGCACTGTCAACGATATCACTCATATCGTCGTTCCGAATCAAAAACAGTGCTAAAACTCAATGACAGAGTTATAAGCAGTGATGTGATGTAAATTTCAATACACTATTTAAAACAAATCAGTAAGACATGCATGCAGTTCCAATGCAGCTGTACCAATTTGACATTTGGCTCACATTTCGCGTTGCAGAAATTTTGCTGTAACCATAATGTAGCAGTAATGACGTCATTCATAATGTCTTCGATATCGCGCTCACGGTGATTCGGAACGATTTGTGAGCGATGTTTCGACGTGACTCGGCACGCAGGGCACGTCTCCGCCAACTAGCGAGAACCGTTGGCCAACAATATGGATAGTTTTAAAAAATGCCATCGGCATTATTTCCGCCTTTTATAAAGGATATATTATAATACTTCTAGAAGCGTGGATTATGTTAATTACATATTTTAAATTGTAATAAAATTCATCATTTACTTTTGATACTTAGGTGAAACTTTAAAACTAAATATTGTTTGAATGAAATGCGTACATTATGTCGGTCGGCTATATTTAATCCATTAATTACTCCGCATTTTATCAGCGAAATACCTGTTTTATTTATTGACATTTTATCTGACGTTTGTGATTGGTCTAAAATTGAAATCAATCGACCAATCGCGGGGAGTTATTTATGATAAAACTATTAGTTAGATTCGGTATAAAGACAGGTAATTTTCAAAATGGCGGATTTTATGATAGTTGAGGTGCGATTGAACCTAAAATCACTGTGTGATAAGGTTTATAACAATTCAGGGCTTTGGAATTATTATTTGTACTACGCCTCTCAGTTAAGGCGGTAAATGGGATTACACTTGTATGAAAAAGTAAAATAAGTTATTTTTTCGTGTAGGGATCTTTTTAAGCGCCATTTTAGCGTATAAACTTTACGGTGTTGCATAAATGTTATATGCCATTCAAGAATGAAACCTATTTGCGCCTTAAAAAGGGACGATGTACTTTTTACAAATAGATTTTGTATGACACGTAATTATTTTGTGCAATTTTTCTTGTATGGAAATTCAAGGTTGAGCGCTCAATGATCCAGATTCTAATATTATATATTTTAATTACTATTGCGCAAACCTACTTCTATCTATCTAAAAGATATTCTAAAATTATTTGTACTTATTATGTTCAATGAGTGAAAATATGTCATCACATCTTTTTTTAATTTTTGAATGAGAAGACCTTTTAGTAATTTATTTCTTTTTATTTTCAAAAAGTTATACTTTTTTGTACATCGAAAGCATAATCATGGTTAAAAATATAAATTATCTATTGTAAAACTGAAATTGTCTTTGCATAGTACATTTTTTAAATATAAAAATAAAAATAGCACAATTCGTAGTTTACAAGAGGAATTTATATGTTGCTTGTTTTTAAGGATTAATATAAAAAGTATCTGTTGTCGATATTTTTAATAGCTCGGTGAATATTGGAGTGGTAAGGAATTATTTAATAATTATATAAATTGCCACAAAAATACGAATATCCTATTAGTCCATCGAAATGTTACATTTTTTAGGCCTAACCTTGCGTTTTTTAGAGGACGCAATTTTATTTTTTTGACGTGTAGGGGGGGTCAGTATAAAGCTAAAAACAAGTTTGTGGGGTCGCCACCCTTGTCCCACGGCCGCCATCTTCAAAATAGGGGTTGAAATGGTTTTTACGATATATCTCTTAAACTATTAATTTTTTTTAAAAACATTGTTAACAGTTTTGTTGCAAATTAAATTCTCTACAACTTTGGTCAAGTAACTTTTTGTCGTAGAACTATAAATAAAAATGTTATAAGCGAAAATTTTCAGAAATTCGAAAAGTAAAAATAAAAGACATAAGGGACATTACAGCTGCACGTACGTGCACGTACGTGCACGTACGAGCACGTACAGCCCTACCATAAGCATGTCCAGACATTATGTGCTGTACACAGTTCTCAGCATAAATTAATTTGAAGATATCCTCGAGTCCACTACCAGACATGATATATCCAATCGCACCTATGAACGACATATTATGAGCAAATGGAACCCACATAATCGAACTACGACCTTCGATAGATCGGTATTAGGATCAGCAGCACCTGTAATGTCCCTTATGTCTTTTATTTTTACTTTTCGAATTTCTGAACATTTTCGCTTATAACTTTTTTATTTATAGTTCTACGACAAAAAGTTACTGGATCAAAGTTGTAGAGAATTTAATTTGCAACAAAACTGTTAACAATGTTTTTAAAAAAAATTAATAGTTTAAGAGATATATCGTGAAAACCATTTCAACCCCTATTTTCAAGATGGCGGCCGTGGGACAAGGGTGGCGACCCCACAAACTTGTTTTTAGCTTTACACTGACCCCCCCTACACATCAAAAAAATAAAATTGCGTCCTCTAAAAAACGCAACCCCAAATGTAACTTTTCGATGGACTATATCATAAGCTAATGTTCTCGCAGCTTGCTAATTGATTATGCAATAACTATGAACAAGATATGGATAAATAGCAAAATACTTCCTATAAATTATATTGAAGTTCCCAGGTTTCTTAAATAATCAAATGTAAAAAATAATAATTGCTGGCTGTCTCCAGTGTGTACCGAGCTTTAAACTAATGATTCTAATGAAGTGTTGCCCTATCTGATATTACGAGACGGTTGAGCTGATAAAAGCGCTTTTTCGATGATCCATAATGTATCTCGAAAGTTTCAAACTTATTTGGTGCGCTTTCATCAACTTGACAGAAAAAATATATTTTACATCGCGTATGTAGATGATTTATATTAAAATAACTAAGCAATAAGATGGCCCTTGACATACTTATGTAAGTACATTTTGTAAATTTTATTATTTTTCATTATTTTATAATTTGTCGGAAACAAAATGAATTCAGATGTTTAAGTACTAACATAATTATTAACCGGTTTGATTATGAACACTGTAAATATTTTTTAAATTAACAATTCATGTAACATTTCGCATAAGGGTGTTGGTGCATTTATTCGCGACATTCTAACATAAGTGTTTTATGTTTCTCATACGATAGAATCGATCGACAGCATTTTCGTTAAGTGCCTTCAAATCTGGTATTGAGAGGCCTATATTATATTAAGATTTTATCGATAATTTCTTGCTCAAATTAGCGAAAGATAGTAGACTTTGGAATTGTCGTTTCATTTAGAACTTTCATAAATCAACTAATATAATGTTGATAAGTCAACTCTGTCAGGAATTGTCCTAGTTGTGTGAAAGCACCATCCACTATTCTCCGCGAATAAGTGCGATCAACCCTTATTGTTAGGTATGATACGAAGATGATATTAATCTTCTAAATTTAGGCAATAGCTACTTTCATCTATAAGTTTAGATTAAAATTTGGAATGTTGCACGATTGACGGAAATATTGTATATCAGTACAAAGAATTTAAAAGAAATATTATCAAATGTTTTATCATGCGTTTTTGCTTCAATATGAAGTGTATTTTGATATGAACAATTGTTTTCGATATGGTGGATAAATGCTTTGTTGCATGGAATAATGTCTCAAAATTAAAACCCGATTTGGACCAAACGTTTCAAAATTAACTATATTCACTGCCTGCTCTTATACAAAGTCTATTCAGTGATTGTTTCGGAGCGTCTTCTCAATTTTTGTTAGTATTAAGGAGAGGTGATAATGATAAGATCATGGGGCTCATACTTTTGTATGCCATGCGAAGCGATAGTGAACCCGTTACATCACTATCCGATTTATATTTTGTTTTAGGGTTCCGTCGGCTGTTGACGGCTCCGCAACATTTTTGTTATTTTGTTTTCCATATAATAAGTAACAATATATAAGTTGTTAAAAATCATATAAAAACTGAACTGTTTCGAGTGTGTGTGAAACATATTAGCGAATATAAGAACCTAAGTTGTAGGTATTTTTAAATAGGTTAATTTCTAAAGAACAGATAAGATTTAGATATAAATTATTGTGTGTGTATTTTCTGTTAATAAAGTGTACCTAAATGGGAGAGAATGTATGTGATTGTGGTTAAGACACTGGTACAATAGTTGTAAAACATATTTTAGCGTTTTTATACAAAAGATATCAGTTGGAGAGTACTATTGTAACAGAAAGTCCACAAATTTATATGCAATTCAAAATAAATATAATAATTTAAGAACATTATTTGTTTTATTTGTATTCCTCTTATATAAGTACTCAGCAGGGTGGGTTTTAGACTCCTAGGAGCCCCTGAGAGTCTGAAGTTAGCTCTAGGCATTTAGGGTCCATGTAGAGGCCATTTTAAAGATTTAACAATTGAAACAAAGTGCAACGAAAATTTGTTTTATAGGTTACAAGCTCAAGCTGTTTTCCATGACGTCATTCACGTGTATAGGATTACAGATAATTCCGTCGCTACATCTGTGGAGGTTTGAGAAGGTTCAAACGAGGTTTTTGTTTACAAGGAATACCTTGCAAACCTTTAGTTTGAAAAAATAAGATTACCAACTATTTTTACTGATTTTTTTCTAGTTTACCTTTGACAATAATGCGAAGCGTTTTCGAAGCGTCTTTATAGCTTGTGTAATTGATATTTAATGTTTTTGTATTTATAAGTGGTCTTCCGGGGTGTATCACCGCAAGGGGTTCGAAAATGTCATTATTATTGCGCAGATTTATAGTTTTGGGGATATTGCATATTTTCAGTTTAGATCATGTGTCAGGTTAGGTATTGAAATAATATTTTACTAGGTAGTTAGTTCTTCGCGATGCCACCACACTCAATCTATCTATGATTTAACTTTCATCAATATTGGTTCAGTAGTTGAGGAGTGTAATAGACAGACTGGCATATAACGATAAGTAGGTTTATGCCTGTTGTCCAGTTGTCCTCGCTAGGGAGAGGGATTGGGAATATAATATTATTAGCAAAACACAAATATCATAAAAAAAAGACGTATTTCAAACATCTAATTCACATTTAATCATCTTCAATAGTTTCCAAAGGGTACTCGGTCATAACAAGTCCCCTAGTCCACAAAGCATCAGCAAGTTGAATTTTCTCAGCATCGGTGGGTAAATCCAAGTTCTCTATACATACATATTCAGGGTATGAAGTTATCAAGGTTTCTATAGCCGGTGCAAATTCTTCTTCAAGCTCAATGAACGGCAACTCACTACCGTGATACTCCAATGAGTTTTCAACATAGTAATACACCCTAATCTTATCTTCTGATACCATTCTAAGGATATTCTTACGCAACAATCTTATCTTGGTATCAATGCCTAGCTCTACTCTATTTACAACTTTCCCATTTTCCACCATGACATCAGTGTCCCCAAATACTGTTACCGCTTTCTCCATATCACTAAGAACTGGTGGTAATGCATCGGTTTGGTAATTCTTGTTCATCTGATCCACTGCATCGTCTATTGGCAAATGATCAGCAATACTGTCAAATAGATTCTTAACCAAGTTGAAGATTTCAGCTCTCCGAGGAGTGTTTGAATCTGAGTGGACTAAACCAAAATGATCATAAATATCAAAGGGTAGGCCTTGTCTGAACTCAATTCTTTCACTTATAGCTACTTGAAGTGCGGCAGGAATCAACTTCTCAAATAAATCAGCCCATGAATGCTTCTGGTACATGCTGACAGTGACATGGAGGGAATGTTCTCCTTCAATGGTAACTCCTTGGTGGATGTAACCTCTCGGGAAGTATAACAAGTCGCCAGCCTCCAATGTTACCTCCATGATAGGTTCACCAATTTCACTTTGGTCAAAATTCTTTGAAGACACCCTAGGTAATACTTCCTTCTCACTCAATGGTTTGTATATGCGCCAGTGTTTTTTGCCCTCAGTTTGTAGTATAAAGGCTTCTATGTCATCATAGTGAGGGGCAAATCCTTGGCTGTCCGGTGGAGTTAAATAAGCATTGGCACCAACAAATGAGTTGAAGAATTCCTGTAAAGTTGCGTTAAGTAAATGGAGCTTTGGTATGTATGTCTGTGGGTTCAGAAGTCTGACACTGCAGCCATTAAGATAAAAATCCCAAACTAAATGTGGATGAGCCCTGCCTTCAGGGTTATGCGTCTCTCTAACCCCATCAACGTAAGATGTCACGTCAATATTCTTAGTAAACTGTATATTCTCATTCCTCAACATGTCATCTATGATTGGTGTTGTAACAATCTCTTTGTAGTACCCGGCTTTGTTGCGAGAAATGTGAAGTGGTTTCTTTTCCCAAACTCGGTTGAGAAACTCGTTAGGGTCGTATGGGGCTATCAGCCATTGGAAGACCTTTAAGCCTTCTTCTACACTGTCCGTCTGTACTGGTTCGAAATCGAAGCTGGCGTTTGAATGGGAATCTGCTTCCTCAGTCTCAGAATCAAGAACTATGGGAGCTGGTATCAAAGTAGGGGCTTCGTCTGGTTCAGACACTTTACGTGGCGGTTTGGCGACCATTTTGGCGACATTCTTGGCTGATTTAGACTTCTTTTTCTTATGCGACTTCTTCTTATTTATACCTTTGGACACCTTTTCTTTATTTACCTTATTTTTGACCAACTCTGCAGCCTGTTTGATTGTTTCTTCCGGAATTTCTATAGAAGTCTTGTTAATCTGTTTCTTCTTATCTCTTGCCTTCTTTTTCTTGTCCTTGTTGGTATTTTTATTGGCTTTGTAAATAGCAAACGCAGATACAGGAGAATCCATTTTCACTTAATTAAAGACTTGATTATTAAAGTAGTATCAGTAGAATTACTTATATTGTGTTAATATGACGGAGTTAACTAATCAAAACTGAATTCCAGTCATAAGCTTGCTTAAATACAAAATAAATAAATATCGATCGGCAAGCGTAATAAAATGTGATTTTTCTAGGTTAGGTTTTTGTTTACTGTTAGGGATGGGTAAAAAATATCGATATATCAAAATATCGATATTTTTTCAGAAAAATATCGATACTAATTAGCGATATTTTTTTCCGCGATATATCAATTTTCGATATTTATTTTCAGATATCAAAATCGATATATTTTTAAAGCTCTGCTGTCTGCTCATGCGTCACATCATGATTTTGACCAATCCGATTTCTTAAATTTAGAAAATATGCAGTATTTTTTTGTTTTTTTTTTATGTCAAGCAATTCGATTTTTTTTTTAATAATAAAACTTATGTTTGAAACAGCCAGATGTGTATTTGTTTTAAAATTTCGATAATTTAGGCAATTTTTATAAATAATTGCAAATTGGGCAAAAAATATCGATATATCGAAATATCGATATTTCTTGGGTGATATATATCGATATATTTGAAAAATATCGATACGATAAATATCGATATTTTTTTTCCATTTGCCCATCCCTATTTACTGTGTCAAATTGTCAATGTCAGTCAACTTCAGTCAAGTCAAAATGATTAATTTGTAAATGTCAGTTTCAATGACATTAATAATCGTAGAACATGGTCGGTGAATTTTGTATATTATGCATAACCAATGTCCAACCAAGGGTCCTTCCGGGATCTAAACAGCCGGCCTCAGCGCTAGCGATTTTGAAAAATTCACTCGGAAAAAGTTGTTATTTTTTTGTGCATTTGTTATCTCTTCGTTTGCTAATGCACTGATTTTGAAAATTCTCGATCTCAATGATCCCATTATTTACTATTAGGTTAGTAATGAAATTCATAATTATTTTTAAGCTTTATTATATTCATTTCTTTGGATACAGTGGCACTCTAAGCTTAACACTTCTGTAGGTAGTTTTTCTATTCTAATGTCTATTTCTATAAACAATGTTACAATGATTATATTGTTACACAGAGATTAAAAAGTGTTTAAAGTTTTCAACTAGCTATTAATCGTGTGTTTATTTATTTGTAGGTCACAATTCACAAAAGAGTTCGACTAAATATCCGCTAGAGACGTTAGAACAGGCATATGCATAGATAACCTGGAATTAAAGCTTTTATACTTATAATAAAGTGTCTTTTTTCTTAAAATTATAAAGGGTTTCCAAGTGACCTAAAGTAAAGGGTGTTTGATATAGTAATGCACACAATAGGTTTTTAAAGTGCAAAATATGAATACCTTTATATATTATTATCAACAAATTACATACCTATTTATTACACGTATTAAGTAGAAGTTTACGGTATATAAATTATACATATTTTTTATATTCCCACGAATGTTGAGACGAACACGCAATACAATATATTTGTTAAAATAAATACTTTTTATTCTAATAACATTTTAGTTACAGCTTTCTTACAAAAAATAGAAGAATTTATCTATGATTCTAATAGTTTTTTTTTAAATATTGTCTTTGTTTGAGTTTCGATAAAAACGGTTAAAGAATTTCAGAATGGCCACTAAGATCTCTAAGAATTTTGTTTAATAAAATTTAGTGGGTTAAAAATTAAAAATATACCTACTAAATCGCGAATTTAGGCATACCTAAATGAGTGATTATTAGGCATGTCTTCTGTAAAGCATGCCTCATTTTTTTTGTTTTACAGGGTTATGTCACAGCCTTACAGTAAACATACAAAAAAATCACACAGCTAAATAAAAATACGAAGTTATTTAGCTTGACTATCGTTCTATTAGTTTTCGCATATTTTTTAAATGATTCTCTATTTTATTTACTTTATGGTGTATAAATAAATATTTAAATTTTTTTGATAAATATAACGATGTTCTCTCCAACATATTGATAATTTAATTAGATTTTACATAAACTTATTTTTTAATAAATAGACATTTATATTTATAGAAAAACGCTTTTTATTCAGCGTATAATATATGTGAATTTATATAATATGATTGGTCTTCTATCACACATACACATTGATAAGTCCGTGAGTACCAACCACCACATACCTTAAACTTACGACGACGGTTAGAAAAAAAAATAGAAAAGAGGTTAGAATTTTTTTTGCTTTTTCTATGCCCTAGGCTAAGAAACTACCATGTTATTTTTAATTCCACTAGGTAATTTGTTTTTTTTTTGGTAGGTATACAATACACATGATATTATAAAATGAGATATAATATTATTGCTCAAATAATAATAAAATAATAGTGGTTTAGTAGGAGTTAGGCGTTGATGAAGCGGCTTCCATCATTATATCTATGGAAATAAATCATCAAGTACATTTATTAAAATTTTGCCAATCATTTTCACCAAAACGTACTATAAACCAATTAAAATTACAAAAATTCATAAATATTTTTTATTTTATTTTATTTTATTTTATTTTAAAATTTTCTAGTATTTTTTTTCTAAATTTTTACTTTTTTCAAAGAATTTATCAGAGTTAAACTCTGTGATGGAAGTTTCAACGATATGACAGCTGTGTTTACAATTTGAAGGTCAGAGTTTTACTTGAATGATATGGTAACTTTTTAAATACACAGATAAGTTATTAATGTTCTAGAGAACCACAGTGATAAGCGACTGGCCTTATGAACCGTATACTTTTACAAGAACATCATGTCAGTCTGTTTTACTGATATATTTTGTTACATTGTGACCGTAATTTTAAAACCCCGCAAAATATTGCAGAAATTTATTTTTTTACTAAAAAACAATATAGAAAAGTGTGAAAATTTTGCAAAACTTTGTCAGTCTTATTTCAAACTCAGTACATGCAGTACGTGAGTGTTGCCAGTAGAAAATGACAGTTAAAATGACGTTTCGTTTCGAAAAATTTAAACGTTGGGACGGTCAAGAAAGGGTTAAATTATACATAACACTACGCTTACAACACAAGTGAACATTAGGCACACATACTAAAACTAAACACTAATTTTTCGTAATTAGATACTACATTAATTAAATTACACCGCGATTAATTTTGTTCTTTTTTTACAGATTGCTAAAATGAGCAAAAATGTTTCAAGTAAGAGTATCAACAAAAGTTTTTAAAAAGCATCTAAAATATTTATGCATGCATGTCAGGAGACGAAAGTAACTTAAATCTACTTACATGAATAATATTTTTTTGTATTTTTAGTGTTTTTATTTTTATTTTTGATACATCATTAATATTTGGACATCCCATATTCTGAGCCGGTTGTTATTTTTATTGCAAAACAATTTAAAGTGTATATAGGCGTTACAATAGTTATTACAATATCTGATCGTTATAATATTAATAAATTTCTCTAAATCCGCGAAGGTACAACATTAAATAATAATTACTGACGTATATAAACATCATCAATATTATATTTTTTAAATTTAACGGTCAACCATACTTTTGGTTTATCATTTAAATTTTAAATTCATCGACGATTTTTGTAACTGTCGATTGTTTGACATCAGTTAAAATTGAAATTCAAACTCGTGGCCGGTGTTCGTCCGCCATTTGTCAGTTGCTGTAGTCTGTGGTTTAGTGAACGCGCATGTCGCGCGCGTGGACCGGGGTGGTGTCCTCGGGGCTCGGGCTGTCATCGAGATGCGGTCGGATGTGGACGACTGAGCGGCGTTGCTCGTGGCTATAGTCATCCCTCATCACGAGCCCTCCCAACCCATACCCTGGACCCATGACCCCTGAACCACTGAGCCGCATCTTCTCTGGATCTTCATCAAGTTTCACAGAAGAGAACACTGTCGATAGATTCAGTTGTGGAATGTCGTAGAATACAGTCAGAGTCAGCACCAGGAATGTCAGGCCGAGGAGCAAGTAGACTGAAAACAAATACAATTTCTGATTTTCATATTGAGCATTATGAGGCATTGTGTATTGCGAATGGAAATACGTGTTTAATGCACACAGCAACCACTACTATCTTGTTACAATAACTTCAAGTTTCTTTTAATTATGTATAAAATTGCGATGAACGGTATACTTACAGGTAGTAGCCACCTTGTAAAGAGGTCGGTAAGGTTGTCCGGGCGAGTCGCCAGGGATGTAATCACCCAGTCCGATGGTAGTGAGCGATATGAAGCAATAGTACAGTGAGTCCAAAAAGTCCCAATCAGGCTCTAAGTACGCGAACACACCAGCCGGCACCAAGAGGAAGAATACTATCAGGACCATAACTAGAAAAAAAGAAACAAGAATAAAAATGGCGCCATTTTTTTTTGTCTTGGGATTCCTAAATGATTGAAATAGCAAAACCACAGAGTACAACATCATATTGTCTACAGAAGATGTGTAGGTAGTGTAGGAATTTTATGCTTTTTAAAAGATGGCGATCCTTTGAACTTACCAATAATAGTCAAATGCACGAGACGTATAGTGAAAGGCCTGTACAGATGCCCTAGGCCCGCGTTGAGGGCTCGCAACAGGGAAGTGGCTGGCAACAGTAGTCGTTCCACCAGAGCCGACAGCAGCACCAGAGTCAGAGGGATCCCAAGCAGCGCGTACATCATGCAGAACAGCTTGCCTGGCTTCGTCAGCGGGGTCACGTGACCGTAGCCTGGAGAAAAGGGTATTTACGATTAGGAAATTAAAGTGTTTCAAAAGTTTTTTTTAAAGAAAAAGTTTTATATATTACATGCGGATCAATTAGAGCTTCTATTCTTTTGAAATGTTGACATACTGGATAAATGCAGCTATGGCCTACAATTCTAAGATGCTAAGTTTTTAGTTTTGACTATAGATCATGCCTTTTTTGGCTACATCTTAACTCAAAGTCGTAAATTCAGTAAGGGTTAGCAAAATTTCCAAAAATGTAGATATAGTATTGATTTGATTTTTTCCTATCCTGAAACTAAACTTATAGTTATGCTACCAAGCAAGCACTTCTATCACTATTTTCATCCTCCTACCTGTTTTAGTTGTAAGTTTATAACAGTAACTTTAAAGTCTTACCAATAGTAGTGACGACAGTGGAGGAGAAGAACAGCGACTGTCCGAAGCTCCAGTTGGGTCCTCCGCTGACGTTCAGCGAGGCCGATACGCCGCGGTTGCTGGCGCGGACCACTTCATCCAGCAGGGCCTCGAGGTCATCAGCTGGAACAAGGTAAAGATCATTATTAACATCAAAAGTAACAAAAACCGTTAAAACCGTTAAGAATTTATCAAATTATTGTATCGGGGATGCGATGTCCTCCAATTTCTTGGCAGAGTTGAATTAAACTTTTGATACCATGTTTTAACTAATTGAGAATATTCATCGATTATAGATGCGAAATTCATGTTTCTATCAATGAGAGATAGACTTATTTATGTAAAACTTTTCTTTGTGCTTTCGCAGAGCATCTCATAAAAATGTAAAGCTATAAAAACATTTATTATTGTCGATTATCAAAGTTACGACTCTCCCCGTACAATCCAGGAAGCTATCAAAATATTTAAAGACTGATAATATGAAATCGAGTCAGATCTGAAAAGGGCCATGAAATTTCACCAACGGAAATGAGATTTTTGTATTTTTATTTTCACTATGGTACCTACTTAAAAGTTCGCAAAATACATATTTTTCCCTCGTCTTCGCTATCGCTAATGATCGTCTTAAAATCATCTGTTATTGTTTTGTTACCATCATCATTCATTCATCGCTGATCATTTATTTACTCAAATTACATTTGGTCAACTACCTATTCAAATTTATCCAAAAAATACATAACAACTTTCCAGAACAATGTTATTAAGCACTAATTCATAGTAATTTCTATAATGCGGTAAGGTTAGCAAAAAGGTTCGTAATTTGATGTCCGGTCGCCATTTTGCCTGCGCGGTACATACCGTTCTCTTGGCGCGAATATCGCGTTTCGATTCACACTTCATACATTATTCATTTTCATTCAAGTCTCGGGTGAAATCTAACTTTGAACACCAATACAAGTTGAGGAATCTATGGGTATTATGAGAAGTACTATGGTAGGTTTGATAAATCATTTGGGTATGATAATGTTAATGTTGATTTTGTTGAAATTATCGATATCTAAGGAATAAAATGTAGAAAGAAAGTTGTTAAATAGAATCAAGGATAGAGAATTCTACATAAGGGACTAGGTTATGTTACGTTGCTATATGTTTCACCCTGTAGGTAGGTATATATTCTGTATGCTTGAAGAAAACATTTTATATTTTTTTGTAGTTTTCAACAAAGTCAAATACATACGCTCTATACATTTAATACATACGCCCAAAAATACAAGTTACAAAAAAGTTTTCATTCCACCTAAGATGGGGCGGCATAACCACAATTTCCCGCCAATAAAGCTATTCGTTCACGTTATTATATAATACAGCGGCGGAGCGCGCGAACTTTTAATTAATGCGATTACACGCGAACACTTGGCAAATGTTACATTTTTTATTCAATTTACTTACAAAAAAAAACGAAGTGAACCTTGTAAGAAGATTTTTACATAAACGCTTTTTGATTCGAGTTCATATTGAGTTAATTAAGTAGATTAATGGATGTGGAATATTTAGTCTGTTGCTAGGTGAACAAATAGGTACTACCTCCTGGGTTATTAGATTTTGGTAGGTAATTCTCTATTCAGTTGGTTTGTTAGATTATTTTCTCGAATCGTACAAAATCCTTGTAGAAAATTACTTTTTGCGTATTTTCGCCCAAATGTCTTTGACCCCTGTCTGTTGTAATATTTAATAATATTGGTGAGATTGGAATGAAATAAAAAGTAAAAATCTTTTTTCTGTGTCTCTCTGTGTATAGGTCTTCAAGTCTTCAAGTCTTGAGAATGAATCTTTGGATCATGGTTGACTCAATCCATTTTAAATATAATTATTATCTATAAGTTAGTTATACCTATTGCAAGAAAACATTATGTATTACAAATGCGTAGGTCATGACATGACTGTTATATAAAATATTAATAAATTAAACTATCATGTTTACAATATATGTCTGATATTAAGTATCTATCGAAAGTAGACCTTAGCACCTATTAAGAGTGCACATCCATTAAATTAGAGATAGTAAGGCTAAAATGAGATATAATATCTGGGCTGAGGAAAGGATCTAGGTACCAAACCAAGACTTAGGCCGTATACAGAATCCAGCTTTCTTTCTTCTTATAAGCGCTTCAACTTATAAGCGCTTACCGGCGCTTGACAGTGCTGGTCCATTCTACACTAAGAAAGCAGGTTAAAGCAGACCAAGCAAAATGTCAGACTCATCGGACGATGATTTGGTTTTGTTAGAAATGGCTTTCTTAGAATTTTAAATGGCAGCGCCCAGCGCTGACCAGCGCGTGTTGAAGCTTGTCGGAACTTGTCGGCACCGTTCAGTGCTTATCGGCGCGCGTTCATATATTTTTCTGCGCGGGTTATCAGCGCTTTCAAGCGCCGGTAGTGGTTATAAGTTTCCAGCTTTCTTTCTGTATACGGCCATAGGCCCCTTTTACAGAGACACGGCGCAGGCGACACCCGTCACGTGCACTGCCGCGTGACGATCCATTTCACACATACGCGTGTAAAAACGCTTCTCCGTAAACGCACTCACAAAAAACTAAGTTCACGGATATCTTCGTTCCTTTACAGAATCCGTGGTCACAGAAGCCTAAGGGTCTTATTCGCTTATTAACAACATTTTAGTTACCAAATGGTTTGTCCCTTTCCGATGAACGCTATTTATGAAGAGCAAAAGAGACAAAACAATTTTAAACAGTACTTTAGTTATAGAGCGTTTATGAATAAGAGGGTAAAAATCACTACATAGTATAAAACAAAGTCGCTATTTTTGTCTGTTTGTCTGTCTGTATGCTTAAATCTTTAAAATTACGCAATGGATTTTGATGCGGTTTTTTGTAATAGGTAGAGTGATTCAAGAGGAAGGTTTTTATGTAAAACAATCCCGAAATTCCCACGGGAACGGGCACAATGCGGGTAAAACCGCGGGGCGCTGCTAGTTTAAAATAAAACCGAAGTGTATCCGTAAATGTACTTTCACATCAAAATGAGTAGTGTTCGCTTAACCTTATATAACGTCTTATATTTGAATTTAGTCCCCGCGATTCCGTCAATAGTCCCTTATCCCTATCCACCTGTTAATCCCAGTGGCTATGCCCGTCCATGAGACAAATGGGAAAAATAATTTCATAAAAAGTTATAAATAATCAAAGTAAACCTAACAAAATACTTGACTAAAATCCTATAAATTACTAAGCTGAACGTGTTATAAATCATACTGCCTTATAGTCTAGCTATAGTTAAGACTTGTCTATACTCTATGCTCTGGCCGTACTAAGCTCATGAGACCCAATAATAATATTATTCCGTGTAAATGATATAATCATCTAAACATTTCTGATCTACTCAGCCACCTCGGTGGATGCATCCTTACAGTCCGTTTACACTTGTCTGTCGGCCTGGATTAAAATCGGACGATTTATGGCAGATAAATTCGTATGAAGCTATTCACACTTGTCAAACCACAATATGTCTTTACCGATAAAAAACAGAGAGGTGTGGATACACAATTTAAATCCGGATCCAACAGTCAACAAGTGGGAAAGTACGCTTAGTGGTACTAAATAATTACAAATTGACTTATAAACAACGATAACGCAGCAACAGTCGCGTGCACCCACCCTGGGGGTATATGCCATTTGATAACCTAACGACTTGTTAACGTACGACTGATGTCATAATTGGACTTTACTGACCGCAGACGAAGTATATGAAAACTTCTTTGTATTAAAGGACAGCCGAAATAGGTACGGACTGCCGAAGTAGGTACGAACTTTATACTCGTAATTGGTACGGAGGTGATTTGTGAGTAGGTAGCTTTATTTTGTCGAAAAAAGAAAAACTCAATGAAATTGGCCTGGGTTCTTTATTAGTACCTACCTATTTTTATCTTACCTACCCATTTTTTGTATAAATTCAACTATGTTATACATACTTAGGATAATAATAGCAACAGCGCATAAGCAACTATGAGCGCCCTGCGGATTTGCTCGCGTTGTACCTATCCTAAAAAAAATTCAAATGAAATGAGGCCTAATAATTTTTGAATATGGTCATCATATTAATGAAATGACGCCCATTTTTAGTATGTGGTTATTATTAAAACGAATTTGTCAAATCCCACTGGTACATTCATCCATGCTAGTGCGTTCAGACAAACAAGCTCTTTATCTGTATTATATGAATATAGATGACTAGCGGTGTCCTGTGGCTTCAGTGGCGTTTTAAAAGTATTTTTTGCTTACCGCGATACCTGTTCTATTAAACTGCATTAAAACTTCCATAGTAAAAAAGGTAAAGATAAATCACCAATATTCATTAACATTTACAAAGATGGAATTATAATTAAATTAAACAAATATCGCAACACTAAACTAAGACGATAAACTTTTTTTGTAGTGGCAACATTGTAAATGTCGAAGTCATATACTATTTTATTCAGTTTTGGCGCCAAAGAGGTTCATTTATTGTGAACTATGCGGTGAACTACCTTTGAAAGAACATCATCAGAGACGAATGGGCAAGAAAGTCCATAGCTTTCCCTATATACTTTCTTCTATTACTTATTTATTACTTACTAGCCGCGCCCCGCGGTTTCACCCGCGTTAGGCCCGTTCCCGTGGGAGTTTCGGGATGAAAAATAGCCTATAACCTTTCCGGTGAATGAAGTTATCCATTACTAGCAGCGCCCCGCGGTTTTACCCGCGGAGTGTCCATTCCTGTGGGAATTTCGGGATGAAAAATAGCCTATGTTACTCGTGGATGATTTAGCTTTCGAATGGTGAAAGAATTTTTAAAAACGATCCAGTAGTTTTTGAGCCTATCCATTACAACCAAACAAACAAAGTTTTCCTCTTTATAATATTAGTGTAGACAAAAAGAATTATTCAAATCGGACAGGTAATTCCCAAGATTAGCTCGAACATACAAACAAACAAGCAAACTTACAAATTTTACCTCTTTATAATATTAGTAGGTATAGATTAAGTATTTCTTCTGACTTAACATAATTAACTTGAACAGACAGTCACATCGACTTTATTTATCGGTACAGATTTCCTTAAAGCTATGCATTTATATTGGTTATTGTGGCGATGTTTTATTCATTTTATTCTCTCAGATTTGCATATTTATTATAATGCATTATTTTCTATGGTTTTTTATTCCCTGTCTGGGTCGATTATTTTTTTCTGCTGTAGATAAATAGATCTATTATGTATGTATGTCGTAGGATAATTTGATACTTCGAATCTTCGCGGAAATCCTAGGGGTTTTGCGAAAATGCGGATAATTAGACATAGGCAACCGGCTAAAACTAGGTGTAGCCGCACTTCGGGTATTAGCCGTATGTCATTTTAATGAAAAGAGAGAGTTTAAACATGAAAAAAAAAATAACCCTAACCTACCGAATTACTTACTATTCGGTAGGTTAGGGTTATTTTTTTTTTCATGTTTAAAAGTAAGATTTGATAATTAAAAGTAAGATTTGATAATTTTTCGCCTATGTCTAATTATCCGCGTTTTCGCAAAACCCCTAGGACTTTCGCGAAGATTCGAAGTATCAAATTAACCTACGACATGTATTTACATTATTATTAAATAACAAGTTAATAGTATAAAACTAACATGTTTGAGTGTTTAGAGACCAGAGAGGTTCTCAATTGTCCAAAGATTTGATTGTGTATGTTCGTTAGGCTGTGTGGTCTGTGATGTTCGTGGTTCGAGCATAATCTTTTTTTTAGATTGATATTGAGACATTTGATATTGTGTTGAGATATATCTTATATATAAAATTCTCGTGTCACAGTGTTCGTTCGCGTACTCCTCCGAAACGGCTCGACCGATTCTCATGAAATTTTGTGAGCATATTGAGTAGGTCTGAGAATCGGCCAACGTCTATTTTTCATCCCGAAATTCCCGCGGGAACGGGTACAACGCGGGTTAAACCGCGGGGCGCAGCTAGTTATAATATAGGGATTGGATTTCCTTTTTCAATCTAAAAATTGTGAAGAGGTAAAATTTGTAAGTTTGTATGTTCGCGCTAGTCTTGGGACCCACCAGTCACATTCTAATTCTTTTTGTAATAGGTAGGTCTTTTTCATTCCAAAATTCCCGCGGGAACATGCACAACGCGGGTAAACCGCGGGGCGCTGCTAGTAAATAAAAAGAACGTTTGCACTGAAAGCAATAACATAGACTGTTACGCATTAAATAAATAGCAAATTGCATTTACGATGCACGTACTTGTTATCAACTCTGTTTATTTTAGTACATAATTATAACTCTCATTTAATTCCTACCCCAACATTATGTAAATTCATACATAAGAATAAATAGAACACTTTGTGAAAACGCACATCAAACATACTATGTACTATGGTCTTGCTTTTGAATTTTTAGTCAAATCCGTTTAAGCTTTAGAAGACAGACTTTATGATTCTAATTATTGTATGCATTTTTATGTAAGACAAACATAGTATGATATAGTATGACATAGTATGATATATTGATATATTTATTTATTTATATATGTTTATAAATAAGTACATAGGTGCATTATATTGAAATAGCGGATGAGATATTATAAACCCCAAGGTATAGTTGTACATCAGCGTCTATTTTTTGGATACTTTTCATTCCAACTGGTAGATGTTGTTTTTGCCACAACATTATTATTAAGTTAGCTCTGAGCTTCGCAAATGACCTTGTAATCCGAGTTTATTAGTTTTTTGTAGATTGCTGCTTTATTTTGTTTTGAAAATGAGTCTCGCGTTTTGCCGGCACTTTAGACAGAGTATTAGAAAAATATTTTCCTTTACGTAAAATAAAAATTTAAGACAATTTCGCTTACCACGGTGGCAAATATTATTTCTATTACTTCGCTAACTTTTTCTTAACTACTAAACTGATTTTGATATAGTTTTTGTATTTTTGTAAACTAATATAAACTTTCATCTCGAAGGTTCGGTTTTTTTGTTTATTTGAACTCATCAATGACGGAAACTACCAATCCATTTTGAATAATTCATGCTGTATTGGATAGCTATATTCAAAGGATATTTTTCATCCTGTTATTCCTAAGAGAACGGGCATTTATAACTGCGTAATACCGCGGGGCGCTGCCATCAATACTATAATTTGTTAGCAAAACTACCTCCAGATATAAATCTCAATTTTGTGGTAAGCTGCACCTACTAGAACTATCTAGTATTCCTAGTATATACCTATACCTAAGCGGTCTAGGTTCGTAATTTAATATCTACAATGCACTGACTACCGGTACCGGTATACCGGTATTGACTATAGACAGAGGTTGAGGTAGGCATAGATTACGCAATAAAGTGTTGCAGTGGGGTCGATGCATCTCGGCGGTATCTGGGCTAACGCTCCCGAGGCAGGTCACGGGATGCGGTGGCGAGCGAGCGGGGCGGGCAGCGGAGCGGGTAGATGAGTGGGTTACGGAGTGAGTATAGTTGGTACATCCCAATGACGTTTAAAGAATTAATATAATAATATTTTTCATTAGTTAGGCACCTAACTATTTGTTGGATTCTGAATTGTTTACCTTCACTTCAAGTCACTTTAAATATTTTGAATGATATCTGAAAATCCGAATTTAATTTACTAATCAAATCAGATTTCATATTTTGAGGAGTGTCCAATGTCTTTATTTTGACATGGTCTATCTTACATAGTGATGTGTTACGGATTATACGTCGATTATTTTAGTTAAATTTATATCGGTTGCTATTGCGCATTTAAAATTATATCAAACCGAAATAAAGCGATCTTTACCTTAATTGAATAAAGCGGCTTGAGAAACAGGTCACAACATTAATTATTATGTGAAGACTTTTATTTTCATACAAATCCTAAATATACATCATTAAAATAGTATCAAAAGACTAAACCTCTCTCCAAAAAAAATCCATTCGTCCATCGAGAGGTCAATGGTCTACCCATTGCGATCGGTCATCATTACTCATTAGGAAAACTACGCTACCATTACCCGCTATCGCTTCGCCTATGCACCAAGTCGTGGCGTTACATCGATACGGTTAGGGTCAGCACATCTGAACTGGGGGTGTGGCTTCGCTTATGAACCGGGGTGGGTTTACGGGGGAGGACTATTATGCACTTTAAATGGGATTTCGAACCTTTTGATATAAGTAGGTAAATTCGAGTAGGTAGTGGTCAACCCTGGTGTTCGTAATTTTAGACCGCCTAAAGGCCTCCGACATGGTTTGATTGAAACAACCGGGACCGACTGCTTAACGTGCCTTCCGAAGCACGGTAGCGCTCAGATAGAAATGCCACTATTGACCACCCATCCTAGTAGGTGCCGAGCTGCACGTTGCTTAACAATCGCAATGAACTAACATCCTGTAGTCAAACTACGCCACGAGCGCTACACTGGTGTCGGCGATTTAGACCGCCAAAAGACCTCTAACATGGTCTAACGATTCAAATAAACGGGACTAACAATTTAACGTGCCCTCCTAAGCACGATAACGCATTGATAGATGCAGTAACAAAGGGCAATTCCCTTTGAAGGTCCAATTGATTAATATCATGATCGATGATCGTTGTATCACATCAAAGCATCACTCCGCGGTTTCAACCTTTCAACCTATCCCGCTTGATCCCGTCGGAATAATGGGATAAAGGTAGCCTATATCACTACATAGTATAAAACAAAGTCGCGTCTGTTTGTCTGTCTGTATGCTTAAATCTTTAAAATTACGCAACGGATTTTGATGCGGTTTTTTGTAATAGGTAGAGTGATTCAAGAGGAAGGTTTTTATGTAAAAAACATCCCGAAATTCCCACGGGAACGGGCACAACGCGGGTAAAACCGCGGGGCGCTGCTAGTACAATTTTAAAATCGTTCTGGTAGTTCTCGATATAAGACCGGTCAAACATTCCTATGGGAATTTCGGGATGAAAAATGTATTTATCCTTTCTGTTGTAGGTGGCTATCCATTACAAAAATAATTATTCAAATCGGATTGGTATATGGATTATTATTGTATTAGCAGCGCCCCGCGGTTTTACCCGCGTTGTGCCCGTTCCCGTGGGAATATCGGGAATTTTTTTACATAAAAACCTTCCTCTTGAATCACTCTACCTATTACAAAAAACCGCATCAAAATCCGTTGCGTAATTTTAAAGATTTAAGCATACAGACAAACAAACAGACAAAAATAGCGACTTTGTTTTATACTATGTAGTGATTAGAATGGATAGTGTAGATTTGGTTTTCGAAATGTTTGTGTTGTAATCACGTGACATTACCATAGGTACATTTTAAACAGCCTCCGTGGTCTTGTGGTTTGAGCGCTCGGCTCATGATCCGGAGGACAATATCTCACAAAAATCTCTTTGTGAGACTGCCCTCAGTTTGGTTAGGGCATTACAACCTGATTGTCCGGAAAGTAGAGAGCACTTTTAGGCGTCGGTCCTACTTTCTACGGGTAGTAGTCGTTACATGAGCCATGTCAGAGGCCTTTGGCGGCTCAATAACTCTGACACCAGGATTGGTCAGGTTGACCACCCACTCGATAAAGAAGAAGATCATACATTTCGATAGTAGATAGTTATGTGTATCGAATCCAGCTACATTAATTTAACTTTTTAATAGCCGTAAAATTTACTTTTGAAATATTTAATCAACTAAGACTTAATTAAGTTTTTAGGTAAGCCAACGGTTAATTAAACATGCTAACTTTATGAAAAGGTTCATAAAGTTATGATTGCAGAGGAAACTTATAAATTAACTTAATTGGTTATTTAAAAACTGCATAATAAGTACAAACCTAGGTACTTATTTATCCCATAGTAAAAGTGTGCATTACCTAAAGAAAAAAATCTATAAAACTTTTGAATTACAAGCACTATAAAAACGGGTCGTATACCTACATAACTTCCATTTTTGGAGTTAATTTTTCAAAAGATAACCTAAAGGTACGATTCCACCAAAATAGTGTTTGGCACATTTGTTTACAAACATTTTGTGTACAACTCCAGCATTGCACGTACTAGCTTGTGTCGAGTTTATCTTCTGGCTCCACCGGCAAGACTGTGCGTAACTTTTGTAATCGCACAGTGTGGCATACTTGTGCACGAACATGTTCACTGAGAAGAGTTCTGTCTTCAGTTGTTAATATGGACGGGCAAGTTTATCATTCGTCCAATCCATATTTAACTCTGTTAAAAATGTGCGCGTACAAATAAATGTTTTCGCTCCGGTGGCGGAAGCAAGACTGAGTTCGCGAACAAAAGCGTGTACGCGTCGACACGAGTCCACTGCATGCTTGTGTGCGCGCACAATGATAAACAGATGTGCGCGAACATTTCTAGAATGTCCGCATACAATTTGTTATTGTTTGCCAGAGTGAGTCGACCAGAGTGAACATCTGTGTCGCACACTGTGCATTACAGTGCCGCACAGTTCAGCACACTGGTGGAATCGCGCCTTCACAATCTCCATTTTGTACCAACCACATATTTTATCATAGAAATAAATATTTACGTAATTTCCATAATATAAATCGTTAAAATTATTCCATGATTTTGATACATAATAATAAAAAAAATTATAAAATGTCACTATAATTTAAACACATATACCTACATAGGTACTTCATTCTACTACCGCCATGTACGAAAATTTATTCAAATGTATTTCCCAATTAGGTACCCGGCTCTTACAAGGGCAGGGCAACTATTTAAGAACTGGTTTTCAAAGTTACAACTATTTTATAATAACGTGTAGGTTACAAACCTGTTATGTCTGGGTGACGGACCATGAAGTCTTGCTTAGCCCTTATTACTTCCAACCTTATTTCGTTCTCCATAGGGGCTTCTAGTACCGAAAAGACTAATGCACCAGATACTAAGTAACAGAAGTAGAATAAAATGTATATCATTAGAAGGCAGGTGAATCTTGCTTTGCCAAAGAGTTTGCTGGTTGCGAAAAGAGGTTGGAACGGAGGGTGTTCCTCTTCATAGAGTATTTCACGTTCGACTAACATCTTTTTGTGGTAAGGATAGAGTTGGCTATGGACTGTCATGTCGTCCTCACTCCTGCTTGACATCATACTCCCGTAGGATTGAATCCGAGTATACTTTGGTTTCTCCATTTTTGAATACGACTGACACTTGAAAAAATTTACACTCGAAATTTAAAATTTAAAAAATTCACTTCAGGATTTAAAATACTTAACACAATTATATAAAAAAATGTTTTAAAACACTTTCAAAATTACCAAAATTTAGTCATTGTTCCACTCAAATAATAAAACTTTCACTTTCCAATCAATAAAGCGCGTCACAGTCTATCGTCCCCAACTCCCGAACACTCGAACTAAATTCGGGAACGCAACAAATATCGTCAACTGTACTTAAAAAATCTTTTCGGATGATTCCTTTGGAAGAACACTGATAACTCTGTCACATTTGTATCCCGACGGCAGTTTTCAAGTTTAAGAATTACCATTTTGATGCATTTTTGAAAGGAGAAAGGTAGAAACGGTATAATGGTTGTGTACACGTCTGTCTACGACTGGGACGCGCGGCGAATGCGTATGAGTGGGAAGAAACTGATTCAATTGTATTAGAACCGAAGCTACCTACATATCTAACCGTAAGTACCCGATAAAAGATAACAATATTGTTTATTATACGTAGTTTTACAAATATCGTGTTTGATAACGCGATTTGTCATTGTGTTTGTTTTTGGTAAATATTGCTACTTAGTAGCAGATAAAATAGTATTTGTAACGTCTTGATAACCCTAGGTTTGGATTGAGAAAGGTTATTTTTAAGTTATATTTTTATTACATTAGTTATCATAAAATATTAAAAAAATATAAATTACTAACCGCGCCCCGCGGTGTTACCCGCTTTGTACCTGTTCCCGCGGGAATTTCGGGATAAAATGTATTCCATGTGTTATTCTAATATATAACCTACATTAATGTAAAGTTTCATCCAAATCCGTTCAGTCGTTTTTGCGTGAAAGAGCAACAAACATACATCCATCCATACATCCATCCTCACAAACTTTCGCATTTATATTATAGTAGGAAGTAGCATTAGTAGGATTATAAAAACTTGCAAACTATTATAAAAAATCTTGCGAACCTACTTTTGAAATCGTTTAATATTGGGACCATTCATGTTTAGTCTTCGTTAAACCTTCTCCTATACTGAAATATTTTTATAGAGATATAAGATAACAAACATTAAAAATCCCCTACGCAAAAAAGGGTGGACCGACTTTTACCAAACATAACTAAGAACTTCTAAGCAAGGAAACAAGAAACTGCATCGAAATCGGTTCATCTGTTGAGAGGTACGATATAATATCAGAGTGAGCAGACCAGACACACACATATACTCATCGACGTCAAATTTAAAACACCCCTATTTTACGTCGGTGGTTAAAAAATTGATTGCATACATTTTGATACCCTCTTTCTTGATTCGATGTCGGTTAAAAAAGTTTACTTTCTTTGACCTTACTGTAAATTACAACATACAAATACATATTTACGACTTGTAATATCTTAGTTCAAAGTACTTTCTTTGTTCAATTAATCGGCTTCGGCCGTTTTCGAAACCGTAGGTTCGAAACCAGTAGTGAAAACAGAATTATTATTCTTGATTGGAAACCAGGTTTCCAATCAAGAATAATAATTCTGTTTTCTAAATTGGTTTCCAATACAGAATGTACAGTCTTCTTTTGAAACTCAGTCATGGATATAACAGATATGCATTATAACGATTCATTGGTCAACTCGTGTCTTACTATTCGGTAGGTTAGGGTTATTTTTTTTTTTTACTAGAAAATATCCCAGTATTTTTGTCTCTAGTAAAAAAAAAAAATAACCCTAACCTACCGAATAGTAAGAAAATTGTTCAACAGAACAGGAAACAGGAACAAAACTAATGGTAAAAAAAGTCCCAGTAGTTTTGTCAACAGAACTACTCAACAGAACAGGTGGGAGTAAACTGGGCCGTGGGCTGAGTTAACTATGAAAATTAAAATTTGTCAATGAGTTTCAAAAGAAGACTAAACATTCTGTATTGGAAACCAGTAGTGAAAACAGAATTATTATTCTTGATTGGAAACCAGGTTTCCAAAAAAGAAAAATAATTCCGTTTTCACTACTGGTTTCGAACCTACGGTTTCGAAAACGGCCGAAGCCAATTAAGGCTTCGGCCGTTTTCGAAACCGTAGGTTCGAAACCAGTAGTGAAAACAGAATTATTATTCTTGATTGGAAACCAGGTTTCCAATCAAGAATAATAATTCTGTTTTCTAAATTGGTTTCCAATACAGAATGTACAGTCTTCTTTTGAAACTCAGTCATGGATATAACAGATATGCATTATAACGATTCATTGGTCAACTCGTGTCTTACTATTCGGTAGGTTAGGGTTATTTTTTTTTTTTACTAGAAAATATCCCAGTATTTTTGTCTCTAGTAAAAAAAAAAAATAACCCTAACCTACCGAATAGTAAGAAAATTGTTCAACAGAACAGGAAACAGGAACAAAACTAATGGTAAAAAAAGTCCCAGTAGTTTTGTCAACAGAACTACTCAACAGAACAGGGCCTCAAGTCTGCTATTACAATAGTGTCAGAATGGTCTATCATTGATTTCAAAATTGTTGATTTTGACAAGTTTCGTAGTCTACTATTACAATGGCGTCATTGTGACTTTCCAATGGTCGACCACTGACACTCCATTGAAAGAAATGGCATAAAATGGTAGTCTCGTACATAATGACAAATGAATGACTGACATAAGCGGTAGTCTGCTAAACTTTTGACAGTTCCTTTGATCAGTGATCTACCACTATGACATCATTGTGCAATCATTGCATTTGATTCATGACGCGGTAGAAAAGTGTTTGTTCGCGGTTTGTAAATAGGTAGTGTTGATTTATTTATTACGTGGAATTACGGTCATGTATTCACTACGACTCAATATTCTTGAGTTAGCTAACGCAGTGGATGCTAGAGAAAGAAGGACGGAGGAACGCAAAAGACGTCGTCGAGCCCGTCGCTTGTCGAGAATGAATACGGACCCCTTTATTGATATTCCCGAGGCGGAATTTGTGAAAACGTTTCGTCTTGGGAAGGACTCAGTAAGGGGGTTAGTTGAAGAACTCGTCCCCCTTATCGCCAGGCCGCGTCGAAACAATTGCGTATCGACAGAAATGAAGGTGAGTAAACTGAACTTGACATTGATTAATTATTCCATAAAAAGCTTTAGCTACACTTACATAAACACGAAATGTTATATTGATTAATGGTAATGTTAAATTTTATATTGCAGATTCTAATTGCACTTGCATTTTATGCATCAGGGTCTTACCAAACTTTGATTGGACAGAGTGCCCTCCATAATGTTTCCCAAAAAACTGTGTCACGGGCCATTAACCAAGTAACGGAGGCATTAAATAAACTGTATCACAAATATATTAAATGGCCTACACAATCTGATGAAAGGAATATTATTAAAGCTAAGTGAGAAATGAGATATACCCGGATTGTGTTGTTTATATTACCTGTTTTACCTAAACAGAATTATTTAGTTACTAAAACTTTCAGGTTCTATCAGAAATTTGAGTTTCCTGGCGTCCTCGGTTGCATTGATGGCACCCATGTAGCTATATTAAGGCCGCACATACATGAGGAGCGATATTGTAACAGAAAGGGCTTCCATTCCCTTAATGTTATGATAGTAAGTATTGGGTAGAAAGTAGAAATGTCTACCTACCTATTGCCCAATTAATATAATATAGGTAATGCCAAAATACATAATATGTAATTCATTTACAGATTTGTGATGCTGATTTAAATATTTTATGTGTGGACGCAAGCAACCCAGGCTCTGCACATGACACACAGTATGGCAGGGTCATCCAATCAGTCACCACTTAAGACAAATATCGGAAAATACGAATGAACAAGTATTTTTATTAGGTAATACAATATTTTTGTTGGATGAAAATCCTAAGAACTTTATCATGTTCATGTATTAGTGTTTGTTTGTAAAATGATTATAATTTTCAGGTGACAGTGGGTATCCACTAAGAAAAACAATGATGACCCCAATCCTCAATACTGTAGATGGGACACCACACCACAACATAATTATTATGTAAAACATGTAACTGCACGCAATACAGTGGAGCGTTGCATAGGCGTATTGAACAACTTTTTAACTATCCATGTAAGATTTGTATAAAAATATAATTATGCGTCAGCGAGAACAAACCCGCGCGATACAAACAAATATTGTATTAGTTTTAAAAGCTTGTAAATAAATATTTTTGTGTGATGGAATGTTGTGTTTCAATTTTTTTTGCTTGACATGGTATCTATTGAAATATTTAAATAACCTAAACCATAGTTTACCCCGCAATTTTTAAATAAAATATCATTTTGTACATAATGGTATAACTTTTACTAAGTTGTATGTTCTGAACTATGTTATTTCATAATATTGCTTCGCACTCTTATAAATTATGTGTCATTCAAAGCACCATTTCAGCCATAACAAAAAATACCAGCACAAGTAGGGTCTAATTACAATGAGTTAAGTCGTAAATAGCTTCTAAGTGCCAGAAGTAGAAGCGCGCGCCGGCCAAAAAAAAACGGTCGGCGCGTGTTGTTTTTGCGCCACGCAGAGCGCGCGGGGCCGGTGTAGCAAGCGGAGAGTAGTAATATTCTTTGGTTATTACTCTCAAAGTCAATTCAATTCAATTTTTGTTTGATGGCCTCTGCTGACATTTCGTCGCAGTCTCTCAAAGTCTCATGAAATATTTTGAAAAATAAACATTTAAAACAAAACCGATAACCGGCGGCAGTTGTGTCAAAGTCAAATATGACATTACTATGTCACATTTGATTTAGACAGCTAATAAAAGATTATTGAGTTATTTTTCTTTTAAGTTTATTGCTATTTAGGGACTTCTTACTACTTCAGATTGTTTATAACACTAATAAATCCTATGTAAAAACATATCTTATTAAAATCTAGCATGAATAAATGTTCAAGTTTAGTAGTAGTTTTTCGAAAATCATTCCTACCAACGGGTTTTATAATAATGGCAGCACGACTATGTCATTCTATTACAATTCTATTACGAGACCACTGACCGACCACTGACCGACCATTATGAATTAGCAGACTACGAATTTTTGGCAAAATGACAATGGGGTCGTATTGGAATGACGAGTTTATAAAAAATAGCAGACTTGGGGCCCAGGTGGGAGTAAACTGGGCCGTGGGCTGAGTTAACTATGAAAATTAAAATTTGTCAATGAGTTTCAAAAGAAGACTAAACATTCTGTATTGGAAACCAGTAGTGAAAACAGAATTATTATTCTTGATTGGAAACCAGGTTTCCAAAAAAGAAAAATAATTCCGTTTTCACTACTGGTTTCGAACCTACGGTTTCGAAAACGGCCGAAGCCAATTAAGGCTTCGGCCGTTTTCGAAACCGTAGGTTCGAAACCAGTAGTGAAAACAGAATTATTATTCTTGATTGGAAACCAGGTTTCCAATCAAGAATAATAATTCTGTTTTCTAAATTGGTTTCCAATACAGAATGTACAGTCTTCTTTTGAAACTCAGTCATGGATATAACAGATATGCATTATAACGATTCATTGGTCAACTCGTGTCTTACTATTCGGTAGGTTAGGGTTATTTTTTTTTTTTACTAGAAAATATCCCAGTATTTTTGTCTCTAGTAAAAAAAAAAAATAACCCTAACCTACCGAATAGTAAGAAAATTGTTCAACAGAACAGGAAACAGGAACAAAACTAATGGTAAAAAAAGTCCCAGTAGTTTTGTCAACAGAACTACTCAACAGAACAGGTGGGAGTAAACTGGGCCGTGGGCTGAGTTAACTATGAAAATTAAAATTTGTCAATGAGTTTCAAAAGAAGACTAAACATTCTGTATTGGAAACCAGTAGTGAAAACAGAATTATTATTCTTGATTGGAAACCAGGTTTCCAAAAAAGAAAAATAATTCCGTTTTCACTACTGGTTTCGAACCTACGGTTTCGAAAACGGCCGAAGCCAATTAATCAACATAATTATGTAGAATACATTTATTATATTGTACGATGTGCATTGTACACGTATGTGCATATATAGTTATGTAATTACATAATATAAATTAACGAATGTTTATCTGTGTCTATATAATAATATTTGTTATTAAATTAATATATAAATAAGTGAGTGTTTAATACATATCTATATAATAATATTTGTCATTAAATATGTTATGAATCGTGATGACGCCAAATGAATGAAATGCACAGACGTGTAGTAAGTAGTATAAAGCCGGAATTACATTACGAAATTAGTGGCATGAAATTAATTTCGTGACATTAGTTTTAACAACAGTTTCACATGTAATTTAATACATATTTTCGTAATGCATGCATTAATTTCATGAAAGCAAATGAGTTTCGTGCCCTGTGCGATTTTTAGGTGAAATTAGTGTCATGCAATTAGTTTCATCATGTAAATGCGACGCGAAACTAGTGTCGCGACAGCATTTCAAAGACAGCAGCAGCAATAGCTATGATATTGACAAGGCCATTATCTCCGCGATACTGATAATTTCACAACACTATAATTAAAACGAAAGTAGTTTCTCATGTGCTAAAATTAGTTTCACGAAACTAGTATCATCATGCATGACACTAGTTTCGTAATGTAAATCCCGCTTAAGTAACCTATTAATTAAATGTAGTATGCAGGAGCACAGAAATCCTGCGGAAATGTCCTCAATACGTATAAAACCGCGTGCGCTGCTGGTATGCTAATGCTGAGGACACACGGCGACACTTGACATTAGACACTCAATGTATACATCGAATGTCTGTGTGTGTCCACTGCCGCGACACTTAGTTGCAGTTGTTGTGGCAATGTCTGTCGGTGTCTGTGTTGCAGCCGTGGAGACAGGTCGTGCGCAGTGTCCGACACAAGTGTCGCGAATTTCGAACTTGCGCGAAATTTTTAGCTAGACCAATAACCGACCAAATGTTCATGGCGAGGAAATGTACCACACTGAATTGCAGTGTCTCCGTGTAGACAGCTAACCACACATAACCGGGACATTAAAATGTTTACACCGATGTCGACACAAAAAATTGCTTACCATGAGGACGCAATCTACACTAGTGTCGACATTTGTGATGAGTGTCAGTGTCGCCGTGTGTCCTCAGCATAAGAATCATGCGAGAATCGAGTTTGTTAAGCCGCGCAAATTTTTAGAACTACCAATAGGATTTGAAAAATATTTTCGTATAGGATAGCCATCATGAGAATGGTACAGACCATTTAGTAGGATAAGTATATAGGTTACTAGCAGCGCCCCGCGGTTTTACCCGCGTTGTGCCCGTTCCCGTGGGAATTTCGGGATTTTTTTTACATA
The DNA here is from genome assembly GCA_963082685.1 of Cyclophora albipunctata. Taxonomy (NCBI): domain Eukaryota; kingdom Metazoa; phylum Arthropoda; class Insecta; order Lepidoptera; family Geometridae; genus Cyclophora; species Cyclophora albipunctata. Next base: position 1,459,725 of record OY720122.1, read on the forward strand.
AAAACCTTCCTCTTGGATCACTCTACCTATTACAAAAAACCGCATCAAAATCCGTTGCGTAATTTTAAAGATTTAAGCATACAGACAGACAAACAGTGTGACAGACACGAAAAAGAGACGACTTTATTTTATACTATGTAGTGATACATCAGAATAACACATGGGATACATTTTATCCCGAAATTCCCGCGGGAACGGGTATAAGGCGAGTGATACCGCGGGGCGCGGCTAGTTAATAACTTTATTAAACAAATAATAAGAGATCGATTGATTGAAGAAGATAAGATCGTCATAAAGTTGTCTTTTGAAAATAGTTCGAAAGGTCGATATTAATTATTCTTGTTTGTCTAGTAGGGTTTTTACTTGATTCATTAGTGACGTAGTCAAGTATCCATTTCTATTTGTTTTGTCATCAAGGTTAACCGTAACCGCCGATCCCAATAACCGTAGATTGCTAAGTCAGATAGCAGATCATGTTGTGAAATTGTGGGCAAGTGTTAATGTTAAACAACTAGTTTTTATTATGCCAAAATTTGACATTAATTTGGATAAAAATAATGTTACAACTTCTTTAAATTCTTACTTATTTATTTAAAGACTTTTGCACAGTACCTAACGTGACTGACTATATTTTTTGGCTCAAAACATGACATCGATTTTTTTATTACCAGTGTACGGGTACGTACAAATGCTAAGCTGTGCTGAATGATAGACGCGTATATGTATGTATGAATTTATTGTTAATAGATTATTTAAGTTATTTAAGATTAGTTAAGTGCTAAGATGAATTTTAATGAGTGCGATGGATCTGCTGGCTAATACTGCACTGACTCGTGTCAATCGCTCGGTCGGCGTGGAGCGCCGACTTGTGCGACCTACTTGAGCCAAATTGCTTAGGCTTAGTTTAGCAGATTTGTGCTGTTGCTAAGGTGTTCGATAAGTATCGAACATACTCCCGAGGGAGAGCTGGGAGAGCTGGGAGATGCGGTGAGATGAGGTGTAACAATACTAATATGAGGTTAGTTATTACATCGATGAGCCAATATTTTTCTTAAGTTTAATGAGGGTTAGAACAATATATGAGCTCGTACTCTTCCTTGATTTTACTAATATAATACGTTAATCCTTATCTATGGTGAAAATAGATTGTCTTTTATTTAGGGGGGAGGTAGGTCTATCCCTTTTGATGCGTAAGCTAGACCAACGCTTGGTCTCACACGCACTACGCGTATACGCATTCTCAGGCACGGTTAGATTTCGCGCACAAGCACTGTCACTGATGTTCTCACTGGTGTGGCGCGCCTGCGCCGCGGGGGCGGGTGCGGGCGCGGGCGCGGGGTCGCGCACAAACTCCACAATGGCGCGTGGGGCCGCCTCGGCCCGACCTGCTCGCCTGCTTCTCCTCCATAGAAATCCTAGGAGTGCTGCTAGGACTGCGACTACGGCTAGTAACACGTACGATACAACGTAGTGGTGTACGTCATGAGGGGTAAAGATCACGTCTTGCTGAGCTGCTTCCTTCAAGGTTGAGATTTGATCACCGAGATGCTGGAGGGTATCGTTTAGGTCATCTCTATAGTCTTTTGACTCGTAAGATGATGTTATATTGGTTATACTGTGATGTTGTATTGGAGCTATGTTAACTAGCGCTAAGTCGGGTTTAATTGATAGTGTATTATGTTGCTGATAAGAGTAAAGCGTTACGTCACGACCTTTAGCTGTGCATTGTTTATCCAAGTGAATGAGCCCGGCCTTGCTGAGTTGGCGGTTTCGTGTTTCATCGCTGCATATTATTGTCATAGAGTAGGTGTCACATATGAAGTATAGATATGATGATAAATCGTGCAATTGAACCCATTTATTATGACAGGGTTCTTTCTTTGTTTCGCATCTATTCATATTTCCTACTTTGCAAAATACTTCTTCCGGGTCTAAATGCTTGATTGGAACTTCCAGTTGACAGAGGTAAGTTTCACCTTGGCGTTGGCACCTTTCAATGTCCTCTCTACTGGCTGTTACGTAGGAGTCTCTAATGAGATTGGTTGCCACATACTCAGTGATGGGAATTATAGAGATCATTTCCTTTTTGACTTGAAGAGGTACGGGGAATAGTCGATATATCTGGAAGCTATCTCTGCTGATTAATGGTACCGTGATTTCAAATATGAAGTACTCAGTATTCATTCTCGCCTTGACTTTTAGTAAATCGTATATTGCATAAAAGTTGGAATGTAAGCTGTCTATGGGTAACGTCAATTCTTTCGATATTTGACTTGATGCAATTTGTAGTTCGTTGCTGAGCTGGTTTGGAGTTAAGAGATGGAAATTTACTTTACCATGATAGATATCCGTCATTGTGTCAATCAATGAATCCTGTATACGTTTTAAGTTCTGAATCAGATTAGTGGACGCTAAAGCTGTGAGTGTAAACTCTTGTATTATAGCTGTTATCTCTTGTTCTCTATGAAATCGCCTCGCTGTTTGCTCTATATTATTAAGGTGTTTATTTATAAGTTTGTGTTGTATATCAATCATTTTCTCAGTTCTTTTTAGTATATTGTACTCTGTTTCTACTACTGATGTTTGATTTTTCCAAAGCTGTAGAAGATGTTTTTGGTTACTGTTCACAAGTTCTATGTCGCGTTGATATTGATCTGCGAAGCTTTGGTCCAGTACACCAAACAATGTATTTGCTACTGAGCCCACAGCATTTATCAAGCCGCGGCGAGTCCTTGACTGCGTTCCGAAATGCTGATTTAGCAACAGCTGATTATAATGCTGTAGTTCGCTATAATCGTGTAATATTTGTGTTAATATTATATTACACTGGGACGATTCTTTGATTTTGTTGCATGTTTTTTCTAAATACTGAATGAAAGTGTAAGCAGCTTTATCTCCTTGCCAATAAGGTTGCATATCGTAGTACGAGACGATTGTCCATTTATCTCTTATTATATTCATTTTTCCGATTGTATCGTAAAAAAGAGATTGATTTCTGGTGAGTTGGGTTATATTGCTAGTGTGAGCATCGCCTGGCAACAACATATTCATAAATAATAACAAAGATAGCGCCAAGCTAATAATTGTCGGACATGATTTTTCTCTTACTCGCCGTTTGGTACATGATAGGGTTTGCTTGGTATCCGGATATGGATCGCTTGACTGATTGACAGGCAAAATCGATAGTTTAATTACGGGACGCTTCATAAACCCGTTTTTTGTCTTAAGGGTTACTACCCTAGCCAAACCGTCATTTCCCGGATGTACCTCAACTACTCGGCCGACTGGGAACCTTCCCGCTATGAAATTGTCTTCATGTATGGTTACCATGTCGCCGATTTTTATGTTGTCCTTTTTGTTAAGCCATTTACTACGAATGGATAGCTGGCTCAGGTATTCCGTTTTCCATCGCTTCCATAAATCTTGGAAAACTTTATTTATTAAGTTCCATCTAGCCCTGGCGTCTGTTGCTGTTTCAATGACTGTTAACCCTCCTCGACCGGTTAGGAAATGACCCGGTGTCAGGAAGTTCAGGTCATCGATGTCTTCGGATAATGGGCACAGAGGTCTTGAGTTGAGAGTCGCCTCTATTTGTGCTAACACCGTGCTGTATTCTTCGAAGGTTAAAGCTTGTTCACCTACAACTCTTTTCAGATGCTGCTTTAGACTTCTGATTGATCGCTCCCAGATGCCACCGGCGCTCGGCCATGAAGGACAATTCCAGTGCCATTCTATGTTCATCTCCGCTACTTCTGTTTGAAGCGAATCGCTAAGGACTTGTTCCAACTGCTTATACTCCTCCTGTATGAGCTTGTTTGCTCCTACAAAGTTGGTTCCATTGTCCGAGTACATATGCTTTGGTGTTCCTCGTCGTGCCGCCATTCGTTTCAGAGCTGCCATGAATGAGGCGCTACTGAGGTCGGACACTAACTCGATATGTACAGCCTTTGTTACCATACATATGAACAGTGCCACGTACCCTTTGGATGTCTTGACTCCACGTCCTTTATTCGCTTTCACTGGAATTAGCCCCGTAAAATCTACTCCGGTGTGGTAGAAGGCTGGGGCTGGGTTGATTCTATAATCGGGTAGGTCTCCCATTAGCTGCTGTAATTTAAGTGGTTGTTGTTTCCTACAAGTTACGCATCGCATAAGCTGTTTTTTGACTGCTCGGGTTCCTTTAATAACCCAGTAGGCTTGTCGTAAGAATGACGTGGTGAGACGGGTTCCGCCGTGATGTGTGAGCTTGTGGGCTTGCGAGATAAGGAGTTCCGTTAATCGACTGCTATATGGTATGATTATAGGATATTTCATTTGATCGCTTATGTTCGCATTTCTCAGTCTGCCCTTAGCCCTTAAAATACCATAGGAGTCTAAATACGAGTTTAAATTCTTTAGCTTGCTATCGGATTTTAATTTGTTGTTATGTAATAGATATTCAATATCTTCATAAAATTCACTGCGTTGAACATGTTTTATTATAATATTTCTTGCTGATCTAAGCTCATGTATGGTTAGGTACCTATGTTTTTGTTTACAAACATTAGGCGTCAATGCTCGCCGTATCCAACATACAATGCGAGTAATTTTAGAAATAGAACTGTATCTATTTAAAATCTCGTCGATTGTATTTTCTTTTAGATTCGTGTTTTGAACTACGCTAACTTGTTTCTTGGCTTCTTCGCTTGTTGTGTATTTCATGTCAAATTCCTTCGGCTGAAAGTTTAATGAAGATAGAAAGGCGGGTCCTTTCCACCATAGTTCGTGTTCGCTCAGCTGTGATGGCATAAGTCCTCTACTAGCCGCGTCAGCTGGATTCTCTTTGGTGTTTACGTAGTACCACGTTTCAGGGGGCATTACGTTGGTAGTTTTCTTTACTCTATTAGCTACAAAAGGCTTCCATCGCTCTGGAGACCCTTTAATCCAACCGAGGGCAACTTTTGAATCGCTCCACCCGTACTTTTTGATGCTAAAGTTGTTAAAACTGTTAATAATCTTTGTTATAAGTTTTGAAAGCAGTTCGGCGGCACATAGTTCCAGTCTCGGTAATGAGACGACCTTTCTGCTAGGCACTAGCCGGGTTTTCGCTGCGACTAGCACTATTGATATGGTATTGTCCTTTACGATTCTTGCGTACACTACACCGGCGAATGCTTTGATCGAGGCGTCACAGAATCCGTGTAGCTCGATGACGTCACCTTGTTTGCTTTGTATCCACCGTGGAATTTTGAACTGGTTTATAAGATGTATATCCTTTTTCAGCCGATACCATTGTTCTTTGATGTTTGTAGGAACTTCATCGCCCCATAGTATTTCCGCATTTTGCCACACTTGTTGGAACAATAGTTTCATTGTTGTAATTAATGGAGACAACCAGCCTAAAGGATCAAAAATGGTAGAAATTTCAGATAAAAGCATTCTTTTAGTTAACTTGTCTTCCTCTGTGCTGCTTAAAGTGCTTTGAAAAGTGAATGAATCCTCCCCTGAGTTCCATCTTAAGCCTAAAGTTTTTGATGAACTTTCTGTTTTGAAAGTAAACATTGTCGGCTCCTTGTTTATAGCTTGTTCGACATCTATTAAAATCCGTTTGTCGTTGGAGGACCATTTTCTAAGTGAAAATCCGGCACTATTGAGACATGCGTTCATCTCCGTTATGCTCGCTTTTCCTTCAGGGATGCTGTGACTGCCTGAGATCCAGTCATCCATATATAGCTCCTCTTGGATGCACCTTGCTGCTTTAGGGAATTTGTGCTGCTCATCGGACGCTAATTTACGAAGTGTCATCATTGTAAGGAATGGTGCCGATTTAGTTCCGTAAGTTATTGTAGATAATTTATAAGTTTGAATATTTTGACTTGGATGTTCTCGCCAGACTATTTATTGAAGGTTTTGATCATTTTCATGAACCCGAATCATTCTGAAGCATTTTTCTATGTCCGCTGTGTAAGCGTATTGATACTGTCTCCACTTCAGAATGAGCTCAAGGAGGTCCTGCTGCAGATTCGGACCCTTGTACATGAGATCATTAAGGCTAAAGCCTGAGGATGTTTTCGCTGAGGCGTTGAACACTACGCGTAGTTTCGTTGTGCTTGATTCTAATCTCTGTACGGCATGATGAGGTAGGAAGCATTCTAAATTAGCTGTCTGTCCTCTCGCGTTTTTCATATGGTTGAGCTGTTCGTATTCATTGATAAACTGCTTGTATTGTGTTGCTAAACTTTCCTGTTTCATTAATTTACGTTCCAAATTTCTAAACTGCGCTATTGCTATTCCTTTTGATGCTCCCAATTTTTCTCGCTATTCCGCCTTCATAGGGAGTCTAACTTCATAACGCCCGCTCTCTAAGCGTTTTGTTGTAGTGTTGTAGTAATTGAGGCACTCTTCATCTTCCACTGACATTTCATTTTGCTCGGAAATGTCTTCAATTTTCCAAAATTGCTGAATATCCTCAATATTATTTAAGATGACGTTGCATTGGAATGATGTTTTCACACTACCGCATAATAACCACCCCAACTCGGTATGCTGTGCTATTGGCTCCGATTGACTCTCGCCGCGAATTAAGCCTTCTAACATTATTTGAGAGTATACCTCCGCTCCGAGTAGAATGTCAACCGGGCGACTAACGTTGTACTCAGGATCGGCTAGTGCAATATGACCTAGGTGTTTCCAAGAAGGTTTGTCAAAAGACTGGTTCGGTAGGTTTTTTATTAAATTGTTCATTATAAAAACGTCCGTGTTAAACTTAAAATCTGAATAGTTTGATTGACAAGTGATAGTAACCCTCCCTTTGCAGTTATTTTCCCGCTCTCCAACTCCAAAAATAACTCCATTACATTTTTTCCGCTTTAAACCAAGCTGCTGAGCTGCTTTTTCGCTTATAATTGATACTTGCGAGCCCTGGTCAATCAGTGCTCGCATCATATGTTGAATATTGTCTGCCGCTGTTACTTTTACTAAAGCTGTAGCTAACAATATCTCCGAGGACTCGCTTTTTGGGGATGTCTGTACTCCGTTGCTATTCTTAAATTGTTCCTTTTGTTTGTAAGCATACTCCGTTTTCACTCTCGAAACATCTGCTGAGTAATGCGGCCTTTGCTGAGTTGAAAAGTAATCATGTAAGGTCGTATGATGCCGCTCATTGCACTTATGACATCGTTTTGTAGAAAAACAATTTGCTCCATTATGGTCATAAATGCAATTTAAGCAATAATTAAATTGTTTCAATAATTTAATTTTGCGATCGTTGCTAAGTTCTGAGAACTTGCTGCAACTTACCAAATTGTGTTCACTATTGCAATGAGGGCATCTGGTTGTTGCTGCGTGCATTGATTTCACAATTTCGTGATTATTGTGAGATTTCCATTCTTTATTCGGTTTGATATTATATTTATGAACTGGAAAGTTTGAGTTTCGATGTTGCTGATACTGAGATGGCTTTGGGTTTACGTCGTGACGCCGACGGGATGACTCCAGCGTAGTAAACCTTTTCTCTAGGTATTCCAGGAAATCCTTCAATGTTGATAGTTCTCGCGAGTTTGACAATGTTTCAATATATTCGGAGTACGACTCGCTATCCAGTTTTTGCGATAGTATGTACACGATGAGTGGGTCCCAGGTTGAAATATCAATACCTAGGTTCTTTACAGCGTGAATACTCTCTAACGTGACGTCATGTAGTCGCTTGATCGCTCCGAACGATTGTTGTTGAATGTTGGGAAGGTTATAAAAGGAACTTATGTGTGTGTTAAAAATTTGCCTCTTGTTATTGAATCTATTAGTTAATATTTCCCAACACGTGTCGTAATTGTCGGAGCTGATAGGAAGATGTTGAATCAAGCGTTCGGCTTCACCTTTCACTTTGCTCTTCAAGAATTGCATCTTCTGCGCATTTGAAAGTGAAGTGTTATTATGAATAGCTTCATTGAACAAATCTTTAAACGATGTCCACTGGTGAAAGCTTCCTGTGAATACCGGGACGTCCATTTGCGGGGTAGATTTTTCTCTATACGATGTTGACCACATTTTGGAATTGATAGTTTTTCTCAGACAGTTGTACGTAGACTCATGCTTGTTGTAGTTATATTCGTACGCTTCATCTTCTTCTAATTCTAACATTATATCCCAGTGACAGTTATCCACTACTGTCCAGCGAGTTTGTAAGACGCGCAGTGCATCTTCGAACTCCCACTTGTCCCGTAGGGCTTCTACATCGATGCTATCTACCGCTCTCGTAAATGCTTTGAAATTGATGCGTTGTTTTCGCAGAATTTCATCTAACTTACTGTACGCGCCCCTCGCCGTCTCGTGCCGCGAGCTGGCGACGGGCGCGGTTGCTGCTGATGCCGGCCTCTTTTGCTCTCCACTAGCCGACGGGCCTATCGCTGCTAGGGTGGTGGGACTTTCTTTACGCTCAGAAATTCCCGATTGGTCGTCTTGTTGTAACTCATCGTGACACCTTTCTATTAACTCTTTAGCTAACTGATACGTTTGTTTAGTTCTCTCAAACTCACAATCGACAAAGTACTTATGTCCCCTACTTTCGTAAGGTAAAAGTTTTTCATCATTATGCTGATACTCTCTCCAATACAACTCTAAAACCTCTAACTTTTTCTTACAATAGTCAGTAGTTTTACGCTCTTTACTGTCCTTTTTTAAATTAATACCGATCTTCCGAATGTTCTCTGCTAACTCGGTTTGTTGGAAATAAAGAGTTTCCATATTTGAGAAGTAGGTAATTCGTTAATAAAAGGAACGCTCTTACTTGAAAGCCGCTTATCCTACGGCTGCTATGTAGTTGGGGGTTGCTGACGCTGCTGGAACCTGGCGAGTCACTCGCCTGCTACAATTCGATTAGGGACAGCCTCTCGCCTGCTTAGGTGCTGCTGCTGCTCGACGGGCGATCTTCTTGTCCACTATGTGCTTCGAAACTTCTCTCAAAGTCTTTGGCAATGTATTACCATACACCAATTCTCCGGAACTCAGAACGCGTAACACGAATGACACGTTACACTGGCACGTATGTTCGCGTTGCAGTTTAAGTATGTCACTCGCGAATATGTCCCGCTCTTCCCGGATGGCTCGAAGGACCAATATGTACGGGTACGTACAAATGCTAAGCTGTGCTGAATGATAGACGCGTATATGTATGTATGAATTTATTGTTAATAGATTATTTAAGTTATTTAAGATTAGTTAAGTGCTAAGATGAATTTTAATGAGTGCGATGGATCTGCTGGCTAATACTGCACTGACTCGTGTCAATCGCTCGGTCGGCGTGGAGCGCCGACTTGTGCGACCTACTTGAGCCAAATTGCTTAGGCTTAGTTTAGCAGATTTGTGCTGTTGCTAAGGTGTTCGATAAGTATCGAACAACCAGGTTATTTTATTTACCTAATGTACCTATTACACATTCAACTCGAGCACGAATTATAATTTTTCAGTTTTGACTAGCCCATATTCCATGTCTATCTTTATCAACCTCTCCTAATACAAATTAATTGAGCGAGTGCGGAGCGCGAGCGAAATTTTTCACTTCTGGAATAAGGGCCGACACTGCGTTAAGCGTGCGCACGCCGCTGTTCCATACAAAAGTGAACCGTTGCGTGCGCATGCCGCGTGCGGCCGCGACGAGCGCACGCTTAACGCATTGTTGACCCGAACGGAGCCAAGGGCGTCGCGTCAGCCAAGGGCGTCGCGAGCTACGCGTAATTTTCATTTAAGCAATAATTAATTATTTTATTAAGCTATTGCATAGCTTCTATCGCGGGCCTTGAGCGCGGGGACGGAATCCAGAAATTCCGTAATGAAAAAACCTAACGCTCTAATGCTGAGGATACACGGCGACACTGACACTCATCACAAATGTCGACACTAGTGTAGATTGCGTCCTCATGGTAAGCAATTTTACTGCAACTAACTTAGTTACGTATATACTAGTGGTGAGCGTTTAATGAACGAACAGTTTTCTTAGACTGTTTCTTTGGCGTGAACGGATAAACAGTCTACCGTTCTCTGATAAACTAGTTTATGAATGAACTACAAGCAACGCGTTGCGCTTTGGTCGAGCGAAGTTCACAGTTCACAGTTCACAACGCGACGATACTTAAACCTACGTCATCGTCGACTGTCGATGTCGAGTGAAATACGAAAGTAGCCGAATATTACCGAAGTAGTCTAGTTCGCCGAGATTGGTCGTAATTATGATAATTTAAAATAGACTCTTTATGTTTTCTATTTAGGTACATTTTGCTTTATCATTAATTTAAATTTTGTTTGTTTACAATAAATTCGTATTATTCGTTAGTAGAAAAGTTAATGTTTTTAAATGTTAATTTAAATGAAAAAAGGTTCGAGAATTACTTGTAAATATAAATAAATTGATTGTGTAAATAGTGTAAATACCCATGAAAATGTATATAAAATGAAATGAACTTCTAAATACGCCAGGTTTATGTGCACCTTATATTTATTAATAAAACACTTTTAAAAACATAAAATTTTACATACAAATAAACCTGCCAGTCCTAAGCCTGGAAAAGTATGAAGGGGAGTTCAGTTTATTTTATTTTAAATAGTTTTGTAATAATCGCCGTAGCGTAGTACAACTGCTCACGTTCAGTCTAAGAAGTAAACTAGTCGAAAATTGGACTGTTTTTTAAACTAGTTTATCGTTTACCATAAACGGTCTCGTTGCGTCGACGGAAAATACGTCAACGACCCCACCGCTAGTATATACTAACTTACTTAGTTAGTTAGCGATAGGTATGGGCGTTATTTCACGTCACTAGTTACAATAACTAGTTATGGGGCATGTAACCGAATAACTAGTTTCGAGTCACACATAAACATGTTATTTTTGTAACCAGTTACATTATCAATGCAGTGATCGAATGAAAAGCGAGACACGAAACAAAACTAGTTGCGAGCGTATGTCGTTTCTTTCGCGCGTAATAGTTACTGTTACTGCTCTGTGCCTACTTCTTTGTAGGTACTGATCGACGAAGCGAGCCGAGACTTCCCGAAATCACGAGTGATGACACGATGAAATTCGAACATGCACACACCAAGTCGCCAACTACCAAAATGATGCGTATAATTTTCATACGTATTACTTAGGACTTAAAGATTAATTTAGATTGGTCATTATTTTTAAACTTCGACGGGCGGCGTACAAACTAAATTTGATATTGTATTAGTATTTGTTTATGTTTACTTGTTTACAAGTGAAACTTGTTTAGTTCGTTGGTGAATATTGCGTAGACCCTAGTCTGATACGATATCTCCAGGAGATGACTACACTAGCTACAAAAACTAATTCGTTCAAAAAACCTGAAGCTTGTGACATGTAACGATTACGTAGGTAACCAGTTATATTTTCGTTTCGAAAAAACTTCAGTAACACCATGTTAAATCACTGAATAGAATTTGACAAATAACTAGTTATTAGTTATAACTAGTTTTCAAAACAGGTTACGCCTTCACAATAACTAGTTACGTTACGTTTCGCAAAAATCACGTAACGACCCATACCTAGTTAGCGACACTTAGTTGAACTAAGTGTCGCGGCAGTGGACACACACAGACATTCGATGTATACATTGAGTGTCTGATGTCAAGTGTCGCCGTGTATCCTCAGCTAATCAGCTTAAAACGTAACGCTCCTCAAACATTGCCTACGTATAAGCCCAGAACACAACGTTAGCGCGATGCAGACATTCAGCACACTAACGCCATCTAGTGATACAAAAAATAACTATGCAATAACTTTACCGCGGCAGTCCCCGAGTGCCACACGTCTTTTTTAACCATTGTCCAAATCATATTTAGGGACATTTTTGCGTCCCGGGGCTATCTCCCGGGATACAGGGACATATGGTCACATTATTAGTCATGACTAAAGTGTGCTAAGGCTCTTAAATAGTTATCTCATATAGAAAATCTAGTAATATGATATTATTCGATATAAAATGTCTATAGCGGCCGAAATTTCTAATATTGATTATACAGGGCGACATCTGGGTCGTGCGTGACTCTAACTTATTGTTTCAAACTCAGTTAATTATTGCGATTTCAGTTATAAAGCTAGTTTTTCATTTATTTACATTTATTACAGCTATGTGTTAGTAATTGAATAAATAAAATAAACGGATAAATGCTTAATTTATGTTCAATCTACAATTCATGCTAAAACCTATTTGAAAACAAACTTATTAGATGAGTAAAGTCATTAGTCATTATTATGACAGTCAGTGTCTAAATAAATTTAAGTTATCAATTAAAAATTGTATGTTATCATTACATAATTTACTAGACATTTATCCGGTCGGGTGTGTAGGGTGACTACACGACTTAAAAGAGAATATTTTTTTTATATCGACCAAATTTTTTTAATGTAACAATTTAATCAAAATTATGTGTTATATAACTGAAATCGCAATAATTAATTGAGTTTGAAACAATAAGTTAGAGTCACGACTCACGACCCAGATGTCGCCCTGTATAGAAAGAGCTTTGTTAGCGAGCCCTGTTTAGCAGTTAATAACTGTGTAATTAACTAATGAAAGGTATTACAAGCGTTTACGAATTAATTAGAGAAATGTACATTGAATTGTCTCGTAATTAAATCATGTTATTGATTCTGTAACTTGGTAATCACCTACTCGGAATTAGTATGTTTGTGTTCACAGTTCAGGTAACATGTTTACTATTTGTTGACTACGATTGTGGCACAAAAGTAATGAACGATATAATGCATTTATAGCGAAAAACATCGAAATAAGTAAACCAAAAGACATGGGGATATTATCAGGTTATAAACATATAAAAACCAGCCAAGTGCCAGTCGGACTCGCGCACGGAGGGTTCCGTACTTTAAAAAAGCGGCCAAGTGCGAGTCGGACTCGCCCATGAAGGGTTCCGTAGCAGCGAGTAACATAATAAAGAAGTTCTTGAAGTTCGTTGTACTTACTACTACTTACTTACTTAGCGTGTGGGTTGTGATCGATTAACGACCTCACAAACCAAAAAACTAAAAAAATAAAAAAAACTACTAACTAGACCTCGTTCAAACCAATTTTCGGTGTTAGATTACATTGTTATGTACATCATATATTTTTTTTAGTTTTATCATTCTCTTATTTTAGAAGTTACAGGGGGGGGGACACACATTTTACCACTTTGGAAGAGTCTCTCGCGCAAACTATTCAGTTTAGAAAAAAATGATATTAGAAACCTCAATACCATTTTTGAAGACCTATCCATAGATACCCCACACGTATGGGTTTGATGAAAAAAAAAAATATTTTTTTCATTTCTAAGTATGGGAGACCCCCCTAAAATTTTATTTTTTTTCTATTTTAGTGTGAAAATATTAATGCGGTTCACAGAATACATCTACACACTAAGTTTCAACAACATAGCTCTTATAGTTTCGGAGAAAAAAGGCTGTGACATACGGACAGACGGACAGACAGACATGACGAATCTATAAGGGTTCCGTTTTTGCCATTTGGCTACGGAACCCTAAAAACGGCAAAAAATCATGTTTGTTGTATGGGAATGAATATTTGTTTTATTTTATTTTTAGTATTTGTTGTTATAGCGGCAATAGAAATGTACCTATCTCTATTGATTAACAGATGATGTATCATCGTCTGGCTATCACCGTTCTTGAGATACAGCCTGGTGATAGACGGACGGACGGACAGCGAAGTCTCAGTTATAGGGTCCCGTTTTACCATTTGAGTACGGAACCCTAATAAAATAAACATAAAGACGAATCGTGAAGTACCTAGGTATAAGTTTAATGTCTAAACGTTGATGTTACAATGAAATAAATAAATAAAAGTAATACCATAGACATATAGGTAATTAATTAGACCAATTAGGTACCTAGGCCACTATTCAAGGTGCAGGCAGTAAATAAGAATACCTAATTGAGGTTTAGTATAACTTATGAGGAGTAATAGGTACTTAAGAAACTAATTAGTGGAATACTCGCAATGAATACATGAAATACAGAAACCGAAATAAACATTAGGTATTCGGTAAAACCAGTAATGTATTATAGAATTAGAGTTATTTCACACATGTCGGGTGTAGGATTTTAATCGGGTATCGGAGGTTCACTACATCCTACTTCCTACTAATATCATAAATGCCAAAGTTTGTGAGGATGGATGTATGTATTTATTTTGTTACTCTTTCACGAAAAAACTACTGGACGGTTTTTTTTTAGGAGAACCAACAGCTATACTTATCATAATATACATACAGAATAAAAACAGTCAGCTAATTACAGATTCCCACGAATAGAATTAGATTTGAATGAAACTTTACAGTAATATAGGTTATACATCAGAATAACACATGGGATACATTTTATCCCGAAATCCCGCAGAAACGAGTAGGTACAACGCGAGTAAAACGCGGGGCGCTGCTAGGTGTTTATATTAATATGATCATTGGGATCGATTGATCGTCTGATTTAAATCCTGGTTCACGCAAGCACCCGACATATGTGAAGGGATTTCAACTAGAACTGAAAGGATGTATTTTAGGAACTTAAAGTATTTTCTCGGCGACGGAAATAATATACAGACATAATGTAATGCTGTATAAAAGTTCATAGTTCAACAGGCAGCACCTACAAAGCAAATTTAACTTAATAACTCCAATAATTGGTTTACCTGAGACTCGACCCGTAATTCAATACAACGATGTGCTAGGCAGTGTATGTACTGTGGCAGTATGGAGGATCAAAGGACATACTTTGTACTACATAAAGGGAAGGAGACACTTCCAGTGACTTCTTGGAGAATTGCACGGCTGTTTATAACAAGTGATTTTGATTTATGTATAAAGCTGTCAAAATGGTTCAATATGTGATAGATTGATTTTAATCAATCTTTTTGATCAATTTTGATCAATCTTGATTGTCACTTTGTTCATTTTTAAAAATAAAGTATTAGCCTGTAATGTCCCACTGCTGGGCAAAGGCCTCTCATCTCACTGAGGATATCAGTACAGTGAGGAGGATTAGGCATAATCACCACGCTTGCCAAATGCGGGTTGGTGATCTCAAACCCGAGCCATGTTTGAAATGTAGGAAACTTGTATTCGCTCGACTCGGGAATTCAACACGGGACTTAAGTCTTGGTAGGCGAGTGCGTATGTGCACCAGTAGTAATAAAAGTATAAATCGTGCTTTAAAGTCTGTTTTAAAGTATATATCTTTAGAGTCTCAGACTGAGATAAATTAGTGTATATACTTATACATTTCTATCTGTAAGAACGGCTCTAGGTATCAAGTAACAAAGTGATAACAAGCAGTACTTAGATACATGATTTTAGGTCGAGTGAGTGTCCTAATTTATTGTTTATTGATATGAGTGAGTTGTTCTAGTCTAGATTTTAT
Source organism: Cyclophora albipunctata (assembly GCA_963082685.1). NCBI lineage: Eukaryota > Metazoa > Arthropoda > Insecta > Lepidoptera > Geometridae > Cyclophora > Cyclophora albipunctata. The sequence continues at coordinate 1,475,143 of OY720122.1, forward strand.
ACTTCATTAATCATTAGTCAGGACCTACGTGGGTGTGTCGATAGGTTAACGAAATGAGATCGAATATTATGAATTTAAAATAATTCGATGAGTGTGTAAGTCTAAGTATTCATAAAAAAAAAAATAACGATGAATTATTTTTTTAGTTCCAATACGTATAAATTTATATATTGTATAAAAAGAAATTACCCAAAGCATTTTAGAAGAGTTAATAAATGTATCATGTAAATAAAACATTTAAAAAAATCATAGAATTTGAAAACCTACTCTTTGTGAAGTCGGTTAAAAGTCATAGACATTGACATCCTCATGTCATTCTGACGTTGACAGGCTCTCCATAAAATTGTTTCTACACCACTCACCTCCCAAGAGTTACTTAAGTAAGATACAGTAAAGATACAACGAAGTACTATATAACAAACTACAGTTATGGACTAATTAGTCGGCAGATTTGATAATACTCTGGTTATGATTCGTAAGCGAATGTTTTAATTAATTTTGTATATAAACGTTACGGTAATGATTTACAAATAGAGAAATTAACCAAGTTCTTTGTGAGGATACCTATACAATATGAGACTATATTTTATTAGATTAGTATTTGATTTATTACATTAAGATGCTATTGATTTTACTTTAATTGTACTAAGAATTCAAAATAACAATCTACTAGAGAATATTCTTAGGTGACACCTATGATTCCTTCATCTATACTAATATTATAAAGCTGAAGAGTTTGTTTTGTTTGTTTGTTTGTTTGTTTGTTTGTTTGTTTGTTTAAACGCGCTAATCTCAGAAACTACTGAACCGATTTGAATAATTCTTTCACTGTTAGATAGTCTATTTATCGAGGAAGGCTATAGGCTACATTTTATCCCGGATTTCCTACGGGAACGGGCACAACGCGGGTAAAACCGCGGGGCGCTGCTAGTTAAACTATAAAATAATATAGGTTTTTACATCCATAGCATTTTTTTTTTCCACTGATATCTTCAGTGAGATACTAACGAATACAACTGTATCTACCATATCTTCAGTGAGATAAGTGGCCTTCGCACATACGAACGAATCTACCACTTAAATTCGCCACTACTGTATTCTGTAGGTGTAACCACTTACTCGTCACACACGAATGATCCCTCAAGAAGTTCTTCTTCATTTGTTCTAATTTTAGCTTCGTTTCTTTTTCCAAAGGCCCTTCAGTCGCTTGAAACACCGACGCTCCTGTTAACCAGAAAATAAGGGTCATTTTATATGTTTTTATTCTACAAACTTACGTCTTTTTAGAGTTGGAGTGGTCCGTGATGTTATCATAACATGGATATAATAAGTACCCTGTATAAAGTTAATAATAATCATATATCCTGTTATAAATCGAATAGCAATGTGCTACAAAGTGCCTTTGAGTAAATTTTATTTATTTATTTTATGCACAAAACAAAATACAACCCTTATAAACTAGGAAACAGTGTAAACAAGTTATTTCTAAATCTAGGTTGCAATTCAAAACATGTGCTTTCAGCTAACTAATAACATAGACGTGGCACATTTAAAAAAAAGAGAATAGTCGCTGTATTGTTAAGATTTCCTTAAACTTGCGAGTATAAAAGAGTTCTAAAAATAACAAAACAATTAGTTTAAACTTAGCTACGACCTTAATCTGAGATCAAGCGGATTATTGCAGGATTAAATCTAAACCGGGATCAGATGGGAAAAGAATTAAGTCCTAAAGTTTTTCACTTAACACGATTTATAGCTTTCAGGCCGAATTAACTGCAAAAATTAAGTTTTATTAAAGTCAAGTTATTTTTTAACCTTCACTAAGTATAAAAAGTGCGTAACTTAAAGTAAAGCCCTGAGATAAATAAGTAATTACGATGCGCAATAATGACCAGACTTAGGGAGAACTTTAATAATTAAATACTAATAAAAAACATTGAGTTCTAATGACTTTCGTAATCAGCACAAGGTCTTGGGTTTGAAGATATCTGCTGACGTCAAAAGCTTTCGATTTTTTCCATAGATCCTACTCATATTGCGAATTTTCGCATATAAATGCGAAAGTTTGTGAGGTTGGATTTTATGTATGTGTATATGTTGGTTACTCTTTCACGCAAAAACTACTCAACGGATTTGGATGAAACTTTACAGTTATATAGGCTATACATCAGCGCTCCGCGGTGTTACCCGCGTTGTGCCCGTTCCCGCGAGACTTACGGGATAAAATGTATCCCATGTGTTATTCTAATGTATAATAACCTATATTACTGTAAAGTTTCACCCAAATCCGTCCAGTAGTTTTTTCATGAGAGAGTAATAAACATACCTACATCCACACATACATCTTTACAAACTTTCGCATTTATTATATTAATAGGATGATTACGATTATCATGATTATGACAATGACACGTAACATTACTTACCCATGCACAAGTATAGCGCCATTGCAGCCGAGAGCGTGAAGAGTCGCAGACCAGGCATGTTCCTGGCGTCAGTGATGCACCCGGGGACCACCAGCCTCATCGTGACCACTGGAACAATGGATAAACAGTCATTAACAGTCATCACTACATAGTATAAAATAAAGTCGTCTCTTTTTCGTGTCTGTCTGTTTGTCTGTCTGTATGCTTAAATCTTTAAAATTACGCAACGGATTTTGATGCGGTTTTTTGTAATAGGTAGAGTGATTCAAGAGGAAGGTTTTTATGTAAAAAAATTCCCGAAATTCCCACGGGAACGGGCACAACGCGGGTAAAACCGCGGGGCGCTGCTAGTCTAATATATAAAATTCTCGTGTCACGGGGTGCGTAATTGAACTCCTCTGAAACGGCTCAACCGATTCTCATGAAATTTGTGTGCATATCGGGTAGGCCTGAGAATCGGACAACATCTATTTTTCATCCCGAAATTCCCGCGGGAACAGGTACAACGCGGGTGAAACCGCGGGGCGCAGCTAGTACTTATGTAAAAAGCTAGAGTTTTTGTTTTCCTCGATGTTTGAACGCACTAATAGCAGGAACTACAAGTCCGATTTTCATAATTATTTTTAGATCAGATAGCCACATTTAAGAAGAAGGCAATATTCTATCCCGAAATTTCCACGGGAACAGGCACAGCATGGGTAAAACAGCGGAGTGCTGATAGTTACTTAGGTATAACATGATTTAAAGGTAAGTTCTAACTAGAAAGAGAAAACTAAACAAAATGACGGCAAGAGAAACTAAATGTTAAGCTTTGTGTTCGTTTTAACTTAGCGCTTTTATTTAGCTTCAAACATATACCCATATACCTATGCTTGTTTCTATTGTAAAATGCGTAGGTTCAAAGTGGGCATTATATTCGGTAGTCAGTAAATAGCCAAAGTAAACACTTTATAAATAAAATTTAACGAAATGTCGTGATAAGCGCTCGGGGAGCAAAATAAATTTAACAAAATGAGGATAAAATTAAACGCCCAACGCCGACGGGCTGGGCTAACGTTATTTTTGGTAAATCAATTAATCGCGTGATTTAATTTTGATGAATTTGCTATTTTATCGAGGGATGAAAATTGCTTTGAAACTGTTCTGATTGTTCTGCGTTTACGCAATAAGAGCCTGATCACGATTGTAGATAGAGTCTTTCGTATATGAAAACACTAGCCGCGCCCCGCGGTTTCGCCCGCGTTGTACCCGTTCCCGCGGGAGTTTCAGGATAAAATGTATCTCATGTGTTATTCTGATGTTTATATTACTGTAAAGTTTAGAACTAGAATTAGAATTTTAAATTAGGATTGCCTCACCGATATCGTTCGGTTATCGATATCGTTAGGGTCGGCAAGTGCCGTCTCTGCCATTAGATAGCATAGAAACTATATTATAACTACATATATGAGTTGAGTTTTCCACGTGGCTGATACATTTATAAACATCTATAAACGGTCTGACTTATCACCGAACGGTCTCCGAGAATCGATTCCAATTTATTTGAGAGCTTTAAAGCTTTCTGAGTACATTTTACAGCCCAAAGCTGTGATGAAAGGTTCGTCTATTTTTATTGTTTTAAACCAATAAAATACGATACAATCTACTTAATAATTACTCTTTATGGGTGTACTCTGCAAGGCTATGTGACGCAAAGACCATATCAAAATAATGAAGATTGGCAGCGGCTTGCGGTTTTACCCCCATTGTGCCCATTCCCGTGAGAATTTTGGGATGAAAAATAGCCTCATACCTTCCCGTTGAATGTGGTTATGCACTACAAAAAAAATTACCCAAATTGGATCGGTAGGTCTGAGATTAGCGCGTTCAAACAAACAAAAACAAAATCTGCAGCTTTTTTATATCAATAGATAGAAGCCGACAGTGTCGTCCATCACCGACACCGACAATCAAACCGAACGCCACGCCGACAGCGACACACCGCCAATGGCGACACTGGAATAGTTGTCGACATCGACGCACATACGACACAAATTTCAACGCCTTTTAACGTACGTAAAACAGAGCTCGAGCATACGCAAAATAAGTCTAAACTATAGATCTAATTTACCTATTACTTTTGCCTAGAATATAAATCTAAATAATAAAAAAGCTGCCCGGCTAGCACAACGAATATCACAGAAGGCGACGAGACATCATAATATGCCATGATAAATACAGCGTGTTTATTAGTGGAATATTTAAACTTCGACTTTCCCATCAATGAGTCACCAATCGACTCACAGTATTTATCATATCATGTCCTGTCGCCTTCATTGATATTCATTGAGTTAGAGGGGCTGTGGTAGGCATGAGTAAAAATCAATGGGTCAAGGCGAACGTAAATAAATAATCGTGTACTGACATGTTAACTGAACCGTAATGATATGTTACGTGGGAACAGTAAACGGCGATGTATCTTACTCGTCGGCTTTTAGAAGGAGATAGAAATAAGGAAACTAGCTGACTATCTCCGTCTGGGAACTAAACCTGTTGCATAATCATTTTGAAGACAGTTTCTTAGTTAGGTTAGAAAATAAACTAAGTTTCTTTTGCCCTCAAAAATTACCTCACAATACCACTTGGTGCCTTGTTCCTATGTATTTAAACATGGCTCGGGTTTGAGATCACCAACCCGCATTTCGCAAGTGGTGTTTATGTCCAAACTTCCTCTCTGTACTGATATCTTTAGTGAGATGAGAGGCCTTTGCCCAGCAGTGGGCCATTACAGGCTAAAACATTTTTTAACGTTTTACTACCAATACGGATACGAGCTAATATCGCCTAGTCAACCGTCAAAACGTGGCTTAGTATAGCTTTAGTGAAAAGGCACTCAAATAGCAAAGGAGCATCTACTTATAATAAAACTTAACCCCAGCTTTGCGAAATATTACAATATCTAAATACAAGGATACATATTTGTATTACCAGGTCAAATGTCGTGGGAGGAAAGTGTCCGGTTATCCGGCGCGACCGGACAGCCGGTTAATATGACGCAGCCGGTAGTTGAGCGAGAGTTTCATGGATTAATACCACTTTATACTGACGATGCTGATTAATTTATTTTGGTAAAGGTGCTTGTGTAGTATTACTAGCCGGGTCTAGCGGTGTTACCCGCGTTGTACCCGTTCCCGTGGGATTTTTGGGATAAAATGTATCCCATGTGTTATTCTGATGTGTAACCTATGTTACTGTAAAGTTTCATCCATATCCGTCCAGTTGCTTTTTCATGAAAGAGGTACAAACATACATACATAATACAGTCGACTCTCGTTAATTCGAAACTTGAGGGACTCTTAAAATATTACGAATTATCGAATGTTTGAAATATCAAATGGTTCGTGTATGTTGATTCTCTCTGCAACTTTGAATTGTCGAGTGTTGGACGCCGATGAGTTCGAATTAACGCGTCTTTTTATTATATAGCAATGATTTTTTCGTTCGAATTACCAAGTGCATAAAAATGTATTGATTTAGTTCGAAATATAAAGAGATTTTGTAGGGAACTTGTGATAACTTTGAATTATAGAGAGGTTCTAATTATCGCAGGTTGGAATTAACGAGAGTCGACTGTATATCCTTAGAAACTTTCGCATTTATAATATTAGTGAGATGTCTCGAGTGTTCATTGAGTTAATTTAGGATAGATATTATCTCTTCCACTTAGTATATATAAAATATACTTATAAAAAAGCAAAGAGCATCCGTTCATTTGTATCTGGTTAATTTTATGATTTTAATTATTAATGTATCATGAGGATATAAGATGTGAAGAAGCTTGCACTGAATAGGAATAGATGGAGAAGACTGCATCGGACTCACCGACAAGAGCCTTGCTCTTAAATTTATAATGATGAATCGGGATATCTTCTTTGAGACGGGAGGCCTTTGCCCAGCAGTGGAACATTACAGGCTTATACTTTACTTTCCTTTACTTTAATGGAGATTAAAATAAAATAAAAATATAAAAGAAATTAAGTTTCTACGTCTACCTTAGTACACAAAGATTAACCCACAAAATAGACGAAATTACCTAAAAAATTCTGAAATAAGTATACCGGCTAACGCTATGAAAATTTAATTCGCCTGTAAATAATATAAGCGGTTAAATCCTCTTTCAGTTTTCAGGATAAAAATAATATTGTGGGTATCGCACACCGCGCTCGCCTACTAACTAATTCAGGTGGTCAAATTCTTGTGTGTAATTGAAGGTTTACACAGGACGTAACCCAACACGCACGGTAGGCCTCCGTAAGGGCTTAAGGGTCAATTATAATTTGGAATAAAGTACCTTTAATATTGTGGTCGGAAACTAAAATTATTTTGAATTGAAACTACACGGATACACTACGCTTCTAATTTACATTTGTATCTGACGTTTCGACTCCTTTACATGAACCGCGGTCACAGATGACTCCAAGTAAGAAAAACGGAATGAGTACTATTACTCGCAAAATGTACTTAATTTATTTTTATAAAACTTTAGAAGATCATATTCATTAAAATCACACATAATAGGCTATATTTTATCTCTTTTCTTTTTAACCTCAGGTTGTACCAGACATCGCGGGGAAAACCTCGGGAAACATTTAGTATATGTACAAAGTTGTTAATTTGTTTCTTTGATCAAATATTATTTACTGGTAGGAAGGATTGTCTATAAGTTCTTTTCAAAGACAAGGATCAGAACAATCCTTTATCTATCTGTATAAGTACATATTATGTAGATTGGTGCTTTCAACGGGCGTTCCATCCTTGCCCCACTGTCAAATCGCGTGATAAAGGTATATAGGTCAATAACAATACTTTTTTAAACCTATCCCTATTCGAATCCTATGGGATATTCCGCGGTTGATTTAGGTTCGCAACTATTTGAATAATACAATGTAAACCACACGGAAACTTTGTTTGAATTTGTTCCAAGTTTAAAAATACAAATGTGGAATGGAGAGAATTTTCCAATGGGGTGAAAGGAGTTTCATTTATAATAGGAATAACTATTGTATTACGCATTTTTAATGGCGGTAAAAGTTTGTCTATGCTGCAAGTTAGCATTATAATAACTAACGTTGAGTTAAACTTCATTTAGTAGGGGCTAGTTTAAAAATTTTCAGTATAAGTAATATGGCTAAGGGTTATGTATGAGTCATAAGTCATACCAGGTAAGGTAGGCTGTAAACAGGTCTTGTCTATGGCAACCCTGCTATATCTCCGTTTTTATGACTAAAAGCGTGTTTTGAACAAGGTTAAGAGCTCAAATTGCAGCTCTTAGATGTGTCTTCATTGCAGCAACGTGGAGCTGTGCTGAGCGCAATCAACCAATACGACAACTCATTACGAAAAGATTTTGACAATGTCGGATTGCGTTAGGATTGCGTAATACAATGTCATGCATGATACCCAATCCAGATCTAGTTACGATAGGTTCCAAAGAAACGAAAATAACTTCAATTATTCGGATCCTTTGTTAAGAGGTCTTCTTTGTTAACGGATCCCAAGCCTTTACGTATTTTATGTCCTATTACGACCGCAATGTGATGGTTTTTGTCCATTTTGCAATTTTAAATAGTTTTTATAAGATTTGTAATTCGTTTTATTGCTTTTTTTATGAAGCTATAAAATATAAGGGCTTGAGTAACTTATAATCGTATTGGTATGGTTTAATAGTAGTTTATGCAACTGCATATAAAGAAGGGTATTAAAACAAGAGTGAGTTTATGAAACGAGCGCAGCGAGTTTCATAATAGTAACGAGTGTTTTAATACCCGTGTTATATGCAGTTGCATACACTACTTTATCTTCACTACTTAATCTTCACTAAAATTAACAAAATTTTAAAAACAAAACACATTGCGAAACATTAAATTCACGCGTACGTGTATTGTCTGTCACAGTGAACTTGCCGCCATTCAAATCTAACCAATGAGAGCGCAGCTGCGCGTAGGGCCAATCAGGAGCGACCGAGACCTTACCAAAGAGTTTTGTGTATGTAGTTTCGACGAAGTTTTCACGTATAACCCAACTGTTTTCAAAAGCCAGCCTAATATCAAAATTTTATACAACTTGTATGAGGATTTTGATATAAGGCTCGCCAGGTTAATTGGTCGCATTATAATGATGTTAAAATAAGATTTTTTGATATCGATGTGGATATTATAACATCATTTAGTGTAGATAATAGTAGTTTATGCAACTTCATATAAAGAAGGGTATTAAAACACGAGTGTGAGTTTATGAAACGAGCGCAGCGAGTTTCATAATAGTAACGAGTGTTTTAATACCCGTGTTATATGCAGTTGCATACACTACTTTATCTTCACTATTTAATGCAATTAATCAAACAAAATTTTAAAAACAAAACACATTGCGAAACATTAAATTCACGCGTAGGTACGTGTATTGTCACAGTGAACTTGCCGCCATTAAAATCTAACCAATGAGAGCGCAGCTGCGCGTAGGGCCAATCAGGAGCGAGCGAGATCTTACCAAAGAGTTTTGTGTATGTAGTTTCGACGAAGTTTTCACGTATAACCCAACTATTTTCAAAAGCCAGCCTAATATCAAAATTTTATACAACTAGTATGAGGATTTTGACATAAGGCTCGCCAGGTTAATTGGTCGCGTTATAATGATGTTATAATGTTAAATTATAATGATATTATAACATCATGTGCAATTGCTTAAATTGAGTGTTTTAGTTGCCTGCGCTATAACAGTAGTAATTATAAGTCAAGTATTGGAAACATAAGTAGAATGTTACAACATTAGTGTAGATAATAGCACATTAAACAATTACCACTAACCTACTTGAAATAAATGAATGAATGAATGAATGAATGAATGAAATGAACACTAAAATTTTTTTGCAGGCGACTGATTTAAGCCGATGTCAATTAATAATTAATGTATTAAACTTTCTTCTCGTAGTCTCATTTTATACATACCATTACATTTATTTATTTATTTAATAAGGTACACCAACAGCGATACATGTAAATGTAATTAATACTAAACTTATAAAATAATAGTTCTTACATGATCGCCAATTACAGGTATACACAGCATTTATAATAATAATTATTAGGCTTAACTTAAATTACAATAATTAAAATAATAAATAAAAATTAACATAATAGTATTAGAATTAACGTAATGAAATTGTGCTAAAAGGTACTAAACAAAAATGAAAATAATAACAATACAAATTAATATTAAAATATAAAGTACACATTTAAATTATGAAATTATTTTAATTGTAATTATGATTATGAAATGATTACATCTAGTAAAGTCTAATAATAACTTATATCAAAGGTACATTTACACATATAGCAAAGAAAGTTCAGAGCATGGTGGAACGTTATCAAAATGTTCATAAGTAAAAGAGATCTCAAAAGTTTTCTTAGTCAAATATACGATATGTAAGCCGCACCCCGCGATTTGCCCACGTTGTGCGCATTCCCGTGGAAATTTCCAGATGAAAAATAGCCTAGAATACTACGAAAAAGAGTTATTCAAATCGTATCGGTAGTTTCTGAGAATCGCTCGTTCAAACAAACAAAAAATCAGACTCTTCAGCTTTATTATAATACTAGCAGCGCCCTGTGGTTTTACCCGCGTTGTGTCCATTCCTGTGGGAATTTCGGGATGAAAAATAGCCTATGTTTCTCGTGGATAATGTAGCTTTCGAATGGTGAAAGAATTTTTAAAAACGGTCCAGTAGTTTTTGAGCCTATTCATTACAACCAAACAAACAAAGTTTTCCTCTTTATAATATTAGTGTAGATATCATAGATAATGACGTTATAACTAAGCTTATTACTGCTTATCAGCTTTCATTGTTATTTATGGGATTTTTCCAAGAAAATCACTTCAATTTCCATATTCATTTCGCACTGTACTCTGTACATTAGTTCAATGTTCTGTACCAGCGACTGAAGTAATAAATCACGCCATTAAAATGGTCACTGACCTCTGTCCTATCATTAAAGCTTTTTCGCGTTCTGATTAGCATATGACCTGAAATATTGATAGGAACGGACTGTGAGTAAAGGCAGGTATTATATTTTATTTCGGCCTGTTGCCGGGTTCAATAGAAACCTGCTGTTTAAAAAATGTCTGAGAATATACCCATTCATACTACAACAGCGCCCCGCAGTTTTACCCGCAATGTGCCTATCTGTTACAAAAGAATTATACAAATTGGATTGGTAGTTTCTGAGATTAGCGCCTTCAAACAAACAAAGAAAACAAACTTTATTATATACAGCTTTATTATGTACTAGCAGCGCCCCGCGGTTTTACCCGCGTTGTGCCCGTTCCCGTGGGAATTTCGGGATAAAATGTAGCCTATAGCCTTCCTCGATAAATAGACTATCTAACAGTGAAAGAATTATTCAAATCGGTTCAGTAGTTTCTGAGATTAGCGCGTTTAAACAAACAAACAAACAAACAAACAAACAAACAAACAAACAAACAAAACAAACTCTTCAGCTTTATAATATTAGTATAGATTTCAGTATAGATATGATAGATTTTTTTGACCATTAACTTTAGAAGAAGAAGGATAGAAAGCGAGTGACACACATGTCTTTGCCTTTAGAATAGCATAACAATAGCAGCTAGTAAACTCACTTAAAGTCTTCCACACGGAGACGAAGCCGTGCCGTGCCCGTCGCAAGGTAAATAGAGATATTTTTACCGAGATATGGGGGCGCATTGCACAAGCATTCATAATTGTATTTAGAGCCTAACTATTATATATTTAACAAATGACGATCGTTTCCAATAGTGTTCTATTTCGTTCACTATAAAATACAATTTTGAGCGTCCAGCTTTTGTTTTTACAACATATTTAAGTACTAAATTGATTTTAGAGTTCTTTTGCAACACACCCAAAATGTTTGTTTAATCTCTACTACAAAGTCAGAAAGTTAATAATATAATATTTTGATTTGATATACAAATGCGGAGTGCATACAAATGTCCTGAGTGAAATATGTGAGTTTTGCTAATAAACCTCGTCAGTTGAGTTAATATGGTAATCGTACGTGACTGGGGTGGCACAGGGTTGAACTAAGGGCTTAAGTAACCCCAAAACAAAGGTCTCGTTTTTCTATTAGAACTAGCCCACTATGGCCACATCTATAAAGTCTAAGGCACGATATAAAATGCCTTTTGTCAACCACGGTCTGACTACAATCTTACCTATAGTGTGCTTAGGCTCTAAATATATCTCTATCTCTATTTCTATATGAAGTGAAGAGATGAAAGATATAAGATATAGACCGAAGACCGACAACGACCAAGTTGTTTTATGTCTATGGTTCCTGTAAAGGAGCCAAAACTTCAGATAAAAATGTTAAATAAAAGCGATGTGTATCTGTTAACGTAGGTTCAATTCAAAATGAGTGGTGTTTGGAAACCGGTAGAAATAGACTAGTTGGTGGTCATCTGAGTGCTACAGGTGTCCCCCAAGGGGTAAAACATGTATTTGACAGTTCAATGTAACAGTAACTAAGTTCACATCATGAACAACCTTGAAACTTATCAAAGGAATAAAGGACGGGAAATGTATTGTTTAACTAGAAACCTGATTTGGGCCAAACTTTTCGACGTGCGATGACAGAGTTACATAATGTTTAACTCGAAATATTTTTGACTATTAGATTATAACCTAAAGACCCTTTAAGTAAGTAATTAAGTATTAGCCTGTATTGTCCCACTGCTGGGCAAAGGCCTCTCATCTCACGGAAGATATCAGACCCTTTAATTTTGGAAATTTACTGTCGCTCTATAAATTTCATTAAAAATTAACTTAATTTTGGTTGTTCCACAAGCCTACTTAGACATAATCATTCAAATACAATTTTATTAGCTACTGGTGCTCCAAAGTTATCCTAAATCCATCCCTGTGTTAGACATAATATTTATTTAAAGGTGAAAGTGCCGACGGCTAAGGGCAAATGAAAGTTCACAATCGCGAATAATGTATGATAGTTCATTGAACATTAACTACAGTTAATTGGAATGTAATCTGAGTCAGACGTGGTTTGATTGTTTCTACAATGAAGTATCCGTGGCGTAGTATGACTGAGCAGTGTTAACTTATTGGTATTGTTAAGCAAGGTACAGCTCGGCCCTTACTTGGATGGATAGCCGATAGTGGCATTTCTATCTGGGTACTACCGTGCTTCGAAGAGCACGTTAAATTGTCGGTCTCGGTTGTATCAATCGTCAGACCATTCGGAGGCGTTTAGACGGTCTAAACTCTCCAACACTAGAGTTGGCCACTAACCTCGAGTAGGTTACCTTACTTTCTTACAATGAAGTAGTACAAGACTACTATCTACTAGGTGAAATAGAACGCAAAAATCAAACGTATGAAATTTGAAATTCGACAATTTGACTTGGTGGTCAACTGGTCCCGCAGAGCACTGAGTCCGCAGGTTCAGTTACCCACTCCGTTTTTTTTCATAGATGACTCGACCCACACTAATCACACGACTACTATTTACCGATAAGGGCCTGCTCAGCCCACAGGTTCAGTCGATAAAAAAAAAAATAACCCTAACCTACCGAATAGTACCTACGCCCGCGGGCTGAATTGACTCTTAGGCGGTAAGTAAGCGGGCTGGGTTGACCCTTGGGTCGAGTCGCCCCAAAAGAAAAAAAAAGGTCAACTTAGCCCGTGGGCTCAGTGCTCTGCGGGCCCAGTTGACCACCTTGCGCAATTCAACTATTGAATTTGAACTATTTGTTGCTTGTTCATTTGTCAGTTGTTTATTATAGGTATTTAGATTATGCTGGAGGCCTTTAGGCGGTCTAAAAACTAAGACAACAGGGATGGCAACTACCCTTCTCGAAATTACTTTAGTTTGTTTATTTGCCCTGTCAAAAGCGTCCTATGCCAGTTAAATTGATTGTCATAAACAGAGTGAATCGGATAGCTAGAAGTCTTTATGTAAGTAAGAACTAGTAGCGCTCCGCGGTTTTACCCGCGTTGTGCCCGTTCCCGCGGGATTTTTATACATATAAACCTTGCTCTTGAATCACTTTATATATTAAAAAAAACCGCATCAAAATCCGTTGCATAGTTTTAAAGATCTAAGCATACATCTAAGCATACGTTTTATACTTTGTAGTGATAAGTTACTTTTAAGTTCTGACTTTTATAAAAACAAACCTATCTATTTCAAGATCGTTAACAAAATACTCGTTATTATCAACTGAAATATACTTCGAGGAATATTAAAAGTATTTATTTTTTGGCATTTCAATGCTATAAATAACGTTTCTGTAACATCTCGGAAAGTTTTATACTTCGAGAAAATTGTGTCTGGAGGCTTTTCATCTTTTCATTAGATATGGGAGTAGAATATATTCAACTACCTGCGCACCGCGGTTTTACCCGCGTTTTTCCATTCCCGTGGGAATATAAGAACCGCTCGACTGATTTGTGCAAACTTCACATAAACCATCTACTAAATAGTCCGAACAAAGCCTAAACATTTGGTTTGGATAGGTGAGCCCGTTTTTGAGTAATAAAATTATAACGAAAAGTGGCATTGATTTTTATATATGTCGGATAACCTCGATAATCATCCCACTTCTGATGTCGGGTGAACAGCGATATTTACCCCACTTCTGATATCGGGGACATGTCACATCAGGATAAGCACGAGCATTATACTGTCAATACAACATCAGATATCTTAGGATTCTTAGGTCTTGATCTTGAAATAATAACTCACAGGACTTCGTTACAATGACATTGCTTGTATTTTACACACGGTCATCATGGATTACAGATTACAGTTAGGATACGTCTAGATTCAATTAATTGATGGAACCTAAACGACCTCCCTACACCCCATAGTCGTCCTGTCCACGCCATAGAATCTTTTCCTAATCCTATACTCGATTCGCAATACGATCGTGATGTCGTCAACACATCCTTCCTCCCATCTACGTTCCAATGTAATCCGCCATCCAACCATCTCCATTCGTCTCATAACGTCTAATGTACACCATCTTTACTTATCATAGACTCACTCACTCACTCCCTGCCGCAGACTACTAAGGGTCCGTTCACACAGACCGGCTCGGAGAGCATCGGCGCGCATTTTTCTTTTCACACAGACCGGATCGTATGCGCTTGGAGTTGGTCGGAGCGGAGTCGCCAACTATTTCACATAGACCGGCTGGAAGCGACCTGAAAGCGGATGCGCTCGGAGCCGGTTGGATGCGCTCGCAGCCGGTCGGAATCGCTCGCAGCCGGTCGGATACGCTCGCAGCCCGTCGGATGCGCTCGCAGCCGGTCGGATGCGCTCGGAGCCGTTCGGATGTGCTCGGAGCCGGATGGGTACACTACAAAGGCAGTAGGTACCAGTCTTCCACGCATTCCACGCAATCGGAGCCGATCGGCTGCGCGAGCGAGAAAGAGCACGCAATCGGAGCCAAACGGCTGCACGATCGAGAAAAATTACGCGATCGGAGCCGGTAAGCTCCTCTTATTATTTCACACCAAGCGCCTTCAAGCATTCTTAATCACAAAAGCAGTGCACATGCAAAAATAAACCTTAATACAAATACTAAAAACTCTGTTTTCAACGTGATAAGAATCTGCTCTCCTCTCCGAGCCGGTCTGTGTGAACGGACCCTAAACCAGCTCACATCCCTCTATCGAACAACTGTCATCTGTCATAGTGCGTAACACCACAGACTTAACATAGTCTATTCTCATACCACAGACTACACCACGAAGGTAGAACTCACGTCACGGAATAACAACACTACCGATTCCATCAGTCAACTGAATTTACAAACTACTCTTTAACTTCTATAGCTTGATTATACGTCCATCTCCGACATATATATACTAGCAGCGCCCCGCGGTTTTACCCTCGCTGTGCCCGTTCCCGTGGGAGTATCGGGCATTTTTATTAATTTTTCATTCACCTTTCTCGTGAATCAGTCTATCTATTAAAAAATACCGCATCAAAATCCGTTGCGTAGTTTTAAAAATCTAAGCAGTAAGCATAGATAGGGACAGACAGACAGACAGCGGAAAGCTACTTTGTTTAATACAATGTAGTGATTCTATTGGTCAACGAACAAGATCTGTGACATTAGATTATACGATATCTCAACCTACAATCAGGTGGGATAGCTGAAGACTTCATTCATTCTTACTTGTACATTGAATATAAGAAAACCTCAGTTACGGAAATAAATCATTTGTTCCAATACCCCGAAGGCCCGTACTCAAGACGTGATAGTAAAAATCAAGCACCAATGAAATACAAACAATAAAATTATTTAACTGTGTGTGCGATCAGGCTCTAAAAGTGGTAGATCGCCAATATTGCTTAGTGTCTTCTGTCTGTTCTATTTATATTTGGAATATAATTGAGAATAAAGTTTCCAGGTCTATTCAAAGAAATGTTTGGAATAAACATTAATCTAATCTTGAAATAAACATGATTTTATTTCCATGTAAATGGTCTTAATTAGAGAATATCTATTTATAGTTAAAATAGTTTAGGTAAAATCTTACCATGGGATGTTTTTTTGTAGGAAAATTAGGATTATAATTAAATGTTTTTTATCAACTAGTTGCGCCCCGCGGTTTCACCCGCGTTGTACCCGTTCCCGCGGGAATTTTGAGATAAACTGTATCCCATATGTTATTCTGATGTATAACCTATATTACTGTAAAGTTTCATCCTTATCCGTTCAGTAGTTTTTGCGTGAAAGAGCAACAAACATACATCCAAACATACATCCATCCTAACAAACTTTCACATTTATAATATTACTAGCAGCGCCCCGCGGTTTTACCCGCGTTGTGCCCGTTCCCGTGAGAATTTCGGGATTTTTTTTACATAAAAACCTTCCTCTTGAATCACTCTACCTATTACAAAAAACCGCATCAAAATCCGTTGCGTAATTTTAAAGATTTAAGCATACAGACAAACAGACAAACAGACACGAAACAGAGACGACTTTATTTTATACTATGTAGTGACTAGCAGCGCCCCGCGGCTTTGCCCGCGTTGAGCCCGTTCCCGTAGGAATTTTCGAAAATCCTTTCTTAGTGTGCACTTACGTCAATCAAAGAACCTTCCTGCCAAATATCATGTTTCTAGGTGTAGCGGTTGAGGCTGTGCGTTGATTATCAGTCAGTCAGTCAGTCAGGACTTTTGATTTTATATATATAGATAGTAGGAAGTAGGATAGGATAGGATGGGATAGGACTAGTAGTAGTAGTAGTAATAGTAGTAGTAGTAGTAGTAATAGTAGTAGTTAAAATAGTTTAGGTAAAGCCTAACCCGGGGGTGTTTTTTTGTAGGAAAATGAGGATTGTAATTAAATGTCTATCATCAATTTAAAACATCTACGTCGAGGATATTTAGTGAGCTTACAAGCTACGATCCGGTTACATAAAATAATCATGTGATTAGAGTAAAACGTGGCCTTTCCAATGGACAATGGATTTACGCAATGTTTCATCCCATAAGCCCTTCATTATCTTAATTAGTCAAAGCGAATCGAGAGCTACAGTTGTCATATTGACAAGTCCGTTGGCACAGTGGCAGTGAGAGCGCTTACTGTGGATTCGATTCCCGCCCGGAGTCAACAATATGCGAAGACATAGTTGTTGGCGACGACGACGTCTGGGTGTCAATTATATATTCATATAAAGTGTTTGTGTATGTATTGTATATGTAGTAGTATCAGTTAGTTTTATTTCATATTACAAGCTTAGAGCTTAGTTTGGGTCTTATGAACCGTGAGTGAATTTGTCCGGGTGTATTTATTTATTTTATTTATTTAAATAACACGAAACTTCTGGAAGCTATTTCAATATAGACCGTTCTAACATTCCCCCAGTCCAGTATTATATTTATTCTTTATTTAGGCACCAATCGATGAGGCTAGTCGCACGAAAATAGTTTGATGATATTTAGGTTACATCAAAGATACGAAGTAGGTTGAATAATTTGGAGCTATTCAAAGTATGTGGGCTAAATACTCAAAGGAAATGAGTTCTATGTTAAAATAACGAAGATGAGAGCTTCTTATGTTTTCTTACAATTGAGAATACATTTTTATTTAGGTTACGATAAAACTAAATTATATAATTTTACTAGCAGTGCCCCGCGGTTTTACCCGCGTTGTGCCCGTTGCCGTGGGAATTTCGGGAATTTTTATACATATAATCCTTCCTCTTGAATCACTCTATCTATTTTAAAAAACCGCGTCAAAATCTGTTGCGTAGTTTTAAAGATCTACATAGGGATAGGCAGACAGCGGAAAGCGACTTTATTTTGTACTATCTAGTGATAATACCTACGTAGAAGCATAAAAACTGTAGCAGACATGTAACGTCGTAGCAAATAGTTATTGGTATAGTAAACACTCGTAGCACATGGTCGTAGCCAACTCGTAGTCATAATATCGTAGCCAGTATTTCGTAGCAAATATAAAATACATCGTCTGAACTACTTACATTCTCACAGACTTTAGACTTACTATCTACCGCTAACCGAAATTAAAACCAAGAAACGAAGCTAGTGAATCTCCGATAAAATATTCACGACATTTATTTATAGCAACACATTTAACGAGCCGTCACCTTGATCAATACGAGACGAGACATTCCATCGAGCATTCCTGAACATATTTTAATTTTATATTCGTACGTGACATTATCTTCACCGGGGTAGAACATATTTGTTTATAATTATAGGTATACATCTCGTATCTATACTGATATATGAAGCTGCAGACTTTTTTTGTTTGTTAGAACGCTCTTGTCTACCGCGCTAAAGAAATAATCCGATTTGGATATTTATTTTCGTAATGGATAGCCACATTCAACTGGAAGGCTAACTACTGGCAGCGCCCCGCGGTTTTACCCGCGTTGTGCCCGTACCCGTCGGAATTTCAGGATGAAAAGTAGCTTATAACCTTCCCGTTAAATGAGGCTAGCTAGTACAAAAATAATTTTTCAAATCAGACCAGTAGTACTTGAGATTAGCGCGTTCAAACAAACAAACTTTGCAGCTTTATAATCTTCTTCTTCTTCTTATATATAAAATTCTCGTGTCACAGTGTTCGTTCGCGTACTCCTCCGAAACAGCTCGACCGATTCTCATGAAATTTTGTGAGCATATTGAGTAGGTCTGAGAATCAGCCAACATCTATTTTTCATCCCGAAATTCCCGCGGGAACGGGTACAACGCGAGTGAAACCGCGGGGCGCAGCTAGTAATATATAAAATTCTCGTGTCACAGTTTTCGTTGCCATACTCCTCCGAAACGGCTCGATCGATTCTCATAAAATTTTGTGAGCATATAGAGTAGGTCTGAGAATCGGCCAACATCTATTTTTCATCCCGAAATTCCCGCGGGAACGGGTACCGTGGTTGAACTCCTCTGAAACGGCTCGACCGATTCTCATGAAATTTTGTGTACATATCGGGTAGGTGTGAGAATCGGACAACATCTATTTTTCAACCCGAAATTCCCGCGGGAACGGGTACAACGCGAGTGGAACCGCGGGGCGCAGCTAGTATTAATATAGATTTTTCATACTAAACTTTTTACAAGTACGGGCACAACGCGGGTAAAACCGCGGCCGCTGCTAGGATACTTATTATTATGATTGTACGAGGTTATGACTCAGATGGGTAAACGATTGGTAACGTATGTAAAAGTAAGTAAAGTTTTAGCCTTTAATATGCCACTGCTGGGCAAAGGCCTCTAATATCACTGAAGATCAGTACAATGAGGAGGATTGGTTACGTATAGCTGATTTTAAAGTAAATGAGTACTTCATGTGTAATCACTACATAGTATAAAATAAAGTCGTCTCTTTTTCGTATCTGTCTGTTTGTCTGTCTGTATGCTTAAATCTTTAAAATTACGCAACGGATTTTGATGCGGTTTTTTGTAATAGGTAGAGTGATTCAAGAGGAAGGTTTTTATGTAAAAAAATTCCCGAAATTCCCACGGGAACGGGCACAACGCGGGTAAAACCGCGGGGCGCTGCTAGTCTATAATATAAAAATGAATCGCTGAATCTGTTGCTAAGCGCATAACTTCAGAACGACTGCACCAAATTGGATGATTCTTTTTTAAATGTGTTCCTTATTGTCAGGACAAGGTTTTTATATAAGAAAAATAAGAAATAAAAATCTCAAAATTCCTACGGGAACGGGGGCGCTGCGGGTGAAACCGCGGGGCACAGCTAGTGTCATAATATCTAAGTTTATTCATACAATGATAAAGTTCACTTTTTTATCTATTAAGCTCATATTACAGAATATTTGTCACACAAAATATCAAAATCCTTTGAATTATTTACCCGTAAAAAGGAACTACAAAACACATACAATATCTCCAACACTACTTACTTGATCCGTGATCTAAGGACCCTAATAAACTTATAGGACCTTTACACACGGGCCCGTTTCCGCGTGAATACCTCCAGTGAGTACGGGGCTTAGGTACTGACGTCATATCATCGATTAGACGAGTGACTTTTATATATAAATGTAATACGTCCGTTTGTTTGAAGGAACTTCTACAGCTTTCAATACATTTATTATGAGCTTTATGTTTGTTTTAGATTAAGGCTGGATGTAGACGTAAGTGTTCGTGGATGGTTTTTGGATTATGAGCTTGAACGGTTCCTTTAGTTAGCGATTAGAAAGTTTAGAATTGAAACGACGTTCACGAATACACTTTGCTTTTATTTTCCATTTTTATCTGACACCGCAGCGCCGTTGTACCCGCGTTGTGCCCGTTCCCGTAGGAATTTCGGGATTTTTTATACATATAAACCTTCCTCTTGAATCACTCTATCTATTTAAAAAACCGCGTCAAAATTCGTGTAGTTGTATTTGAGTTTATCGGGAACAGACAGAAAGACAGACGCGGCCGGGGACTTTGTTTTATAATATGTAGTGATTTCGGGTCCTTCTACTGCTTTGTCTACCTGTAATATTTATAATGCCTAAGAGGCAAAAGCCGCTCAAATCACTGATGATATCAGTACAGTCGAGAAACAAATGCGACTAGTCTTTCTCGGCCGCCTGTTGGGCAGGGACCCTAACCCAAAACTAATACATATAATGAGAAATCCTAATACCACTATTGATAAGAACTCTATCAAAGAGAGAAACCCCTAAAATATCGAAGGGTTGTCCCGGTCCTAATATTTGGGGTGTTCAATTTTGTCAAGTACACCCCTATCAATAACTGAACTGACACTTACAAAGATATATTTCTTGGGAAATATTTATTTTATAAGAAATGAGAAGATATTATCATATACCAATATAAATACAAGTACGAGTATATCTGTCCTGCAAATATTATCAATGCGAAAGTGAGGGTGAATGTATGTTTGTTACTCTTTCACGCAAAAACTAATCAACGGATTTGGATGAAACTATACAGTAATATAGGTTATAGATCAGAATAACATATGGGATACATTTTATCCCGAAATTCCCGCGGAAACGGGTTCAACGCGGGTAACACCGCGGGGCGCGGCTAGTAGGTACACTACAGATAGTAAGTATTGCCAAGATACTGGGACTAGTAGCTTTTCCTCGCGGTTTAACCGATATCGCACATGTTCTCATACGAATCTGTACTCTAATGTACTAATACAATAAAGTTGATTTTTGTCTGTTTGAACACGCTTGTCTCCAGAAGTACTAGTTCTACATTTAAGGGGAAGGTTACAGGCTATTTTGCATCCCGAAATTCCTACGGGAACGGCCACATAGCGGGTCTACCGAGGGGCACTTCTAGGCCGAATATAAAGAGTAGACTTGTCCGTGTGCAAGATCAAATTTATTGTAAACCAGAGGGTACTGGTTTCTTAAGTTTAAGCGAAATACTCATTTTAAATTGAAACTACGTTTATCAAAATTCGTCCAGCGTTCAGTCTTCAAAACGTATCAGACTAGGTAGTTAAGATAGTAAATATATAAGAAAATTTACTGGAAATGTTTTGATAGATACGTACCTTGATATAAAGATGAGATATTACAACAAATCACTACATAGTATAAAATAAAGTCGTCTCTTTTTCGTGTCTGTCTGTCTGTTTGTCTGTCTGTATGCTTAAATCTTTAAAATTACGCAACGGATTTTGATGCGGTTTTTTGTAATAGGTAGAGTGATTCAAGAGGAAGGTTTTTATGTAAAAAAATTCCCGAAATTCCCACGGGAACGGGCACAACGCGGGTGAAACCGCGGGGCGCTGCTAGTAGTTTGATAAATCTTTGTAATCCGGGAGTTCCATTCAGCAGAAATTAGGGTCTCACGATAGGTTCGACTGGAGAGTTATCGGAAGACTAATTTAGGTGAAATAGCTTGATGCCTAATTTATTCTGATCCAAGGGTACCGATATGTACTTATATTTGTAATACTACACTCGAGAGCAATGAATCCGGGTCACTTAAAGAATGTTAAAAATCTCGGAAACTAAAAATGATAGGTTAATGCAATAAATTGTATTTAATAGACAATGTAATACTCCTTAAATGAAAGTAAAAAAAATATGAGTCACCATACATTTTATTAACATAAAATTACATAAAGAAAAAAACTGCTGATCTCTCCTTAAAACAAAAATAGGAAACATGAAATTTTTGAACTTTATTACGATTTTCTTGAATTTTAATACTTCGTATTGCCTCCTCGTGCTTCCATTACTGCGTTTACGCGGTTTGGCATGCTGTACACCAAGTTCCTTATACGATTTTGGGGAATATTCTCCCATTCCTCTGTGAGAGCAATTTTGAGCTCACGAAGCGTGATTGGGGGAGGGTTTCGTTGTTTTACGCATCTGCCTAGCTCGTCCCAAGCATGCTCGATCGGGTTGATATCCGGGCTGCGCGCTGGCCACTCCATACGAGTAATGTTCATCTCTTGAAGGTAGTCATTCACAATCCTACCTGTATGAGGTCGGGCATTGTCATGCATAAATATAGCATCCTCACCTAAATTGACCATAAATGGACCAACGTGATCATTGAGGATTTCTTCCACATATCTTTCGCTAGTTAAAGAGCCGTTTTCTATGATCACCAGCTCTGTGCGACTTTCAGAAGAAATTCCGGCCCACACAAGTACAGACCCACCACCGTAGGCTACTTTTTCTTCGATGCATGCTTGCTTGAATCTTTCCCCTGGTCTTCGATACACTCTGTGTCTTCCATCGTGCTTGTAGAGCATAAATTTTGATTCGTCGGAGAACATAACTTTTGACCAATCTTCAATACTCCAATTTACGTGGCTCTGGGCATATCTTAGTCTTGAAATACGATGCCCACGCTCCAGTTTAGGGCCGTTTGCAGGTCTAAGGGGTTTTAAGTTAGATTCAGCAAGCCGACGTCTTACTGTCCATGCACTTGGGTTACTTCCTCCGAGGCGTCGAAACTGATTTGTGAGTTCAGTTCCTGTGAGAAAGCGATTTCGAAGCATGGTGTTCACCAAGTATCGGTCTTCTCGTGCTGTGGTACACCTGGTTCTGCCCGTTCCTGGTCTGCGTAGGTTAGAACCAGTTTCTTCGTAACGTCGGAGAACTCTTTGTACTGTTGACAGCGACACACCGACAGTCCTGGCTGTATCGCGCTGACTCCGGCCGGTTTCCAGCATTGTAAGTATTCTGGTGCATTCTTCAGGCGTAAGCGACATAATTTCAGCTTGAATAATGAATATAGAGCACTATCAACATGGTTTATGTACCCACATAAATGACAGATTACAAACAAAAGCAAAACCAAATGCTGTAATTTCGTAGTTCCATCTTCGAAAGTGGCCCTTTTTCAAATTTGATTTTTTTATGATATAACTTTACAATAACTAAGAAGTTTTAATACCTTCATTTAAGGAGTATTACATTGTCTATTAAATACAATTTATTGCATTAACCTAGCATTTTTAGTTTCCGAGATTTTTAGGATTCTTTAAGTGACCCGGATTCATTGCTCTCGAGTGTATTTCAAACTGGTCGCGCCCCGCGGTGTTACCCGCAATGTACCCGTTCCCGCGGAAATTTCGGGATAAAATGTATCCCACGTGTTACTCT
Organism: Cyclophora albipunctata; assembly: GCA_963082685.1. Classification (NCBI taxonomy): domain Eukaryota; kingdom Metazoa; phylum Arthropoda; class Insecta; order Lepidoptera; family Geometridae; genus Cyclophora; species Cyclophora albipunctata. The sequence continues at coordinate 1,498,726 of OY720122.1, forward strand.
GATGTATAAACTATATTACTGTAAAGTTACGGTCAGGTCCCTTTAGTAGTTTTTTCGTGAAAGAGCAACAAACAAACATACATACATCCATACATATGTACATCCATCCTCACAAACTTTCGCATTTATAAAATTGGTAGGATGTTTCATAAAACATTTCTTTTTCTTTTATAACTACTTAAAAATCTAATCATCTTATCTTTATTGAAAGCTCTGATATCTGTGATTGTGTAGGAGGCCTTTTCATCGTAATGTATGTTTGAAATCAGTAGAGGTATATAATAATACTATAGCAGCGCCCCGCGGCTTTGCCCGCGTTGAGCCCGTTCCCGTAGGGATTTTCGAAAATTCTTTCTTAGTGTGCACTTACGTCACGTGAAGAACCTTCCTGCCAAATTTCATGATTCTAGGTGTGGCGGTTGAGGCTGTGCGTTGATTATCAGTCAGCCAGTCAGTCAGGACTTTGAATTTTATATATATAGGTAGATAGATTAGTTCCTGCAACTTATAGTAAAATTACTATATCGGTTTTCTTGGTATGGTAGGTTTCGTATACTTCCCGCGCACATAAGGTAGTGGATACAGTAAGGATACAATAAGTATAAGTATAACCTTTGTAGGATCCATCCACAACAAGAAACAACTGAATTATTCCAAACTAAGGCACCTCCTACACAGCTCTGAAATTATTGTTCACTGAAATTGTTCCTCAAATCTATTGAAGTTAAATTACTCATTGTTTCACTAATTAATTGTGATAATGTTTTGTATATAGGTACTAGCTGCGCCCCGCGGTTTCACTCGCGTTGTACCCGTTCCCGCGGGAATTTCGGGATAAAAAATAGATGTTGTCTGATTCTCAGACCTACCCGATATGTACACAAAATTTCATGAGAATCGGTCGAGCCGTTTCGGAGGAGTACGGGAACGAACATTGTGACACGAGAATTTTATATATAAGATAATATTTTGTTCCAGTTTTGCAATATTATGTTGACTAAGCGATGTTAGTTCATAGTGTTTGTTAAGCAACGTGCAGCTCGGCCCCCACTTGGATGGGTGGCCGATAGTGGCATTTCTATCTGAGCGCTACTGTGGTTCGGAAGGCACGTTAAGCAGTCGGTCCCGGTTGTTTCAATCGTTAGACCATGTCGGAGGCCTTTAGGCGGTCTAAAAACTCCGACACCAGGGTTGACCACTAACCTACTCGAAATGAAAAGAAATGTAGTAGTAGTTATGAAGTTATTCAAGAGAAGAGTTATTCAGAAGGAATACGTTTTGTAGGTTAGGTTATGAAGTTAATCATTATTTGAAGTAACTCCTAAGATACGTTTGTTCTATAGCTTTTGTGGACAAAGCCAGTTTCAGTAGTAACATAATTATTAAAGTAGAATAATTATGGTAAATAATATTTATGCATTTTGTTTTAAAACATGTTTCAATATTTTTGGGAATTTATGGATTCTTATACATATATTACTATACAACTTACGCAGCTGTACATACGATGACATAAGATATCACATTCCTTCACTTATTTCTCTGAACGTGAAAAATAAATCAAACCGAAACTAGAACAAGGAAAAATATCTAAAAAAAACCACACAATAGGTAAGCAACACAATCCAACACAAGGTAATTTCGTTTGAAAATCACGTTTCCCCTACTAATGTTTCCAAACATACATCCCTAAGCAATTATCACCTGTCGAATGTACTTAGATGACCTTGGCCGATCGATCCGAGTCCTTCCCTATCACCCCAAACGAATTTAATCGAATATCTCCCTTGACGCTTTGTGTTAAGGATAATTTTCGAGCAGCCCCTGTTGAGCAGTTACGTCATTTGGTAATAGATTGAGTGATTATATTATAAATGGAAAATTTTCGGAGGTGACAAATAGTAGGAGCGATTTTGATGGAACTAAGTAGGTAGTACCTAAGATTGTTTACGCATGGCAATTATTTATTAACCTTGCGAACGTTTCGGTACGAATCTAAATAGAATTAAAAATGTTTGTAAAAATACTAAGGTACCTACAACCCTATTGAGTTTACTTCAATCGGCTTGGAGGCATGTGCGTGTAATTTCTCATAACAATGCCTATTCTTCTCAAACGTCTGAAGAAGTATATATACCAATTTCACCTTGTTAAAAATAATTCCTTTCACTTTTTACCACGTTAATAAAAGTCTGGCAGCAAAAAGATTAAGCTTCAACAATTTGCAATAAAAACTTTTTTAAATAAAATTCGAAAAACGTTTCATTCACTCAAAAGTTAGTTGAAAGCTGCCATTCCATTCTTAAATTGAAAGTTTAAAAATTATTTGGGGAATGGTGTAAAAAGAATTCTATTTTTAAATTTAGATGTAATTACAGACACCCCTATTTACATTTAGAAGAAATAAATAATTCTCTTTGCTCGTACCTAATAAGAATTAAGTACTTATCAATTTTTCAAACTAAGTACCTTATATTAATTTAACTTTGAAATACTAAGTTTCAGAGATCTTTTTTATCAATTTAGTTTTTCATGTCGTAACGAATTTAAAGTGTCAATATTCGTTGATTAAGATCGGTCAAAAAACTAACTTGGCGAAATAGGAGACTGACTAAATTAATATTAAATTTAATTCCGGGACCGTGGAGGATTGACACTTTTATTCATTTTCAATTTATTATTCTTCAGTGGAATTAAAAACCAGCAGTGCGACGTTAAGCAAGTAAATAAGATACAAGCTAATATTTTTCTAAATTGTATATGGAAAGATAATTAATAAGGTAAATAATCCCTCTATTAAAAATGTGAAAGTTTGTGAGGATGTATGTATGTTTGTTACTCGTTCACGAAAAAACTACTGTATGGATTTACATGAAACTTTACAGTTATATAGGTTATACGTCATCTATACTAATATTATAAAGCTGAAGAGTTTGTTTTGTTTGTTTGTTTGTTTGTTTGTTTGTTTAAACGCGCTAATCTCAGAAACTACTGAACCGATTTGAATAATTCTTTCACTGTTAGATAGTCTATTTATCGAGGAAGGCTATAGGCTACATTTTATCCCGGATTTCCTACGGGAACGGGCACAACGCGGGTAAAACCGCGGGGCGCTGCTAGTAATAACATAATGTGATAAATTTTATCCCGAAATTCCCGCGGAAATGGGTACAACGCGGTTATAGATCAAAATATCACATGTTATGTATGTTATCCCGAAATTCCGGCGGTAACTGCCACAACACGGGGAAGACCACGAGGCGATAATAATGTACTAACATTATAAGTAATATTTATTATACACACCTAATGCACAAAACATTATATCTGCATCCAAGTAGTTACCGACGCTAAAGATTTGCCAAAGTTGGGTTTATTTGATAAATTGAGTGAATACGCAGGACCCCGGTGTTGGCTCGGGTCCAAATTAAAAATTACTGCACATTACTTGTAGTTCCTAAAATATTACAACTGTAGTTATTGCATCATATTTTGTATAACGAAACAATTTACTTTTATCAATTTACAATATAGTTCCTTTTCGTTTGTTTTATTAACAACAATAAAACTTTAAAACCTTTGCGTTTCGGTGCCATCTTATTCTTATAAGCACTTTATGCTTCACTAGCAGCGCCCCGCGGTTTACTCGCGCTGTGCCCGTTCCCGTGGGAATTTCGGGATGAAAATAAGCCTATAGCCTTCATCGATAAGAGGACTATCTGAAACTGAAATTGTAAAGTAAAGTAAAGTAAAGTATTAGCCTGTAATGTCCCACTGTTGGGCAAAGGCCTCTCGTCTCACTGAAGATATCAGTACAGTGAGGAGGTTTGAAACTGAAATTGTATATAAGAAAATTGGAACGAGTCTAGTGCGCTGCGGGTGAAACCGCGGGGCGCTGCTAGTTAAAAATATTATAGAGTTAATTGTTACAAAACAAAAAAAAAATGAAATCGGACCAGTAGTTCCTGAGATTAGCGCGTTCAAACAAACAAACAAATTCTGCAGCTTTGTAATATTAGTAAAGATAAGTTTAAGAAAGATTTAATGTTCTATTTAACGCCTTGATAATACAAGACTCCTCTTAAAACCCTGCGTTTTAAACTTGTAAAAGTATTGCAGAATGTCAGTCATAATTCGTACATAAAACATGGTACCTTTTACTAGCACAGTCAGGCAACACATCTCACAGATGATAATAATTTCATAGATGAAAGTCGCTTCGTAATGGGCTCATTTCTATCTCTTACAATAATAAATACGGTAATATTCCGTCTGTAGGTCTGTGTTTCGTCTGTCTACATAATGTATGCACCCACACCACACGTTCTAGGGATTGAAGTGAGTACCTATTTTGTTCTGTTGCTAAAAATAGACTCGAGCTTAGTCTAAGTAAGTGAACAACGCTGCCCGCATAATAATTACAGAAGAAATATATTTTAATTTCAAGCTTAATATCTTTTTTTGAAAATAAAGTGTAATGATGAATCTTTTTAGATAGTTTTGTTATAGGTATTTTGAATTTTTAGCAATTTTTATAATTTCATCTCGTATGCAATTGAAATTAACGTAGAGTTATAAAAAAAAACAAGTAAAAGTTCAAAAACAAACTAAAAAAAACATAATTCCCAATAATATTTAATTTACAACAAAATGTAACCTAACATATTCATTACTAATAAACCATACACTCTTAGAAATAGGACATACAACAAGACCATACAAGACGTTTTCTGTGACCACGGTTCCTGTAAAGCAGCCGAAACGTCAGATAAGTTGTAGCATCCGTCAAAATAGTTTAAATTCAAAATAGGTATTAACTTATTCTAAATTCAAATCAAATAAAAAATTAAAAGGTTTAATAAACTACGCTATAAAATAGAGCAGGAAATCCTTTGCTTTCAATATCCTAGTTAATAACGCGTGTAGTGCTGGTATTTCCGGAGCGTATGACGTCACTGATCAAATGCAGTTTGCTGTGGGCGGGAACGTGCGGCTGAAAGAGGACTGATTAAATTGAAGCTACTGTGGTATAGAACTAGTTTTTATTAAGGTAGTAGGCTAAAGGTTAGGCAAACATGTTAGACGATAAAGCAAAGTGGTTTGGGATAAATCTTGGAACTAAGTTTAGAGCTATTTGAACGATAGAGCGACTTGAAATTCAAATTCTAATAACATTTATTTTCCTAGGACATAAAATCTCTTTAAAAAGTCAAAGTAATCCAAATTGAAAAAATAAATAGGGTATAAAGTATTTGTCTGTAATGTTTCACTGCTGGGCAAAGGGCTCTCATCTCACTGAAGATATCAATATAGTGAGGAGGATTAACATACATAATGTCAGATAAATCCAGTTCCAATTCAATCATAAAGCTAATTTTTTTCCATATGACAGTGGCAGATGTTAGACCCCTGAATGAAGGTTGATACTACCTCATTCGTGAATGTTGAGCAATGTGCAGAATATTAACTACATATCTGTCAAACAGCGGAAATCTATTTGGACCTTCCAAGAAATGATAAAAGTTCCTGAAAAAGACTTATTTTATTTTATTTCATACTTCTATAGTAAAAGCGACTAAAATAAACGTGAAACAAAATCATTATTCTCATCCTACAGCACCTAAAGCATTACAGTCTAATTAATAATTAGATTCTAAATAGTAATTACACTAATTAGTAATTAGCTCAGCCTAATCCTTACTTCTTATTTATGCCCAGTGTGTATCGCGACCTTAACGAAAGCTCACCTTATCAAATATTCAAAGGGACTGTTAGAACTCAAGTTACTTTTCAAAACAGGTTTCTAAATTCAAATAAACGGAAGCTTTATTCGAATTTTGTTTGTTCTATAAACAATTAAAAATCGAAGTTTTAATTGGCAGCTTGATTTGACGCGTCTCATTTGAGACATACATAGTAGAGAAAGACTAAAATAATTATAGAGACCATAGATCAAATAGACGCGTCTTAAAGAGTGTTAAATCTATGGTATTTTTAAATTAAAAAAAGTGTCGTTCTATTTAAAACATTCCAATCATAAAATCAATAAAAATCCAATTTGTAATAAAAGATTCGATGACCTCGGTTATGTTTCACGAAATTGAGGTTTTGAAATAAAAATAAATAGTATCGTGGTTGAAGTGGTAACTGTATCGATTTTATTTTAATTGATTAGTTATATCGGAATAACGTAGTTACGTCCCATACATTATTTTTAGTCCATTGAAATGTTATATTTTTAGGCTTTACCTTACGTTTCTTAGAGGACGCAATTTTATTTTTTAGATGTGTAGGGTAATTTTATTTATGCATGTAACTATTCGGTGATATTTTTAGAGAGTTCACAAGCTCTCACTCGCAGCTTGTAAACACAAAAGTCGAAGTCTTGTCAAAGTGAACACTAGCCAGTAGATTGTAAAGATTAAGTTTTCATTTGACGTTTATGACTGTCATTTTCAGCTTTTTAGCTCAATTTAGTCAACGACGTTTAATCAATTTGACATCACATCACAATTTTTTTAACCTAGAAAAATCGAGACTAGTTAGAACCATTACGAATTCATCTTTAAACAACTCGTCAGTTCATCAATCAAGTTCAGGGTAAACTAGTTCAATTTATTATGAGATTACAAAATAATTACTCGAAACCTTAATCTTGACTTGAAAAATACTCGATAATTTAAACTAAGAGCCGCCATTAATTGAATCCGAAAGACTTAAGACCCTTAAAGACGTAAATTTAAATTTAAAATGAAAATCCAGAATTCATTAATGTTTATTTATTTAAAGGTGTTAAAGAATGGTGAGATCTATGATCGTTTTACAAACCTTTTATAAACTAGATACAACTGCTAGCAAAGCAATTCAATTTCTTAATGAAAGTAAAGTGAAATGGTCTAGGGAGTAAAAATTTAATAAAACGAACGAACAACTTTAAAGAACGAACAACTTTGAAATGTCTGAGAGCACTCTAGTACAATTCCATGCAATACATTTCTATACATAGGTATGTTATGTATACTAGTTGAGTAATGCAACAAAAACGAAACTACAAAATAACTTTTGTAGTATGTACTTTTAAAATGAGAACGTCACCGCGTAGCACGTTATTAAAATTTCTCGTAGCAGGACTACGAAAATTGTAGCGACGTAGCTGCCGTAGCAATACACGCTACGCTTCGTAGACCGTGTAATAACGAACGCTTCAAAAATGTAATGTAATTTACAGATTTATTGGCCTCAAGTTAAAACTCCATTAGATATTTTTTTCGAAGAACGATTCGTTCTGCACATGTTGCGCTTTTATGTACTTATGGGTAAGTGGTACGATGCCTTGCAAGCATACAAACATAGTTATTTTCCAATTCTAATTAAAATAAATTGTGCTAACTAGTTCTTAATAACTATAGTATAATCGTACCTCTTTACTTAATATAATTAAAAAAAAAAACAAAAGTGTATCGAAATAAAACTTTTAAATTCATAAAAAGAACAATGAATATTCTTACCAAAGTTTTGTAAAAATCTTGTTTCGCCAAATTAAATCTTCATTACAAATTCGTAATTTGAAATACGAATAGTTATTAATAAAGTTTTGCGCGCGTTCACTGTACCGTTCCGTTCGGAGGCGAAGGCGGCATCTGTATACAGCCAGTTTTATGAGCCGGCCGAATATGCCGTTACACCGTTTACACGGTACGATTTTTATATGCCTATTTCCTTTGTAAAGTATCGCTTTTATAAAGTTCTAAGCTACAAAAAAGTAGAATATAGTATTTTATTTACCTACTAATTGGACGTTTGAGTTGACTGTACCAGCTAATCGCCCAGGCGCGACGTCAACGAAAGAAAACTGTTCTTTTCTCACCGAGTTCAAAATACTTTGTCTACTTATTGTACAAGCAATATAAATGATTGATTAATTGACCCTAAACTTATACCTAAAACAGGGCGATAAAGATGATTTGAAAACTGATTTGATTAAAGTGTAACTCTTAAAAGTGATTTGTTTTAATTTTTGTATTTTAAGCCATAATTGAATATTGAGATGGATAATTTTGGATTTTTTAGTAGAACAGAGAATGCAGATTTATAGACTTTATAAATACCAGTCTACCATTTTACAAAAAAACGTATCGTACGATATAAAATAGTGCACCTGTATCAATGGTTGTAGTATAGAATTCGCGCATGCGCCGTGCGTTGGCGACGGCGGTCAACATGGCGCCTTTATCAATGGGCCCGCCACCGTTGACGTCACAACATGGCCGCCTATTATGTAATGTTTGTTTTTATTTTGACTGTTTATAGCTACCGACGAATGGTCGCGGTATTTGAAACGATATTAAAAAAATATTGATTGTTACTATTGTATTTCATTTTGAAAATGGAATTCAATAAATGTTATAACTGGTTATTAGGGACTAGTAGTGCTTCCCGGTTTCATTCGAGTTCGATTCACTCGTGCGAGATGTAGAAATAACGAAATAGTAATCTTTCAGTAGCCGTGCGCTACGAAGTCCTAACTGATTGTTATTTATTAATCCTTCTAACCGTTTCGTGAGGGAGCAACAGACATCGTAACAAAACCTCCTATTTATTATAAAAGTGTGGAAGAGGTGTCAAGAATCGTTGATCTTAGGTATAACTGTAGGATAAACGGAATCACTACATAGTATAAAATAAAGTCGTCTCTTTTTCGTGTCTGTCTGTTTGTCTGTCTGTATGCTTAAATCTTTAAAATTACGCAACGGATTTTGATGTTGTTTTTTGTAATAGGTAGAGTGATTCAAGAGGAAGGTTTTTATGTAAAAAAATTCCCGAAATTCCCACGGGAACGGGCACAACGCGGGTAAAACCGCGGGGCACTGCTAGTAAAATATAAGATTAAAAGGGATTTAAGTTCAAGTTCAGAAAGAGTCCTGAACTTTTAGGGATTAACGTTATATTGCAAACTAACAGCGCCCCGCGGTTTTACCCGCGTTGTGCCCGTTCCCGTGGGAATTTCTGTATGAAAAATAGCCTATAATAAAATGTCCATTACAAAAAGAAATATTCGAATAGGATTGGTAGTTTCTGAGATTTGCGCTTGATAACTCATTCAGCGATTCATTTTTATATTATAGACTAGCAGCGCCACGCGTTTTTACCCGCGTTCTGCCCGTTCCCGTGGGAATTTCGGGAATTTCTATACATATAAACCTTCCTTTTGAATCACTCTATCTATTAAGAAAAAGAAACTGCATCAAATGAGTATCTACATAAGAACAGGGTAGCTTGTCGACCTAAAACAACATTTAGCTTTACAAAGGGAAGCTCAAGATCTAAAGAGGTGTTCAGAATTTATGAGATGCTTCAGACAACAGGTGGGCATTGCGTATCAACGTTTCTGGGTCACTGTAGCTAATGACGTGGGCTTACGGCGAACGGCAGTTGTTATGTTAGGACTATAATACAAATGTGTATTTTTAATTACGATTCTATAGTAAAACTAGCAGTGTCACGCGGTTTTACACGTGGTGTGTCCGTAACCGTGGAAATTAAAAAAAATGCAAACATCCGAATTGAGAACCTCCTCCTTTTTGAAAAGTCGGTTAAAAATAATTCTTTAGCAAAGAGAATTATTCAAATCGATCTGGTAGTTCCTGAAATTAATGGGGTCAGAGCAACAAAAAATCATATAATTATTTGCTCTAATGTAATGAAGCCGAAGAGTTCGATTATTGGTTTATTTGGAAGAGGTAATAAAGAAAGAGGCAGACTGTTTTTTGAAAAGCTACATTTAATAGGAAAGCGATGAAATATTATTTCGGAAATTCCCACGGGAACGAGTACAAAGCAGGGCGCTTCAACTAGAACAATGACAAAACGATTGTATTTTGTTTGGATGTGCTAGTCTCTGGGACTGGTTTTGAGGCATAAGGAAGAAGACATAACGTTCAACTATTTTATATCCCAAATTACCCACGTGAACAGAAATACGCAGACAAAACCGCAGGGCTCCGCTAGTCTTAATTTAAACCTCACTTAATTCCAATCCATCTTCATTTGGTGTAAATGTTTTCAGAACAATGTTATTGTTTCAGAACTTTCGAAGCAGTGCTTTTGTTACGTAATTAAAAGGAAAGTTTTTAACTATTGCTAATTAATTCTGCTCTGTAAACTTTTGAAAAAGGTTTTTAACCTTCTTGGGTAGTTATTTCGTAATAGGAATGATGAGTGGAACTAAATATTATTTGAAAAAATTAATGCGTTCTATTTGATGTTTAAATTACTTACTTAAGTAAGTACTTATGTAAGTATTACTTATTTCGTAGCTAACCGCTGGTCTAATAATTGAACTTAAATAATTAAGCACGTGTCATTAGTCTAATTATAACTTTCCTTAGTGATTAAATTCCATTATGCCTGCATTGGTACGTAGGAGAAAACTCTTGTAAGTAAAAAGGTTTATTCTAGTCAGGAAATTAAATCTTGATTTTAGTAGAATAAAATCAAAAAAGCGTAGCTAATAAATGATCACACGAAAAAGATCATTAGTAAAAAATCTAAACAATATCAAATCATTTAAAATTATCTCTCTTATTTCAACAGCTTTAAAGCTTAGGAATAAACGAGATAGCAATAGTTCAATGTTAGAAAGAGCTTAATCTACCCTTTGTAGAAAATGGAGGGTTGCGAATTCCCGCGCAAGCGCGAATCGATAACTCGGCTTTCACCAAGTACACAAAACGAAGGGGACTTTTGCTTAGTTTGTTTTACATCGCTGCGTTATTGTTAATATTTTAAATTGTGTGGTGCGTAAAGCCAGCAATGGTTGAGGTTGTATCAAAATAAAAAGTTGTTTTTGAGTGGTTTGTAAGTTTCTTGGTACATTGTCGCGCCTGCGTACTGCATCCCTGTACCAATATCAAACGAGTAAACGAGCAAGTGTAATATGATTCGTGTGTAAAGTGCAACCATTTTGTGAAAAAATCTCAGTTTCTTTGTTAAAAGTGAGTAATTTGCTGATATTTTAGTGTAAAATAACGGTATTTTGATTAAGTTATTGTTTAAGGAGGATTTGGTGTAGAAGTTTCGGTGTTTTGGGAGGAATCAGCTGAGATTTTTAGCTTTTGTTTGGGTTTCGATTTTATTAAGGTGGGAAGCAAATAAGATCAGTTAAGTAGGGTAGGTAGGTAATATAAGTGTAAACAAATAATTAGGTATACCACAAATTAATACATCCGTAGCTGATACGATATAATTATTTGTATGTAGAGGTATTTATTAATTAGCATTTTTTCCTAAATGTATAACAGCGTTATGAGATTCGAACCCGCTACCTCTGGCTTGAGCTTCTACCACTACTTATATCTACTTATATGACATGCCAAATGCCAACTTCCTTGAAAGTATGATACGATTACTTGGATTTTTTCTTTGTCTGTTCCATTATTAAGCAAAGTTGTCTCCAATATATTCCCAATTTTTTTTCTCTTGTTTATATTACCTGCTATTTTATGTTATTGGCGGTGCCTAGCAGTTCACGGATATTAAAACCAATTTTTTCAGCATTTTCCCGATCAACAGACCGTGTTAAATGTTTAAGAAATGCTACAGTTCAGTTCTATAGTAAACCGCGTTAATAAGTGATCAAAGGATAGAGCTGTATGTTCCACTGCAGCAAGACCTTTCATCTGACTGATGATGACAGTAAGGAAAATAAGGCGAAGGATAAAAGATTAAGAAACATGATATTATTTATTTTAAAGATTCCATAGTTTTATAAACGATATTGACAATAAAACCTCTCTATGCAAAGGTGGATGGAACCCTGTTTCCGTTAAAGTGGAGCGAGCAGTTGGGACTGTGAATTGGGTTTCGAAAAGATTTTGACTTTGCCAACGCGTTGTTTGACAATCTCAATGCGCGCTGTGATTGGTGAATCGGGCTCCGGATCGCTCCGCTTCAATGTAAACGCACCCTTAATCAATATCATAACAGTTGTATTTAAAAAGATATTGTGTGTCCAGGTATGGCATGCGGTTCAGAATGCCTGTCTCTGGGCCCGCCGCCGGACTCGATCCTGCACATGCCGCCGCCGCCGTTGCCCGCGTTCCTTGCGAGCGCGGCGAACCTCACGCCTCCCTGCCGCGCCTCCAAGTGCCCCCCGCTGCCTAACACGGAGGAAAACTCGCTGTTCCCTGGGGTTGAGTATCATGAGCTGCCTAGACATGGTAAGATAACGAAAGATCATTTGTATCTATTGTGAACAATGTTGGTCAAAATGTGCTACCTTGCGGAACACCTGAATTCTAAAGGTGTTTTATACAATTGAGTCTTGATTTCTTTTTGTTACTTTTTTAAATCGAAACACACTCTTAAAATGGCCACTTACACACAGTGTTGAAAGTTTTGTACAGATCTCACCCAAAAGTACAGTTTAATTATATAGTTTCTTCTCTCAGAACCAGCGTCCAACGACGACACCTGGTTCCTGGTGCTGATCACATGCTGCATTGCTGTGCTCTGCATCGCGGCTTTACTCGCGTTGTTCTTGCTCAAGTGCAGAGAGTGAGTATTATCAACTAGTCCAAATATTTGTTTTTTGATGTTTTTTATTATTTCTGATTAGGTTAGGTATTTTGGACTGTTTTTTAAGATTTGGACATAAGCCATCAACAAATGATTTGGAAAATATAGGAGCTTGAGAAGAGCTAAGATGTACGCCAAGACAAACAGCTTAGTCTTCATTGTTCTCTTTTCTAAAGATATGCTCTATTTAAATTTAAAAGATAGATGAGATTATTATGTTTGGCGTGCATTTTAGATCTACATATTGTAAACGTTCAGGTAATGCATACCATCTCTTTACGTGTATCCTTAGAGCCCGCGGCGGCTGTAAGGGCGGCGCTCACAAGCCCGGCGGCGCGCTGTACGGCGGCGCGCTGGACTCGCGCGTGCTGTGGGCGGCGCTGACGCCGCGCGGCACGCGGCACTTCGTGGCCGACACGTACCCGCACGACGACGACGACCACCACTACGAGTGCGTCGAGCCCCCGCTCTACAAGCTGCCTCCCACCGACTACGAGGAGCCGTCGCTAGTGGAAGCGTACGGGTCGTACAACGACTGCGGCCGACGCACGCTCAGACCGCTGGTGTCGTCCCCGACGCATATCGAGCGGCCGGACTTGCCGCCGCTGAACCTGCAGCCGCGCTCGCTGCGGCGCGCGGCGCGGCCGCGGCGCGTGTGCGCGGCGCCGGCCGAGGCGCGCGCGCCGCCGCCCGAGCCGGCGCCCGCGCCGCCGCTCTGAGCCGACGTGCACGTCGCGCCGACCGACCGCCTCGTCTGAACGGCCGCACGTACGCGAGGTTACCCGACTGATTTCGTAATTTCGTAATGATCGGGTGAAGTCGGCTTCGGGAATGTTCGACTTTATCCGATTTTGCACGAGTCTAAGGGAGATTATCCTGGTCTCCCTGCCTGAGCCTATCCGGATTTAATAGAGTGAATCAAAGAATCTGTCCGTGATTAAGTCAGATTAAACTGTATTTAGCTATCGTTATGGTAGTATATTGACAAGTAGATATTGCACTGACCGCATAAGGATTTCAAAACGATTAGGTACTACCTACCTAATACAGCTGTTACCCGATTTCTCTGGACTCTGGACTCGTGTGTTCTATCAACTCGGGTTAACCGACACTTCTCTCTCTTTCATGGACTTTTACCCCTTCCACCCTACGGCAAAGAAGGGTTATGATTTTAGCGATAGTTTTGTGATTTTTACCCGACTGTTGGCAAGGAGGGTTGTGTTTTTAAGCTATTGCATAGCTTCTATCGCGGGCCTTGAGCGCGGGGACCGAATCCAGAAATTCCGTAATGAAAAAACCTCACGCTCCCCACTAACGCCATCTAGTGATACAAAAAATAACTATGCAATAGCTTTACCGCGGCAGTCCCCGAGTGCCACACGTCTTTTTATTTAAAAATGTGTTCGATGATTTTTAATCACAGAGAGCGTTTTAAAACGGAATGCGAGCTTGCTAAAATTCTCGAAAACTAAAACAATAAAGACAAATTGCTAACATGCTGTAATGTAACGTAATGAAATTCCCTGAAGGACAGTTACCTAAGCTAAGTTTGCTTGAAAAGGTGCCATCCCGTTCTGATTACATAAAACGTTACGTTATAGGTACGAGGCTAATTAATAGCTTTTGAACATGATAACTTCATATGTAACCAACTGGATTTTAGTCTCTATAGGAGCTATAGGAGGTCTATAGGAGCTTTATTAGGTTCTATGAGATCTCGTAACATAAAATATCAACTTCAAAAGCTAAAATTACTCGCACCTATGGGTGTAGCGATTATTATGTCGATTCGGCTGCATATTATAATTCTCAAGCTTTTGTAACAGCTTCTTCGATTTGAGCAATTTTTTCAATTGTCAGATAAAGTTTTTAACAAATTTTGACAAGATGGCGTAGGTAATTGTCAAAATATACCTGTCAATATTTGGGATTTTATCTGACTGATAAAAGTTATCTGGCGGTTGAAATATTGGCTCTCAAAATGAATTTCTTTCTAGTTTATTCGTAATATTCGCTCGGTGTGAATGTGCAAAATGTGTAGAATGTAACTATAGGACTATTTTATGATCATGGAATCACATTAGTACACTATTTTGTAAGTACCTTATTAATACTCAATTTTAAAGTAGAGCCTAAGCGTGTAAAATGCTTTTCAAGCATGAGTGTAATCTAGTCACACCAAGTATTCACTTTTCTAGTCTTATAATGTAAAATAAGTGGATGTCTATTTAAATTATTTTAGTAATAACGAATTGGTAATATATAATAAGAATTGTGTTGGTTTTGTAATGATTTTGTTTCTTGCTGATCGATCAGTAATGTTTTATACCTAAATAAACCAATTTTAATTATTCTAACTGTGAGATTTTTTATTTTAATAAAGCTGTAATCCTTATTCCTCCTCTTCCCTTTCGTAAGTCGGTTAAAATCTTTAACCTCAACGGTAACGCTTACATCAAGTTATATTGTCTGTGAATGACTGTTTCGTTCAATTAATGACAATGACAAATACAAATTTGACATTGACATAATTTTGTTCATTCATTCGTCACAACAAACAAGCATCTTTCGTGTCTGTGGTTCGGTTCGTGTACCTACGTTTTTGCTTGTTGTTTTGTTTATTTCTGTAAAACAAATAAAATAGTGTTATCTATTAAATAAAACGACAATGAAATACTTATTTTAGAAGATAACAAAGTTGTGATTGTCTACATCTATATAAAAAAGCTTAAAATACAGCCAAAATGTCGGACGACGTGATCAAACATTCAGTTCATACCCTGGTCTTTAGATCTTTGAAAAGATCTCATGATATGTTTCTTTCTAACCAAGGATTTCTGCCTCCTATTGACCCGAAAGCGTAAGTATTTACATTCGATCTATTCAGGTATATTCTACATTTCTTCCCGCCATTATTGCGACCCAAAATCTTGTCGCCATCTCTAACCTATTATTTCTACTTTTTCCAACTTTCTCAGTGAAGAAGTCTTGAAAACAGTGAAAGCTCGCGATAGTTATGGACAAGTAATGGACGCAGTCAAGAAGGCACAGGCTATAAAGATGCTGGAAGTTATGAGTAGACCTGACACACCATCGGATTCTATGGGTTGGAGAATCTACTTTATTACTCTATTAAAGTGTTAGATTTGCTCTGCTTGTATTATACAAGCTTATTTAAAAGTTCCTACCATTAATATGATCCTAAATATTAACTATGTTTCCACATAAGTCATTTCATCCAAGTGATTTAATATTTTTGAGCTCAAAAGATCCTTTTGTTCAAAGTGAACTTAGGTCTGAGTTCCAATCCATGATAATAATTTAAGTCATAAGGGTTTGAACCAAGACTGTCCTCTTAAGAGTCAGGTTACATTTGTCTTAACTCAATTACCTTTATTCTACAGAAGTTTTGTGTAAGTGCCTAAATTATTGTAATCTTAAAAGAAACCAAGTGTGGTGATTACGGCTAATCCTCTTCACTGTAGTGATATCTTCAGTGAGATGAGAGAAGCCTTTGCCGAGCTGCATGACATTATGGGCTAATACTTTTATACTTTTTACTTAAAACCAAGATAACAAAATAAATTCTCAAACACCCCTTACAGACATCGCTGAGTCAGCCGCACTAGGCTCTGAAGGTGCCATGCTGCCTTACACTGGTCCATCACCATCACCAGCGCCTGCAGCACCTACTGGAGCCCTAACAATACCGCGTAAACCTCCCACGATGCCCAAGCCCAAGTGGCATGCTCCTTGGAAACTGTTCAGGGTGATATCGGGACATTTGGGGTGGGTTAGGTGTGTGGCTGTGGAACCGGGGAATGACTGGTTTGCTACAGGTAAATCCTCCTAATATTATAAATGCGAAAGTTTGTGAGGAAGGATGTATGTATGTTTGTTACTCTTTCACAAAAAAACTACTGGACGGACTTGGAGGAAACTTTACAGTAATATAGGTTATACATTAGAATTACACATGACATACATTTTATCCCGAAATTCCCGCGGGAACGGGTACAACGCGGGTAACACCGCGGGGCGTGGCTAGTTTTTGATAACCTCTTATCTCATCGAGGCCTTTGCACAGCTGTGGGACATTACAGGCTACTACTTTTAGTCCTTTTGTATCTCCTTAGAGGATCATTATATGTGTACAACATTCTCCCTATAACTTACTTAGATGTAACTACCTTTCCTAGCCTATTTAAATATGTTTGCTAAAAGTAAATAAATTAAGCAGACTTTTTCTCAATTAACTTGCCTTTAGATATTTTGAATAGTGGGATGGCTTTGTGTAGTGTACACATGCATCCAAAAATTATAATTTTGAAAATATATGTGTTAATATTTGTTAAAAATATATATTTAATACCAACAGGTGCTGCGGACAGAGTAATCAAAATTTGGGACTTGGCAAGTGGCAAGCTGAAAGTATCACTCACAGGACACGTCAGTACCGTTAGAGGTAAGTATTTACTAAGAAGATATTTTTCTGGAGAAGATTCTAGATGTAGATTAATTTTGTTTTTTTTTATCATTTTTAGGGTTGGAAGTGTCGTCTAGACATCCATATCTGTTCAGTTGTGGTGAGGACAGACAAGTGAAATGTTGGGACTTGGAATATAATAAGGTATGAGAAAAGAGTTCTATTTTCAGAGGTGTCAGGTTAGGAGGTGAGCTCTTGTTCTTGAAATTCCTTCCACTTTTCCCTATTTAGTGACAACTTGCTGGTTGGTTGGTCTTCCTTCATATGCTTTATAAGACCTTCCTCTACCTCTCCATACTTCTATATTCTGCGATTCTAGAGTCACAAATTTCCAATAAATCAGCAATGAAACCTAAAACTACTAACATTGATTTTTGTTTAAGACATCTTTGCATGTAAGAAAGATCTTTCGAAATATTAAAACTTTCTTAATTCTTAGTTTACAACCTTTTTATATGAAACTACCGCCCCCACCTCGCTTTGCTTCGGGTGAAAGCCCCACCCATTCTTCGGGGTTGAATATCTCAAAATCCATTCTGAGTAGTCAATAACATTGTGAAAGGAGGGGTTCCACAATGTTATCGAGTACTAAGAATGGATTTTAAGTTTTTAGGTACAGGAGCTTCGTCATATATAAGTCAGGGAATCAACGAGTCACGTGTCCGTGGTGCCCCCAGGTGATCCGGCACTACCACGGGCACCTGTCGGCGGTGTACGCGCTGGCGCTGCACCCCGCCATCGACGTGCTGGTGTCGGCGGGGCGCGACGCGACCGCGCGCGTGTGGGACATGCGCTCCAAGGCCAACGTGCACACGCTGGCCGGACACACCGACACCATCGCCACGCTCGCCTGCCAGGCCGCCGAGCCGCAGGTACGGTTGTACAGCGGTAATATTACTTTCGTAAACTTACGTAAAATACCATATTTTAGGTAAAATACGAATAAATTACGGTAAATTACGGTAAAATTGGTAAACCTAACCACCACAAAAGCAAATAGAACGAAAGAAAAAGCTGTCAAAGTCAACGTCACACAGACGGACGAGGGGTGCAGTTTGCAATAGTGTTTGTTTACCCATGGTGTTTACTTACACAGACACACTTTTTACATTTGTTAAAATGTTTCGTCATCCGAGTAGCATTAGCATTTTTGTACTCCGTATTACAAAATAGACACACCACATGTTTTATTTTATTATGTTCATGTAAAATTTGGAAATAATCCCAAACTTTGGCTTGATTTCGTGGCATCCCGCCGCGCCGGCCGGCTTGCTGTATGCTTCGTCTACCTATTACGGAACGGCAACAACGCAAAATGTTATTGCAAACTGCACTAATCGGCAACATCCTACGCAAAGCGTGACGTTGACTTTGACAGCTTTTTCTTTTGTTCTATTTGCTTCTGTGGTGGTTAGCTTTACCAATTTTACCGTAATTTACGGTAATTTATTCGTATTTTACGAGCGTTTTCGGTAAAATTACGTAATTTTGCAACCCTAGCCGCAGGTCACCACCACCCTCACGTTTTGCTAGCTGTTCACTTGGTTCTTGTAGGATTTTCGGAAAGTACCTTGATGCTGTCAAAATCGGTACAGCGGTTTAGACGTGAAAGTGAAACAAACTGAGACCAAGTACAGATTTAGGATATACATATAAATATTCTACTTCATTATGATAAAAATGTTTGCTACTTTTTCAATTTAAAGCTCTACCGTTAAATTTTGCCTGATTCGAAAAAACCTTACCAAATTAATGTCCAATCCAGTGCCAGTTAGAAATTCTATGCATTCAAGTGCTACCCAAATTAAGCTATCCTGCTGTTTAATATTTCCAATGAACTTGTATAATCTCTTCAAAAGTTTCAAAACTAAACAAATCAATTTCTTTCCTCAGATAATAACAGGCTCCCACGACTCAACCATACGCCTGTGGGACTTGGCAGCCGGCAAGTCAATGTGCACCCTAACCAACCACAAGAAATCAGTGCGCTCCATAGTAATCCACCCCAATTTGTACACATTCGCCTCAGCATCCCCTGATAATATCAAGCAATGGAAATGCCCTGAAGGGAAGTTTATCCAGAATTTATCAGGGCATAATGCGATTGTGAATTGTATGGGAGTGAATCCGGAAGGTGTATTAGTCAGTGGAGGTGACAACGGAACGATGTATTTCTGGGATTGGAGAACTGGGTATAACTTCCAGAGATTACAGGTGGGTTAATTTAATGGTTAACAATAATTTAATAATAACATACCCTGAACAAATTTATACACGGTTAATTAGTCCCAAACTAAGCTTAAGCTTGTATTATGAAATCTAACAACTATGTTGAAATCTAACAAAATTCTTGATTCCGAGTGGGAATCGAACCCGCAACCACCGATACAGTAAGTGGTCTGACATACCATTTGCCAATGGGCTTGTCGAATTTATGACTTATCAGAATAGATGCCTATTTACATTATGGTTGAAGATTTTAGATACTTAATTCATTATTACTGCTTGGAATTTGTAACTGACACCCTGTGCCTTATCACAGTTTTCCAAGCTGAATATCCCACTGAACAGCCAGTCTTTACGCTCACTGAAGATATCATGTTGCCACATGACATTCCAACTTACCTCACTTTTCATACAATTAACATTAATTTATTCCTTCTTCATTAATCAAAATTAATAAATCATTTCCAGGCGGCCGTACAACCAGGCTCAATGGATTCCGAAGCCGGTATATTCTCGATGACATTCGACCAATCAGGATCCCGTTTGATCACGACAGAGGCAGACAAAACCATCAAGATTTACAAAGAAGATGACACCGCGTCAGAGGAAACTCATCCGATTAACTGGCGCCCCGAGATATTAAAACGAAGGAAGTTCTAGAAATATTCAACATCTGTAATAATAATTTTATATGGATAAGTAAATATAAGATTTGTCAGGATTCAGTGGTTTTATTCATGTTCCGTTCCCGCGGGAGTTTCGGGATGAAATGTATCCATGTGTTATTCTGATGTTAAACCTATATTACTGTAAAGTTTCATCCAAATCCGTTCAGCAGTTTTTGTGTGAAAGAGTAACATACATCCTCACAAACTTACGCATTTATAATATTAGTACCTAGGTAGTCTTTCTCTGGTATTTCTGTGCATTATGTGTTGTCTATCTCCATCTCGTTCGTACACGCACGTGTTTGTGAGATAGATAGACACAAAATGACCTGACTTTGAATGGAAAGAACATATTTAATTAAAGTACCGCTGTTCCATGAAAGGTGCACGGCTACAACGGGCATACACTATTTCATGCTTGTCTTTAGCTATTTGTCTATCAGAAGTATTGCCGTTTCACCCGCCGCCAACTCAAATGAGCGAGACAATATTATTATTGTGTACTCACTAGTATGTACAAAAATATAATGGTTGTTGCAGGAAATTATTTCTGCTTTTCGACCAAGTTTTTTATCAACCTTATCTTATAGCTAGAGGTTAAATGACAGAATTAGTAAGGGTTGAGTTAATGAAGAATAGTTTTGTCGATTACATTTTTTATTAGAAAAATTGTATGAAATACAATTCATAATTGTGTTAATACCAAAGTTAGCAAGGATATGTTTTAGCGAGTACAAAATCAAAAATTTAAAGCTTTAAATGTAACAAATGTGTGTTTTTCCTCACAGAGAAACTATTTGCAAGTCACATTATTTTTAGGCAAAACAAGAGCTTTCTCATCCGAACAAACGACGAAATTAATAGTTAAATATTATTTTAACATAATTTTAGTACATGGAAAGTATCAAAAGGAGCATACAAATAGAGATCCATAATAAAAATAACGCCACAAACTACAAAAGTATACATATATTTATCTTAAAAAAATACCGTACATTTCTTAGATCTTTTTGACCATTCATACAACTATATATGTAATATACACCCGGACAAATTCACACACGGTTAATGAGACCTAAAGTAAGCTCTAAGCTTGTATTATGGAATCTAACTCACTGATAATACATACACAGATACTTTATATGAATCTGTCACAGCTTGGAGGCAGAAATTATACATATATCTATACTAATATTATAAAGCTGAAGAGTTTGTTTTGTTTGTTTGTTTGTTTGTTTGTTTGTTTGTTTGTTTGTTTAAACGCGCTAATCTCAGAAACTACTGAACCGATTTGAATAATTCTTTCACTGTTAGATAGTCTATTTATCGAGGAAGGCTATAGGCTACATTTTATCCCGAAATTCCCACGGGAACGGGCACAACGCGGGTAAAACCGCGGGGCGCTGCTAGTAGTAGATAAAGAGTTATTAGAATCGGACTTAGTGCTTGAGATCAGCGCGTTTAAACAAAACATAAAAAAACTAATCCTATTTCAATAATTCTTTTAGTGTTGGATAGCCACATTCAAGAGGAAGGCTATAGGCAACTTTTAATCCCAAAATTCCCACGGGAACACGGTAAATCTGCTGGTTTTGATTGTGAGTATCTAAATTCATTTTATTAACACTAGCAGCGACACGCGGTTTAACCTGCGTCGGGCCCGTTCCCGTGAGAATTTCGGGATAAAAAAAATAGCCTGTAACCTCCCCGTTGAATGTAGCTATCCATTACAAAAAGAATTATCCAAATCGGATAGGTGGTTTCTGAGATTAGCGCGTTCAAACATACTAAGTTAAAAACTTTACCTCTTTTTACTACATACTCGTCGTTGTATAAAATAAAGTCGTCTCTGTTTCGTGTCTGTCTGTCTGTTTGTCTGTATGCTTAAATCTTTAAAATTACGCAACGGATTTTGATGCGGTTTTTTGTAATAGGTAGAGTGATTCAAGAGGAAGGTTTTTATGTAAAAAAAATCCCGAAATTCCCACGGGAACGGGCACAACGCGGGTAAAACCGCGGGGCGCTGCTAGTACACCAATATAATTTTATAGTTGTAATTTGTGAAGTTTTCCTCCTTCATTCTTTGAGAAACAAAATTAGATTACTTCAAATTTTCCCAACCAAGTTGTTTTTAAATTGTCTTTTTCGCATTCAGGACTATAATATTATAATTATCTATACTAATATTATAAAGAGGTAAAATTTGTAAGTTTGTTTTGTTTGTATGTTCGAGCTAATCTCGTGAATTACCAGTCCGAGTTGAATAATTCTTTTTGTAATAGATAGTCACATTCAACGGGAAGGTTATAGGCTATTTTTCATCTCGAAATTCCCATGGGAACGGGCACAACGCGGGTAAACCCGCGGGGCGCTGCTAGTGGTGTAATATAACAGTTTAGGGCTGGCCTTTTGGTTGAATAGGACTTAAAAGTCACAGCAGATGAGAAAGGAGTCAAAAACAAGAGTTTCCTTACAATTTCCTCACTCCTCGCTTTACCATACAAGATAAATAATGAAAATTGCATACAGTGTTCAATAATTAATGTAACAGTTAGTTGGGAATATTGATATCAATATAACTCGATAAAACAATTGTACATATATAAATGCATAGCGTAAATGAACATGATTAAATAAGCAGCAAGCTCTGTAGAGTATGGTGATCATATTTCATCTTCAAGATCAAACTCTTCTTCGGGAAAGTCTCCTACAGTCACATACACCGGCTTGACGAACCCGCCGTATTTCGGAGGGCATGTGAAGTATCTCTTGCCGTTTACGCTGAAAAATTATGCATATAGAATTGTAGCTCTTGTGGCTTTACCGCTATCGGCCACCCGTCCAAATATTGGAGGGCACGTTAAATTTTCGGTCCTGTTTAGAAACAAACGGGACCGAAAATACTTATTGACTTAAAGACCACGTCTTTCAATTACACTATTTAAACTATCACGATATGAACACATTGTAAATCAACTCCAAGGTTGGCCACAAACCTACTCGAACTTACAAATCTATATATATTAAAGAAAGTCGTGTTAGTTACACTATTTATAACTCGAGAACGGCTGAACCGATTTGGCTGAAAATTGGTGGGGAGGTAGCTTAGAACCAGGAGACGGATATAGGATTATTTATCCCGTAAGTATTTATTTGTTCTACGGGAACAGGTGCGCTGTGGGTGAAACCGCGGGGCAGAGCTAGTAATTGATGAAATACTCACGATCCATCGTTCTTCCCTCTAGGCTCGTCGTACTGCACCCCGATCCAGATCCCCTTGGCCCCCTCCAGGGCTCCGTTGTACCGCACGGTGGCGCGCCGCACGCCCTGTTGAGGGACTCGCACTTCACACCGAGTGTTCACTAGGACTGATTCGGCTAATCTGTAATGTTTGGTGTTATATGAGTCAGATTATAATGTGAAATTGACCTTAAGACTTTTAAATTCTCGCCAATTTTAAATTCAGTCTTAGGTTTTTTTTTTCTATGTTGAATGTGTGAAAATAGCATGTAATATCAAGTCTCTAGCTACAGCAAGAAAGCAAGTAGCTGAAAATTTCAAATAACTTGTACATTATAAAAGAGTCAATGGATTTTCTTACAATAAATGATGTAGGTTTAACCTATGTTGATGTCATTATTGTTTGTTAAAACTTACATACTTACGTAAGACAGAGGTTACAGTTGAGTGTCCCTCAACACATTTCGATCACATTCGGTGACCTTCATCAATAGGTGGGTGAAGCGCTCGCGACAGCGTCTCTCCCCGCACTCTCAGGGATACTGAGGGACACTCAACAGTAACCTCCGTCGTACGTAACTTCCTGTGTTAACAAATGATAACTTCTTCCATTATTTAAACTTTGTACTGTGAGCTTAAAAGTAAGGTATTTTATAAATAACAACCTGGCTTCCTCCTCCAACTCCTTCTGTTGCTGCTCCTTCATCTTGTTCATCTCCTCGTCGTTGTATTTGCCGAGTTTGTTTTTCTGCAGGAATGAACGCAGTGTGTCACCCTTCTTTTCATATTCCTCTTCTGATAAACGGAATCTGGAATTATATATTGAATGAAAGCAGGTTGATCATGAAGTATTAGCCATAGTACAGATTTGCATCAATTTTAGACAAGTTTTGGAGAGTTGTATAATATTAAGATTGATATTAACAATTGTTGGTTTTAAAACAAAAATTGGTATTTCAGAGAAATTGTAAAAAAGTGTTTACAATTTGGAAGAGAAAATAATCAACACAAAAACAGCGTTAAAGCATGGAAATGTCTGTAATTTTATCTTGGGGCATTACAACATTATATAAAGTTAAAAGTTTTAAAGTTATACAGTGTAGAGCAAAGATCCTTGAAGGATGACAGAAGATTTTCAGCATTGTATGTGTGTGTGTAAGTACTGTGTACTTGCAGCCTCGCCTAGCAGCACTAGTACTATCCCGGTGTGATTTGAACCTTATATTAGTAGGATGAATGAATTGAACCTACCTTTCTGCACTATCACTGTCTTCCAAATTTTTAACCAGCATGAACTTGTCTATGACATGGATCCTCGTGCCATCATCAATAGGATATGAGCCCAGTAACGCTTCATCATTGTCTATGTCACAGATGAAGTTGTTCTTTTTGTCATACACTTTGAGTTTCATTGTGGATGCCGTGCCTCCAGTTACTAGTTCTAGTTTAGTCTATGGGGAAAAGAGGATAGGTTTAATAGACTAAAGGTATAAGGGTGTCTGTCCATTGATGCGGAGCGAGGCTGCAGAGCAGAGACACGGACAAATATAAACCATTGCATAAAATCTCCGGTCAGATATTTTATGCAATCCTATTGGTTTGCATTTGTAAGTTTCTCCACTCCTTATCAATGGCCAGGCACCCTTATTCCTCAAATTAAGCAATAACATTTTAATACCATAGGATGTTACAAATTGGTCTTTCTGTGGTATTATACAAATGCAAAGCGATAAACTATGTTAAATTTAAGCTATAGAATAAACAATTTCTGAGTTTTAGGAATGTGGAAAATATAATAATTTTAGACAATATTATCTGCATTGCGTTTCATCATGAATTTGTAGGTACAACTTGGCAGACAAGAAGCACTTAGTTTTTATATATAAATCTTAATCAGTAAATAAACTTATTGCTAAGAATTTAAAATTTTACAAGATGGTAAAGTATGATTCATCCGCCAAACCTTAAAATCGACAACGGTGATTCCTTTTTGAAACCTCCTCTCAACAGCCGGTCCATCTTCATTGTCGGACGTTGTAATGTGAACATTAACGAAATCCTGCGTAATTACTTGTATTTCTTCCATAATGAAGTTAAACTTTTATTCACAAAATATGTAGGAAAGGCGTATTTTTCTTTTAGGGCAGATGAAAAACACAGAGAGACCACAAACCGGAGACAATGCGAAGACGAAAAACCTGGCGAAAAACAAACTACAAAATAATGATAATCTTTGTTTGTATTTCTTGACACTGACTGATATAGACATGCTGTCAATGGCAAAAGAGTTTAGGTCAACTGTCTCCTTCCTTTGACATTAAAAGATTTTATCTGTGGTTTTTGTTTCTATAAAATCCATGGGTTTTTATGTTATATGATTTAGCTTGGAGGCACGCCCAAACCACAAATATTATTTTTGAGGACTCGCTGAATAATTATATTCCTAGCCCTATTAACAAGTCACTTTATCCTCACCTCAGTCCTAATCACTGGGTAGGTCTAAAATACCTTCATATCGGAATACCACCTTCACAAAATCATCACTAATGTCAAATGTGGTCCATCTTCAACCATACTGACTTTACATTACTTACCTCGTAGATCTTATTATATTTCTAGGTATATTTAAAAAATCAATGCCACTTTTCGTTGTAATTTTATATCCCAAGAACGGACTCACCTATCTAAACCAAATGTTTAGGCTTTGTTCGGATTAGGATTGGTAGATGGTTCATGTAAAGTTTGCACAAAATCGGTCGAGCGGTTCTTAAATTCCCACGGGAATTGGCACAACGTGGGTAAAACCGCGGGGCGCAGCTAGTTTTAATATATAATTATACTCTGATCTATTGGACAGCTAGTTTTCTT
This sequence comes from Cyclophora albipunctata, assembly GCA_963082685.1. Lineage (NCBI taxonomy): Eukaryota > Metazoa > Arthropoda > Insecta > Lepidoptera > Geometridae > Cyclophora > Cyclophora albipunctata. The sequence continues at coordinate 1,524,790 of OY720122.1, forward strand.
ATAAATTACAAAGCCTTTGAACAAAGTCTGAGGCGTTAGAAGATAATGCCGCACAATAATAAGATAAGGATTTTGTCGTCACGTTTACGCAAATTATTTTATTCATTTGAATATTGTAGTTTTCCCGCCTTACAATTAGCTTAGCTAATTTCATTTGCATTAACACCCTACACTGTGCACACGTTCAGTATTTGAAAAATAAATAAAATGTTTACCAGATTAAACAAAATACTGTTCCTTAATGTATCATTAATTTCTATATTCAGTTTGTTCTATTTAAATCAACATTGGTTCATTAATACGGACCCCGTCATTGTAAAGTGGGAGAGAACAGATAACATATCTTGCCACTACAGGACTAATGAGAACTATTTGCGGGTCATCAGTCAAGACTTTCATCCGGGGTTTAATTCCATATTTTTCCACGAGACGTCGTGCCGTGGAGGGCTGAGTTCGAGACAGGCTTGCAATGTTGAAGCTGCAGCAAGGATACATCCAAACAGGTAGTTCATTAGTATTATATTAGGTATCTAGGTAGGCTACGGAACGGAGCGAAAGTTTTTTTTTGCCATAGGAACCTATAAAAAGTTACGTTTGACATATCTAGTGATGTACTTACACCCAGTCTAGTGGGTCTAGGTAGAGGCACGTCGACTCGATGGCACCATTGGCACCTAGTTATTTATTTAGGTATCTATGTATATTTCGTGGCCTTATTGCTAACTTCTTCTTCTTCATCGAGTGGATGGTAATTTACTCAACTAGAGTTACAATTAATTTACTTTTTAAACTCACACGATTTGCACTCATTATAGTTACTAAATGAAACATTAAATTATCTAACGCGATACAGACCCGTTTCATTTAGTACAATTAATTTGTAATTATTTAGATATGTAGGTATAAACTTCTCACAAATAAATTCCTATTTGAGTAATTGTTCTTTGTGTTGAATTTAAATATGTAATACCGCTGCTATCCGACGCTAATCAATGAATGGTAACGAAATAGCATTCGCTATACAAAGTCAACCTCTTTCATAATTTCTCAGAACAAATCACGTTAATGAAGTACCTACCTAGTTATGATAATTCTGGTACCTAATTGTTACGTACGTACGCGGGTACGTACGTAACAATCGTTACGCAATAATGCTAATATCTGCTTTTACCTATGCTTTAACGTATTGGACTTTTTATGAATGTTCCCTGCACCAGTTTTCGTTGTTGACGTTCCACGTACTTCCTACCCTACCTATTTCATGATTTCATATCCCATCACATCACTAAATTTCTATAGAACGAATTGTCTTTGGTTTGGAGAATCGGCCATGTTTAATAGTTTAAACATAAGAACGGGTATTGAGAATATTTTAGCTATCAACATTGAGTTATATGTACTAACGTTAGTACATATAACTCAATGGCTATCTAATGGTTTATCAAATAGTTATGGTGTCCCTTTCCGGCATACGCTATTTTCCAAAGAGCAAAACGGACAAAACACTTTATAACAGTGTTTTATTTATAGAGCACTAGCAGCGCCCCGCGGTTTTACCCGCGTTGTGCCCGTTCCCGTGGGAATTTCGGGAATTTTTTACATAAAAACCTTCCTCTTGAATCACTCTACCTATTACAAAAAACCGCATCAAAATCCGTTGCGTAATTTTAAAGATTTAAGCATACAGACAGACAAACAGACAGACACGAAAAAGAGACGACTTTATTTTATACTATGTATAGTTTAAACGTACTCACACAGGTTTTTTCGTGTTAGAAAGTTAATAAAGCAAGTAATAACTTACTTTTTATTTCCCGACGTTTCGAGGGGATTGCACCTCTCGTGGTCGCGGGTGAACTGACTATACTATGTAGTGACTATGTAGTGATTTATGCCTAAGAGTACTAAGTCTTAGCAATATACCTATTGTGGTTATTATTCCAAAATCTATGTAGTAAGTACCTAAATTATTTTCCAGAAAAGTCCATGTACTATTCAGTAGTCCAGTCTCCAAATTCACCGTTGAAAACAGCTGCTTAACCAAACTTCTTCAAATCAGCAATATTTTTATGGCGAGAGTGGATATTGAGGAGTACGCGAAAGGCACAGTTCTGGAGGACGAAATAAAACAACATATTTTTGACCAAAGTAAATATAAAATAGAGCACACTTCTGATTTTTTAAGGTGAGTTGTCTAAAGCAGGTTAAATATTGAACAAGAACGGGCTTTCTTGTGTCGCATAGTCTATACATCATCAAACACATCCTACTAATATTATAAATGCGAAAGTTTGTGAGGATGGATATACCTATGTATGTATGGATGTATGTATGTTTGTTGCTCTTTCACGCAAAAACTTCTGAACGGATTACGATGAAACTTTACAGTAATATAGGTTATAGGTATATCAGAATAACGTATGGGATACATTTTATCCCGAAATTCCTGCGGGAACGGGTACAATGCGGGTAACACCGCTGGGCGCGGCTAGTAATACATATGTGGTCGATGCTAAGCATAATGTGTTCAAGCTTATGATAGCATTTTTATCTGAATGCTTTGATAATGCTTCTAGGTGACGGATCTAGGTGGAGTTATAATTGTAGAGAATAATTTGGGGGATTTTTTTACCCTATTCAAGGTAGGTAAGTTATATCGCTAAGAATTCAGGTCGAATCTGGAGGGAAGGCGCTTGAGCCCTTTTGGTTGGTCACTGGCGGTTTCTAATACGTCTTGTAGGTTCATGACCCTACAGAAATATGGCGGAATATATTTGGACACGGATGTGATGGTAGTGAGGAGCCTGGACGAGCTCGGCACTGACTGGGTGGCTCAGGAAAGCAGTTCATTGATAAACAGCGCCGTAGTGGTGGCCTCCTTTGACGGCGTCGGGCAGGAGGTTGTGGAGGCGGTTTTAGAGTGAGTATGAATGAACTAAGAATTATAAATTTTAATATTGTTTGTACGCCTCGTTGGTCTGTGCACTCGCCTGTCAAGACTGAGGTCCCGGGTTCAACTCCCAGGTCGAGCGAATACATGTTTCCTACTTTTCAATCATAACTCGGGATTATCACGTTATGTGACATGCAGCACACAGGCGATCAAGCCTCCAATAAGCTAAACATAAATCCAAGAAATACTATCGGTAGCCGCTGCAGCATTATAATGTCAATCTCAAAGAAGTTCATGTAGGTAACTAGTAATCTCGATATCGTTACCTGCTACTATAGGCTGTAGGTGCCTGCAAATAAAGCATTTTTTCCCTTGTCAGAGAGATCAAAACCACCTACAGACCAGATCTTTGGTCTCACAATGGACCAGAAGCAGTTACTAGAGTACTTGACAAATTTTGTGAAGATAACTTAAAGAAGGAGGCGATTGGGACGTCATGTCAAGGTAACCTTATCATTGAACTTGACTAGTAGTGCCTCGTGGTTTTACCCACGTTGTACCCGTTTCTGTGGGAAGAGCGGGATGAAAAGTAGCTGCTGACCTTTCTATTTAATTTAGCTATCTAACAGAAATCATTGTTTTGAATCGGACTCGCGGTTTCTAATGAGATGAGCCCGTTCAAACCATCAAAAATACAAAATACAAATTCATCAGTTTTATTATATTGGTGCTTCTACCAGTATATGCATAGGTAGAGAAGTTTTATACCTTATAGGTCTGTAATCTGAGACCTAAACTATTACTAGGCGACCATAACTTAAAAAGATTTTATTATGAGTTATGACGACAGACTAGCGCTCGTGGCGCAGTTTCTCTAAGCAATGATAGTTCATTGTGATTACGCAACGTGCAGATCAGTCCCTACTCGGATGAGTGGCTGATAGTGGTATTTCTGTCTGAGCGCTACCGTGTTTCGGAGGGCACGTTAACCAGTCGATCCCGGTTTCAATCGTTAGATGATGTCAGAGGCCTTTGAGCGGTCTAAAAGCTCGGATGCCAGGGTTGGTCACTAACATACTCGAAATGTATAACTGCAGACTATAGGAGGATAGATTTAAAGGCTTACCTACGATTTTTTCAGGTTATAAAATCTACCCTCCACAAGTTATATATCCAATATACTACCCGAACAGTACACAATACTTCAAGCCTGGTAAACTAGAGGGCGTAGAGGAGGCTTACACCCACCATTTTTGGAATAAGGTGACCCAAAACTATGTGATAGAAAAGGATTCCCCGTATGAAACCATGGCTAAAACGTATTGTCCTACGATTTATGATATGTTTGGAGAACGATTCGGTGTATAAAAGTGTTGCTTTTGGAACGAAGTTCCACGCGCGTTGCGAAAGGGGGCTAGACGGAAAAAATTAAGACGAAAAGTTGTAACGACACTTTTTGCGTTAGAGAGAGAGACAGACAGTCTCTCTCTGGCGTGCACGTGTTTCTCTGTCTGTCTCTCTCTCTTTCTTATAGAAAGCAAGCCAGATATTTTATTCGTCTTTCTATTTCGCATTGAACAGTGTGGTGACGCGACGATTATTTTTGTTGATAATAAATAAACTTCGTTCCATCCGGGTGTCCCTTGACACCTCTCAAGTTTTTTTAAATTTCGTTTTGGCCTCTTTGACTTCCTGATCCTTCTCCTCCTTCCCGCTTGGCTGTTAGGGAATAAGTAAACAATAAAATCATTTGTTGAAATAATAAGGTTAATTAGACCCAAACTAAGCTCTAGACTTGTATTATGGAATCTAACTATACAATAACACATGGGATACATTTGATCCCGAAATTCCCGCGGGCACGGGTATAACGCGGGTAACACCGCGGGGCGTGGCTAGTTAACCATTATATTATGTACCTACTTACGAAAATTCATCATTTTGAAAAAAATCTACAAATCATACGTACATATGTACTAAGTATCTACGAGTATGTAATGTAAACTCTCAGAATACAGAAAGATCTTTCTGTATTCTGAGTGTATACTTTATAGCAGCGCCCCGCGGTTTTACCCGCGTTGTGCCCGCGCGCGTGGGAATATCGGGATGAAAAATAGCCTATGACCTTCCCGTTGAATGTAACTATCTATTACAAAAAGAATTATTCAAATCGGACAGGTAATTCCGGAGATTAACTCGAACATACAAACAAACAAACAAAGTTACAAATTTTACCTCTTTATAATATAGTATAGATAAGTATGATTAAAATATATCATTACAGTTAATAATAATGAGCAGTATGTATCCGTAATTTAATTACAAAGTCTTCCTCTCAGCTGATTGCGGAAGGTGTCGCGATAATTAAATAAGTGAGAGATTATAATTAAATACCAGAAAAACGTGGAAATGTCAGTTTTGCCGAGATCGTAAACAGTCAAGGCGGGGCAGGATGTTTTACAGGAGTTTGAACTTGACTTTCCCTTCAACTGGTTAGGAAAAGAAAATTAGATTCTCTTTGAGCTAGTTTAAACTATCCCAATATTATAAATGCGAAAGTAACTCTGTCTGTCTGTCACGCTTTCACGCCAAAACTACTGAACCGATTTGAATGACATTTGGTACACAGTTAGTCCAGAGCCTGAGAAAGGACATAGGCTACTTTTTATCGCGAAATTCCCGCGGGATCGGGTACAACGCGGGTGAAACCGCGGGGCGCGGCTAGTATGTAATAAATAACAAACTATGTACTTCCACATACAGACACAATTATGGATTGAATCAAACTTCTTTTTAACCCCCGACCCAAAAGAAGGGTGTTATGAGTTTGCCGTCATCGAGGTTCACGGATGGATCGATTTCGATGCGGTTTCTTTCATTTTAAAGACAGGTTATTTGCGGTTCTTGGGTTTGGTAAAAATCGTCCAGCCGTTTCTGCGTAGGGGGTTTTTATAGAAATTTGTCTTACATTGTTTTCTGAACAGGATGAAAAAGAAACATTAGTAATATTAATTTCTTATGTATATTATCCAACAATCACTACCCAGGATCTGAACCCGGCACCTCTAATTTGATAGAGGAGTATAGACGCCTGTGACGCCACTAAGCACTCAAGTACTCGTACATAGTGACTGTTACTAATCTGTGCCTCCCTGACTATTTCATACAACTTTTTGTAACTAATGAACGTAATTGCTTTATCGTTACAAAGCAGCTTCTATATACTTCTCTAGACTATGTTTAAGTAGTTATCAATTTAAACAGGGAAAGTTTACACTTACAATGTAACTTAAGTATACTTATACTTAACAAGCAGCGCCCCGCGGTTTTATCCGCGTTGTGCCCGTTCCCGTAGGAAATTCGGGGTGAAAAATGGCCTATAACCTTCCTGTTGAATGTGGCTATCCATTACAAGAAGAATTATTCGTATCGGATTTGTAATTTCGGAGATTAGCGTACTCAAACAAACAAACTCTTCAGCTTTATTATATTACTAGCTGTGCCCCGCGGTTTTACCCGCGTTGTACCCGTTTCCGTGGGAATTTCGAAATGAAAAATAGCCTATAACCTTTCCGTTGAATGTCGCTATCTATCACAAAAAGAATTATTCAAATCGGACTGATAATTCCTGAGATTACCTCGAACATACAAACAAACAAACTTACAAATTTTACCTCTTTATAATATTAGTATAGATTAAGATATGATTGAAATTAACAACTTAAACGTAAGATAATAAAAAATATGTAAATGAGATTAAAACTGAGATTTGATTGACACAATGAGTTGTAATAATTTGTTAAGATAAAAGATATCTACATATATGTAATTCATGTAAGTAACTTGCATAATACATAGTATAAAACAAAGTCACTTTCCGCTGTCTGTCCCTATGTATGCTTATATATTTAAATATACGCAACGGATTTTGATGCGGTTTTTTAAATAGATAGAGTGATTCAAGAAGAAGGTTTATGTATATAAAAAATCCCGAAATTCCCTCGGAAATGGGCACAACGCGGGTAAAACCGCGGGGGCTGCTAGTGTTTTATATAAAGCCGGAATTGGTTAGCTTTCAACCGAACACCTATTGACAACGCGAAAATACAATAAGCACAATAAGCTTTGTAGATATCTAAAAATTAAACTATCATTTCGCAACAAAATAAGCTATTCAAAATTATAGTCGAGTAAGTAGGTACGAGTATGATCGGCTAAATTGATGCCTGACCACAATTAAGACAGTGTCAGGTCAAGTCACCTTTAAGACTAAAAATAGATTCACGTACTGTTTCTACGTGGTAGAAACATAACACAGAAGTACAGATAAGTTCACAAATGTTAAACAGAAAGCCTTTATTACTTCGATTTTCAAAGTAAATTTTATTTAAAATCAAATTATGTACTTTTACAGTGATTTACTTAATTTCAGTTAAGTACTTAAAATAATTGGCTTTTACCTGTTCTGCCTCAGAAGTTACAAAATTACATTATAAAATTATACTACAATAGGAGTAAATAGTGACATATCAAGCCACATACGCAAAGAAAAGCCAATTATCACCAAAATCAAAACGGTCTCCTACAAACACTTCCGACCGTACCAATCTCATAGTTCGATCTTGGTAGGGAGGTGCATTTTCTAAGCCTCCGTAGACTTGAGTTTATATCCGAGGTGAATACTCGGTCTCATCTTACTTTCATTTGGACCTCTGGGTGCTGAGTGTGTCGACGTCCGCGCGAGTGATAAAGTGAGTGCTTTTGTTTTGTATTAAGTTTAATTAGTTTATAGTTTATTGAATATGATTTAGGAATATATAGTTTAAAAGGTTGTAAAAAAGTCTATTAAACCAACATTTTTGGAAGCGGCTGTTAAGCTAAGTGTCCTTTCAGTTTTTTTTATGTTTATGTGTGTTTATATATAAATATTTTTTTCATATATATAGAATTTTCTAGTGATTATTAGTAATTGATTTTGGTAATACAAAAAGCACATTTTATTCTGAATGTATATAGTATAACTATAGAATATTATAAAAGCAAAGTAGAAATGCTACGTACTTTAGTATTTGGTAAAATTTTAAATTAAAACCATGACATTGATTTGAAAGTATTTCTTGTAGAAGTTTTAATATGACAATTAAGTTCGTTATATTCTCAGTATTTTAATAGGCCAACATAAGTATTCAAAGTATTGTGCATTACATCAAGTTTTTGGCGGCTGTACACAACTGATTTAACTGGATACAAAAATTCAGATCATTTTATTATTTTTAAGAATATAGTTGACAAAACATAAACAAAAGTGTCTATGCCAATTCTAATTCTAATTAAGCCACAAAAAGTTTTCAAAATTTTTCAACTTCCTTTTCAGGATGCAGTGGGTAGCCGCGCTGTTGCTGGCCACAGCCGTCACCATCGGGGGTGGAGTTACTAAACAGTCCGGTAAGATTCATATAATACCTATACTTAGATATTAAAAAAACATGTTTCCTACTTTTCAAACATGGCTCGGTTTTGAGATCACAAACCCGCATTAGCAAGCGTGGTCACGCCTAATCCTCCTCGCTGTACTGATATCCTCAGTGAGATGTGAGGCTTTTGCTCAGCAATGGGTCATTATAGGCTCATGCTTTTTTACTGAAGTGACTGAAGTGAAGTATTTGATTAATAAAATCCCACATCTTTTATAGTGTAAATTTTCCTTTTTTTCCTTAACCTATATCGTCCCACTGCTGGGCAAAGATCTCCCCATAGTGCCCCTATTATCCAATATTATAAAGTAGTATCTTTGTGCTAAGTAATTGTTGCGACGAAGGATAGGACTAACGTAACTGTTCTCATTTAACTATCACCAAAGTACTAAACACAAAAGTACGATGAAAGTTACAAAATATGTCCACTCATTATTAAATTATATAACTTATGGTCAAGTGTTGAACGTAAAAATGTCTTCCTATTGTGTTTTGTATGCTAGATGACACGGCATCTTACTTGTCATCCAAAGAAATGCATCGTCATCTATCAATGATTTCTTTACAACTTTCCAAGTTTCGGAGAGGCTTTGAAAGGCGTCAAATTCACAATAGTGTCTCATTTATTTAATGATTCAATAACTAGTTTTTTATGCCTCATTTACTGGCAACGAATTTGTGCTTAATAAGGAAATTTAATGTCCACTGTTAATCAACGACAAAATGAGAGGAAATGTTAATTCTACATTTTTTATCTTTATCCTTCTATCTGTACCCAAAAATTGTTTGTCTGTATGTAATTGTATTTCTCAAAAACTATAGAACGGATTTTCATGTAGTTTTCACTAACATGCAGGAATGTTCCTTGTTTTGTCTATGTTAGATAAAGTTTTATTATTAACTAGCTGTGCCCCGCGGTTTCACCCGCAGCGCCCCCGTTCCCGTGGGAATTTTGAGATTTTTATTCCTTATTTTTCTTATATATAAAAACCTTGTCCTGACAATAAGGAACACATTAAAAAAAGAATCATCCAATTTGGTGCAGTCGTTCTGAAGTTATGCGCTTAGCAACAGATTCAGCGATTCATTTTTATATTACAAGTTTTTCAATATCTAACATATTAGTAGAAACTATTTATTTTATTATCTAATCTATTTTAAGAAAGATGGTAATAAAATTATTTGAACAGAAAGTACAAAGAATATACACATTTTATGTATTTTTAATCATTTTATTATTCTAATTTAATATTTTATTAATCCTAATGGTTTGTATATACGATTTCTCTAAGCGGGAAGGAGCCGGTTTTTGAAAAATGAACATGAAATTATCATCTACTAACCGCGCCCCGCGGTGTTACCCGCGTTGTATCGGTTCCCGCGGGAATTTCGGGATAAAATGTATCCCATGTTTTATTCTGATGTTTAACCTATATTACTGTAAAGTTTCATCCAAATCTGTTCAGTAGTTTTTGCGTGAAAGAGCAACAAACATACATCCATACATCCATCCATACATACATCCATCCTCACAAACTTTCGCATCATCACTACATAGTATGATGCGGTTTTTTGTAATAGTAGAGTGTAGAGTAATATGTAGAGTGATTCAAGAGGAAGGTTTTTATGTAAAAAAAATCCCGAAGTTCCCACGGGAACGGGCACAACGCGGGTAAAACCGCGGGGCGCTGCTAGTTAATAACTAATATAATAAAGGTGAAGAGTTAGATTTTTGTTTGTTTGAACGCGCTCATCTCAGGAACTACTAGTCCGATGTGAATAATTCCTTTTGTATTTGATAGCCACATTCAAGAGGAAGGTATTTTATCCTAAAATTCTCAGGAAACAGGTGCAACGCGAAGAAAACCGCAGGCCGCTGCTAGTAATACCAAAAGGATCGTTTAAAAAACTCGTCCCAGCTATGCTGGTATGGCGTGATCACATTCTGTGCAATTTTATTAAGTTCCAAGATGATTCAAAAACAAATGCCGTGTGTTCAAAATGGACTATACACTAAATAGAAGCAAACGTTTATATGTTTTTTAAACATATCATCCAATTTCAACATAAAATAAGGAGATTTATAGCAAGCCTTTTTCCTATCTTTTTTCATTATTTCGTCATCATTTCATCCTTGCATCGGCAATTACATATATTTTATTTTTATAAACCAAAATATTTCCCATAAGCTGTATATATGACGGGGCAGTGTTTCTTCGCGAGCTGGTCGTAGTAGGAATTCTTCAAAACCTTCAGTTGACTTGAGAGGTGGTTCCAAATGTGGTGAGTGTACGCATCCTTGAAGCTTTCACCGTCATTTGTCGCGAAATACTTTTTGAATTCCAAGAACGGTATCGGATAAAACTTTTCGGCAGGGTATACTTCAAATCCTGGAATGAAAAAGTATTCGTAAATATAATAAAAGCTCTTTTAAATTACCATAGTTATTTATGATTTCAACAAAAAGCAGTCGTACAGTATACGGTATCATTGAAAAACTAGTAAGTAATTTTTTTACCGATTTTTATCAAACTAAGAACCACTGGCTATAGGATAAAATCGATTCAAAACATTATGTAGAACTCAATGCTTCGAGATCGGTTTGAGAGCTACGATGCAGTCTTTTGCGGTGGTGGTTAAAAATTAATTCTGTGACTGCCCGGTGACTGGTCATTTTTATGATTTGTAGTTGAACATTAGAACTGGGCATTAATAAAATATAAAATACAAGTTAACTCTACTGAAGTTTCACTAGAAAATCAGTCAATACATTATATTGCATATCAAGTTAGTTTATCGAAGAGTATATTGGTACGCAGTACATGACATGTGAAATAAATAATGTTAAATGTTCTATATAGAGAAATATCAAGAGACTCATATACTCCGTTACTTTAAGGGTTCCCAAAAGGTAAAAACGGGACTTTGCTGTCCAGCCGTCCGTCCGTCTGTCACCAGAGATATATTTCTATCGTCACCAGGCTGTATCTTACGAGTAAGAACGGTGATAGCTATGTATTTCTATTGTCGCTATAACAACAAATACTAAAAATAAAATAAAACAAATATTCAAGGGGGGCTTCCATACAACAAACGTGATATTTTGCCGTTTTTTAAAGTACGGAACCTTCCGTGAGCGAGCCCGACTCGCACTTGGCTGGTTTTTTATTAACATTGGTTTACCTCGACAAGCCTTTGCTGAGAATTCGTCCACGTTATCAGTTTTGCAGATCTTTTGCATCGCTCTGGTGATGGCTTCCGGGCCGTTGTAGCTCCACAGGTCAGCTCTGTAGTTTTCACTTATTTCTCTGAAATTGTGATCTCTATCTAGTATAATAAAATGAATCGCTGAATCTGTTGCTAAGCGCATAACTTCAGAACGACTGCACCAAATTGGATGATTCTTTTTTAATGGGTTCCTTATTGTCAGGACAAGGTTTTTATATAAGGAAAATAAGGAATAAAAATCTCTACATTCCCGCGGGAACGGGGGCGCTGCGGGTGAAACCGCGGGGCACAGCTAGTAATAAGTATATTTTTACAGTATTGTGTATGTATATTACTCAAAGTATCAGTTAGTTAGATTCCGTAATACAAGCTTAGAGCATAGTTTGGGTGTAATTAACCGTGTGGAATTGGTCCTGGTATTAATTTATAGTTCAGTTTCCTAGTTTCTTTTTACGAACTACGCTTTTATTGAGGAGAATCATGCAGGTTGCTTCATCTATGTCTATTTTTTTCTCCGTCAGTGGCCCATTCGGCTGATATAACTAAAATTCTAGACCTTTCCTAGAGCGTTGTTTGATTTAGCAAGTTTAGAAGCCTTGAGTTATCTAATGTTACATAGCTTAATTTAAAATACGCTTGTAGCCTTATCCTTTTAGTTTCAACTTTATCATCGACGTTATGGTTTTCGGATACTAACAAAGAAAAAAGTCATACGCCCGTACACAGAGACGTCCAATTCTTAGTAGAGATTGAATGAGTGATTTTGACGTGTAATGTCTGAAAAATTACGTCAATTAGTTAAGTGACGTTTTAATGGACGTCTCCAAATGTGGCAGATTATAATACATTCTGAATTGTACGTTTTGTATGACTTTTTAGACCACAACACTGTCGCTGCTATTATTGTCAACTCACTTCATAACTTTCTGCATGATTTTGTGTCCAATTCCTTGCTTAGCCACCGCGATGATGCCACTGTTCACTTCCTCGTCATTCTCTTTGACTATCCAATTCTTCCCCAATTCGTCGAGTGGCTTCACTACCATCACATCTGTATCTAAATAGATGCCTCCGAATCTGAAAAACAAACGTTACAAATTCAAATTTATTCAGTCTTCAGTTTCTCCAAAGAGGTAACTCTTATAAACATACGTACGTGTTTAAATGAAATCGAAAATTAAATTTGCACCACCTAAGTAAGTACTGTAAAATTTTGATTAAGAATGTTACATCCTAACTGTCGGTCCTTGATGTTTCAATCCTTCGACCATGTTTGAGGTCTTAAAGCCGTCTAAAAACTTCAAAAAAAGGGTTGGCCTCTAAATACGAATCCAAGCTGCACCTAACATTCGCGGTGCTAATCCCAATCCCATCACTAATCCAAAAAGTATAAGTTTTACCTGTACAAGGTTACCAGTCTCAGTAGATCGGCAGTATGTTCCACTTTCCACTTCGTTTGAGAATAAAACCTCCATTCCTTGATATGATCCAAATCCGTTCCCAAAAGATATTCATCTATTTGTATTCTTGCAAAAATGATGTTGCTGTACTGCTTGAGGGTGCTCAAACATGGTCTATTCAAGGTTTTATCGGTAACTGGTGAGCTGAAGAGGACATAAACATGTCTCTTTGGGTGTAATCTCGCGACTGATTCGATGGAACAGCATTGTCTTGAATTCAGCCCACCTCGGCAGGATGTCTCGTGAAAGAATATCGAATCGTTTGGAGGATCGAATTCAGGACTGCCAGTGGACAGCAAGGCGTCACCAATAAACAAATCGTAGCACGAAATATTGTTGCTTTTATCCGATATAAAGAACATATATCTTTGGTTCCATCGAGAGTAAACCATATATAACTGTCCACAAATGATGATAAAACTAAGTGAATACACAATTATTTGCTGGATTTTCTTTCTGTTTATGTATTGGTACATGTTTAATCGCGTGTCTTGGACAAGAATTCAAATTCAAATTATCATTCAATTACGGGATGACCGCTAAGAATCTTGTGGGAATGAAAACATTGTGTTTGTTTGTTGATGTTATGGTAAACAAAGTGAACGATGTGAAAGCGATTACGGTAGTATTGTTTTGTTTTATTACACATTAAAAACTTTATGTGTTAGTATGTGTTTGTTTTAATACAAATTGCGTAACGCGGCTTTAAGGAACTAAGGGTATTTTGATCACGGTACAATTAGCATCCTCTGTGCTAATAAAAGAGTAGTAAAAAACTTCCAAAGTACCTTCAACATATTAATTTGGTATCTAATTGTGATCCATATTGTAGTTCTCACTATACGTACATACTAGCAGCACCCCGCGGTTTCACCGGCGTTGAGCCCATTTCCGTGGGAATTTCGGGATGAAAAATAACTTATAACGTTCCCGTTGAATGTGGCTACTATTCGCAAAAAAAAAAAAAAAATCGGGCTGGTGATTTCCGACATTAGCTCGAACATACAAACAAACAAACATACTTACAAATTTTACTTCTTTATAATATTAGTATAGATATTATAATGTTCTCATATACCTTAGATACCTTAGGAAACAACTTAGGTAATATAAACTTCAACTTATAACTTAAACTAAGTATAATTTAATGATATAACTTGCAAAACGTTGTGAGTACTGCAGAATTAATAGTAAAAAGATTTCCTATTAGCATATTATAAGTAGCCAAAGATTGTAGGAACTGTAAGAAATAAAAGACATACTAGTAATTTAGCTTCCGAAGATGAATTCTCACTTTTTTTCTACCTGATGACAAATCTAGTGTCTATTATGAAGTTTTGTGACTACATAATTTTGAAATGAAATAGGTAATTAGGCATAATTTATTTATTAATTCTTAAATTCTGAATTATGTGCTCTCCACTTTTTATGAACCGTTCCAATTTCCGAATTGCACAACATGTTAAGGGTGTGTTTCCGTTGTGCATTGAAGCGGAGATGAGCTCAATTGACTAATCACACCGCATTTAAATTGTCGAGATCTCTCCGTAATGCGTTATGATTGGTCAAATTGCACTCGCGATTCCTCCGCTCCGCCGCAAAGAAAACGTACCATAACCGAAGAATCGAAGTACATACTATATACATATATGATAGCAGCGCCCCACGGTTTTACCCCCGTTGTACCCGTTCCCGTGGGAATTTCGGGATGAAAAATAGCCTATAACCTTCCCGTTGAATGTGGCTATATATTACAAAAAGAATTATTCAAATCGGACTGATAATTCCTGAGATTACCCCGAACATACAAACAAACAAACAAACAGACTTACAAATTTTACCTCTTTATAATATTAGTATAGATAATTAGGAAAATATTTCGATAAACGTTTAAACTGTATCATTAAAGATCATTAATACATTTAAAATTAACAAAGTCCTAATAACTTCCTTTCTTTATTGACTATTGAACGAAGAAGAAGAAGAAAATGAAGAAGAAGGTTTCCTAGAATCCAAATTCCTTCCCATAGAACCTATAAATAACAGGACAGTGCTCTTTCGCGAGCAGGTCGAAGTAGGAGTTCTTGTAAATGTTGTAATGGCTCGAGAGCCAGCGCCAAGTGCGGTGAGCGTAGGCATCGTCATAGTTCTCCAGGTGGTACGTTCGGAAGTACCTCTTGTAATGCAAGCGGTGGATTGGGCAGAGCTTATCGGGAGGATGCACTGCGAATCCTGGATGGAAACGTTAACAAGCTCTGTAATATGCATGAGCTATAGGCTATAGCCATAGCTTAGTGAAGGGGGAGGGTAAACGATCCAGCATCCTTTATCACATGCATTTTTATGTGCCATTGAAGATGCAGATAAGTGATTGAAAGCTTACTTATTGGTTTCTTAAGTTTAAGCAAACACTACTCATTTTGAATTGAAACGCATGGTTACATGGTTAGAAGACTTCTGTGACCACGGTTCCTGAAGAGGGGTCGAAACGTCAGATATAAAATTAAAAGCGAAGTGTATCTGTAAACTTAGTTTCAATTCAAAATGAAAGCTTACATTTTTTTGTCTTTAAAAATGGGTTACCTTGACATTTTTCAGTAGAAAACCCGATGGCATCAAAGGTTTTACAAATTACTTTCAGCACTCTAGTCAAATCGTCTGCTAAGTTGTACGTCCAGAGGCCTTCTTTGAAGTCTTTCACTATTTCCCTGAAATTAATCGTTAAACTATTTACCTTGAATACCAACGGGGCCTTAAAGTCATCGTTAAAAACACGACATTACTAACATCATTATTTTTACCGTCAAGTTGTTTCCCACTTCGTTCTTAGACAAGGCAATGATCCCGGTGTTGACTCGTTCTGCATCTTCCCTGCCGATCCAGTTCATTCCCCATCTGTCCAGAGGCTTCACCACAATCACATCTGTATCAATATAAATCCCTCCATATCTGTATAAAGTCACAAATCTGAAGAGATCAGACGTATGCTCCAAATGCCACTTTCTCATGTAACTGTACTTATGTTTGATCACAGCTTCAAGCTCCGTTCCAAAGGCATAGGTTTCCACAGGCACTCTAGCGAAGATGATGTTCGGATATTGCTTCAGAATACTAAGACATGGTTGGTTTGAAGCTTGGATCGTTAATGGCGAGTTAAATAGTACGTAAACATGTTTTTTCGGATGTAATCTGGCTGCAGATTCGATGGAACAGGCTTGTCGCGAATCCAACCCGGCACAGCATGAAGTCTCGTGAAAGAATATCGAATCTGGTGGTGGATTAAATTCAAGACTATTAGTTGACATTATTAAAGGTTTTCCAAACATAACTTGCGGGCACGACACGTTATTCCAAGTAGCGTCAGGACCACTTTTGGTTTTTGTTATCGTTAAATATACGTACAGGTGTCCAAAAAGAACGAATAAAATGGTAAAAGATAACGATAAATATTGAATTCTCCTAACGGATTTGTACATCTTTGGTAGCGTGTTAACAAGAAATGTGGAGAAAAAATTTACAAAAATCTGCTTGTATCGGGTATTGTGATAACTCGTCCGTTTGTTAAGGTAAACATCGTGGCCGTCTCATAAGTGAAAGCGATTACAGTTATATTATAATTAAATTGTTTAAATATGCAATACTGAGTAAAAAGTACTTGCTACTTAATACTTTTAACAAATTAAGTTCATTTTAACGTTCCTATTATGTAACTTTATGGTTATGTATTTGAATTCTGAATAAACTTTTACTAGCCACCCTGTGACCTGAGGAGTTATCAAAAGGTCATTCATTTTATAAAATTTGTTAATTTTTATTACATTTAACCAGCTTAACGATTTGGTAGTTAATGCTTTCATTAATATGCAAAGTGATCCTAACAGCAGTTTTGACTTTTACAAACATTTCTAGGTTATATTTTTAGCAATATACCTATTACAATAGAAATAAAATATAAATAGAAACATTTATTCAGACAATCACACAACAAAAGGAAGAACAAAACAAAAAGAAAACTACAGATAGGACATATGTAGGTACATTAAATAACAATATGATGTTATTAAAAGATACGTACTGAAAATATAATTTAAGTATACTTCCGCGTCAGCTCTTAAATAATTCTTATTACTTTATAGGGTAATGTAGTAAAAATAACGAAATTACAAACAAATATTTTAAAACTTATACAATAATATCGTGGTGATTATGCCTAATCCTCCTCAATGTACTGATAACTTCAGTGGGATGAGAGGCCTTTGCCCAGCAGTGGGACATTACTGGCTAATCCTTTACTATTACAATAATATCAACATAAACAGGAGATTGATACAACAGTCGACCAGTAGCTTACCTATTAGGTACTAAGTATTAATTAATCTGTATCAGTAAATACAGAGTCATAAAAACGTTAACACCTCCTTTCATATTAATTGGAACTATCGAAAGTGACTTCGTTTATTAAATAAATTTGTATCAAGTTGATAACGACGTGCATATTTATGAGTACACTAGCTGTGCCCCGCGGTTTCACCCGCAGCGCCCCCGTTCCCGTGGGAATTTTGAGATTTTTATTCCTTATTTTTCATATATTAACCTTGTCCTGACAATAAGGAACACATTAAAAAAAGAATCATCCAATTTGGTGCAGTCGTTCTGAAGTTATGCGCTTACCAACACATTTTGCGATTCATTTTTATATTATAGACTAGCAGCGCCCCGCGGTTTTACCCGCGTTGTGCCCGTTCCCGTGGGAATTTCGGGAATTTTTTTACATAAAAACCTTCCCCTTGAATCACCCTACCTATTACAAAAAACCGCATCAAAATCCGTTGCGTAATTTTAAAGATTTAAGCATACAGACAAACAGACACGAAACAGAGACGACTTTATTTTATACTAGCAGCGCCCCGCGGTTTTACCCGCGTTGTGCCCGTTCCCGTGGGAATTTCGGGAATTTTTTTACATAAAAACCTTCCTCTTGACCTATTAAAAAAAACCGCATCAAAATCCGTTGCGTAATTTTAAAGATTTAAGCATACAGACAGACAAACAGTGTGACAGACACGAAAAAGAGACGACTTTATTTTATACATACTATGTAGTGACTATGTAGTGATTTTACATCCATCACTAGTCGCACCCCACGGTTTTACCTGCGTTGTTTCCTTTCCTGTTGGATGATAAAACATAAATAAAATCCTTTGTCTGGAACTTGAACTATCTAATACAATAATAATTACACGGATCGGACAGATAGATCCTGGGATTAGCGAAACGAACAAAAATGAAACTTTAATATAGTAGTACAGATTATTAGATATTAGGTAATAGGTAAATGTTGGTGTCAGTTTACAAATTAATTCTTTCGATACTAATTCATATTATAATGGCATGAAGATCAGTGATTCAGTTGTTTTATAAAATACATTTTATAAAAGAACCTAATTCAAATAATAATAAATGTCATACGATGTCATATTATGTAACACTTAACATAAGTGTGACATGATGTATGTAAATTTAAATACAATTAAGTTTTGAGTGATTGACCCCGATTATTAACCGATATTTAAAGTCCTTCTGAAAAGGGCCTCTTTATCATAATAGCCTCGCTTGTGTGATAAATGATAACCATTACACAAACATGTGAACAACCGTTCACATAGAAAGTTTGTTTAATATCGCTATTTTTTTTTGGCTAAAAAAGTTCTAAAACTATTAAGGTAATTAATGGACAATGAAAAACAAAACGGATTCGCCCAACCGTCGCGTCGCCTAACTACGAGTATATGACATCGATTATTTTTGTCAACTTGTCAGATCGTCAAAATAGAAAAAAGCATACATTTTCAAAAATGCAAAACAGTTATTATTAATATTATACTGTCTGCCTCTGATCTAATCAATTCAAGAATTCTGAACATGATCTTGTCTTGTTATGTTAATGTGCAGATCCAGCAAATATCTAGACTTTATTTATATTAAAGTCCTTCTGAAAAGGGCCTCTTTATCATAATAGCCTCGCTTGTGTGATAAATGATAACCATTACACAAACATGTGAACAACCGTTCACATAGAAAGTTTGTTTAATATCGCTATTTTTTTTTGGCTAAAAAAGTTCTAAAACTATTAAGGTAATTAATGGACAATGAAAAACAAAACGGATTCGCCCAACCGTCGCGTCGCCTAACTACGAGTATATGACATCGATTATTTTTGTCAACTTGTCAGATCGTCAAAAAAGAATAAAGCATACATTTTCAAAAATGCAAAACAGTTATTATTAATATTATACTGTCTGCCTCTGATCTAATCAATTCAAGAATTCTGAACATGATCTTGTCTTGTTATGTTAATGTGCAGATCCAGCAAATATCTAGACTTTATTTATAGGACAGGAATTTCTCCGGCTCACGTCCACACTTTCTATTTCATATCGTTTCACTTTTCTTGTTGATTACTTCTTAAATTACGTCGTCAGTTTCAATTACAAGTGTTCTGTTGCAGTGACTGTCATGGAGTTTAATTTCCGTAGAAATCCTACTGATGTAGGATTAGTTTTATTTATTAGTAAGATTAGATTAGTTTTATTAATAATATTGAGGTAACGTTTGTGAGTATGCATGTATGTTTGTTACACTCTCACGCAAAACTACTGAACGGATTTAGAGGAAACTTTACAGTAATATAGGTTATACATCAGAATAACACATCTATAAATATTATAAAGAGGTAAAATTTGTTTGTTTGTTTGTATGTTCGAGGTAGTCTCAGTAATTATCAGTCTGATTTGAATAATTCTTTTTGTAATAGATAGCCACATTCAACGGGAAGGTTATAGGCTATTTTTCATCCCAAAATTCCAACGGGAACAGGCACAACGCGGGTAAAACCGCGGCGCTGCTAGTGGGATATATACTCGTAGTACTGGATATAGTTACCTGGATTATTCTCCCCACTTATTTGTGACTAGCAGCGCCCCGCGGTTTTACCCGCGTTGTGCCCGTTCCCGTAGGAAATCCGGGATAAAATGTAGCCTATAGCCTTCCTCGATAAATAGACTATCTAACAGTGAAAGAATTATTCAAATCGGTTCAGTAGTTTCTGAGATTAGCGCGTTTAAACAAACAAACAAACAAAACAAACTCTTCAGCTTTATAATATTAGTATAGATTAGTATAGACTAGTAGTAAAAAGATTGCCTTTCAAATTGATGCTTGTCACTAGGTGCAATATATTTAGGAAGTTAAATAAGACTACTCGGAATCAGGAAGAAATTCTAGACGACAATAACTTATTGGGCTTGGATATATTTTAAAGTAGCAATTTATTTTTAAAACACGAGAGTTGACATTTAAACAATAATCATAAAAAACTAAGGAACTTCGAAACAAAGAAAGTATAAATGTTTTCTTGTATATAATTACTAGCAGCGCCCCGCGGTTTTACCCGCGTTGTGCCCGTTCCCGTGGGAATTTCGGGATAAAATGTAGCCTATAGCCTTCCTCGATAAATAGACTATCTAACAGTGAAAGAATTATTCAAATCGGTTCAGTAGTTTCTGAGATTAGCGCGTTTAAACAAACAAACAAACAAACAAAACACACTCTTCAGCTTTATAATATTAGTATAGATACGAAACTTGTTTATTGTTGCAGGAATCGAACAATTCTGGACAGATGACTACAAAGTATTCGATCAAGTATATGGGAAGACTTCTGATAAAGAAATATTTGGAGGAAACCTTCCATCAAGCATCAAGCATGAACCAGAGATAAAGAGCACGCAGGCATCAGATAAGAAAGAGAGGGTCATAAGTCTGCAAAAAGACACAGACATAAATGAATCCTATTCCAACGACAATAAGTTCAATATTATCAAAACCGGTAAAAAGAAACGCAACAGAACAAAGTCCAATTTCAATTTTGTAAGCAACAACGATTTCCGACCGATCAGTCAGAGCAGTGACCCTGAAACATACAACTATCTCAAACGTTTAGAAGAAGTAGAAAGGGACAGAAAGAAACTTCCCATAGGAGCTAATGGTTTCCAACCTAATACAGCCAACTATTTCGGTCCGAATCCTGAAGAGACCGATGCTTATAAAAGTATACAAGATATTCTGGATGCACATGAAGCTAATAAAGGAAACGGTGAAGCGGGGAGTTCCAAATACCTGACTTACAGAGAAAAAGAGACAAATCTCAAGAAGAAACCTGGTAGGAGTTATGGAAGCAAAGGTCCCAAGCCAAGATGCCCTCACGGACGATGCAGGACCAGGTCCTCTGGACCTAAATACCGATCCAAGTCTAGATCTAGGCCTTACGTTAGGAAGATTATAAAGAAGGTGGTAAAGTACTAAAAAAGTTTCTTAGCAACTAAGAGTATTTATAAAGATAATTTATGATTTTGTTACGGCCTCCTAGGATGAAAGTATGGTTGCTATGTTTAGCCATAGGGGAGAAAATACTCGGCGTTTTTGGAATGTATGCATTTTAGTGTCAGATTGATGACCTAATTTTATAAGTGTTTTTTGTTATAATGGAATACCGGCTTCCAGTATACTTAGTTTTAGTTACGTACTTAATTTATGATAACATATAAAGTTAAATTGTGGAAATAAAACAAAAAAAAACTTAAGTTAATTATTACATAATTTATTATTATTAATTAAAGCGCTTATATTAAAATGGTATAACAATTATTTAAAAACATTAACATTTACTTTTTCACAATTTTCTTTAAGAAAATGGCTTAAAGATTTTTTACTGCATTTTTACATACACAATTGTCCGTTGAATAGAAACAATCTTTTGCGTCCTCAATTATTTATACCCAGCAGACAATTTTAAGTGAAAGTAGGACATTCAATAACGTAGATTTAATATACAACAATTGAATTATTTTATTCGATAATGGAATTATGTAACATGCATAATCAAATGTTATATCGGTACAATATATCATAGCACGCATGTAGCTTAAATAATAACGTTTGGATCAAAGAAATAGTGGTATAACCTCACTTTCATGCACGGAAGAAAATAGACCATTTAGTCACGGTTGAAACGTTTTAACAACCGATAATTTTGACATTATGAGAATAAGATTTAGTGACGGCAACAAAAGGCATTTTTTTGAAAATTAAAGAAAGAAGATATCGAGTAATAAACCAATGGATAAAGACCAAAAAGCTAGGTGCAGATGGCAGATTTAAAACTCGGGAGCCTAGTAATTTTAAAGAGCAATGCTGATAAATACTCGCACATTAGTGCCACATTTTTCGCACAGATTTGGATTAGCAATAAAGTCCATTTGGTGTAGCAGCATTATAAATCCAAAGTATTTTATGATGATAAATGGACAACTTTTCAACTTTTATGTCTTTTCTGTAAATGCTCCATCTTAATAAAGGCAAACAAGATCCATTGTTTTTACCTTATATGCGAGGCAGTTGGGCACAGGAGAAGAGTCATGGAATGAATTGGAACCTTTGTCCTTCGCCGAGCATTTGGACAGCGAAGTTAAGCGATGTTGTTCTAATAATAAGAGGTTGGGAATCAATGTGTTTTCACTGAAAATCTTGAAGGACCAATGTGTTCCTTGCCTAATAAATAAAGTTAGAGTTGGTCTCGCTCTGGCGTCCGTTGGCGACGGGGTTCATGAGGCTCCTGGACTTCTTTTTGTTCTCCTCGATGCTCTGCAGCAGGAAGGGCGGCGCGGTGGACTGCCGAAGCTGCCTGTTGTCCAGCTCTCGGGACAACTCCTCTACGAACTGCCCTCCCGTCTGCCTGAAGCAATATAGAGGATATACATAGGTATTGTGTGCGGTGATGTGGGTAATTTTCTTCAATATTGATGCTTGTTTTTAAAAATGTTATTGGTAATTCCTTTAAATCTTATTACCATGGTTTGTAAAGAGGATAGAACATCTTTTCATGATACAGCAAAGTCGACGGTAACTTGCGAATTATTGCAATATTTTTTTTGTTATTTTTCGTTAATTACCATGGGTAACGCCAAATCATGGCACCCATTCTGCTGATGCAATGAAAGTTGTTTGACTTCATTATTTACTAAAAAAAATTAGAAAATCATGGCTGGCTAGAAGGAGCTGGAAGGGAGTTCTAGAAACGTTGACTTCATATTGTTGGCCAGTATTTCTATGGTGTAAGTAGTTTCTATGAGTGGATGCAAGTGTACCGAATACGTACCGCTCAGAAGGCCTGCCGTTCTCGAGGTCCGCCTCGTTGGCCACGTACATGGAGTACCCGCGCCGGGACAGCTCCTCCTCCGGCACTAGGGCAGGGTTGTGGAACGCGTGGTTCTTGTCGTTATCCATTTTTAGCTTTCTGTAAAGTTATATAGGTTTAAAAAGGAGTTAGCTTTGATAAGTTATGCTAGTTAAGGCATTTTCTTCTTCGTGGATGACCAGGATACATCTGTAGCTCAGTTGAGGTCAGAAGTCTGTATTCCTCGTCAGAAGAAACCAATGCAATAAAACCCACTTATCTCATACGACACCACAACAAATATACCGAATACAACACTTACTGCACCCTGATCCGGCCTGTGGCCTGCATCTCCTTTACAATGCGCCCCAGCTTTCCCACCCTGACGAACAGAGCTACTACCATCATGAACATAACACACCACGCCACACCGAACACGCTCACTATTATTAACAGCGTTTGTTCCTGGAACAAACCAAATAAAATCAGAAATCTGACAGTGAATGAGAGAGGGAGGCAGGGAGGGAGGGAGTTTCTATACGAGAAAGTATGTAAATAAAAGGAACCAAGCGAACCCAACTGTTAGTGTGAACACGAGCTAACTACATGCTGGATTTGTGTATTACAACTTAATACTGTTTATTCACACACAAGAGGGTGGTAATTATCACAGAATGCCGAGTACGTTGAAATTCTAATTGTTTACTCGCACGAAATTATACGACATAAACAGCTACAGTGTCAGATTATTAAAAGTCTAATCTATCTATCTACGCGTACTTGTACTAATATTATAAAGAGGTATTTGTAAGTTTGATTGTTTGTTTGTATGTTGGAGCTAATCTCAGAAACGACTTATATGATTTGAATAATTCTTCGTTAAATAGATAGGTACTTTTAGGTCATAGCCTATTTCTGTTTCCGAAATTAGGTGTAGGTAAAGCTTCCGAAATTCCGAAAATCCAAACGGGCACAAGGTGGGCAAAACCGCGTGGCGTTACTAGTGGTAAGAAAAAAGTCTAGCATTATGAATAAGGAAAACTTTTGTCATAACTACAGGGTTAAGGGCTTGCACTTATTTAACAGTAAAAGGAAATTTGTAGATTCAACTTTTGTTACATTGTTATATTAATTGTTAGATTCATTAAATTCATTCATTTGTCAGAATAAAAAAAAAATGTTTGTATTTTATGAAAAAGTATTCATGCTAGCTTGAATTTTTGTCGTTATCGTGCAATGTCATCAAAACTAACAGGATTATCAACGGATTTCGGCTCAATCAAAAACCGGGAATTAGGTCTTTACTTTAAAGATTTATTCACACAGAGAAAAGATGAGATACAAACATTTCCGAAACCTTTTTTATAAGGCAAAAGTTGCAGTACAATAGAATAGGGACATGGCTAACTATGTAGTTAAATATTTATCTTAAAGCGTATTACTGTATTTTAATTATAACTATTACCTACATAATACGAACCGTTAGTGCTGAGGAGGTACTGGTACGGAAACAGAGAAGGCATTTAGAAGTTTTAAAAAAATCACTTGAAATCAAAAATTGACACGTTTCTTGGTAAAGTTTCAAGGCGAACTGATTCGTTAAAAGTTTGCTTCGAAATACCCTCTTTACGTTTTTATTTGATGTCAGCCATTTGCATAAGTATTTATATTATTGTTAAGGCCCACGCACAATATTCTAGTTACTACAGACATGGAACATATTCCATGATATAGGCTTTCACTATTGAAGACTAGGACCTTTACATGCCTACTCAAGAATTGTCCACAAATGAAGGAACAAATTAAGGACCGCAGTTATGTAATGTAGGTATAAAGAATTAATAATTAGTTAATGATCGATTTATTTGACACCTCTGAGTAGAGCAATTCGTCATTAAAACTCAACAAGCTGCGCCCCGCGGTGTTACCCGCGTTGGACCCGTTCCCGCGGGAATTTCGGGATAAAATATGTGTTTTTTCTGATGTATGACCAAAAACTATAAATGATCATTCAAATCTGTTCAGTAGTTTTTTCGTGAAAGAGTAACAAATATACATACATAGGTACATCCTCACAAACTTTCTCATTTATGATATTAGTAGCATAGGATGTCCAGAGGTTGTTATTAGGATACTTAGTCAAGAAAGACGGGATACATAGCCAGTGAGAAGAGAGAGAGAGAGTCAAGAAAGCCGGTCAGTACTTTAAGCTATGCCCTGTGTCAATAAAAGATTATATAATAGAAACTAATGCAAGTGTAATACATATTCAGAAATGGCAAAATAAAAATAATTTCCCACAAGAATGATCAATTGAGTTAGGTATTTAAACATACAGATAAACGTCGGGTAAATTCTTCAGATAAAAATACGTTCAAGACATCGATAAGAAGATAAACTTTCATACATCACTTGATCGTATCGAGGTAAACGTATAATATTGGTATTTACACCTATTTCTATACAAATACTAGCTGCGCCCCGCGGTTTCACTCGCGTTGTACCCGTTCCCGCGGGAATTTCGGGATGAAAAATAGATGTTGGCCGATTCTCAGACCTACTCAATATGCTCACAAAATTTCATGAGAATCGGTCGAGCCGTTTCGGAGGAGTACGCGAACGAACACTGTGACACGAGAATTTTATATATAAGACTAGCTGCGCCCCGCGGTTTCACCCGCGTTGTACCCGTTCCCGCGGGAATTTCGGGATAAAAAATAGATGTTGGCCGATTCTCAGACCTACTCAATATGCTCACAAAATTTCATGAGAATCGGTCGAGCCGTTTCGGAGGAGTACGCGAACGAACACTGTGACACGAGAATTTTATATATAAGATTATAAAGAGGAAAAGTTTCCATCTTTGTTTGTTTGTAAGAGTCTCAGGAACTACCGGTCCGAATTTGATGATTCTTTTTGTAATAGATAGTCACGTTCAACGGGAAGGTTATATGCTATTGATGAACCCGAAAACCCCACGGGAACGGGCACAACGCGAGTAAAAGCGCGGGGCACAGCTAGTTGGTTGTTAAATACACGTAGGTACATCGTACAACGCAAAGGTTTAGCAACACCTCATAGTAATTAAACTTAACTGTTTTTTAACTGTTAAAAGTGTTTTGTTTCTTTCGCTCTTGGGAAAAGTGCGTGAGTCGGAAAGGGACAAATCATTTGATAGCTGAAATGCTGTTAATGCGTTTATGAATAAGGCCAATATGTATTGAATAACGCCTAAAATTATTTTGATGAGTAACATCTAAAGTCATCTTGAGTGTAATCTCTATTTTTTGGATTGGCGCAAAATGTGGTTAAATGTCGTCAATTTTCCAGCCGAAGACGATTGCTTCTGAAGAGGAAAAAGGTTTAGAGATAGGGTAAGAATGAAATAAAATCACTAAACCTTTTTCCTCTTCGATTATATAGTCAAGTCTTAAGTCTGTTTAGCCTTAGACAGGTTTCTTTGACGCAGTTAAGTCTAAATAGTTTCAGTTCAGAAAACAGCCTAAAAATTATCTGGACTGGTCTTTAACTATCAAATTGTTTGTCCCTTTCGACATAAACTATTTTCCGAAGAGCAAAAGAGACAAAACATTTTATACTTTAGTTAAATATGCCAGTTAGTCACTTATTTGTTTGAACTATTTATAATTGTATCTACATTACAAATTAATAGCATCGATAGATAAGATAATATCAATGTAAAATTATATTTTATTCAAGTATCCACGAATAATCACAGAGTAAGTACTACGGGCATATCGCATTAGTACTTAATAGAAGGGGTTCTATTAAGTACTAATGCGATGCCCGTGGGTACCTAATTAAATAAATTAATCATAGCAAATGTAAAAATATATATTAATAGCTAGCTGACCCACCCGGCAAACGTTGTTTTGACATATAAATTAATAAAAAAAAATTAGAAGTGGACCACCTAAAATCTCCCGAAAAGAGTATAGGTAGGTATATGTTTAGTCTTTAGTTACTTAATAGCCCGGGCTGTAAGACGTAATATAGGTATTTTAAATGGTAAATTTATCCATGGTAAAGTAACCCAAATCTTCGAAAAAATTATACAATTAAATCTATGACGAAACACTGTACCTGTTTTATCGTTTTTATTCAATACATTTTCGGGTAATTCCATTATATCATTCAATCATCATTCAATCAGTCGCTAGTCGGTGATATTATAAAATGTTAAAACACTAGGTTTTTGCTATGTAAACAGCGAATGACATGGCCGTATTAGATTATAACACTGCTGATCCGGTCTTGGGTGATAAATGATTATTGTCGGCACAGTTTACAAGTAAACCATGAAGTAATGCATTCCATTTGAGGTTTTTTTTATTGTTAGACATTCTGACAATGTTTTAACTAAAATATTTGATTACAATGTAATCTATAACCTTGAAATACAAGTATATTTGAATGATTTACGCCGAAACTATCTTTAAAAAGTATTAAATATGACTCACCATTATCAACTTTTATTTAGCCACATGATTGTAATACCAACGGAGTCGCAACAACAACTGCTTATCATTTTATTAGAAGCATCACAATAATCTTGATAAGCCGTGATAAGATAAGATTTAAATGGAACATCTCCAAGTTAGCGCCTGATAGTTTTATAATATTACGTTGTGGTTATTGCTATGATATTTTTTAAAGGCGTTAGTTCTTTGCTGAAATATTTTGTGAGATATTTTTGGAAAGGTAACTATTTGAAATACCTACATAAATTACTGTTTATTTATGTGTAAGACATTTAATTTGATTAAACGAAATAGAAAGCTAAAATTAAATTAATAGAAACTAGAATATAACTAGATTGTTATAAAACGAGTGGCCACAGGCCAAAATTATAAATAAATACTGCTTTTTTGAGCAATCGACTAGTAGGAAATATTTTAAATCTCTAAGAACAAGCGTACTATGATAATTTAATTTAAATTAATTTACCCAGATGTCCGAAAATGGGTAATAAAATGACAAGTTTTCCGATGATAAATACTTAAATTATTAAAACTATTTTATAGTCTAAATATTTATGTTTTAGCGAATGATGAATGAAAAGACCTTGATAGTTAAAATAGGTCACTTGTTCGTCAACAAACACTTCCGCGATGTTTTTACAAATATGTGGAGTTGAATTTGGCTAAAATGTCAGTTACGTAAGAACAGTGGAATTTGTTATAATAAAATGGAAGTCTAACTGAAGACT
The DNA here is from genome assembly GCA_963082685.1 of Cyclophora albipunctata. Taxonomy (NCBI): domain Eukaryota; kingdom Metazoa; phylum Arthropoda; class Insecta; order Lepidoptera; family Geometridae; genus Cyclophora; species Cyclophora albipunctata. The sequence goes on from OY720122.1 coordinate 1,553,308, forward strand.
TAAAGCTTTTTTATCTTGGTATTTAACTAATTCTGTAGCATAACTACTACTTATGAAAAACGTAGTGTACGCACTTACATACAAACATAGGAAACAAGTGGTGCGAGTCGGACTCGCGCACGGAGGGTTACGTACTTTAAAAAAACGGCAAAAAAACACGTTTGTTGTATGGAAGCCCCCCTTGAAAATTTGTTTTATTTTATTTTTAGTATTTGTTGTTATAGCGGCAATAGAAATACATCATCTGTGAAAATTGCAACTGTCTAGCTAACACCGTACTTGAGATACAGCCTGGTGACAGACGGACGGACAGCGAAGTCTCAGTACTAGGGTCCCGTTTTACCCTTTGGGAACGGAACCCTAACAACTGTAATGTATCAGACTTAATAATATAACGTTATTCAGAGTAAAGAAGTGCCTAGTGATTATGAATACGCCTAATCCTCCTCACTGAGCTGATATCTTCGGTGAAATGCCCTTACAGTAGTAAGGGCATTTCACCGAAGATATCAGCTCAGCTCAACAGTAAGGGACTGAGAGTTGGATATTAAAAGCTAAATACTTTTTATCTAAGCCGTATCATTCCATTGCTGGGCAAATGAGCACTTTACAAGCTCTTTTCAATTAAGCTTATCACTATTCAAAGGTGCTGAGCTGCTGAACTACTGGTTTAAAAAAAATGAAGAACCTTGTGGATGAAAAATCTTCAAGCCAAACAATTTACGGATGCCATCGACAACAAAGGTTAGAAAACAAATAGCAATGATTCACGTTGGTCTATACTCTATAATGCGGTATTGTCTCTGCCGGTCAGAGGTCAGGGTCGGAGGTCGGATATGATCACACCTCGATCACGGGGACTACTTACAGCTGACAGCTGGTTAGCTGTGAATCTGTGCACTTATAGTAGGGTTGGCACGGTAGGAAAAATACTAACTTTGTTTAAGTTTTAGTGAGGAATTTCTCTGCTGTGAGGTATTACATGGGACTTTAGACGATGCTACCATTGCAATGTCTAAACATAGAATGTTACCCTACGTATGCACCTCATAGAACGTATAAGTTGCTTAGACACAAATATCCTCTCAACGCAAAAATGATTTTCATGAAACCCCTCAGTCAGGTTCACATAGTAATAATCATTACACATAACAAGTCCAAAGTATCTTATTGCTTTATCATTGTAGTATTTAGTTATAATATCTGCGAAATATCACACAGTTAACATTCAAACCATCAGGACAAATTTTTCAACCAAATACAACTGCTTCCATTGAGGAAAAATAAAATAAAATCACTAAACCTTTTACCTCTTCAAAAGGATGAAAAAAAAGGTCTTCGACTAGAAAATCGACACATATAGCCTAGGAAAATACGCCTTGGTGGTCTAGTGGTATGTGCACTCGCCCGCCAAGACTGAGGTCTCAGGTTCAATTCCCGTGTCGAGAGAAAACTTGTTTCCTACTTTTCAAACATAGCTCGGGTTTGAGATCACTAACCCATTAGGCAAGCGTGGTGATTACGTCTAATCCTCCTCACTGTACTAAATCTTCATTGAGATGAGAAGCCTTTGCTCAGCAGTGGGACATTACAGGCTTATACTAAGAAAATATAGCTTGAACCATCCCTACACGGATGCAGTCACAAAGTTCAAAACACAGTATCCTAATTAATCAAGTACTGTAACAATGTCTATTTTATACCATTGTGCGTGATCTGATGGAATTCGCCAATGAGCTGTCGGAGTGAAGGAGAAGCCTCGCGATAGCTACGTAGGTAAATAATGATCGTTTTGGAGTTTCAATAGGTATTGTGTGGCTCATTTCCTTCTTAACATTAATCGGTAAAGAGATGATGTCATTTCACTTTGATAAGTAAATAAATATGTATGTTTATCTATGGCTTGATTATAAATAGGTAGGTATGAATTACGTTTTGAGGAGTCTTTCCATTTGATACACATGTATACTTCTTTACTGTTATAATAAAGCTGAAAAGTTTAATTTTTGTTTCCAATCCGATTTAATAAATAATTCTATTTGTAATAGGTATATAGCAACATGCAACGGTAAAGTTGTATACAATTTTTCATCCCGAACTTCCCACCGGAACGGACACAACGCCTCTAACGGCGGGGCGCTGCTAGTTTGATATAACTTTGATCAACTTAAATCCCGAGAAGCATTATTGTACTGAAATGATAGTGATTTATTTCGTTGAAGATAGCTAAGAAGCCTAGAAAAGGGAAATAATTTAATAATATCGGAGATTTATGTACTATTTGGTTGGAACCTTTTTAAAGCCCGTCTTTTTTAAAAGCCCATTTCATCATAAAGGTTTATCGATCAAAACAATTACAATGGCCCTCCAAACCGAGTTTGAACTTAAAGATGCCAACGGCTAAAGATACAAGTAACGCCTTAAGAACGCCGAGTTTACACGATGCATTAATCGCTCACTAATGGAACAATCAATTAATCAAACCAAAATACAAGCACATCAAACTTACTGATACAAACACATTAGCATTTACATTTTAAAAGCAATAAATAATACCATACTTCATACTTAGATAGCTCATTAATTAAAACCTCATCTCACCTCATTATTCCATCTAAATTACCAGGTCTAATAAATCTTTTGTCTAATTAAACTTTAACTAAGTAGTGAACGTAAAAAAAACTCAATTATGAAAGAGCTTGAGGGATGCTTTGACATTTCAATTCGATCTCATTCAAATCGTTCGTGAGCGGTAAAGGTCGGTGAATGAAATAGTTTGGATATTCTTTGTGCATGACATTAATGTGGTACGCCCTTACCATTATGTTAATGATATAGTTTGCAAGATGAAGTTTGAGCTAGAGGGCGTTACTGTGCTTTTAGTAAGATGATAGAGTGAGTGATTGATATCGTGAGGCGATTAATGGTTTAATAATCAATGTTTTATACCTATTTCAAAATCGAAAGAGTATTGAAGTGATGTAATTTGGAGAAATTGCAGATTCATATTTTGGGAAGATTTTTGATATGCAAATATTTGAATGAGATTGTATAGTCGCAATATCAACTTACCTTTACGTAGTAGGTTACCGAAAGTATTTCAGATCCAGTCAGCGCAAAACCACTTTTAAATGAACCATTTAATCGAAAACCACGGTCAAGGTAAATTACTTAAAACCAATGCAATATTGTAGAACTAATTCTCGTTAAGTAATTGCGTTATCCTCATGTATGTAATATACTTAACTTATAATGAGCGACTTCAAGGCATTTCTTAAGTAGTTTGGACAAGGAAGTAATATTAGGAAGATTGTTAGTTCCTATAATTTTATTACTCTTCTTTGTTCGTGGTTTATAAAATTTGATTTATATTTTTTAAAAGATGTATTATTTTAATTCTAATTAAAGATTTTTTTCTTTGTAATGATGCGGTTTAGGAAGTTAATTAGTGTTTATTTGTTTGTTAAAATAACTAATTAGAGTTCTTTTTTGCAAAGCTAATTTGTTGCTACTTCGTGGTATTTATATTTTTGGTGATGTGTATAATGATCAAAATGATGTAAAAATAAAAAATAAAATTATGTTTCATAAAAAATCGGTTAAGAAAAATTAATCAAAAGAACAAAAAGAATTGGAGGCGCCGGGTATCGATCCCGGTACCTCTCGCATGCTAAGCGAGCGCTCTACCATCTGAGCTACGCCCCCTGATACAATGTTGATCGAATTTAATCAACGGGATCTACTACAAAAATGGAGTGTTAACGCCAACTTTTTATTTACTCGTATTTATAAAATAAAGTTAACAACGATTTAATAGATTTAGAGATTTAATGACTGATTTTGAAATGAGATAAAAAAGAAAAAAATACGTCAATTAGTTAAGTGTTTATTTAATGGATGTCTCTGAGTATGGCAAAAAAACGGAACCCTTAAAAGATTAATTTCATAAATTCATTCTTAGGGTTCCGTACCCATAGGGTAAAAACGGGACGGTATTACTGAGACTTCCAGGCTCACCAGGCTATCTCAAGAACGGTGACAGCTAGACAGTTGAAATTTTCACAGATGATGTATTTTTATTGTACTAAAAGTAAAATAAAACAAATATTCAAGGGGGGCTCCCATACAATAAACGTGATTTCTGCCGTTTTTTAAAGTACGGAAGCCTCCGTGCGCGAGTCCGACTCTCACTTGGCCGGTGTTTGTTAGTTCGGGTACAATGCTCTTGAAGCCTTTGATGCATCATTTTTAAATAACAATAATTTAATTATGATTACTAATTAGTTATTACCTATCATCAAAAAACCACATACGTGACTTCAATTACTTTAACTTAATTTCCTATAACACATAACCTCCTCCTACAAGGTCGGTCAAGTGTGAACATGTGAATATGTAAATTAACCGAGGAACTGTCTGTCAATCAGCTTCTTTATAAAGTGTCAATGAAGTGTTGAATGATAGGTAATAAATTGGTTTTAGTTTAATTACTTATAATATTTGAAGTTAATACTTTTTTATTCACTACATCACTATCACTACATAGTATAAAACGAAGTCGCTTTCCGCTGTCTGTCTGTCCCTATGTATGCTTAGATCTTTAAAACTACGCAACGGATTTTGATGTGGTTATTTTAATAGATAGAGTGATTCAAAAGGATCGTATAATTGTATAAAACTTCCTAAAATTCCAACGGAAACAAACGAGCACAACGCGGGTAAAACCGCGGGGCACTGCTAGTTAGGTATATTCTGACTGCAAAAGGACAATTCCTACCGCACTCTGTCACTAATAATTTCTAAAGAGGGTTTATTGAGTGAACACATTATGTTTGAAAAATTATGTGTAATGTCGATTTTTTAATTCTAATTATTATTCAGTCTAAAAGTAACTTGTATATTAGTAGGCTTGGTGATCTATCCCCACTGTACTGATACATTCAGTGCGTTAAAAGGCATTTGCCCAGCAATGCGACATTACATGCTTACACAACTACACGATTTTTTTGTAAAAAATGTCCTAACTCCAAACTCAAAGTATTCCAGTAACAATTAGCAGTTAGTTAAAGTAATATACAAATCACGGCTCAAAATATTTATTATATTATTAACAATAACCACAAGTTCGTCAGATGCAGTAATGTTACTGTCATGGTCAAACAATATGCGTCGTAACGTTAGTTAGACTTCTTGTAGCGCTCGGGGCGTAATTTGACGAAGCGATGTTAGTCCTTACGATTGTAAAGGATTATGCTTGGTTCTATCAGAGCGCTATCGTGCTTCAGAAGGCATAAGCAGTCGGTCCTTAAATCGATAGCCATGTTGGTGGCCTTTTACGCTGTCTAAAACTGCGACACCAGAGTTGGCCACTAACATACTTGAAATGGATGAATGATGAGTAGTTTTGTTTGATTTGGTCCTCGGTGGTCTAGTAGTATGTGCATTCATTCGACTGCCAAGACTGTTTCTTGCTTAATTAAAGGGTCAAACGACGCATGTTCCTTATTTACTTTAGGGACATGGTTTTTGTTTGAGATTACGTATGTACTTCACTCTTCCGCGGAGATTACCCCTCAGTAGGTAAGCTTAATCCTCTTCACTGTACTGATATTCTCAGTGATGTGAGGGGCCTTTGCCGTTCTTCAGCTCTGAATTAAAAGACATTTAACAACGTAAAAATTCGATAACCAACCGGGACCAGTCTTATGTGTTTATGAGAGAGCGCTCACTATCTCTCTTTGTCGTGTTTCGATTGCCGCCCGCAATCAACATTAAGTAGGTATATGCAGATAGTTGTTGACGACGACGTCTGCTTAGCTGGGGTCTAATTAACTGTAAATTTTAGTATCTATATACATATATATGTGCCTACATATTTGCTATGTTTTAATTTCTCAGAATCTTCTTCAAGCAAATCCATTGAATACATTGTATTGAACAAACATAGTTTCCTCATGTTATTATAATTATTATACGATTTATGATGTTAGTACGTTGTTATTATTTACTCGACTCGTTCTGATGATGAGCCGTTTATTGACGAGAAGACAGTTCATGGCTCGTAGGGATTAATTAAGTTTATTATGTAACAGATAGTGAAGGGAAAAGCGGTAATGTTTTTATCGATACGTCATTCCACCAATTCTATTTACTAATAACACCTATATTTTACATATATATGTTACTAATCTAATCACACCTATAATCGAAAAAAGCATTAACGCTTTTCCCTTCACTATCTGTTGTCTACATAAAAAATGTAGTGCTGTTACTCAGAGACGCCAACATGTAGGTAGTGTATGAAAAATTACGTCAATTAGATAATGGTTGTTTTAATTGACGTCTGGGAGTCGTACCCGTCATAATTAAGTTAAATTAAAGTCACTAGTGAAATTGGCACAAAAATCGTTAATCTGTTCACAGCTCGTTGATGCTGCACTCTTAGAAATACTATTTCATAAATTATAATAATCAAAATTTGTAAGAAACATTGTGTAAGAAATTGTGATCAGTGTATTAAAACATCGATACAAATATATAAAATACCTATAACGAATCCTACAGTTCCATATTTACATCACTACAAAAGACGCACAACGAATCTAATTACTTTAGAGTAATTATCAACGCAGTATTTTAAATACTCACGCATTGGAAGTAATCTAGGTACATGCATTCCTTTATACAAATAATGTAGGTACATAATGTCAGGGATGATCACATATGTAGGTAATTGAACGTGTAATAGGCAAATTATTTTAATTAAGGCACATTATAATAACGTCCTGTAATTGTATAAGAAACTCGATTTTGCTTGTTATGTCCTTGTGTCATGTTGTCACCTATAGACCTATACATATATCTGTAAGTGGCGTAAATTAATTTTAAACCTTATCTTCTTCTCTTAGTTGTTTATTGGGGAATTTCGTATTAGTATCTTGTGTTCCATAAGATTTTCAAGACATTCTTAGATTTTCCAAATAATAAACATACTGTCATTGAACATGTTTGACGCTGGCGGTCTATAGAATTTACAGGTTCGCACCTTGATATCTCACTGAATGTAAAGTGCAAGACACATTAGTGCGAGCCAGTGAAGAGCGAAGCACCTATTTACTGCATTACTTCTCTATTTTGAGCTGAAAACTTTCATTAAAATTAAAAAAGTACAATGTCCCGACCCGTCCTATGTTATGTGTTACATAAGCAACTATATATTTCGAGTATTTAAAACATGATTCAAATACATTGTACGTAAGTACATATAACTCAGTGTTCACATACCAGTAGACCGCTAGACTATCTATCACATTGATGTATATTCTTGTTATTGTTAGTGGCATATTCATCTGAGCAAAAGAGTACCAAGAGATAGCCATCAAATACCACGTGTCAGAGGTCTTTAGACCAGCACCTAGGATTGACATTTAACCTTTTTAATAAGTAAAAGTAAATACGGTATGACTACTTTAGCTAGAACTTTAAGTTTATTTGCGTAATCTATAACACTATTGATAAGAATAGTGTATAATCAGTAGCATAAGCTACTGATATTAATGGTGGATGTCAAACACAGTATAGCAACTAAGCATAGTACAGCTCTGATGGGAAGGCACCTCAACCCCTCTTATTGAATAGTTTAATATATTATAGAAAAACAGAGTGTATGTATGTGTATCTGAAATATTTAATGGTTTAAAATTGAATAATTATATTTTTAAGCTATTGCATAGCTTCTATCGCGGGCCTTGAGCGCGGGGACCGAATCCAGAAATTCCGTAATGAAAAACCTCACGTGAAAAAACCTCACGCTCCCCACTAACGCCATCTAGTGATACAAAAAATAACTATGTAATAGCTTTACCGCGGCAGTCCCCGAGTGCCACACGTCTTTTTTTATATAATCGACAGAATTGCCCTTCATTGCCAACTTCAGAAATTGCAGAATTCTTTCGGTGTTTGAAAGGAGATTCCGAGAATAAATTTCAAAATAAAGGTTTTTAAAAAAGAATAGCTATTATAAATCCCAGTTTTTAGTTGGGTTTTCGCTTGAATAATTTATTATTTTTGGTTTCAGAGTAAACATGAGGAGTGTACGGCAATGGTCTTCCGTGACCACGGTTCCTGAAGTAAGCCGACACTTCAGATAAAAAATGTAAAATAAAAGCGAAACTAAGTGTATCCTAAACGTTCCTTTCCTAAACGTATCCTAAGTTCAAATTGAGTAGTGTCCGCTTAATCTTAAGAAACCAGTGTACACACAGCATTATGTTTCATATCCTCTAATTTCCAGTTAACTTGAACACTTTGAACAGCCTAACAATCGCCTATCGTGTAACACAGGTACATCTAGAAGCAAACCGTTTAAAAGGGCCTCATTCATTTAACCTTTACTACATAGTATTACATGCAGAAGTGGCTCTCACGCGCACAAAAGATTTTGTAATGTTTAACAAACCATTTTATTACGCGTAGAATTATAATTATACATGACATCTGTAGTGTGTTGGCCTAGATATGTTACACGTCTAGATATTAATTAGATTCGAATTTATTCATTCATGTCGTAGTGGGTTCTGGTGATGGAGATTTTAAGATATTAAGCTGATGAAAGGCTCTGACATGAATGTCATGGAAGTCTGCGTACCGTGCTTTCCGAAGCACGGTAGCGTATAAATATAAATTGAAATGCTACTTTGTAGATTCACTAGCAGCGCCCGCGGTTTTACCCGCGTTGTGCCCGTTCCCGTGGGAATTTCGGGAATTTTTAGACATATAAACCTTCCTATCGAATCATTCTTATCTATAAAAAATACTGCGTCAAAATCCGTGCAATAGTATTTGAGTTTATCGCGAACAGACAGACAGACAAATATTTTATTTTTATTTGGGTCATGGAAGTAATAAATTATATTTAGGCATATGAAGTGACGTAGATAATTAGTGTTAAAAATATATTATTCTTTGCTAACAATGCACTCCCACAATACCTAGATAAAGTTGTAGCTAAGGTTCTATCAATTTAAATGTTTTTTGTTACCAAACGCATGTTTTAAAAGAAAAACAAAAGGACGTCTTTGTGCGTCAAACTTGCGTTCACTGCGGCACGCAGCACACGTTTTAAAAAACCTTAATTGAAGGAGCCCTTTAAATACAGGTTGATGTTATCTAGACAATTCACACCTACTTTGAGTGCGACATTATAAAACTTAACAACTAAACAGCCTTAGGTTTTGTTGTTGTTTATTCAAGGATTGTAAATTTTGGTTAGGAACTGAGAAAAACACCGAGGTCCTGAGTTCAATTCTCGATTTAGTTACTTATATGTACTAACGTAGTATATAATTCTATGCCTCTTCCCTGTTTATAACTTTCAAACATGACTTAATTAGGTATTCGCAGTCGTCAGATAGTCTAACTAGCCCAAGCTAGCCTAAAGTGAAGACGAAAATTAATTCAGTGACATTGAAAGAGTTTACATTGCGGAGGGGACTCTGGTAAGGTTACGTCAAGGAAAATTTGTTCTTTTTTTGAAACTCAAATGATTTTTTTGAGGCTTAACCTCCTTGGTAAGTTTGATTAAAAAAAGGTCCAGCGGCCGCATTGTCAAATGTGTTATTTTTGTTACTCTTTCACGCAAAAACTAATGAACGGATTTGGATGAAACTTTACAGTATTAAAGGTTATACATCAGAATAATACATGGGATACATTTTATCCCAAAATTCTAGCGGGAACGGGTCCCAAGCGATTAACATCGCGGGGCGCGGCTAGTAATCTATCTCGTAAATAGTTCATACTTCTTCATCTCATGAAACATTGTAACGGCATTGAGTAAATCGGTAAAAGCGAATCGATTCCCATCGATATTTGCATTGTAACCAACAGACTGTGACATCTACAAAAAATCAGCGCTACGCGTAAAAGAAATGAGGTTATTGTTGGTTTTACATTGGTAAACAAATATTTGATGTTTTTATATTATTCTATGAAGTAATACAAGTTTTCTATTCAATTTCAACAAAAAAGGAAAAAGTATACGGTTACCCTCTATTTTTAGGCAAGAGTTTTCCTATAAAGAGGAACTAACAGCGCCCAGCGGGTTTACCCGCGTTGTGCCCGTTCCCATGGAAATTTCGGGAATTTTTATAGATATATACCTTTCTCTTGAATCACACTATCTATTTGAAAAAACCGCGTCAAGGCCCGTTGCGTAGTTTTAAAGATCTAAGAATAAATAGGGACAGACAGACAGACAGACATCGGAAAGCGGCTTTGTTTTATAATAAGTATGTATTGATGTCTTTGGCGGAAAATCGGCTATTTTTGTTCTCGTTAATATCCTTTTATAAAACATAGAAAAACTGCAAAACGGCAGAGAGGCATGGCTGTTTAATCTAAACGGGTGCGCCAAAGTTCACCTAAATTTTCAACTCCGATAATTGGAAATCCGAAAATGTTCTTCCTAACATTTTTCATCCTAACAATCACAATTCCTAACTACTTTGTCTCTAATGTTCATAATCCGAATGATCACTCTTCCTAAAATTTTTCATCCTAAAGTTTTCATTCATACTATTTGTAGTGCTACCGGCGATGTTCATAACACTCATGTTTCTTTTATACTATTATTCAAAGTCATATCTTTTTTGTTTAGATTTCTTTTTATAGGTTAGGTTAGGTTAGAACTGTGACCAACTACGCGCGAGCCGAGCGAGCGAAGCGAGCGGTGCCGCGGCAGCGGCCGGCGAGCGCTACAACAAAATTATGCCATGTTATATTATGTCTAAAGTTTTTATGCAAATGGATAGGGAACCGTTTTGTAATCACAAGAAATAGTTTAAAAACAAACCTTTTCCTTTAAAGCGTTATGATAAAAAACAGTAGGAGTTTAAATATATTTACATTAATGATATTATTAATTACAATTTTCGGAAACATGAGTGTTATGAACATCGCCGGTAGCACTACAAATAGTATGAATGAAAACTTTAGGATGAAAAATTTTAGGAAGAGTGATCATTCGGATTACAAATCGTTAGGAAGAACAATTTCGGGTAAAGAACTTTAGTTGAGCCAATATGGACCCAATCTAAACATATAAAACTCGAAGGTGGCTGACTGACTGACTAGTGATCTATCAACGCACAGCCCAAACTACTGGACGGGTCGGGCTGAAATTTGGCATGCAGGTAGACTTTATGACGTAGGCATCCGCTAAGAAAGCATTTTGATAAATTGTACCCCCAAGGGGATAAAATAGGGGATGAAAGTTTGTATGAAACTTTGACAATTTTAAACCAATGGGGCTGAGACTTTGCATGCATATTTCCCGGAAACGGGCACAACGCGGGTAAAACCGCGGGGCGCTGCTAGTTATGCTATAAACTGTTTTCATTATAGAGTTATTCCAAACAAATGACATGATAACATTAAAGTTTTGATTTCCATAGCTCGGATCTTGCTTCATGCCAAAGAGCCCAATTAACTAATTAACTAAACGACTATGCCCCTAAGCTCCTAATACCTATTAAGGTAAACCTTAAAAAGTATGTCTACTAAATAGTCCAACAATGAATTAGTCAAGTGTATGATACAATGTATACTTTGAATGAGTCAAATTCATATTTAATAGTGAAGCATCTTTACAAATTATAAAGAACCGGTAGACACGTAATAACCATTCTAATAACACGAATTACTACAAATTACTTATTTTCTTTGTACTTGCTCGTCAATTGGTAGATATAACCTTTAATGTAACAGCTGATAAAAAACTATACTTTTAATATCACACGGTCTGTCTTTGCGCAAGCACGAAACATTAATTGAATTATTAGTGCAGTGTAATGTAGTAATGATCTTTAAGTTTCGGTGCTTATTTCGTTGGGAATAATGTGTATGTAGTACGTAATTAGTAGTTTATCTTGTGTGAAGATATCATTGAAAAAACTAAACAATTTTGAAACAAATTGGATGTTTGTGTGAACATGCGATATGAAAAATGTATTCGGATTTATTATTAGACACTTCAATTTTCAACCGATTTAAAAACCAGAAGGCTATCAATTCATGTGTATGCTTGTTTAATTTATTGTTTATGTTTATCTCTGTTGTTTATGAACCGATTAAGAAAATTCTTGCGGTGTTTTCCATAGTAGGTACTAAGTACTTAGGTAGTGCAATTTTCCAATGCGAAAAAAATGGGTCTGGTGATGGTCTTTATAGTTATCAATACTAATATTATAAAGCTGCAGAGTTTGTTTGTTTCAACGAGCTAATCTCAGGAACTACTGGTCCGATGTAAAAAATCTTTTTGGAATGGATAGCTTAATGAAGCTATCCAAAATAGCTTAAGAAAAGTAGCTTATAACCATCCTGATGAATGCATCAGGATGGTTATAAGCTACTTTTCACCCTGAAATTTCCACGGGTACAACTCGGGTAAAACCGCGGAGCGATGCTAGTTTGGATATAAATCTTGATCTGTTTGGTTTTTGCTTTGAGAAGTAAAGTTAATGAGAGGTTATATTTTTAACTACGACGCAAAATAGGAATTTTTTGGTTATTGTCTGTTGCATTCATAGTTCAATAAATGTAAACTTATTTCGAATCAGTCAGTTTCGTTATCTCAACTTGATCGAGTGTTCTTTGCCAGTATAGATCCAGCTATAAAAATATTTCTGGGTTATTGAAGTTCTTATATTATGTCAAAAGTTTTGACAGTAAAAAAATAATAATAGAAATATAACCCTGACCGGGAATTGAACCCTATTGTCTGCTCAGTTGGCGCTACGTATCTCAGGTCACTTGTAAAAATATTATGCTAGATGTGAAGACCACGTTTTATTGTGAGATTATTTTCATAAGGTCAAGTATTTGTCGTGAACTAGGTGTGGGCCGTGGTATCACCAGTGTTATCTGTTACTGTGGAACTTGTATCCTTTTGAGCATTTCATAAATGCTCAAGGGAAAAATGCTTGCTGTTTAAGTTTATTATAATTAGGGCATTATAATGACTAACTAAAACAGCCTCCGCGGTCTTGTGGTTTGAGCGCCCGGCTCACGATCTGGAGGTTCTGGGTTCGATTCCCGGTGGAGACAATATCTCGCAAAATCTCTTTATGAGACTACCCTCAGTTTGATTTGATTGAGCACCTGATTGCCCGAAAAGTAAGATGATTCCGTGCTTCGGAGGGCACGTTAAGCCGTCGGTCCCGGTTACTTTCTACGGATAGTAGTCGTTACATGAGCCATGTCAGAGGCCTTTGGCGGCTCAATAACTCTGACACCAGGATTGGTTAGGTTGACCATCCACTCGATGAAGAAGAAGACTATTATTTATCGTTGAAAAAGATTTTAGTATTATCATACTATGGTTAAGACAGCCTGCAGATATGTGAAGGAGCGCACGCTATCGCTATAAGTAAGTAAGTAGGTTAGTGGTCACCCCTGGTGCCGGAGTTTTTAGGCCGTCTATAGATATCTGACATGATCTATAGTTTGAAATAACTGTGACCGTCAATTTTGCGTACCTTTTGATGAACGGTAGCCCACAGATAGAAATGATGATGTCGGCGATACAATCCGAAGTTCAAATTGTCCTAGATGTGTTATCTTCCAATTTCCTTTATTTCCGAATTCGCATCTTTTTCCTTAATATTATATTTACATATTCACTTTTTTGCGAGTTCTATTTAATCCACATTCTAATATTTTCCTTACGTACTTACAATCACACTCAATCGGTTATCTACCGGTTTGAAGAACATAAACAAACATAAAATTCTGTAATGTATATGTTACGGCTAATACCCGAAGTGCGGCTACACCTAGTTTTAGCCGGTTAGAACTAGGTGCATATATATGTCATTTTAATGAAAAGAGAGAGTTTAAACATGAAAAAAAAAATAACCCTAACCTACCGAATAGTAAGTAATTCGGTAGGTTAGGGTTTTTTTTTTTTTTGATCGGTAGCACTACCATGGGTTTTGAAGTATAGTAACGCTAGTGTAAATTTACCACTCTGTATATGGAAAATTTGAGCAGCGCCACTAGTGGTGAGTATTTGCACACCAAAATTTTGCTAAAAATAAAAAATATTTTTCAATGTAGTCTCTTATCTGGTACTGCCCTCTGGTGTGGTGTATCTGACGCGATGGTAGCACCATCTACCGGTGAGGCTAGGTACTTGTCAAATTGACCTACATAATATGCTTTCTGTATCGAACTGTACCTACATATTTCGAAAATCAGTAGTGACATTAACCACTTAAAAAATAGTAATTCGGAAAAATAGGAATTGTACAAATTAGTAATTATGAAAATTTCGAATTCGGAAAAAAAGGAAATTGGAAGATAACACATCTAGGACAATTTGAACTTCGGATTGTATCGCTGCCACCGAAATGATACTAGCGGCTACCCATTTAAGTAAAGACCCAGCTGCATTTTAGCTAACCATCGCATCACTTAATTATAATTAAGCTCTAAAAGACTTAAGGCCTTATTTATAAACGCTCATTAACAGCACTTTAGCTATGAAATGGTTTGTCCCTTTCCGACATACTCTATTTGCCAAAGAGCGAAAGAGACAAAACACTTGAAAACAGTGTTAAAGTTAAATGTCGTTTATATGAATAAGGTGGTATGTTGTTAGTAAGATTAATTAATGTTTTCTCGAAAACATTGTCTTAAGATAGTTTTTTTCAGGTTTAGGTTTTTAATATTTCTTTAAACTACATTTCCTTGACTTATTTTTCACTCAACCATTATCTGCACTAACCTACACTAATATTATAAAGAGGAAAACTTTGTTTGTTTGTAATGAATAGGCTCAAAAACTACTGGACCGTTTTTAAAAATTCTTTCACCATTCGAAAGCTACATTATCCACGAGTAACATAGGCTTTATTTCATCCCGAAATTCCCACAGGAATGGACACAACGCGGGTAAAACCGCAGGGCGCTGCTAGTTAATAATAAGGTTATTATATTTTCTATGGACTATTGTACACCTATCCGTAAGCTACTTAGTGCTAAAGTTGTATTAACAAAAGTCGGATGCGTGTTGGACGAGGTTCGGTTTCTCTGGTTCAAGGGCAATGGGTTAAAAAAAGTATGGTGACGATGGCGTTGGTGTTATTTAGTACTTTTTCGTTAGGTAAATTGCTGTGAAAAGTAAATTATTTTTGTTCAATTTTCAATTGTTTGCGGTCAATAATTATTTGGCATGAACTAATTTATTTTAGTGGTTTAAAGGCGGAGAGCTTATAGGACATCATTTTGTTTTTTTAGATTGTAATAATGACTTTTTCCTACATTGAGGGCAGTTAGTAATTTTTTTTTGCGAATAGTGCTTATTCATTAAATATTTGCCTTAGTTTGTGTACATAGCATAATTACTTATATTAAATGAGAAGTTCTTAAAGCTGTGTTATTGTAAAAGGTTAATAATGATGGACTATGATTCAACAAACCGGAAAACAATATTGACCATCTATTATGACTAAAGGATTTGTATTGTTTCAAAGTATAATAACAATAAAGTAATTGTAATACAATGGATGACTAAAATGTTTTGATAAACAGATTTTACAATCTGTGATACTAGACGTGTGTTGTGTTTGATTATATATATTGAAATAACAAAACTGTATATCTATAAATATAAAAATCAATGCCACGCCCATGCCCATAGGTAAAACCGCGGTGCGCAGCTATTAACATATAACACGCAAATACATTTTGATCGCTGCTGTTTATTTTTATTGTCACATTTTATTATATTTTTTTGCCTTTTCTAAGTCGTTACATACTTTCTTAGAAAAGAGAGAAATAGAGACGTTAGTGTAAAGTCACTTTTCGTTAAATCGATCAATAAAGAAGATATCCTAGCGAACAATTATTAATCAAAGAAAAAAAAATATATTTAAATTGAGAACTTTTATCGTAGTTTAAAATTCGATCTAAATGGAATAGCAACTGACATTCAACAAGAATTGAGGTTGTTTTCCAAAATATCCCCCAAAACCTGTAACACTGGTCACCCCACAGTTATTGTCAAGGTGTTGCACAATAAACTAATTGTTCCATTATTCGAGCTGACCTCAGATTCGGCGCGGATATTAAGAAATTCAAGTGTTTGTTTCAGTTCGAGATATTGTGATAAATACAGACACCCTACTTACGTCAAATCCTTTTGTTTGAAAGTGTATTAGCGAAATGTGATTGGCATTTCTTTGGTAGCCTTTGTTCTTACCCGATTGCGTGAATGATGGATGGTCTGGTATTTAGTGCGTTACTACACTTCGCTAACTTAAAGGTCTTAACTGCACTGTTAATTGCTTCATTAGTACTATGAGGCCAAGTTTTCTTAGTGTAAGCATTTTATTGTTATGCTGAGGATACACGGCGACACTGACACTCATCACAAATGTCGACACTAGTGTAGATTGCGTCCTCATGGTAAGCAATTTTACTGCAACTAAGTGTCGCGGCAGTGGACACACACAGACATTCGATGTATACATTGAGTGTCTGATGTCAAGTGTCGCCGTGTATCCTCAGCTTTAGTCTATACATATACTAGCTGCGTCCCGCGATTTCACCCGCGTTGTGCCCGTTTTCGTGGGAATACGAGTAGTAGTATTTCATCAAAAAATGAAGGAAATGGGCTAGATATAATAGCTTGATGGACACTGTTCAATTATATTAATATGTGTTATTAGTGAGGAACAACGTGCGATGTTTTTTATGCCTTATTTTTGCAACACATAAAAGAAAAAAACAACAAAAAGATTCAACGAACTCATTAATTTCTTAACCATAATTACACTGAAGCAATAACACAGATAACTCTTGATTAAATATATACAAACAATATCCTCGGTTCACATAACAAATGATGTTATTGTACAAAATAACTCATTAAATTATTCCACTCAATGCCAGTCATTATCACGAATTAAATTGAAGAAATTAATGTTTCAAAAAATTACTTGAAGCGGATTTTCTCATATTTTTGTATTTATGTTAATTTATGAGGTTTCAAGTTAGTTTAACACATAGCGCTTGCTTGTATTTGATATAGTACTAGCCGCGCCCCGCGGTTTCACCCGCGTTGTACCAATTCCCGCGGGAATTTCGCGATAAAAAGTAAGCCTATGTTCTTTCTCAGGTTCTGGACTAACTGTGTACAAAATTTCATTCAAATCGGTTCAGTAGTTTTGGCGTGAAAGCGTAACAGACAGACAGGCAGACAGACAGACAGACAGACGGACAGAGTTACTTTCGCATTTATAATATTAGTTAGGATTGCATTACGAGTAGTTACCAACAATCGTCGTCAACAAAGTCGATCGCTTAATTCAGTTCATTTTAACTTCGAACACCTTCGAACACCTTCGAATCCATAATTAGGTGACTGGCTAACACTTCATGACAGGTGACATTATGTGACAGCAGCTGTCACTCGCCGAAATATGGCCGCCTACTTTATTCTTTACATTGCTGCGGTCACTGCATGCAGTATGCGGTAAACGACTAATTATACCATAAGTATGCAAAGCAGTAGTACTGTAGTAGTATACTCGTAGGTAACTGAAAACGACATACTTACAGCTAAATGGAATGCAATGAAACGCAATTTTAATAGTCATATCTATAAAAAGTTGAATTTAGAACGACATTTGACAACGTTGCGTTTGATTGACGTTTAGTGCTGTGCCGTATATGACGCATTATGCATACCACGATTTTTCTTCATTCGATTCCTACCGATTCTACCCAAACAAAGAACTATCGAACAGTCATTTGGTGTGATTAATATACGAGTATAACATACTATTAATCTATAGTAAATCTTGAGCAATCAACTCATCGCCTCAACTCGCCGTAGGCACGTATCATACTTGTAGAGATGGCTTATCATGATTTGTGTTGAAACTGTTTTAATAAATGCTTTGTTAATTTTGTCTTGTTCACACATCTATCCCACGGTACAGTAAAATGGAGTAACTGTGTTTTCACATCATATGCGATGTTATTCGAACGCACAGGGGTGGTTGGAAAATTCATCCGTCCAAAAATATAGGTTTTATCACTAAAGGGTTCATTCATTACATTACATGACTTTCTTATCCTTTAAGGATGCAACGGGAGCGTCATTTAAGTTAACAGTTTTGTCTGAGTACTCGTATAGACGGTAAACTTTAGAGAAATCTAGAACTTACTTATTTACACCAATAAAGAATTAGGAATTATGTTATCTGGGAATTCAGTAATTTTCTTTTCAAGCCTGCGCAGAACTACAGAACTGTCTGGAATGTATATTGTATAGTCTGCTATGGACCTAACTTGATGATTATACTAAATGAAATGAAAACTAAATAATACTTGATATTAAATGAAATGGGTCTGATAATAAATGGGTTTGATAGTATAACATATTTTATTAAAATACGTACCCGACGTTTCGAGCGAATTACACCGCTTGTGGTTACGGAATGTCGGGTACGTATTTTAATAAAATACGTTATACTATCGAACGCGATACAGACCTATTTAGTTTAATGAGTGCAAATCCTGTGAGTTTTAAAAGTATGATAACTTGATGATGATACGTAGATTGGTTATTTTTATCGCAGACTTCGGCCACAGACCATCAAATTATAATAGAATGTTGTGGAAACTGTTAACAGCGTGGCGCCATAACCCGTGGGTGTTTACTTGTTAAGCTTCTCGCAATCTCCATATTAGGCTATCCAAATAAACTCGTGAGTTAATAACTATTTTTGAATCAGAAACCGACAGCTGGACTTGAAACCTTAGATGTCACGATTTTGGAGCGACATGTCGAACTATATGGCGAACTATGTGGGTTTCAAAATGTGATATTGCATTTTGATATCGTAAATCATTTTAGAAGCAATTAACGTCGAAAATTTTTGAAATATTTCAAAATTATTTTTTAAATAAATATTCTTGTGCCTGAAATATGAGTAAGTTTAAAAATGTTCTTGAGTTAAAAGATATAAATATCCCAACGGAACAGCCTCCTTTTTTGAAGTCGATCAGAAAATCCAATCCTTATGTTGCCAATACACTAGAACTATGCCATAATACGTTTTTGTCTACAAATCAGATAAAACGTAGTTTTAGTATTGGCTTTAGATTAGTATATACCAGGGATAGAAAGGCACTAATCTAAGTCAAATATTAATGCTTACTTAGTAGAGATTTAATAAGAAATTTTGACATGTAATAAATGAAAAATTATGTCAATTGTTTATGGATGTCTCTAAGTGCCGTAGGGGTTAGAGCTCCCACACAAAACTGCGATGCGATGCGATGCGAATTCGCATCGTAGAAACTTGCGATGCGAATTTCTACGATGCGATTTAGTGCGGCGAACCGTTTGGTAGGGTGACCATTCCTTCAAGTGTAGGCCGTACTGGACGTGTTTTTAGGAAGCGTAAGATGGATCGCAAAAAGATTATTGCACTGCTGTTATTGTTCAATAGATTGATATTTAATGCAAAAAACTTTTAAAAAATGTTTTTCAATTAATTATAAACAATTAAAAATTGATAAAATTTAAATAAAAATCACGTGACTATAAACGCGCCATGATTGGTCACCATAGTTGTGGCGTCATAATGTTATAGCTATTTAATAACAGTTCAGCGTTTACGGCTGAAACGGCGGAGTGAAAACTAACATTATGACGTCACACGCGCTCGGGTTTGTTCGGGAGCTGTCGGCGTGTCTTCGGTACTGGATTCAAAAATTATTTTTTATTTTGAAATAACTTTTGAATTATTGCGAAAAAAAATAAAATAAAAATAGTTTTGTTATAAAACTAATATATAATCTTTCCATTTATCACAAAAAATTTTTTTTTCAAAAGCCCAATTCCTGTCCTGAAATTTCCTGAAATGGTGTCACCAAGGATGACGTAATATGACAGGAATGTGCGATGCGAAGCAGATCGGAAATTCTTACGATGCGTCGTGCGAATTCGCAGATTTTTACGATGCGATGCGAATTCGCAGTTTTGTGTGGGAGCCCTTAGTTAGAACCAAAAGTTCACTGAACTAAAGTAATGACGTCATCGTTTACTGATAAAAGTTTTTCTCAATGCTCTACATCTTCACACACTTTATTAATTAACCTTTTAAACGCAGGTTAAGGTTAACAATGCCAATAAATCTGAACGTTTATTTGTTATCGAAATGCATTAGAAATAAAGTTGAATTGCATACGTTTCAAAATAGTAAGTGATCTATCGATCATCGTATCGGATCGTGCGTTACTCAATACAACTCAACGATAGCGAAACGAAATCATTTGGGATAATTATAACTGGTGATACAACATTATTGTTATTTTATTTTGTTTAGTGTTATCTTTTGTTTTAAATCGAATTAATAATAAGGGGTTCAGTTTATATACATTCAGCATTCTCATTTTATTTAGATTCGGCATATTATTGCGGTTTTGTTATATTCTTTGGTTTTACTTTTTTTAAACCCTACTAATATTATCTTCTTCTTCTTCTTATCGAGTGGATGGTCAACCTGACCAATCCTGGTGTCAGAGTTATTGAGCCGCCAAAGGCCTCTGACATGGCTCATGTAACGACTACTATCCGTAGAAAGTAACCGGGACCGACGGCTTAACGTGCCCTCCGAAGCACGGAATCATCTTACTTTTCGGGCAATCAGGTGATTCAGCCTGCAATGCCCTAACCAAACTGAGGACAGTCTCACAAAGTGATTTTTGTGAGATATCCCCACCGGGAATCGAACCCGGAACCTCCGGATCGTGAGCCGAGCGCTCAAACCACTAGACCACGGAGGCTGTTATACTAATATTATAAAAAGTTTGTGAGAATGGATGTATGTATGTTACTCTTGTTTGTTACTCTTTCACAAAAAAACTACTGGACAGATTTGGATAATACTTTATACATAGTAATACATCAGAATAATGCAGGGGATATATTATTCCCGCGGGAACGGGTACATCGCGGGTAACACCGCGAGGTGCGGATAGTTAACTATAATTTAATGAGTTCCTTCTTCCTTTTTATGCCAGTTTGAGAAATATTCATAGACTTGAACGTTAACTACAAACCTATAAAACTAATCGCATTTGACTCATTAGATAACAATACATGCAAGATTACTTTTACCAAAGTTACGCTTTCACAATTTAATCAATTTAAATAATCTTTAATACCTAGTTACTTACATGACGTCATTAATATCACGCAATTTATATAAGTACCTGTATAACAGTATACTTACACACTTTTCAAAGAACATACCGGTATAGTTTACTTTAAGATGATTAAGGAATATTGTAAACGCCAATTTTACTTATCTTCGTTACGAGTAATATTTTATGACTAGCAGCATATTTCAGCTTACAGCTATTATACTTATAAGAATACCTTAAAACGTAGGTATACAGATTATGTAAGAAGCAGCGCCCCGCGGTTTTACCCGCGTTGTGCCCATTCCCGTGGGAATTTCGGGATTTTTTTTACATCAGAACCTTCCTCTTGAATCACTCTACCTATTACAAAAAACCGCATCAAAATCCGTTGCGTAATTTAAGCATACAGACAGACAAACAGACAGACAGACACGAAAAAGAGACGACTTTATTTTATACTATGTAGTGATAGTGATGTTGTCCAGTGAAGTGGACTCAACGTAGGCGCGTCTAAATGTCAGTCTGTAGTGTCAGTTGAGAGTTGGAATGTCCTTAGAACTGAAGTGAAAAGGGCCCTAGAGCTATCTACGAGTGTATAAGGTTTTAATTGAGACGAAACTTTAAGGGTCTGTCAACATGATATGCTGAAAATGTTAAGGTGTAAATGTAATTTATGCAACTGCATTTATGAAACGCACCGAATTTATGAAAGTAGTTTTGTTTTACTTCAGTTGTCTTCACAATACCTAGACTGTTCGCCGACTGTTAACACTTAATTATTAAACAGCAGTCGACCGTATTCTTTACAATTTATATTTTGTTTTTAAAAAAGTAAAAGTATTGGCCTGTAATGACCCACTGCTAAACAAAGGTCTCTCATCTTACCATTTCTTCTTACGACAGTTCAAACCAATATGGCTGACTTTACAACCAAAGACAATTTCTTTCATAGAGGAAAAGTGTTCAGTGATAGGGTAAGAATGAAATGAAAGCACTCAATATTCGAAGAGTCGTTTTTAGCTGGAAAACAGACTATATTAGTCTTGAAAAATTGATTTATACTTCGTATGTTGTGGTCATCGCATGTTGAATGGTACGAACTCAGGCGCAAGTACTTATGTAATTTAGTTTTATTTTTCTAGTTTTTATTAGATACATACAAGTAGAAAAAGTAACGTAATTTAATACATATTATAATTTTGTCTAGACTGACCGTGGGACGAATTATGTAATTAAAATAAACTCTAAATTGTTTTAATGGCTATTATTTCTGTAGGTGTTGGTCATAGATTACTCTATATGGCAGGATTATTAAGTTGAACTTGTTTTATGACTAATTGTGCCAATTAGAGACACATATAATTAAATCTAATTAGGATGTTTGGAGGCTTTACCTCCGGTCCCGATAGCCTGAAAGAAGCGACTACAGGCGATGAGAGATGGTATAATACTGTGTGTTGATTGGTGGAGAACTCGATTTTCGCAGAATCTAGTAGACATTAGTTTGGTTGCCTTTCCACCGGAGATATACTATACTATATTATACGTTGATGTGCTACTGCTTTGCGACATTTAATATAAGTTAGTAGATACTTATACTAATATTATGAAGAGGTTAAATTTGTAAGTTTGTTTGTTTGTATGTTCGAGGTAATCTCAGGAATTATCAGTCCGATTTGAATAATTATATTTGTATTAGATTAGCCACATTCAACGGGAAGGTTATAGGCTATTTTTCATTTCGAAATTCCCACGGGAACGGGTACAACGCGGGTAAAACCGCGGGGCGCTGCTAGTTTTATATAATTTGGTGGATACCAACCGTAGTAAATCATATCTCTGATGGAAACGCACCCTAATTATTATTCATATTTTGTAGTAAAATCTTTGTTTCTTCCAGTTTCCTTACTCATAGAAATTCCAAAGAGATTAGACCTCCTATGAATCACGAGTGAGTTTCGTATAATTTAATATCTGCTACTTCGTCATAGTTTGCCAGTTGCGTAGGACACTAATATGACTTCTATTTTCGGTTTCTTATATGGTTCTACAAGATCGAGGCACGAGATAAATACACAATTACCTATTTTTTGTTGTTTGCAGATTGTCAGTTATTTTGGTAAGTAGGTATACTTATATGTATGGGAACTTGTAACAAAAAATTGCGTCATTTTGGTATGATCGCAGTAGAGATAATAATTTCTGCAAATAAGTTCAAGTTGGTTATTTAGTTACTCGGTTAGTAGCTCTGACTTAGTGACTGAGTTTAAGTGACAGACTTTTAGACTGCCCGAAGCCCGCTGATATAGATTGACTATAAGATAATCCGGGACTAAATAATAAAACTGTAGAGAGGTCAATTCTGTACATTGAATTCATATTCAAAATTAATATTGGAGGATGAATGGTGATCGATACTGATGCCAAAAATGCAATCAGTAAATTATTTGTCTGTCTGTCTGTCCGTCTGTATATGCGGTCAAAAACTACTGAAGGGATTTTAACCAAACTTGGTATATAACTTATCGCTAAGACACAAAGGAGCTGAGCAGTGACATTTGAAGCAAGTTGGATGAAAATTTGCGCTTTCGAGCTCTTTTCCTCGCATACGTGGATCATACACCAAAAGTATGTATTACAAAAAAGTCCTATATTTATCCTGTAATTCCCGCAGGAACGGGTACAACGCGGGTAACAGCGCGGGCCTGGCTAGTTATCAAATAAAAATCTGTTATTTACTAGCTTCACTTTTGATTTAACAAAATCAATGCAGAATACCTAAATTCAAACAATGAATTTTGCAATCATCGTAATACAAACGTAGAATTTGACTCGATCTATCGCACCGAGTCGAATCACATTAGTTACGATTTATAGATATTGATCGATAACGATCTCGTCGATTAATCGATTGATGCTCATTCGGAATTAGTGGTGTTGTTTGTTTTGATTGATGACTTCATATTATTTTGATGTATCTTTCTTAATCATAGCGTCCGAGTGCGTTTGTTGATAAAAAGAACCGCGACCTATTTATTGAGCCCTCAGAACTTCGACCTCAGAAGTACTGAGTACCCGTATAGTGCTATAAAAATTATAGAATTATGAAACACTAGCCATGCCTCGTGATTTTACCCGAAGTTATTAACTAGTATACTGGTATGCCAATTTAGTAAGTGTACTTGTTTGAAAATGCATGTGTCATTCGACTGGTGCTTACTAGCTTGCTTGCTTGTTGCTGTTCTACTTGTAACTCCTGACCAAAAGATGAGTGGGGGTGTTACGACGTTGACCTTGATGTGAGTGTCACTATGGCACCGCAGCTCTCAAACGGAATGGATGGATTTCGATGCGGTCTTTTTCATTTCTAAGCTAGATAGTAGAGAAAGGATATAGTATAATTAAAACACGGAGCGCTGTTAGTTTATTTCAAATGTTTAAAATAGCTGTAGGTTATATGTACTTGCAAAGTTGATAAGTATAGCTATAGCTATCTATATACATAGTTGATATACAGTACTATAGCTATTATTATGCATAGTTGATAAGTACTTGGCTATAGCTATCTATATATATATATAGTTGATAAGTACTAAAATGTAGGTCATCTACTCATCTCAACCAAGTGGGTGTTTACTCCACGCCCATATAATTACTATATAATGACTTGTCAAGCTGATTGTAAAATTATAATAATCTACAAAGTCTCGCCTTGACATCGACACAACTCTATCATAATCTATTGTAGAGTTTTTGTTTATGGTTCTTGTCAACAAATGTTTTGTCTATATGATCTGTGGGAATCAGTTTATGGAATAGTCTTGTTATGATATAATTAATACTAAATTGCAGTATGTTATTAGATTTATTATTAAAGCCTCGAGTTTACTTAAGTAGTGCTGGGATATGTGTTTCTAAAACCATTAACTTTGATCATAATAATCTATAATATAAAAATGAATCGCAAAATGTGTTGGTAAGCGCATAAATTCAGAACGACTGCATCAAATTGGATGATTCTTTTTTTAATGTGTTCCTTATTGCCAGGACAAGGTTTTTATATAAGATAAATAAGGAATAAAAATCTCAAAATTCCCACGGGAACGGGGGCGCTGCGGGTGAAACCGCGGGGCACAGCTAGTTATAAATAATAATCATACATAGGGATCACTGTTTCGTTATGATCTGCTGTATCAATTGTCGAAATCAGGTTTAAACTGTGTTCTCTTAGGGCTTTATTCATAAAAGCTTATTGACATCATTTTAGTCGTCAAATGGTTTGTCCCTTTCCGACATACGCTATTTTTCAAAGAGCAAAAGAGACAAAAAACTTTATAACAGTGTTTTAGTTAAAGAGCATTTACGAGATGAATAGGGAGGAAAGTCTTCATCCTTCTTCATCTTCGTGTCAATATGGTTCTAGTCAAAAGTAGGTTAGTGGCCCTGGTGTCTAAGTTTTAGACCGCCTAAAGGCCTCCGACATGGTCTAATAATTGAAATAACCGGGACCGACAATTTAACGTGCCCTCCGAAGCACGGTAGCGCTCAGATAGAATGCCACTATCGGCCACCCATCCAAATAGAGGTGGAGCTGCTTAACAATCGCAATGAACCAACATGGCTTAGTCAAACTATGCCACGTTTCAGTACTGAAGCCTCCTGACAGCCTCCGTGGTCTAGTGGTTTGAGCGCCCGGCTCAGGACCCGGAGGTTCCGGGTTCGATTCCCGGTGGGGATACCTCACACAAATCTCTTTGTGAGACTTTCCTCAGTTTGGTTAGAGCATTGCAGGCTGAATCACCTGATTGCTCGAAAAGTAAGATGATTTCGTGCTTCGGAGGGCACGTTAAGCCGTCGGTCCCGGTTACTTTCTACGGATAGTAGTCGTTACATGAGCCATGTCAGAGGCCTTTGGCGGCTCAATAACTCTGACACCAGGATTGGTCAGGGTGACCATCCACTCGATGAAGAAGAAGTACTGAAGCATGTTTGTGCGGGTAATTGGAAAAAACAATATTGTGTACGCAGTGAACATTCGCCTCTCCAGCCAGTTATCCCGTGACCACGAGCGGTGTAATTCGCTCGAAACGTTCGGGTACGTATTTTTTTTAGTAAAATACGACAAATTATCTAACGCGATACAGACCCGTTTCATTTAGTATAGTGAAGCATGAAACTGTTGTGAAAATATCTAGTGCTTGAGGTAACTAGCCTAGGCTAGTATTACAGTCATGTTATAAGAGAAATAGTTAAACCATTTCGCATAACAAACTATGGGTTTAATTAGAGACAGACTTTACATTCCTATTGTTGTGAGAAAAACGTTAATTTTATAAATATTTCAAACGATATTTAAACACCTGGCCGGAGCTTTATGATTAGTTGTTGTTCGCGGATTACCTTGTTAATTAATAAGTATATTATACGCTCTGCGGATTTACCTGCATCATGCACGTTTCCGTGGGCTTTTAGGGATGAAAATCGATATAACAAACCGAATAAACAGAAAAAAAAATGGGACTAATAAACCGTGTGTGAATTCGGGTACATTATTATTATAACTAAAACTAGCAGCGCTCCGCGGTTTTACCCGCGTTGTGCCCGTTCTTGTAGGAATTTCGGGATGAAAAATAGCCTATAACCATCCCATTGAATGTGGCTATCTATTAAATATTCCAATCGCATTGGTAGTTTCTAAAATTAGCGCATTCAAACAAACAAACTTTGCAGCTTTATTATATTACTAGCATCGCCCTACGGTTTTACCCGCGTTGTGCCCGTTCCCGTGGGAATTTCGGGATTTTTTTTACATAAAAACCTTCCTCTTGAATCACTCTACCTATTACAAAAAACCGCATCAAAATCCGTTGCGTAATTTTAAAGATTTAAGCATACAAACAAACAGACAAAAATAGCGACTTTGTTTTATACTATGTAGTGATCTACCTCAGCTAGGCAATTAGAACCATACAAACACACTACTAGTTTTTACTATATTAGTATGACTGCTACACAATTATTGAGGCGGAAGGTCGTTTTTTCTCTATAAATTATATTAGTAATGAATAATGCCTTTGTGATACCAATAATCACCCACCATATGGACAAAAACGGAAATAACTTGTTACTTATAACATCATGACATAGACAATGAAACATGTGTAATATAAAAAAAAAATGTAATGTCAATGGTTGTATTAAACAACAAAAAGGCCGTCTTATCGATTACACATCGAGATGACCTATATCGATAACAAAATCGATTTTTAAACGATTTGCCGTTCTCATGATACTGATTTTTATATTTCTCGGTTGGTGATCTTGATGATATTTTTTCTTTTATAAATACTTACTTATATTAATTGTCTTAAATTTTTACATGTATACCATGTATGTACATGCCTTTCTATCTGAGCGCTACCGTGCTTCGGAGGGCATGTTAAGCAGTCTATGTTAGTTAGACTATGTCAGAGGCCTTAAAGCGGTCTAAAAACTCCGACACCCGGTTCGCCACTGACCTACTTGGAATGAATGAATGACCATTGACATCCTGTATATATTGTTGTATTTGTGTATAAGTTTTTGTAAGCGTATGTATATCAACATAAAACATTCATACATATTTTTTTTATTATATATTGCTCATTGAGTAATTGATTCATTGGGTGCCTTATTTCTGTTGATGAATTAGCAATATTAAAAATTCTTACTCTTCATATATTCGATACTGATAAAGCTGCAGAGTTTGTTTGTTTGAACGCGCTAATCTCAGGAGCTACTGGTCTGATTTGAAAAATTCTTTTTGTAATGGATAGCCACATTCAACGGAAAGGTTATAGGCTACTTTTCACCCTGAAATTCCCACGGGCACAGGTACAACGCGGGTAAAAACCGCGGGGCGCTGCTGGTATGTTATAAAATATTCTGAAATCCTTGTCTAAACTAAAATGACATTAAGATTCCGATGTTATGAAATATAACAAAAAATTGGATTGATTTATGTGAAGTTTACGACACCGCTCTACTTTTGAGCCAATTAGCTTAATCTGATGGGGATGCACTATTTTGGATAAAACATTAATACCAATATCATCAGACTTTAATAGGTATAATTAATTATCAATAAATATAATTTAATTTTATACAAAAATATGTTCAGCACGAATGCAACAAAGGCATGAAACACTTCAGTTATTTTTAACCGACACCATATAATTAAGTATACAAATATTGACAAAAAAATCAATCAATAAGATGCGTAGCCGATTAAAAACACACTTCCTCTTCTCTATTCTATCGATTAATAATTACTGTAAAGCGTAAAAAATGTGACTTCGTTAAAGTTCATAACAATTATACCACGAAATAGTATTTAAACGTAAACAATTATACAAACAAAGCATTATTATTAACAATTACAATTATGTACGTAATTATATTAACGTGAGGAGTTTACATGTGTTCAAGGACGCACGGGCGGAGTAGGGAGCGCATCACTATCTTCGAACCGGCAACCTAATGTCAATTCAGTCTCCCGAGAAACATCGAACAAGCCACGCGTGCAATCGAATCGATAACAATCGATATACGAACTCAATAATCGAATTATTATTAAGTAATAAAACCTCCTTACCTGTATTGTTGACGGATAATTCTAATTTTAAGACGTTCTCTATTCAAATTCGACATTTGTTTTTTATAATTCCCGCGAAAAGGTGAAGTGAATGTGCAGGTCTTATTAGTTATTAATGAGAAATATATATTTGTCATTGTAATGTTGATTGATTAATTTCTTACAGCAATTATCTATCAACTGAATCTGTAATTTTTAATTATTTTCTGCATTGTTTTGTTTAACATTGAGATTATTTGAGATATGAGAATTTAACTGTCATTGTGTGAAGTGAATAGAGTGCAAATATGTATCGTAAACTTTTGTTGGTGTGTGTGACGCTGCTTTATCTATATGTGTGTGCAACCACACAGGTAAGCTAACCATTACTTTTTCTTATTACTAGATACCTATGAAATTAAAAATAATATAATTACTAAAAACTTGAAACTAAGCAAGACTAAGTAAATTACTCGGAAAGCAAGATTAAGTTTATAAAAATAGCATAAAAAATCATAATTATTAATGGTCAAAGTGTCTTCTGTGTATTAATTAGTAACTTTATTCAAAATAGTCAGAAACTGGACGGACAGGTAAATAATATACCTCAAAGTTCGTTGTTGCCAACAACAATAATTCATATTCCAAACTCAAATTACTTCCTAAACATACCACATATATCACGTGTGTTTAAGTTCCGCAGTCTTTGAACATTAACAGATATTTTATTGTTTACTGGCAAGTAGCAAAATCATAATATAACGAAAATAGGAATAACTAGAAACTGTATGGTGCTATGAACCATGGTTAGTTCAAGAAACATTTTGTGACAGTAGTACATAAAATCTCTTGCTTCTTACTGTCACAATAAAATTAGCCTATGTAGGTTTAACAGCTGTACTCAAAGACGTCTATTAAATCGACAATTAACTAATTGACGTTTTTCAGTTTTTGAGTTTTTCATACATTAAATGTCTACATTAAATCTCTAATAAGGAAGCATTTGACATATCTGAGTACGGGCGTTAAATGCCCTTTTAAATATGAAACACTAAAAATTACAGGAAGCCCTAGTAATATGATCCAGTTAGTAAGTCATAGGTCTTCTTCTTCTTCATCGAGTTGATGGTCAACCTGACCAATCTTGGTGTCAGAGTTTTTGAGCCGCCAAAGGCCTCTGACATGGCTCATGTAACGACTACTATCCGTAGAAAGTAACCGGGACCGACGGCTTAACGTGCCCTCCGAAACACGGAATCATCTTACTTTTCGGGCAATCAGGTGATTCAGCCTGTAATGCCCTAACCAAACTGAGGACAGTCTCACAAAGAGATTTTTGTGAGATATCCCCACCGGGAATCGAACCCAGAACCTCTGGATCGTGAGCCGAGCGCTCAAACCACAAGACCACGGAGGCTGTTATAGTCATAGGTAAAAAAAAAACAGAAAAATCATAGGATACAATTCAGTAAGTTTGATTCTAGCCAACCTTGCTATCCGTGTTTATAAAGCGCCTAGAGGCTTCCGACATGGTTAAAATTACCGAACGAATCTATCACGAAAGCATAGTTACAAGTCCATTGCCCTTTATGATTAATAAATAAACTATTTCATACGTTATATAACTCGGTGTTGTTATAATAAATCACGTTTGGTATAAACAATAGTGCGCGCTTGCCGGCGCCGGCGCTCCATACAAAAGACATCAACGCAAGACTGGTGACCCACTAATGTACCGGACGATCAAGTTAAATGAATGTTTTATCTTCATTCATACTCCTTGCCTAGTAAGTTTGTTTTTGGCTATAGGCGGTATAGTCTGTAGTGTTGGCGATTGTTACGTAGATAATTCGTAATGTTTAACGTTGTAACGTATGAAATTTTTGCAATTATTATAATGTCCTCCGTCGTACGTAAGTTCCCGTTTTAACAAATAATTATGACATCAACGTAAGTTTCAATTAATAGTAAAATTATTATAATGAACTTGCTTATGAACATTCTTAATTAAACTTTATTATTATATTTTCGAATGCCAATTTTAAGTTTTTTAAGGAAAAAATGCCGTTAAAGAAATATAACGTTTATTGATTAAAAACTAAAATAAATGAAACTCCTTAATAGTTAAAAAGTTAATAAATAAATAGATATTAATTATTTATAAATACATACATTACTTAAAATTTTTATGTGTCGCGTAAAATGTATGTATCTTTATTTTGACTTTATTTAGTACCAATGCCGCAAGCACAGTTAAGTGGAGTCGCCACTTACGTAACCATTTGTCTACAAAACAAAGTTGTCAACACCTCATTAATATTGTATGTGGATTATTTAACTATTCAGTCTTAAATGATTGTCTTTTTTTCACAACAACCGGTCTTTAACTCTCCACTTTAGTAGTTTTGTATGCGCAATTTTGAAGTTTGAAATTGGTACAATTACGTACGGAAGTTTTAAACTTTAACAAGTTTCGATGTTTTCTGTGTTTTTGTACAATAGATAACTGTTAATTTGTTATTTAAATGAAACTGTTATTATAAAGTAAACAGTAATAATGTGTTATGATAATGATAACCTTAAGTCTATGTTATCGCAAGGTCGAACATATGTTACCAAATAGGGACTGTTGATAAGTTAAAAATAATTACTAGCGTATAAACATAGAACTTCCTATATTTTTCTTAACATAGTTAGTTTACTAGGTGTGAAATGGCAAGTTTCACAGAAAGCGAGCTTGACACGTGCCTTTTAAAATGACTCGCCATGTGAACAAACTACTTAATTGCATGCGATTAAAATGTAGCTTACTATGATGTCCATAAGGGTTAACCAACCTTTCCGAATTAATTCATAAAATAACTGTTTTCATTTTGCAATAAAAATATTTGAATTGTGATGTTTTTGTAATATTTGTAACTAGCAGCGCCCCGCGGTTTTACCCGCGTTGTGCCTGTTCCCGTGGGAATTTCGGGAATTTTATTACATAAAAACCTTCCTCTTGAATCACTCTACCTATTACAAAAAACCGCATCAAAATCCGTTGCGTAATTTTAAAGATTTAAGCATACAGACAGAAAAACAGACAGACACGAAAAAGAGACGACTTTATTTTATACTATGTAGTGATAATGTATTTAAATATGTAGTCTATTTGTGCTGTTTTTGTAAAATTATGTTATCTATGTATATATAACGAAGAGACATTTTGTGCGATAGACATAGACCACCTAAATATTTAACATCCGCAGTTGTCTTGTGAATGCAGCCGAATCCATATATTTAATACTAAAGCTATATCCATTGATATGACGGATGTAGACTATATTATGCTTCTATTTGCTTTTGGATTATCTCGATAAGATCTATTAGAACTAGAGGCTGTGGTTGATCTAAGACAAGAGAAAGGAACAGCTTTAATTCGTAATCAAAGAGTTACTGTTGTTATGTAACCTCTTTAATCCTTTTAATGTGTACGCTTGTCTGCGCTTGATATCAGTTAGTTGATAGCGTTCAATTAGAAACCTTTTGTGCGTTATCCTCTTGGAATAAGCACGCATTTATAGGTTTTGTAATATATTATGAGATGATTGATATTGGTACTTTATGCATGACTAGTAGCGCCCCGCGGTTTTACCCGCGTTGTGCACTTTCCCGTAAGAATTTCGGGATGAAAAATAGCCTATAACCTTCCCGTTGAATGTGGCTATCTATTACAAAAAGAATTATTCAAATCGGACTGGTAATTAACAATACAAACAAACTAACTTACAAACTTTACCTCTTTATAATACTCGTAAGTATAGATTTGTGTTAGCATTTTCCTTAAGCACGGTTATATACTTTACTTAAATGGTGTGTTTCCATGACACTGTTGTTTATCACTTATTTTCATAAGTTTCCTAATGTTCTCTTCCAGAAAAGCTACGCTATGCGTCTCATGGCTAAGTTGTTAAGATTTGTTTATTATGATTGATTAATAACATCACTATGTTATACTGCTATGCTATGTTATGTAGATAAAATCGCATATAGCATACCTCTGGTAGAAAAACACCATTATTATTGCTACAAATACTCATAGCACCATTTATTTCTCAGGTAAAAATACACCATTATCATTAAAAAAAATACTCACACAACAATTTCCTCCGTGGTCTAGTGGAATGTGCACTAGCCTGCCAAGACTGAGGTCTCGGGTTCAATTCCCGGGTCGAGCGAAAACATGTTTCCTACTTTTCAAACATGTTTGAAAAGTACCCGCAATTGGCAAGTGTGGTGATTATGCCTAATCCTCCTCACTGTACTGTTATCTTCAGTGAGATGAGAGCCCTTTGCTCAGCAATGGGACATTACCGGCTAATACTTTTACAACTACAACAATTTCATCACCCATAATATAATTAGCATATAACATAAATGAAGATGATACGAGTACTTTACCTAACTGTGGGAAATGTTAAGTAATGTTATCCAAATTGGTATAATCGTGATCCTCTGCAGATCACCGCCAATTAACTTTAAACATGCCATTAAAAGAACATCTTTGTTTATTGTTTGTTGTAAAGGTTAGAATGCACTGTGTGTAGATGAATTAGGGCATTTGAATGCCTTTCTATATGAAGAGTTTGCAGTTATATCCGGGTTCGTAGAAAAGGATGGAGGTATTCTTTTAAACTTATGTAAAGTGTATAACTATATATTTTCTTCCCTAATTCGCTTTTTATTTACAACAATTTATCATTATATGGTTTCTTTCTAACTTTATATTACTCGTAATATTACAAGTGCCTCGTTCTGACCGATGTATAAATTGTATTACAGTAAAGTTTCATCCAAATCCGTTCAATAAGTTTTGGCTGAAAGAGCTAGAAAACTTTTGCATTTATGATATTTGTGGAACACATTGGGATACTTTGTCCATTAGTGGGAAGATATAGACGATCTATTCCGATCTAATACCAAAAACTAATACCATTTGGTATTACTTTATTTCCGAATTTATTTTTCATTCCCAACGAGTACCACGTTTTTTTAAACAAAAAATGTATTCCTAACGAATACCAAAACATTAGTTGTAAGTACAGTCAGCTAAAAAAAAATAACCCTAACCTACCGAATTACTTACTATTCGGTAGGTTAGGGTTATTTTTTTTTTACTAGTTCCATAGTTATCGGTTAACATTAATTAACATTATGAGAAAATTAACTAGTGGTTGTAAATAAGCATTTTAATTTTACTGAACCTGACTGTACTTTATTCCTTCAAACTTATTTTGGTATTGGTTTACAATGTGGTACTCGTTGGGAATGGAAAATAAGTTCAGAAATAAAGTAATACCAAGTGGTATTAGTTTTTGGTATTAGATCGGAATAGATCATATAGACATAAAATGTAGGCATATATTTAAAAATACGTCATAACGCAGGTTGTATTTTTATAAACATTAGGTGTTGTAATAATGTTGTCAAACTAAATACTACTCGTACAATAATACTAGTTATTTAAGCTCGTGATGAACCGGTGTACGAAAAGTTACGATATAAAAGCTCGATGTGTGCCCATCCTAAAGATTACAAAATAAAAATATTATGATTATCTATTGTTCTCATTTTGAATGTTCCAAGATAATTGCTTCAGTTATTGGGTAACCATATCGCAATCAGCCCAGGCAAGCTAATGATCTAAATGAATTTAGACTAGAAATTCTAGACTTATATGGAGAAACAAAAGTTATGAAACCAAGCTGGTCATTTGAAGAACATTCATTGTGATGTTGTGTTATCTTTTGTTTTTTTAAGTAGATCTTATAATAATTATTAAAAAGCATAAAATTTAACGAATTTTGGCAGTAATATTCAAAACGCGTTATGTAAAGACTCCGATGCAAGCAACTAAACACAGAATGCATCTAATGTAATCATAATGAGAAAGAAGTTATTCAAAATAAAACATGTCGTTTGTATTAAGCAAAACTAGTTGTGAGCTCGTGAGCGATTTAACATGTGTA
Source organism: Cyclophora albipunctata (assembly GCA_963082685.1). Classification (NCBI taxonomy): domain Eukaryota; kingdom Metazoa; phylum Arthropoda; class Insecta; order Lepidoptera; family Geometridae; genus Cyclophora; species Cyclophora albipunctata. The sequence goes on from OY720122.1 coordinate 1,588,153, forward strand.
CACACTCACGTTAACTAAACTCGGAAGTTTGTGTAGCACGCTCAATGTACCCTAACAATACTTCAATAAAACACATATTAGTATATACTAGCAGCGCTCTACGGTTCTACCCGGGTTGAGCCCGTCCTCGTGAAAAAATCGAGATATAAAAATAGCCTATAACCTTCCCGTTGAATGTGGCTATCCATTACAATAAGAATTATTTAAATCATGCTGGTAGTTTCCAAAATTAGCGCGTTCAAACAAACAAAAATAAACTTCTCAGTTTTATTATATTAAAAGTAAAAGTATAAGTATCAATAATATTGACGTTTTATACAGGACATATTAGTTAAATCTATGTTATAACCATATTGAGGGTACCGATTTTATATGTGAGACTTAATATGGACAAAAGGTGCTATATCAATATAGAAAAGTCGTGAATGTTACGTGCGTGACGCGTGTGGATCCGGTGTGCTCTTTAAACAAACGTCTTTAGATAAAGTTGAAGCGTTTTATGTAAACATTATTCGTACAACGCATCGAAAATTCTGCATCGCCAGTCCATTTAAAAAAATAATTTATATAGTTAATCTATTTATTATATATTTGGTGATTATGCCTAATCCTCCTCACTGTACTTAGTGAGATGAGAGGTCTTTGCCCAGCAGTGAGACATTGCAAGTCCCACTTTTTTAAATCTATTTCGTTAATTAGTAATATATATAATACTTTTAGTTAGTTATGAGCTTACGACACGACGAATTTATAAAAACTATAACAGAATACACATAGAGACAAAGAGAGGAAGAAGAAGGCCAAGAAGGGCATATGCAGACCAACTGAAGGAAAGAGCAAAAGTCGTGTCGTACGAACAGCTGAAGAGGATGGCAGATGACAGAGGAAAGTGAAAAGAACTCCATCGACAAGAGCCCAGCTCTTAAGTTTAGAAGAAGAAGAAGATCTTTTTGGCAGACCAAAGATTGTCAGAGCATGCAGTAAAATAAGCATGTGCGAGTAGGTTGGTGGCCAACCCTGGTGTCGGAGATTTTAGACCGCCTCAAGGCCTCCGACATGGTCTAACGATTGACACAACCGGGACCGACAATTCAACGTGCTCTCCGAAGCATCTAGTGTTTTTTAGATCGTATTCCCAAACTTATTAATATCAATAGATACAAATTTCCCTCCAAGTATCGCGTAATAGCTTAAAATAGGTTTTACGCTAGCTAGGGCAAGCTTAGTCTTAAATTAAGTCTATGTTATTGCGTTACGTTAATCAATACCTTCACTTATCGACTGTCTGTTGTAATATTGTTTATGCAAACGCAATTATGAAATACTCTCACTTTCCTGGTACCCTGATAAATTCATCGGTTAAGGACAGGCAAAGACAACAGTGTAACACATAAATACCTAGTAAAAAAATAAATTATTGGACAAGCGGCGTGCTTACACCTCATCCTCCTCACTGTACAATATCTTCTTTAAAACGAGAGGCCTTTGCTCAGCCCTAGGATTTCATATTCCAAGCTCATACTTTCCTTTACCTAATTTTATTAGTTTCAATACCTTTCTCGTACTCGCGACTTCGTTTTCAAAAACCCTATTTTTTATTATTCTTTAGGCAGAGGATAATATCTCGCTCTTTGGCGGAGTTAGTCGGTTAAAGTCCAATCTCCAAAGGTGGTAAGTTGGCTTTTGAAGGCAGTCAATTAAATCTAATCTCTACAGGTATTTCCTTATAAAAGGAAAATATTGCAGGGCTAAGTTTCTTGGATTAAAGCGTTCAAAACACGTCCCAATTTTTAACGCGTGTCAAAGCGCTCGTGCGGTCGACGTTAAATGCATTATTTTCGCCCACAGAAACAGAAATTTTGAAGAAATTCAATTAATAAGGTCAACGACATTTACTAAACACTTTTAACTTCACTTGTATTACTTAAATCCTAACTATGAAATCAATTGACAAATGCGACCTTTGCTACTGCAACGCCAAAGAATTATTTCACAGTTTGAGTAAATCACATGATCTTTGATAAAGGCCTGAGCACATTATAGTCAAGAATGTAGTTCGACAGTCTTCTAGTCTATAATATCATAAAGGACTTTATCCAAGTCGAACACACATTTTGGAAGGCCATTACACTCTTTTTTGTCTGTAAGACTAAATAAAATAAAAAAACAACAGCTGTTACTGACTGATTAAGGACTTCTTAAATTATGAATGAATGATGAATGATGAATTATGACTGAATGAATGAATAAATGAATGAACGAATGAATGAATGACGATTAAAGGTAGTTTTGTTCCCATGTTAGTCTAAAGACATTTATGACTATAGTGAGCTCGGGCTCTTATACTTAAACACGTGATGTTCCATTCTAGTGAATACATGCAGATTGACATAATGATTATATAAGATGAAGATAGAACATGCAACATGATTTTAAAAGTAACGCTCTGAAATTAAGTGAATGAGCACTGAATATGAGTTTGGAATAATGAGGTGAATAATGAGGAAGACTTTTGGTAGGTGGATAGTTCATAATCGTAATACTAAAATTGTAAATGCGGAAGCTTGTAATTTTGTATGGATAAGAAGAAAGGAAAGACTTTGATCATTTCGAAATAAAGTTGAATACAGAAAGAAGGGAGTAAATCTGCGCTGGTCTACTAACGCTTATTGTCACGCTGGTAACAGCCTCTGGTAGCCAGTGCCGAGGTTCTATACATTGTGCCAAACCAGCACTGAAAAGCGCTGAACATTATTAACGGGATCTGACTCACCAATCTATCAGCATTTATCGGCGCCTAGTGACCAGCGCTGGCTACTAGCTTTATTTCTGTATGGTGCGTAATACTAGTAAAGCCGTACTTGAATGTAATTTAGTACGCAGTTTATAGTTTGAATTAACTCACAGAAAAGGTACCTTAAATTATGATAATAATGTCGGTCTAGTTTAGATAATAATACAAAATAAACAACTCCATGTTAAATTGTTTATTTACTTTGACCTAAATCCACAGTTTGATAAGAGGTTATCATAGTTTTGATAAGAATATAGTATAAAAATCATTTTGGTCACGGTAGATTCATCTAAGTAAAGCAAAGAGTAACAGGGAACGCATCAGCGTTCCCTGTTACTCTTTGCTTTGCTTTAGATGAATTCAAGAAGTACACACAAAACACAACTTTCTCTAAACAATTGAAAGTAAAAGGGAACGAATTATCTTTAAGCTTTTGTTTACTTTATACCCTACTAGCAGCGCCCCGCGGTTTTACCCGCGTTGTGCCCGTTCCCGTGGGAATTTCGGGATAAAATGTAGCCTATAGCCTTCCTCGATAAATAGACTATCTAACAGTGAAAGAATTATTCAAATCGGTTCAGTAGTTTCTGAGATTAGCGCGTTTAAACAAACAAACAAACAAACAAAATAAACAAAACAAACTCTTCAGCTTTATAATATTAGTATAGATAAGAGTTGGTTCACGCTAGTTCATGCCGAACGAATTTACTAACACGAAACAAGTTGCCTCGTAATGTATTACACTATAGAGTTTACGAGGTTAATGTTTTGTTAATTGTTACTCATATTTTATGGAAAAGCGGTTCCTTAACCTCTTATAAACCTCCGACCAACCTAGGGTATAAGGGTGCGTTTCTACTGAAGCGGAGGCCGGAGCGGAGCTGTGCAAAAGACAATCGAAAAATAACAATCGCATCGACATTGTCAAAATATTTTCGTAATGCGCTGTGATTGGTCAGTTGAGATCCGCATAGCTTCGCATAGCTCCGCATAGCTCCGCATAGCTCCGCATAGCTCCACTCCATTTCAATGAAAACAAACCACAATAGTTGAAATAAATAATAATAAATAAATAAATAAATACTTGGACAAATTCACACACGGTTAATTAAACCCAAAGTAAGCTCTAAGCTTGTGTTATGGAATCTAATTAACTGATACTACTACATATACATACACAAATACTTTATAAGGATATATAATTGACACCCAGACGTCGTCGCCAACAACTATGTCTGCACATATTGTTGACTCCGGGCGGGAATCGAACCCGCAATCTTTGAAATCTTTTATTTATTTATTTATTTATTAAGGTACACCAACAGCGATACATGTAAATGTAATTAATGCTAAACTTATAAAATAACAGTTCTTACATGACCGCCAATTACAGGTATACACAACATTTGTAATAATTATTAGGCTTAACTTAAATACAATAATGAATAAAAATTAATTGACAAAATGAGTAACAATAGAATTTGAGGATTACATAATAACATGGAATATTAGAATAATTAAAATAATAAATAAAAATTAACATAATAGTATTACAATTAACGTAATGAAATTGTGCTAAAAGGTACTAAACAAAACAAAATATTTTTGCATTCTATAATTATGGTAGTCTACTACCAAAATGTGTTAGAATGTGTAATCATCAAGTGATGTGTACATTTTGACAGATAACTAAGTAGAATGAGTAACGATTGCCACTTGTCATATCAGGCAGGCCATTAGTAGAACAAATATCTCAAGATCAGTCATCTCTCATAATTCGATATCACTCGTGACGACCAAAGTAAATAATTTAGTATTTCATAGATTATTGAAACCAAATCAATAATGTAGGTCATCAGATGCTCAATGGAAATGACTTTTTGTAAACGTTATATAAAATGCCCTTGCGGTAATGAAGCTTCTAAGTTTACTTCCGAAAGGACAGACAAGTGGTACAGTCTGTGGTACAGTGTTACTTATACTTAAGTGTTTTAACGTTGTTTAAAAACCGGCCAAGTGCGAGTCGGATTCGCGCACGGAGGGTTCCGTACTTTAAAAAACGGCAAAAATCACGTTTGTTGTATGGGAGCCCACTTGAATATTTGTTTTATTTTATTTTTAGTATTTGTTGTTACAGCGGCAATAGAAACAAATCATCTGTGAAAATTTCATCTGTCTAGCATTACCGTTCCTGAGATACAGTCTGGTGACAGACGAACGGACTGCGAAGTCTCAGTAATAGGGTCCCGTTTTTACCCTTTGGGTACGGATTCCGAACCCAAAGGGTAAAAACGGGACCCTATCCGTATGTTCCGTACTAAACCCTAAAAAACTAAGGGAACCTTCTTCTTTTTAAGTCGATTAAAGTATTCGCCTTTAAAAGCGATTGGTGGGTGCTCGCAAAAGACAGAGAGGGTTGGCGATGCTTGGGGGAGACATTTGCCCAGCAGTGGGACAATATAGGTTAAATTAAAAAAAAAAGACGTGTGGCACTCGGGAACTGCCGCGGTAAAGCTATTGCATAGTTATTTTTTGTATCACTAGATGGCGTTAGTGGGGAGCGTGAGGTTTTTTTCACGTGAGGTTTTTTCATTACGGAATTTCTGGATTCGGTCCCCGCGCTCAAGGCCCGCGATAGAAGCTATGCAATAGCTTAAAAGTATTTGAATTTGACACACGAAACATTATGATTCGATAGTTTATATGTTGTATTAGTTCAAATTGTATGCAGAGTAGTGTTTTAAATCATTAGCTGGTTTTGTAAAACTCTGCCTATACGAGTACATGCAAGTAAAGTAAGTTCGTGAAGGTTAGTGGCGGCCTTGGTGTCGGAGTTTTTTAGACCGCCTAAAGGCCTCCAACATGGCCTAAAGATACCTTAGAACTGAATGTCATAAGAGAAATTTGACTAGTAGGGCCGTTACTGCGTTAAGCGGGCGGCCCTACGCGTGCGCCCGTTGCGTGCACACGTCGCGGGCGCCCGCGCGGTGTCATACAAAAGTGAACTGTCGCGTGCGTCCGTCGCGTGCGCCCGTCGCGTGCACCCGTCGCTGGCGCCCGCGCGGTTTCATACAAAAGTGAACCGTCGCGCGCGTGCGCCCGCTTAACGCAGTCGACTCTTAGAACCTACTCATTAGTATATAGGGTGTTCTAGAATTTATTGAGTGCTAGTTTCTAGTTAGTTATAATACGAATACTCGTTGTATTATTATATAATTTAGTATAATACAGGATGTTTCTTAAGCTTGACGACTGGTTTGACCTTTGTCATGTGACTGCCGACTATGTATAGTAAACAAGTAAATGTGGCATTTGACTCGCGCTATATTTGTAAATCTAAAACCTAACACCTTGTCACAATAACATTTGATCAATACTTAACTGTACTCATATAAAAATGAGCGATTGGTAATATGACAGAGTTGCATGTGTTTGAAAACATGATTTATTAAAGTAGGTTTTACGTTTTCAAATGAACCGCGATGAATAGGAAATAGATTTGTTTGATGGTGTCTTTTATTTGGAAAAGATTGTATGTCGAATTCGTTTTTTATACTTAATATGAAATGCCTATAATTGTTCTATTCATAGAGATGTTGAAAAGAAAAAGTAAGAGCGTGACAGAAGAGTAAGAAGAATTGAAACATTTCTTAAGCTGATTTCCATCAGTTTAAAAATAATAATAATTTAATAATGACTAGCAGCGTTCGCGGTTTTACCTGAGTTGTGCCCGTTCCTGTGGGAATTTCAGGAATGTTTATACATATAAACCTTCCTCTTGAATCACTCTATCTATTTAAAAAACCGCGTCAAAGTCCTTGCTGTAGTATTTGAGTTTATCGCGAACCGGCCGGGGACTTTGTTTTATAATATGTAGTGATTAATATGAGTTTTAAAAACTTAGTAACGTAGTATACAACTTAACTAACAGCGCCCCGCGGTTTTACCCACGTTGTGCCCGTTTCCGTAGGAATTTCGTGATGAAAATAGCCTATAACCATCCCATTGAATGTGGCTATCTATTAAATATGTATTCCAATCGCATTGGTAGTTTCTGAGATAATCGCAAATAAACAAACAAAAAGTTGTTTAATAGCTCTGATTTATTTAATTAGTATACAAACCATACGAGTAAAAATACTGGCTTAGAGCATTGAGTTATATACGTTAGTACATATAACTCAATGGCTTAGAGCAGGATAAAGACGGTCTCTTAAGTTCCGAAAGCCCTTGCAGATAAGTGGCAATCCGGCAATCCCTTCGCATTCGCTATACCGTCAAAATGTATGGGAATGTTTCAAGACCATGACATTTCTATACATTTAGTTAACAGCAAAACTCAACAAATGCTAAGCTATTATCACACATCCTTATAGGAGTAAATATATAGGAGTCGTCGTTGTTTTGAAAAGGTTTCTAACCGACCTTAGTGTCAAAGTTTTAACCCGTCTAAAGGCCTCCAACATGGTGATGGAAACAACCGGGAAGACAGCTTAACGTGCTCTCACAACAAGGTAGCGGTGAGAGAAATGCCACTATCAGCCATCCATCGAAGTACCATCGAGCTATGCGTTGCTTAAAAATCGCTATTCACAAACATCGCTTTGTGAAAATACGCCACGATCAATCCTAGGGATGGTATCTTCATACCACCTTTGTCTATATATCTTTATACTAGCAGCGCCCCGCGGTTTTACCCGCGTTGTGCCCGTTCCCGTAGGAAATCCGGGATAAAATGTAGCCTATAGCCTTCCTCGATAAATAGACTATCTAACAGTGAAAGAATTATTCAAATCGGTTCAGTAGTTTCTGAGATTAGCGCGTTTAAACAAACAAACAAACAAACAAACAAACAAACAAACAAACAAAACAAACTCTTCAGCTTTATAATATTAGTATAGATATAGCCTTATTGTAATTTAAGGCTAACTGTCAATCTTATCTTATCTATACGAATTAATAAACATATTCATAAAACCAGGTGTAATATGATATTTTGTGCCTTGCGTTATCTATTAATGTTCGCAAGTTTACATTTGAATAACTTGTTCGAAATAACCTTCACTTTTTCACATGGAGTTCATTATTTTGAATTATGTTTCGTTGTGCTAAATGGGTTAGAAGAACAGGTTTTTTACTAAAGTTTTACTTAAGTAGTGTCATTTAACTGCTTTGAGTATGAATCCAACTTTAACTGTGTTGTCATTATGCGAGTGAACGCGTAAAGTTAGTTGTCAAGCTTCGCATTCATTGTAAACATTTGTTGCACAACTGTTGCTCATCACCATTGATACCTGCCTGATAATGTTTACCTGCACCCATACTTCCCGTCCAAACGCCAGTCTGTTTTCATGTTTTCGCTCGCCGAGCGGCAATACTGCAACATGGCGTGATCAACTCCGCTACACACGTGTTGCCCGCAATATGTTGACAGCAACATGGCAAAATGCAACCATGTTTATTTGTATAAGGAGCTCAAACTAACTTTGTCTATAGTCTTAAACTCGCTCATGTTCGTAAATGGACTCAGTTTTAACGAGGCCATACATTTTTTTTAACTTCCTTTTAAATGTTACTCCACTTAGGTCATCACTATTATTAAAACTATATAGGTATAATCTATAATAGCAACGTTTCTAACTTTACAACATGACACTAATTAATTAAACATTTGAACTCCTTAACTTTACATTATTTACTTAAAAGTAAACAACATCTATACATACACATATTATGAAACAAAAGCTGTCTACATGTAATTGATTTTCTCAAAATCTACTCAACGGATTTTAAAACAGTTTTCACACACATACACAAAAATTCAAGAGGAAGATTTGTGACTACTTTTCATGCCATAATTCTTACAGGAACAGGTACAACTCGGGTAAAACCGTGAGTCATTGCTAGTAACATTAAAAGTGTGTTAGTATTTCCTTTATCCCAGTATCAACAGCACTAAACGTTGCTGAACAAATACGATATTCAGCCGTCACCATCTGTCAGAAAACATGTTCTTTGTGTATAAATTGCTTGTTATATGCATGAATTTTATACAAAGTATTTATATCTGGTCTTAAAGTTATCTCATATATTTAACTTAATGAATATGTATTGAACTGATTCGGAAATCGCTCAAGGTCGTAGTATATTTTGATATTATTTATTCGTTTGTTTGACCATAAAGTTACACCTACATTTGCTGTGATACATTTTTGAAAATTGTTTCTTGTGACATGAAAAATGTTTTTCTGTACTTGGACACGTTTTAAATGTCAGTTTCTATTTCTATGTTTTTGTAGTCAATGAGGATTTTTACATTAATATAAATTTACAATTTCTAGAAAATACACACTTTTAGTTAGCTATCAACATAAAACATTTACGTATACATTATTTTTGTTTTCACTACATAGTATAAAATAAAGTCGTCTCTGTTTCGTGTCTGTTTGTCTGTATGCTTAAATCTTTAAAATTACGCAACGGATTTTGATGCGGTTTTTTGTAATAGGTAGAGTGATTCAAGAGGAAGGTTTTTATGTAAAAAAAATTCCCGAAATTCCCATGGGAACGGGCACAACGCGGGTAAAACCGCGGGGCGCTGCTAGTTTTTTTATATATCAGAATTGTTAAAACGTCATTATTAGTAAATCCAAAAGTTATGTTCATTTGCTTCACCCTTGCTGTTTATAAAAAACGTACTAAATATGCGTTTTTATTAAACCTTAATAACTGTTAAACTTTAATTAATTATGTAATACCTCTAGGTCAGTTAAACTCAGGTCAGAAACCATGAAAAACGATACAAACATTAAGCAAAGTCGAAAGACATACCTCATTGACAAATTTTACGGGTTAAGTAGATATTATCCGGTGAAGTTACACGCAATTTCCATAACTATTCGTTTACCAAAACAATACAAAGGTTACATTAAGAAATACGCGCATTATGTATGTTAACACTGTAGGACAAACAGGGGTAATTGTTACATAGTTACCTTTACGACGTAATTGTAGGTATGAACAATATTTATTAGTAGGTAAATTAATTTTGAGTTGAAACCATGGTTACGGATACACTTCTCTTTTATATTACACTAGCAGCGCCCCGCGGTTTTACCCGCGTTGTGCCCGTTCCCGTGGGAATTTTGGGATTTTTTTACATAAAAACCTTCCTCTTGAATCACTCTACCTATTACAAAAAACCGCATCAAAATCCGTTGCGTAATTTTAAAGATTTAAGCATACAGACAAACAAACAGACAAAAATAGCGACTTTGTTTTATACTATGTAGTGATTTTCGGTATTATCTGAATGTAAACTATTTTTTTCATAGCTGTTTTAACCTATTGAAACATTCTTCTGTGGTTAAACTTATCATGAATTACAGAAGTGTGTAAAGTGTTGTAAAATGAATAATAATACAGTGTTTTATGGACACCGCCACAATACCTCACCGTGTGTCATGTTGTGGCATTTTCGCGCTAAATGAAGTATTGTACAGATTTATGCAATTTTGCAATATGGAAATCAGATTTGACATTCACTTTTGACAATAATTTTGTTATAAATTATGTTTTATCGATACTCTGTGGGGTCACCGTAACCGAAAACGTTCGTAATTTTCAAGCTCCAGTACACACTTAAGTATTTGAATATATATTTTTACTAGCAGCGCCCCGCGGTTTTACCCGCGTTGTGCCCGTTCCCGTATGAATTTCGGAAATTTTTACACTTATAAACCTTCCTCTTGAATCACTCTATCTATCAAGAAAACTGCATCAAATCAAAACCCGTTGCATAGTTTAAAGATAGCGGAAAGTGACTTTGTTTTATACTATGTAGTGGTTATATGGTATAAATACTAATAAAACGCTATTTAAGACATAAAATCTAGACATAGCCAACTAAATTGCGTTACCATTGATGGCAAAATGAATTTCTTACAGAATTTCGAAAGTTACAACTTCTGTTATATTAATCTTAAACCTTCGTTTTTCAAAAAACGAATCACATTTGACCTTTCCATAAACAGAATTCTATTTCTATCAACATGAACATGACCTTATTTTAAATCTTCTTATCTATACTCGATCACAATAGCTCAATATTTACTTTACGTCTTCTAAGTAGGTCTCAATACTGTCTATGGTCGAATGTGGGTTAATTCCTAATCTTTTGAAACAATGAGACATGAATGAGTGACGTTTTGTCTTTTTATGAATGCCAAGAATACGGGATAAGTTGACAAATGATTATCTTACTTGAATCATAGGTTTAATTGTTGCTTTGTGAGCTATTGTTCACGTAGATTATGGTTATGTACTTATTGCGGTTTTATAGGCATAAAGCTATCAATATTATTATCATGTAACATTAAATTATGACCACTTATTGCTTAAGCTAACTACACATAAATATTATTCCAATTGAATTTGGAACTATCAATTCTTAAAAAATATAACTGTCATGAACGATTTTATAGACCGTCATAGTTCCAATTTCAATTGTCTTTAAAAAGAAATATAAACTCTACGGACAAGCACTCTATATGCAAAACCACATTGTTACTTAAAGCAGTAATTAAGAAAAAGTAAAAAAAGCTCCGGTTCATAGACAATCTACGTTATCTGTGCTATTGTGTGTTCGTTGCAAAATGTGTTGCGAAGTATAGACTAGAGAGCAGATTTAATAGCTGTACTGACTTTGTCGTATTATTACCTAATTTATTCCGATACCGAATTGTCCAATTTAACTTGTAGATAAGTTATTGCATGACCACTTAAATATCACTTAAGTTAGTCATAGCACAGTGGGCATAATAATGACCAACTTTATGTTATGACGAAAGTCAGTTTTCAGTCATGTTCCATTGAAATGTCAAGCTACTTGTTTATTTTTGATAGTCACATCTAAAAAATTACAGATGACATTATGTAAACTCTGTACCTCAATTGTGTCCGATTCAGGCATTTTTACGGTTTAATAATATTGTAGTTCTCATTTCGTTTCAAGAAATTAATCTTTAATGACTAGATAAAATAAATACCTACATATGTATATGAAATATTAAAACAAAAATAAATATCAAGTTACTTCAATAACATGTATACAAAGTAAGTGCTTACATGGCTGAGGTTTAAATTATTTAATTATTGTTATGACTGCAATGTCAAATAAAACAATATGAAAACATTATTCTAAATTATTAATATTATTTAATATGACACATTTCTACAATTTAAATGTTAATTCAACGTAATAACAATGCATAATTTTACTTTTATTATGCTAAATTAATGTACATAAATGAAAAATTCGTATAATTTTAATGAATGTCACTTGGCTCTTTAAAGTTAAACAACGTTAACAGATGTTAAGATAATTTTAGATTCGTTAATTTGTTAACGGATTCAATAAAAGATGTTTTATATTAAGGCTATTAAGTTAATATTATTATTAGTAATATAAAGTACTTAATTATTTAATAATTTAATAAATCTGTATATTTTTCTGTTGAACCGAAAGGACTTCGTATATTTTCATAGTCGAAATGTGACAGTTTCACATTTATTACATTAAACGTCAAAAGTACCACTTTTGACACTTTGTATGTTTTTAATCCTACAATGAATATTACGCGAACAAATGTATGGGACACTGCTTGTAATAAAATTAAGATTTATTAAAATACATCTTAATGTCATAACGGTACATCTAAACAACAGAAGCCCATGACGAGTAATTAACTAAACGCTTACAAAACGTCACTTCTTATTGATGTTCTGTCAACAACACGAGACAGCTGTCAATCAACACGTTATGTCAAAACGTAAGGCTTGAATGGTTTGTCACTTTCAACACCTACGCGGTGGAAGAGTTTACTTATTACTGGTTTAGGCGTTATCCTTCGATATTTGAATGTGGAGTTAAGCTTGAGTCATGTTTGAAGGGATCAAACTTGATGGAATATTTAAATATGGAAGTATTTTGACAGGTCGTTTTTTTATTCAGAATATTTAAAGCTATATATAGGTTTGTTTAATTGTTTATTTATAGTCACTTCTAATGCAAAGTATAACGTCGTTGACGTTGAGCGAGTATACAAGCAAGTGTGTGCTTGCTTTTGATTAAACTTTTCGGTTTGCCTCGCTTCTTGTTCGTCTCGCCTTGCACGGCTGACTTGTCGGATTGGAGTTAGTAAACACCTTCGTGGTATACACTCTCAATGGTAACTTCAAAAAAATATTTGCATCTAAAATATCTTGATTCACTGGACTATTTTCAGTTTCCCATGGCACTTGATTAAGGCGCATCTACCACAAAGTATTAATTTTCTTGTTTACTAACCCAATCAGTCCTCCGAGAGCGGGTGCTCCACATCAGCCTCATTTCATTATTACGAGCTCCACGCTTCCTTGATTGTGAAATGGACACAGCAAATTATCTACAGGCTCTACTTAAAGTTAGGGGTGCCACTCAAAGAGACTACTTATAGTTTTTTTATTTGTTTATTATTAAGCAGTACATTAGTAATTAAGTACTCTTTGGTGTTAGGACTTGAGTTTTCGCTTAAACTTAAGAAATCACTACTAATTTTGAATTGAAATTACGTTTACGAAACTTCGCTTTTATTTTACATTTTTATCTGACTTTACACAGAACCGTGGTCAGAAAAGACTAATTGTAATTCTTCACTACATAGTATAAAACAAAGTCGCTACTTTTGTCTGTTTGTTTGTCTGTATGCTTAAATCTTTAAAATTACGCAACGGATTTTGATGCGGTTTTTTGTAATAGGTAGAGTGATTCAAGAGGAAGGTTTAGATATATGTATAAAAATTCCAGAAATTCCCACGGGAACGGGTACAACGCGGGTAAAACCGCGGGGTCTTAAATAAACCAACAAAATACCTTCTTTATGCTTTTATGATTTCTTCTTTTCTATCAATGAGCATCGAAAAATGTGTTCCTAACGTTTGGGACTTGCTTTGCTCTCAGTCAGACTTAGTTAACCTACAGTGTATCTACCTATAGTGTACGTAGTAAAAACAACTTGTTTTTCTTCCACGTACCAACCATACAAAGTAACTCTATAGTCAATTGTTAAGTGAATAATAAGTCTAGGGCACAGATTACGTTGTTTACCTTATCTCGTGCTATCTTGGACGTATTGTGCATTGTTGCGATGCGTTCAGTATGCAATTCACTTCCTGGTTCTAAGAACTTGGTATTTAATATGTGGAACACGTACTTAATGAAATGAAATCAAATATTGAGGTTAACTTTAATATGTTATTCAGTTTAAGTAGAGTTTTTTGACCAATTATTTGAGAGGGAATACAGCTGAGAAAATTTGAAAATACTTACGGCCATACTTACGTTCGTACTCAGAAACGTCAAATATTTCCTTAGGAGAGATTTTGAGACTGATTCTGACATGTAATGTATGAAAAATTACTACAAATAAAGTGTGTTGTGAATGTCTCTGAGTGCAGTAGTTAAAGTTACTTATGATTCCCACTTAGCTGGGGTCGCTAAAATTCATACACATTTCTGGAGTCGGGGGTGAAAAGTGACCCCAGTAAATTGATAAGGCATAACAATAAAACTATCCATATATTTTAAATTATTCTTTTTATTTATTAAAAAACAACATAAAATCTAAAAACCTATCAATATTTAGGACATTTCAAAAAAGAAAATCACACATTTTTTTAGAATAAAGTTTTCACTTATTTTCCATACTTATTTTTCAAGAGTCAACTTAAGAAGCTTATTTTTTTATAAAAAACTTAAAATGAAATAAAAAAAATTACTCTATATCTCTTTCTTAGATGTTTTAATTAACAAAAAATATAAACATTTATTGAAATCAGTAAAAGATAAAAAAATTACAGTCTAAGTCGGGGGTAATTTTTGACCCTAAGCGTATACGTACCTACGCTTCCAGAAAAGTTAGAGTGACGCACGTCCGCCACCCGCCGCACCCCGCGACGTAATGAGATTACGTAAACGCGCAGGAGTGTAGGAATTATAACTGCAAAGTTATGATGAGAAATCTGTTTCGTTGGGGTAATTTTTGACCCCCGACTCCAGCTAAGGGATACTTAGATGAGAGATTCTTGACATGTAATTAATGAAAATAAACATCAATCAGTTAATTGTCGCTTTAAGTGACGTTTTTGAGTGCAGCAGTCAGGTACTTATTTATAAATCATGAAGCTGTTGCGATACGACTTCCTTAGCATATCATAGCATTGAGAGCAAATCACTCATACCTGAAATGTAACTACTTACTTCAACCCCATCTGGCCTCAGTAGTCTAGTGGTATGTGCTCTCGTCTGCCAAGACTAAGGTTCTGGGTTCAATTCCCAGGTCAAGCGAAAACATGTTTCCTACTTTTCAAACATGGCTCGGGTTTGAGATCACCCGCATTTCGCAAGCGTGGTGATTACGTCTTATCCTTCTCATTGTACTGATGTCTTTATTGAGATGAAAGGCCTTTGCCCAGGTGAGACATTACAGGCTAATACTTACTTCACTTACTACTTATAGCCCATAAACACCACCCAATCAATTCCTCACCATCTATAGAATAAGGCCATAACCTAGTAAAGTAATACAGAAACAATGCGACCAGTAACAACGTTCACACAATGAACTTATCTTAATATCTTTATTAGGGACGTTGCACATTGGATTGGCTTTTGTAAGACTTATAAGAAGCCGCGAGATGGTCATTGTTGCTAAATTAGCATGTATCAAGAACTGCCCTAAACTTGAACTGTTATCTGATGGGAAACTCTTGATGATATGGGTAGATAAACTTGATTGTATAATAGCAGAAGAATGTGATTTTACATGTGAATCAGTACCTTTAGGGTCAACACTGCGTTATGCGTGCGCACGCGTCAGTTCACTTTTGTATGATTCTGCACGCGAAGGGTGCACGCGACGGGTCACTTTTGTATGAAGCCACACGCGGCGTGACTACGCCGCGGGAGCCCGCGACGGTTCACTTTATTATGGAACCGCGGCGTGCGCACGCTTAACGCAGTGTCGGCTCTTAGACTGCCTTAAAGCCTCCGACATGGTCTAAAGATCCAGATAGAAAGATGATTATGATAGAAAAATGAAAACAAACGTTTCCTTTTGTTCCAGAATGCAACCAAAAGGATCCCTGTCACAAAGTTCTCCTGCAGTGGTCGGCCGTCAGGGTACTACGCTGACATGGACACAGGATGCCAGGTATATACCAATAATTCATTTTCAAACATGGCGGATTTCAGATCACCAATCAACAGTAGGCAAGCATGGTGATTGCGCCTAAACCTCTTTACTGTATGATAAAGTTTGTTTATATGTTCGAGCTAATCTCATAAATTACATTTTTGTAATAGATAGCCACATTCAACAGGAAGGTTATAGGCTATTTTTCATCCCGAAATTCTTATGGTAACGAGCACAACGCGGGTAAAACGCGGGGCGCTGCTAGTCATACATAAGTATCGTGATATATGAGAGATTTCATGTAAAAGTGTGCTTGCAGGCTTTCGATGGCTAATACAACATAGGTATCACAAATCAAAGTACGTACGTACTCATAAGTACAAGGAATAATACCTTCAGCGTTGATAAGAAGCATTTCTACCTATTACTTACACGCCAATACACATTAATTACGATACCAACGTGTAAGTCCTGCTTCCCTACAAAGAATCTTCATCAACAATAGCTACTTACTGATTATCTAACGTAATTGGATATAGTAATTACATAGCCACTAGTTAGCGGAATTAATTGACAATTAATCTTCAACTGTGTATAATTTTTAAGTTTATTTTATACAAATATTGGGTTAAAACGTTTAATTTTATTATCATTTTAATATTGCTGCCTATGAAAAATCATTGGATCGGCTTTCATAATCATAACGAAATCATATTTTATTAAATCACTTTTTAAAAGTTATTCGGTCGGAATTTTGGTATTGTTCAAATTGCGTCAAATAGAACACAATTTAAAAGAACTTTTTCCAGACAAGATTTGAATTTGGAAGGAAAAACCTTCTTCATCCTGTGAGTTATATTATAACTTTTGAGCATCCAATCAAAAGATTCTGTTTTTTGACAACACATAATAATAAACTGAACATCAGCATCAATAATAATATAACAGCATCACTTGATAACAATAAAATTACGACCAGATGCGCCCACCCTACTCAAGGAGAGGCTTGTTTCCATGTAGGGCAACAAACAGACAGAGGTGTTCGTTGTGCAATATTTGACTCATTCATATTGATTTTTGTCACTACAACGCGTGAACAATATGTCTTGTCGTGTTTGTTTGTAAGTACAAGATAAAAAAGGCGTGTTATTTCAATTGAAGTACGTATTAAACAATAAAATTGAATAGTCTGATTTAGACTTTTGCGATTAGAACACATTATTTGAAGAAAGGACCTTAGTGATTTTAGATCAGTGCCTTACATCGGTTTCGAAATCTAAAAGTAGGGACGTTTTAATTAATTTAATTTGACAAGCCCGTTGTCACAAAGGCAGTGAGAGCGCTTACTGAGTCGGGGGTTGCGGGTTCGATTCCCGCCCGGAGTCAACAATATGTGCAGACATAGTTGTTGGCGACGACGTCTGGGTGTCAATAATTATATATTCTTATAAAGTATTTGTGTATGTATAAGTAGTAGTATCAGTGAATTAGATTCCATAACACAAGCTTAGAGCTTAGTTTGGGTCTAATTAACCGTGTGTGAATTTGTCCGGGGGATATACATTTATATTTAACTAGCAGCGCCCCGCGGTTTTACCCGCGTTGTGCCCGTTCCCGTGGGAATTCGGGATAAAATGTAGCCTATAGCCTTTCTCGATAAATAGACTATCTAACAGTGAAAGAATTATTCAAATCGGTTCAGTAGTTTCTGAGATTAGCGCGTTTAAACAAACGAACAAACAAACAAACAAAACAAACTCTTCAGCTTTATAATATTAGTATAGATTGATGAAGGTCAAAGTCACCATGTGATTTATTTCACAAACTTTATAGAGTTTTTCGTAGATAGTGTCTATGTAGCCCGTGATTGCAGTACAATATTATGAATGATTAATTCTCTTTGGTGTGCTTTAGGAGTTTAATGAATAAGGAATTGTTTTCCAGTTGTATTTGTTTACACTTATATGGTGTTTCTCATTCTCCTTGGTCGTGTCAAGATCGTTATACTAAGTACTCTGTTTTTGGAAATGAACTTGGGCTTGCAAGGGCTTTTCTGGTCAACCACGATCTTTCCTTGTAGGGTTTGACAGTTTGTTTTGACATAGACAAAAAGTATGGACATAGAATTTATTAGTTTTTCAGCTATTCATTGTGTATGGAAATGGCAAATTGTCTCATTCATAGAATGACTATGGATTTGAAGGGAGAAAAAAAAATTTACCTAGTTTTGGATATCTGTTTTAAAACAATCAATTTCTGGGAATGACCCAGATGGATTGAAATTCTCTTAACTAATGAATCAGAATCATCGTCCTGACTGTACTGATAATGTTGAAAGAGATAAGTAAGAGACTCAGTTCATTAAAAATATCGGTACATTTATATCACCCATTGCCCAGCAGTGGGACATTACGAGTTCTTTGCTTGACTATGCCAATCACAAAATTTTCTCCCTACAGAATCACCTTACCAAATTCGTCCCCCAAAAGTTACCAAACGCTATTTCTAATACAAACCTAGTTGAAAGGTGGCAAAGGTTCTCCGATGCGCAGGCGCAGGCACGTGATCTCGTTCACTCAGGAATGTGGCTCGTATAGGTCAGGGTTGGCTGGGCGCGACCCGCGGTAGCTGATAGATGCTATTGTTTAATTATGAAGGGGATACAATCAGATGTTACGTTGAAGAAGTGGAAAGATTTCCTAGCTGGTGCTGTCTTTTTTTGGTTCTGGTTAAGAAGAAACACACACGATGTAAGTTTAGGAGGTTAACCAATAAAACGTTATAAAGTATCAATCCAAATTATAATTTGGCATATTTTACGTAATAAGTATCGTTTTTGAGCATAATAGTTTTAACGTATTACTACGGGTTTTTTCGCGGCACATAAGGTTGTTTTATTAGTCAAAACACTAACTTTGATTTCCCGACGTTTTTGTAACTTACTAAAACAACCTTCTGTGCCGCGAAAAATCCCGTAGTAATACGTTTATAATGAGTAAAATTCGCAAAGTTTGAAAAATACATAATACATAGTTATATTTGTTCTGATTCCGGACAATAAAGAAAGCGTTTAATTTCGTTACCTAGTAAATTACGTTATATCCTATACCAAATTGTAGTGTCAACTCTACATATAGTGTTAGTTTGTTTGTTTTTTTTCTAATCCTAGGAATAATTTGCCTATTTGATTGTCTGAGTCGTGTCAAACAATCACAATAATAACAGACTCTTTAAACGTAGACATAACACAACTATGTATGATTTTATAATAGTATTTTAACCTGTAATTACGTATTGACATTTAAGTCTTATTAACCAATGTCGAAAACATTAAGTTAAAATGAATCGGTCATTAAAATAAGGTAATTCCTCACGACCCCTCTACGAGTATCCAATGTTTCGAAATTTCTTTTGATATGCCGATGAGTATTAAGAAAAATAGGTATTACTTAGCGAAAGCTTTTTTGATTTTATAACAAACTAGCAGTGCCCGCGGTTTCACCCGCGTTTAGCCCGTTCCCGTGGGAATTTCAGGATTTCATACACATAAACCTTCCTCTTGAATCACTCTATCTATTTAAAAAAACCGCATCAAAATCGGTTGCGTAGTGATAAAGATCTAAGCATACATAGGGACAGACAGCGGAAAGCGACGTTGTTTTATACTATGTAGTGACTTGAACTCTTTATAAATATGTTATGTAAGAAATGTTAACTCGATTTATTGATAAGTACCTATAAATATTTAGTGATGTTTAAATTATTTACGCCTGTACTCAGAAGCGTCAATAGCTTCCTTTAGTAGAGTGCCTTAAGCATCTAGAATTGAAAAAGCTCGGAATCCAATTACTGTCAACGAATTATTATGAGACCTGTTGGATTGTATTGTTGATAAGGTATATTAAAATGTTTACCAATTAAAAATCGTTGCTTTTTATTTAATAATAAAATAAATAAATTAAGGCATATAATATAAGACATTACGAGCTTAACTAAGTAATGTAGTGTCAAAATCGTGTTATAAATACATTTCTATCATATAATATTAAAAAGTAATAGTATGAAACAATAAATAAGTGTAACAAAAAAAAGTTTATAAAAAATATTTATTTAGTTCGCCTCTCATACATGCTTAAAAATGATTAAACTTCAATTATTCCGTTTTCGTCACTTTCTTCTACTTCACTTATTTTTAAGACAGGAGATGCATTAAAACAACTATCACCATTGCACTGTGAGCACGCTGAAGTGCAGTATAAGCCACTTTTTCGACATCCGCAAGCATTACCACATCCTTTTTTACAATTACAAAATAGCATTTTAAGTAAATTATCTGGAGCTGGCGATTGTTTCATCAGTATTGGTTCAAGTTTATCAGAAACGTACCTCCAACCCCAATCTTCAACAGAAATAACCTAACCATATCTGCACTTGTAAATATACTCTTTTCAAATGTTCAAACGCTGCATCAGACGTAGGTGGTAGAGATGCCAATTGAACACCCGTTTTTTTGGCTGTGCCCTTTAGAAAAGAATTAAACCTCAATATATTCAAATCTTTAACTTCTTTGGGAGCACTGTATAATTCCAAAATAAGAAAATTAAGAAAAACAAAAAAGCAACGAAAAAAAATTGGTAAACTTTTTAGTAATTTATGTATAAAACATAATGCAGAAGGTCTCACATTAATACATTGACAGTAATTGGAGTCCGAGGTCAAACTCCCCAAGCACTCTACTACTTAGTAGAGATTTTATGAGTGGTTTTGACATAATAATGTACGAAAATTACGTCAATTATTAATTCTCGATTTATAATGGACGCTTTAGCCTGCGACAGTTAGTTTCAATAGAATACCTAGGTAGGTATACTTGGGTATACTTGGAAGATAAGTATCTACTTAGGTCATCATTAATAGATTTAGTGATTTTACCTGCAAGCTATTTTAGTCGGTGAGAGCTTGCAAGCAATGTGACATCAATGATACTCGAGTCCTTAACCGCAATATAGACATAGTGCGGATGCGGGTCGCGTGACATTGTAATCCTTGTTTTATAAAAGGCCTGCAGCGGGCCCGCAAAGGCACTATGTATTGTGTGTCTTGTGCTTTACTCCGACACTTTAAGTTCGACACTTTAAGAGCTGACTGAGAGACAAGACAGAGAGATAGAACAGAGAATTAGCCATCGCCACCTTAGTTTCTTTTCAATTCGACCCACCTGCTGTTTCCGTAAATATCACTACTAGATATTCATCCATTGACCTAGCCTCGTGACTGCAGTCACGATCTAATACAATTTTAATACTTTTGCTATTAACGAAGACAGAAGATTCGTTCTGTCAATTAAATCTGAATAAAAACTTGTTATTCGTTTCTTTGCATTTATTTATTGATGTGTTATAAATATCTTGTATCATAATTTAATTCTGTTTGAATATTTTTATGACAACTTTTAATAAATGGACAATATAAAGATTATTTTAATAAAAATTATACCTTTATGTATTCCGCGATGTTTTTCAGATTTTGAAAAATAATGTCTATAACATTTTTACTATTCTCAGTACTTCAGATCGCTTTTTTCAATCTAGCTTCATCATATTTGAAAACGACAATAAAATCAACATTCTTTTCAAATTCATATTTATTTATTTGCCATAATGTACCTTAATACATCACACCCTGTTATTACTGGAAATTAAAATAAAAAACTTAAAAATTAATATTATTACTTTTTCATATATCACAGTCATGTCATACATCACTCATTAGTTGTTCATTAGTCCATTAGCCACAATATTAATCAATCATTTCTTCATAAAGTCAAATCAATAGTTAGGTTACTGTCATGTCCCTGGTCAGCTGGGTAAAGGCCTCATCTCACCGAAGAAATCAATACAGTGAAGGGAATTACCGAAGAAATCAGTACAGTGAAGGGAAGGGAAGGGAGGTGTAATCACCACACGTGCATACTGCAAGGTGATTTCAAACACGAACCATCTTTAAAAAGAGAAATGCCATATTACCAGGCCTCAAATGCATCTTAGTAGAGATTTAATGAGTTATTTTGACTTGTAATGTGTGAATAATTACGAAAATTAGTTAAGTATCGATTTAATGGATGGAGCGGTTAGTGATTACAATGAAATATATTCCACAACACAGCAACATATAACGCAACAAAGTTCCCATATCAAGTACATTTTCCCATAAACCGATATATTCATATAAAAGTTCTCATCGTTGTTCATCTGTCTGTCGTTCCACTGAACCAGTTACTCTTCACCTTGAACTATTGGGTTTACGTAATCGTGTGTTAGGGTCGGCAGTTTGTCATGAGCGGAGCGATTTGTTTAAATAGTGACTTTTACAAGCCAAAATCTTCAGAATTAATAGTGAATGAGAATGTGAATTGTACTGATATTCGGTTTAAACGAGATTATTCTGGAAGGATGCACTGCCCAAACGAAATGTAAATGTTTAATGAGGCTTTTTGAAATCCCATAGCAGTGCTACAATCGCTGTGATTAACTTAGATCATATATTCGTCATTTAATCGAACCTCATAACAATTGTGATAAAAGTTATATCTACCAATAACATTAAACAACTTGTTAATTAATATTTCAGCGTCTTCTATACAAAATAGTACGAGCCCAAAAAATCGCTCCGCTTATCACCTTAAACACAGTCTAAAAGTATCTTTAATGAAAGCGAGAGTGAACTTGCACTTTCTTTACAATATTTTTATGATTCGTTAATCGTTTTTATTTTATAACTTCCTCTATTTTACACAAATCGAGTGTGAAATTGAAAAGACAGGATTATTCTATAAAGTGCCATTTATTTTTATTATTTTTATGAAGAGGTCAAAATTAAATGCCTTTTATCTTTTTGTTTTATTTGAGTTGACCTCTTCGTAACATGTTTTATTTTAGTATCATTTAACAAATTTGATTCTTGAATACCTTAAGCATGTTTTTCAGGTTTACTAAACGTTGATCTCTTCGTTCTTGAACATAGGTATCAATTTGGCATATCTAAGCTTACTTCTAGGTACCTATAGCATTTTTTGTAAGATGCTCTTTAAGTAGATGCTAAATTTTATGAATTACAACGATTATTATTAAATTATAAGTATTGTCAAGGCTTTATAACGGCACATTCTCTACAGTTCACAGCTATCAAAAGCAATTATCGCGAGGTGACGCGGAGGCAGCGCTAAGAGATGTATCCTGAAATTGCTTGAGAGATGTCTCCTGAAGTTTCATTCACTTTTCCAATTTTCTACCAACTGGGTGCAGGTTTTCTACCTAACCTGGCTGGCAACACACTCACGTTTGATGTTGACCTACTCGTACGTGTAGATGCTAGATAAAATGCCGATTGCCGATATCATAATTTTGACTTCAACATATTGACGACTGCAACCAACTGCAGTAGACGACTGCAGTCTATCTACCTATTGTCAATGGCTGCATCTACTTTTACCATTAACTTGCCTGGCTAGTATAGAAGACATATATCTCTACTCTTCCCGAGAGATTTGGTAGAGAAAGTAATGTTACCATTAATATATTGCCTAATAATTCGACGTTGCAACATCGGATTCATTCATTCAATTCAACTGTTCATTCCACTTACTCTGTTATGATTGGCTGGATATTGTATGACAGTGACATGTTTGACACATTTTTAATGTTTTAGTATTCACTTGAGAGTAATGAGAAATTTGTCTAAAAATAGTCTTCAGTGATATGCTAGCCGGGCTGGTCACTAGTGTAGCTATGCACACTAGTGGCACTTTACGTATACTCACTTGAGACTTGGACATTGTTTCAAGTTAAAACTTTTAACTACTACCAGAAATACAAGTAGCTATCATCAAAAATCTATTAAAACATACACGTATCATTTGCATATTTATACAATTGTACGTTTTTTGTGGTATTACATCTGTATCCGCATATATTGGACAAAAAATAATGTAAATTTAAACAATCTGGAAGCGTCTCGAGTATTGTGCGGATTGTCGTGACAATAGATGAGTATGTTATGTATGTATTTGGTAGGTAGCTATGTTTGAATAGTATTAATAGAATGTTATCATTCAGGCATATTACACTGATCGTCTATGTGAAATTGGTTTTTGATTTGTGAAGATACTAGCCGCGCCCGCGTTGCACCCGTTCCCGCGGGAATTTCGGGATAAAATGTATCCCATGTGTTATTCTGATGTATAACCTATATTACTGTAAAGTTTCATCTAAATCCGTCCAGTAGTTTTTTCGTCAAAGAGTTACAAACATACTTAAATCCATACATCCATCCTCACAAACCTTCGCATTTATAATATTATTAGGATTTAAGTGCGCACTGCTGCACCACTGCAGCAAATACAGGACGAATGAAAACGCCTAAATTAAAAGGGCTTTTGTCTTCTTCTATTCAATACTAGAACCATTAATTCAATACCTATACTGATAAGCCTTCGAAAACCTTACGTATGAGTATGTGATGGCGATAGTTTTTTCAATCCTTCTGTCGTGACTAGTCGGTTGCCCCGGCGTTACTCGAGGAATGAGGAAATCCTTGATGTTATAGTTCAATCAGTTCGATAATAAGCGTGACCGAGATGATCTGTCTATTCAATAAGCTATTGTTTTAAAGCCTTAATTTATTTTGTAGTTTCTAAAGGCCTTATTCGTAAACGCTTACTACCTAGCAGCATTTTAGCTATCAAATGGTTTGTCCCTTTCTGACATACGCTATTTTCCAAAGAGCAAAAGAGACAAAACACTCACTGACAGTGTTTTAGTTAGAGAGCGGTAATGAATATGGCAGTAAGTATTTGAAGTAGGTATGTGTTGTTATTGTATCGATATAACGTTACATAGTTATAAAAAATCTTATAAGGATCCGATGCAAAATGAGTTTTGATTTTGACGTTTTTATTTGTGTCAGGGGAACTGTAGACTTTCAGACGGTGTTTCATTTGTGGGATCTATGTCCGACTCGATGGCGGAAAGAGCTGGACGATATTAAAAAGGATTGGAAAGAGTTGGCCATAAAAGAGATAAATGGAAAGAATTGGGGGATACCTTTGCCCAGCAGTGGGACAACGAGGTTCCGTAAAACATCCTACGAATATTATAAATGCGAAATTTTGAGAGGATGGATGTTGTATGGATTTATAGCTGTTTGTTACTCTTTCACGAAAAAACTGCGTAGCGGATTTGGTTGAAACTTTACAGTAATATAGGTTATACATCAGAATAACACATGGGATACATTTTATCCCGAAATTCCCGCGGGAACAGGTACAACGTGGGTAACACCTCGGGATGCGGCTAATGTTCTTTCATAGATATCTACTTCGATAAAGTGAGGCTCAGGTAGACAGAAAAGACAGGTACGGTTCCTATTTCAACAGAAGAATAAATTCTAATACCTAAAATTACTTCCTATCAGTAACCCACACGAAACATCTAACCTGGGTACTTCACGTCCAATGCAGCGTAGAAAAAACTACAAACAACCAATTAGCTTTCAACTTCGTGCAGCAAACATTACACAAATTACGTTCAAACCTCTATTTATTAATAAATAATAGCAAATATACCTTAATGTGGGTAATTGATACAATCAGTAGAGCTTACATTTAACCACTTTTGGTAGAGTTGGTTTGGTAATCGCTTTTGTGTTAGAAGAGGAAGATATCAGTGAGGTTATGAGAAAATGTATATTTTTCTATGCCTTAATGTGGGCAATTGATACAATCAGTAGAGGTTGCATTTAACCACTTTTGGTAGTGTTAGTTAGACAAATAGCTTGTGTGTTAGAAGAGGAAGATATTATCAGAAGATATGTATTGATTTGTCCACCTACATATTTTTAATGGTATCTTTAGGGAAGGAGTAAGTGAGTAAGTTTGTGTAGGCTAGTGGCCATACCGTGGTCTCTGGAGGTTTTAGAACGCCTTAAGGCCTCTGACATGGTCTTTCGATTGAAACAACCGGGACCGACAATTTTACGGGCCTCCGAAGCTCGGTAGCGAGGGAAGGCATTAAGGGGCTGAACTTCCAAAATCATCTTAATCCATCTGTAAAAACATTTTCCCTAGATAATACCTCCCCTAAAACCATCCGTCACAGGCGCATGTTTACCAACCTTTAACGGTAGATTAAAGCTCCGTTAAGCAAGTGGCTAAGCCCCATTTCACAGTTACAACTGAACTCGATCAGTTGATCTTAATCCTAGTTCAAGAGCTAATCTGAAATGAACACTTCACTACATTCACTTAAACCAAGTTCAGTTGACCATGGTTTGAGATAGACTCGATGAATTTTGCCCTAAGTGACCAATTCTCGGTTCAACTGAGTGTACTACCGCGGCCATGACAGATGTTAATCTAATGAAGCTTCCTTCATAGGTCAAAGCTTTTGTAACAAATTGTTTTTAAATTAATACCTAAGTAAGAAGGGAATAAGCACCCAATTAGGTTTATTAAATTTATATAAACATTGGAAGGACGATATTGTCTCCTTCGACAGCGAGTGGTGGGAGACCGCGAAGAACAGGGAGAGTTGGAAGCGTTTGCGTTAAGGAAATATTCGGACATATAATCGGACAAATTAAATTATATTTTTGAGTCGTTGTTACCGTTGTTATATAAGTACCTTAATTTTTTGGACAATTTATAAAATCTTAGCTTCATTGAATGAAAGCATTATTATCCCAACTCTCAAGACTCCTTTGTGGGATGTGCCGAGCCATAACATACGTACTTGTAACCCTAAGCATTGTATTAAAGATGCTCACGGACATATTTTATTGCAATTAGCTAGTTCTGTAAGTTGACAAAGTGGCAGTAAGAGCGCTTACTGTGTCGGGGGTTGCGGGTTCGATTCCCGCCCGGAGTCAACAATATGTGCAGACACAGTTGTTGGCGACGACGTTTAGGTGTCAACTTTAAAAGTATCACTTAGATATATTCCATAATACAAGCTTAGATCTCAGTTTGGATTTAAATAATCGTGTGCGAATTTGTCCATGTACCTACCTATATAAAAATATACTCTGACTTACATCCATAAAGGCATGAACTAGCCACCACATTAAACTCGTGCTCCTCAATTTCAGGTATACCACATGTGCGACGGCATCGGGCGCCAGTTCAGCTACTCCTGCCCCAACACGACCCTGTTCCAGCAACGGATGCTGGTCTGCGATCACTGGTACATGGTGAACTGTTCCATGTCTGAACAGGCTTACAGCGCTAACCTGCTCATTGGTAAGCATTTATTACTTGACTAGAAGGACAGAGGGGTTAAGATGCATACCAGAGAAAATATCTCATATCTTTTGTGTATTTCCTTCATAAATAGAGCGAGGAAGATGTCTTTAGAAAAAGAGAAAAACGAACACATAACTTTGTCTTGGCTTGTATCTGAGTTCTGCAGAGAAAATTTTGCCCAGCAGTGGGATACATCAGGCTTATAATATCCATGTAAATCTGAAATAATAATGCCGGTATACCTACCACTATTCTTAGACTATTCTACTAGTATTTTATCATCAGAATCTTGAACAATATTCATAATCAGTGTTGTTAGAGTCAAAACTTTGAATTAAATTAAACATTATGTTCCTAATTTGTTATTTACTTGGCGGCCATTAATGCATCAGCGCACGCGCCGTAGCAATGAATATATTAATCCTTAATTATCTGAATCATCTTGTTTTCTTAACGTGACTTCTAACTTAATTAATAAAAGATTTTATTTGTTAAGAAAAATATCAGTTTAGTTTTGGATTTTCCAGTATAGATTACGTAAAATTACTATGTTTTTTCGACTTGCAATATATATTTCATTTTGTCAGCAGGTACCTATAAGGGTACGAAATGATTGTAATGATTGTAATGATCTGATATAATAAAGACATTTTGAATTTGAATTTGAATTTGATACCGTTCGTAATTTATGTTTTCATAAATGAAGTCGTAAAGTAAAAATTAAAAAATAACCCGCAGAGTTGCCCATTCTTCTCTGCTGATGTCCTTCCGAATGAGTGGTACGTTCAAAAGAGCCTTTTTGGTTCCAAAACTGAATAAAAATATTTGACTTTGACTTTTATTGAACCAAAAAGATAGTGAAAGGTATCACCTTAGGTTATTTCAACTTTACTTATCGAATATTTTTTCATATTTCAGGGCAAAGGGACAAGCCTTTTGTGACTGAGGAAGAAATGGGCCAGAGGACTCCAAGACCAGACATCCTGTCCGTACCACCGAACAGCCAGTTCATCGATGGACTGAAAGAGGCTGAATCTAAGGTATAACGTAAGCAAGCTATAAATTGTTATCTTACTTTCTAAAACAAACTTAAAATCCTAATAGGATTTATACGCGATCTTACCCGCGTTGTACCCATTTCCATGAGAATTCGGGGATAAAATGTATCCCATTATAATTTGATATATCACTGCAAAGTTTTATCCAACTCCATGCCAAGCTCACTTGAATCATTCTGTCGATAACATTATCGTATTTCAATTTCCAGTTCACGATCCACCCCGGTAACAGCATCGTAGGAATAGCAGACTCTCTATCAAGCAAAGACAACAACGGTCTTGATAGCGCCAAGCACAACTTCCGACCTCCCACCAAATGGTCTACGAAGAAATCTGCAGTAGAAGTTGAAGACAATATTGCAGGTTCAGCTTCGGAAAGACCTCAAGTAATTATCACTACTGAACAAGCTCCGTTAAATTCAAAGGTAACTCCACCATCAAGAGTCCTAGTGCCTCCAAACACGCCAGCAACCACAGAAAACGATGATGAAGAAGTCGAAATTGACGTCAGAATGGACAAAGAAAATGAGGATTCAGTAGTCCTCTTCATCAAACGATTCGATCCCACCCTCCCGGACTCTATCAAAACCTCCATGACTTTGCCAGAAATCATTGATATCAATAAACAATTGCCAGAAGGACAGATCAGTTCAGAAGATGATAGAACGCCAAAGAAAAATAGAGATTTCGGTAACAATGCTAATAAAGTAGAAAGTGTTGGCAAAGGAGTTGAACAGAATAGGAACGTCAATTTGAATGAAAAACCTATAACAACAACGACAGAAACAAATAATGGTGTACCTCCTTTGGATGTGGTACTCGTTCCTCCCAAGAGAGACTACTCAGATCCACCGAGCACAACAGTAGGACCTCCAATCTACTACGAATGGAAATGGGCCGTGCCAGCATTCGATTTGGAACCTCCAAAAACAGGCAATGATTCCTACGTGAACATAACAGAACCTCAAACCCAAGGGAAAAGTCCTTTTAGAACTGTGACTAGACCAACTCGTCTATCTGATGAAGATAGTACTCCAGAACCAAAGAGCGTAGCGTATAATTCCAGTTCTTACTTCGTGCCTGATTACCTGTTTCCTTTAGATAAGCCGCATCCAGGGTATGAAGAGAAAGATGCTCAAACCTCTTTTCAAGTGAAACTTAATGACAGATCGGGTAGAAGCAGTTTTGGGGAGAATCCAGATTGTCCACATTGTCACCCAGCGTATTTAAGCCCAGGATCGTGTGAACCGTGCATTAAACGGTAACATTAAAAAATAATAGAAAATAGAGTGTCGACATTAGTTCAGCCAGTTAGGATGTAAAAAATAGATGTTATAAAGGCCATAATTTTATATAAAATGTAATTTAATTATGTAGAAAATAGTTATCCATGGCTCTAAAATGTTAATCTCTACCCTATCGCATTAGATTCAAGGGTAAAAAAATTCGTCTCAATGCTACACAAGTACAAATGTTTCAAATGCTTGAAAGCAAATATCATAAATGTTTGTTACTTACAACGTACCATTATGTTAGTACCAATGTAATTTTCTTATAACTAGTAATAAATTAATTTAATTTTTATTTGTACCTTTATCTAATGAAAAGAAGCTATTGTTTTAAATTACTAACTAAAACTATAATCATACCAAGGAAGATAATAAAAAAGTACCTACATGACGTCTAATAACCATAGATTAATTAATCTGTTTTTTCGTTATTCTGCCGCTGTAATTTAAATGCTTAAGTTTTTTATTTATGACTACGTTTATAATGATGTACAAAATAAAGTTAATATAACTATTATAATATAAAATGTCGTTTTATTTGAGTTTGGTATGCATGGTGTATTCATGTACAAAGGGTCACACAACAGGTACTAAGAGTTAGGTGTGACCAAACTACTAGTTATGATGAAAAAAATACTTCAGGAAGGAATGTAATTGATGTGTAGTAGTGTGTAGCACAACTTTTAAGCGAAAAATCGACTTCAAACTGATGAAAATTGTTTGCTTTATAGATTGGTTAAAAATGAAATGGGACATTTGTAAGCTCTAACTATCGTAAAGAAATTTTTGAAAACTTCACATTAACGCCGAGTGGCAATAAATGTCCTCAAAAAGGTAATACCTACATTTAAGAATGAATTATTATTAAGATCTATTTTTGAAGTCGGTTAAAATTATAAGGATACAAGCGCCATCTATGAAAATCGTGATTAAACAATAATTCCAAGTTACCTTTAATTGGCGAAAGATGTCGCTGTCACTAATTTTCGCTGTCATAGATGTAATTTTATTGAATTTTATTGAATTGTCTATGGTTTACTGTCAAAATTTGACATACATAGCATAGACAACAAAACCTGGCGTTTATAGTGATGTCCGACCGAAAACATTTGTAAGACGTACGACGACAGCAGGGACGACTTTGAGGAAAATCGTGCATCAGGGCAAAAATGTCGCTCTTAAAATTAAAAATCTTACATATTATCTAAAATTGCGTTATATACCTATTATATAAAATTCATTCTTTCAAACTCCAATTAAATTACTTTACGATTACAATTAAAGTAGGATAATCTATTCTACAGCTATAGGAATTATAATAAAGCTGAAGATTTTGATTTTGATTTTTAATTTGTTTGCGTATGCTAAAATTGAAACTACCAATCATTTACATAATATCATAAATTCTACATATTATATGCCGGGAAATTAAAACGGAAATGGGACCATCGCGGTTAGGGGTCCGTTCACACAGACCGGCTCGGAGAGCATCGGCGCGCATTTTTCTTTTCACACAGACCGGATCGTATGCGCTTGGAGTTGGTCGGAGCGGAGCCGCCAACTATTTCACATAGACCGGCTGGAAGCGACCTGAAAGCGGATGCGCTCGGAGCCGGTTGGATGCGCTCGCAGCCGGTCGGAATCGCTCGCAGCCGGTCGGATACGCTCGCAGCCGGTCGGATGCGCTCGCAGCCGGTCGGATGCGCTCGGAGCCGTTCGGATGTGCTCGGAGCCGGATGGGTACACTACAAAGGCAGTACCAGTCTTCCGATCCAGCACGCAATCGGAGCCGATCGGCTGCGCGAGCGAGAAAGAGCACGCAATCGGAGCCGATCGGTTGCGCGAGCGAGAAAGAGCACGCAATCGGAACCGATCGGCTGTGCGAGCGTTAAAGAGCATGCAATCGGAGCCGATCGGCTGCGCGAGCAAGAAAGAGCACGCAATCGGAACCGATCGGCTGTGCGAGCATTAAAGAGCATGCGATCGGAGCCGGTAAGCTCCTCTTATTATTTCACACCAAGCGCCTTCAAGCATTCTTAATCACAAAAGCAGTGCACATGCAAAAATAAACCTTAATACAAATACTAAAAACTCTGTTTTCAACGTGACAAGAATCTGCTCTCCTCTCCGAGCCGGTCTGTGTGAACGGACCCTAAAACGGCGGGCGCTGCTAGTGTTTTTATCACTTAACGTATTATCGTAGGCACAATCTCA
Source organism: Cyclophora albipunctata (assembly GCA_963082685.1). NCBI lineage: Eukaryota > Metazoa > Arthropoda > Insecta > Lepidoptera > Geometridae > Cyclophora > Cyclophora albipunctata. The sequence continues at coordinate 1,620,036 of OY720122.1, forward strand.
CTCGATCGATACTTGCCCATCCCTTCATCCCTATCACGTTAGTGCAATGCAAAAAAAAAAACATAACATGGCGTAAATGGCGTTTGTCGCTTAGCTAGCGAATATTATTTATTCAATCAGCGTAGTACAATAAATTAGTTGGGTGATATTTTAATCGAACGTGGCTTATTATCACGATCACTGCCCTTTTAGAAGTAAATACACGGTTCAATCAACTACTTAATAAAATATAAGTCAATGAAGTGAATAACCTTCATTATGAGCAAGTCAAATGCTTTGGCTGGCTTGATTGGTAATTATGGTGATTCTGACGATGAATCTGATGATGGAGCGAAGCCTAGTGCTAGTGCAGTGTACAGTGCATCAGGGTATGAGACGGGGCCTACTCCCGCGACGATACACCCAGCGCCTATACCGCATTGCCGTAAGTACAATATTGATGCAGTATTTTTCAGTTTTTGTTGAATGTTTTACTTATGATTACTAGAAATTATCGTAAATATAGCTATTAAATTATTAAACAGTACCAATTGTGACGCTGAAACTAGAATTATTGTTCTAATTCTTTAAGGATTATTCTATTAATGAGAATGGTGCTTCGCCATTAATAATTTACAAGGAGTATTTACATTCCAAAATAAATTTTCGTATTGTTTATGGTATCTTCCAGTGTGGTCAGCATGTTATGATGAAAGCAGCGGCTTCACATACTACTGGAACCAGCAGACTAATGCGGTGACATGGGAAGCTCCGCCCGAGTATCTACTCGCTTTGAAGCTGGCGCAGCAACAACTGACCGCATCAGGTATGCATTGATAAGGTCTTAAGTTTTTAATTTGTGCTACAATTATTGTATAAAACAGTTGATTCAGTTAATGTTGTAATAAGTCCTAGATTAATGTTGTCTTCAATCTACATACTAATAATTCGACAAGCCCGTTGGCACAGTGGCAGTGAGAGCACTTACTGTGTCGGGGGTTGCGGGTTCGATTCCCGCCCGGAGTCAACAATATGTGCAGACATAGTTGTTGGCGATGATGTCTGGGTGTCAATTATATATTCAAAAGTATTTGTGTATGTATAAGTAATAGTATCAGTGAATTAGATTCCATAACACAAGCTTAGAGCTTACTTTGGGTCTAATTAACCGTGAGTGAATTTGTCCGGGTATATTTATTTATTTATAAATTTAATTCAAACACAATATTTTTCAATATTTTAAGAAGAAAACCATTTAAAGTAGGAAAGTAAGCTAGTCACACAATTTTGATGAATATTATGTGTAAAGTGTAATGATATTAATGTGAAGTTATCTACTTTCTAAAATGAGACTCACAATATAAATGAGAACACTGAAATAGATTGCTTTAAATTACTTTGCTTGAATAAAATTAAACCTATTTTAAATGTTGTATAATAAAACTTCTTTCTATATTATTCAAGGGTCTTCCGAAGTATCAGCCGAAGAATGGCAGCTATATCAACAAGCTTTAGCTGAGAAACAGAATTCTAAAGTTATATCAAAGCCGCCTGCACCAAATAAGACGGTGAAGAAAATTGAAAAGCCGACAAATAGCAAGAATAATAAGCATGGCAAGAAGAGAGGACGTGACGAGGAAGACGTTGAGTGAGTTTTACATCTTAATCAATAATCATCATTCATTTGTTGGGTTTAAGGATACCGAAAAGCTCCAACTCGAGCTTTGGCAATTAACCTTTTCAAAAGGAATGAATGAATATATGAATGAGCTTTGCGTCTTCATTTGTTAGTTTTAAAGCGACCTAAAAGTTCCAATTATAGGTTTGGCCACTAATCTATTCAAAAGGAATGAATGAATGGCTTTGCATTTCTACCTGTTGTTAATGAAGCATGGTATGCTATGCTTGCTATGATATTCAAATATCATAATAGGATTATCATGAAGAAGAAGAAGAAGATAGGATAGCAATATTAAACATAGTGATAGTGGTCTACTACTTTTTTGTAACATAAAGTGACAAAAGAAAGTCACCGCTAACAAAGTTTTCTTCACCGATTATATTCTAGAACATAATTCTATCTTGAGATACTTTTTCTAAAGTTGATCTTGAATAACCAGTTTTTCTTATCACATTTAATTAATGAATTACAAATAAAATATATTCTATTTGTTAATACATTTAACATTTGTTTTGAGAATTGCAAATTAAATATTTTGAATTTTAATTTGAATGTTTTGAATTTAAACTTTTTACAATCATCAGATAAAGATATTTTAGAATTAATAATTTATATAAATAAATAAAATAAATAAATATACCTGGACAAATTCACACACTGTTAATTAGACCCAAAGTAAGCTCTAAGCTTGTGTTATGGAATCTAATTAACTGATACTACTACTTATACATACACAAATACTATATAAGAATATATAACTTATATTGGTCTATCTGGAAAATATTTTTGAGTCTGATATAATTATATTACTGAAATTTCAAAAACACTAATTGAGAAATAAATGAGAAACTATATTACTTACATTCTTCTATTGCTATAATATAACCAGTATCATACTTCTTCAGACATTAAATTGTTAGTTAATTTAGTTAGGTCTCTAGACATTCGAACAACTCTGACACTAAGTGTGACACCCACTTACTCTATCCAACCAATTGGTTACAGAAAAATCGAGCTCATCACATCCTACCACAACTCGGACTCAGAATCAAATGACGAGGCTGAATCACCGACCAAGATACCCAAACTACCCCCACAGGTACCACCGAAGACCCCTAAACCAACCCCCAAGAAAGCCAAGACAAAGCCGATTGAATACGGCCCAGCGCTACCACCAAACCAGAACTACACACAGCCTATCGGACCAGAAATGCCTCCAGAATTGAATACTAAAGTTAATAAAGACAAAGTCAATGGTGCAGATGAGGTAAGAATATTTAAAAATCTTCTCTACCAATAGACAATAGGTATTCTTTATCTCCCTAGACTAATCTATATATGTATATAAAATTCAAAGTCCTGACTGACTGACTGACTGATAATCAACGCACAGCCTCAACCATTACACCTAGAAACATGAAATTTGGCAGGAAGGTTCTTCAAGTGACGTAAGTGCACACTAAGAAAGGATTTTCGAAAATTCCTACGGGAACGGGCTCAACGCGGGCAAAGCCGCGGGGCGCTGCTAGTAATATTATAAAGAGGTAAAATTTCTAAGTTTGTTTGTATGTTCTAATCTCAGGAATTATCAGTACGATTTGAATAATTATAATATTTTTTTAATAGATAGCCGCATTCGACGCGTAGGTTATAGGCTAATTTTCATTTTAATATTCCCACGGGAATGGGCACAACGCGGGAAAAACCGCGGGGCGCTGCTTGTTTGAATATAATCAACCAAAAGTGATCTGTTCAATAACAGACGTATTCAAATATATAATACAGCAAGAGGGTGTATCATAAGATTACCCAATGGTAAATCTTACGATACACCCTCTTGCTGTATGGTTGTGTAATGGTGAAGAATGAAGCATAGTTTAATACCCTTTGCTAACTTAAATATTTTCACATTAATTAAGTCCATTAAATATTTTACTAAGTTTTGACCCCAAATAGGCTCTTTTGAATGATTCAAGTAAAATCACCACACTTTTCTTATTATCTTGTATTAAAATGTTGTTTACGTTTAGCACTAATGATGACAAATACTTACTGATTGCGCAATATTAAATACGTCTATTTTATTGGGAATTTTCCACTGATTTCTCTCAAACTCCTGACATGTTTCACGGCCCGGTCCCAATACCGATGTTCATCGATAGCTGATCAAAGTATGTCATTAACTATGTAAATAAATGTAAAGTGCCGTCATGACATTTATTTACATAGAGAAAATGTCATTCACTTGATCTGCTATTTTATTACTGGGTGAAGTCGGTGATTGGGATCAGCCATAAGTAAAACATGCCACTAGTCCTGTTAAATTAATAAGTTTCCAATGAAATTGTTTGTTATTTTCTTCAATAATGATGGCTAAGTTTTCAATCTGAAGTGCTAACATTCTAAAGAAATAATTTTCCTCAAATATGTTAGTGGCTTTGTGTTAATAGTTGATGTTTTAAGTTACAGAATAAGAAGCCTACAAAAGTAGAAAATGAAGATGAAAATGCTCTCCTCAAAAGGCTCAAGGATAAAGCGAAATTACTAGAAAAACTCGGTGGAGAATTGCCTTCAGGGTTAGAGAAAATAATTGGCGAAGATTCACAATCAGGCACCTCATCTCCCGCCAAAACAATTGACGAAATAAAACCCTCGGACATCGATGATCTTCTAGAAGAAATAGAAAAAACAGAATTACCCAAAGCAAAGAACAAAAAATTAGACATTTTCGATGAAGACTCAAAGTGTAGTGCAGACAGTGTCAAAAACTCTCCTCTTAGCGGTATAGCAACGCCAGAAACAAAACCTCTTTTCCCAAGCGCTAAAAATATCGAACCTCTTCCAAGCACTTCAAATATAGAACAAGAAAAAGAACAATTAGTTCAAGAGAAAAAAGGTACCAACTTGTACCTTTCAGATCCTAACGAACAAATAGAAAAGACGAACAGGAAACGCCTTCGAATTTCGAATTCAGTGTTGCCAGAGAGAAAAATAGAAGTGCCATCTTATACTACGAAATATTCCCAACATATCGATGGATTTACCGGTGAAAGAACAGGGTTAGGCTTTAGCCAAACTGATCAAGACGATAAAGGAGAAAGTGTAAAGAAGACTATTAGCTATGGTAACGGTTTGACGTTTACTAAAGGGGAGGTTTTGAATGAGGAAAAAGAGGAAGAAACTGATGACTTAGATCTGTTTGAAGCTAAACTGAAACATCTGAGTGAGTTACAGCCGATAACCATCACTCCGATACAGAAGCTATTGATACAGTTGGAGGTAAGAATACTTACACAATTTTTATACCACAAAATGTATAGCTAAATTTAACAGGCAGGTGCTGTTTACCCGTCATTTCCCCCCGGTCATTTATTTATTAAATGCTTTTTTTTCGGCCAGACGCTGTGCGCGGGAGTCCGTGCGGGCGGCGTCTCCCTGTGCTACTGGCGCTCGTGGGGCGAAGCCCTAACGAAGCTGGAGGCCGCCGCCGCGCCCGCCGGGTGGATAGCTGCCTTCGACAGGTACACACAGACCCTCAGATATACTACACATTATTATATGGAACATAATACGACCCCAACCTTACTATGTTGCTGAACTGATTGAGCGATGTCGATCGACGGCAGCAATCGATGGTCGAATGTCGATCGAATCGATAGTCGAATTTCAATGAAACCGAATGGTCGAATATCCATTGAATCTATAGTGAATAGTCAATCGAATCGATGGTCGAATTTCGATTGAATTGATTGTCGAATGTCAATTGAATTGATGTCAACTATTTTTCGAATTGATGTTCGAATGTCGTTCGAATCGATGGTGAAAAGTCGTTAATCGAATCAAAATATATGGGTGTGGTACAAACTTAATGAACCTTATTTTTAAGACCGTTGATCGATGCTGTCATTCGTCGACCGATCGGTGTCGTTGATCGACGATCGATCGACTGGTGAAGTAACCTTTTTTCCTAGTGTCGATATTGATATTAATTATCTAGAGTCCACTTTAAGTTTCACAACTTTAACATCTTTGTGTCAGTTATAAGATCATGTTTCGGCAATTAACTGATGACTTAGCTTAACATGGTCTTATTATTGACACAAGGACCTTGTTTTGTAAATTTTATTTACAAAACATGCTCTGCATACTTAAGTAATCCACGATTTAATTTTGATTTGTTCATGCTCTGGAGAAATACATTTGACTAGACTATAACTGGGCCAATAAACATTAGAATCCTATAATTTTGTAAATAGTGACATATTTATAATCATTTATGACACAAGCCGTAATACGTCACGTTTTTACAAATTTGTAGATTTTATCTTTACTATAGCTTTGAATGATATCATCTTACATTTTTCATAATCAATCAATTCTTATCTCGAAAGTATGAACAGATCTGCCGACTGGTTTACGGTGCTCTTACAATTATAACTAGGAGAGCATTATTTTTTATTATTACATTACTTTGAGAATCGTATTAGCGCCGTAGCAACAACTTCGGCGCAATGAATTCTCATTTATTGTATTAAACACAGTCGCTGTAATTACTGTGATTTATCACAGCTTTATTTATCATATTTTTGTTACCTTTGCGCACTTGACGGTCTATCGCGTGGTATATATTTACCATTAAAGTACTAATCGCATGTAATCGAATAAAAAACTTTCATTTATCGAGTCAAGTGCGCGAATCGAATGAAATTAAAATCGATGGAAATCGCGTCGACCGGTAATCTCGATCAAACCCCGCGATGGCGCTGTCAAATGGGCATCGGTTTATTTTATCCTTGTGACGTAAGTAAATACATTTTTGTACATAAAATACTACATAATATTTTGTAAACTTTTGTATAACGTTTTAAAGTGGTATTTTTGTATGTAACTTTTGTATGTTGTTGTTAGACATGTCAAACGGGGTAATTGTGTAATGGTGCTGTAATTATAAGTTTTAAATATGCTAGTTGAGACGGAACAAACAGACATAGACAAAGTAGGTACTTGAAAAAAAACTTTTTCATCTTATCTATTATATTGAAAAAAGTTTTGCCCCATACCGATAAAATTGCCCCAATTGATTTAGCACTCAATTACTTACTAATATATACTGTCACTAAGTTTGTTTACTGTTTGTGTAAGCTCTGTTGAAAGCTTCTATTTCCTTAAGTAATTTACTTACATAATATTATGCACTTTCGCTTTTGTACCTTTGTTTGAAATTATTATGAATCTTTGAATCAATCTGTGATACAACTGTGATATTTAATAACTAAGAAATAAAGTTAACTTTTCAATGAACGAGTTTTCTTGCTCAGAACCCTATTAAAACCATATTGTAAAATTAGCATTAAGCTGTGAAGATGGCGCCAACACAAGAAAGAAAACTGCGCAAGGAATTTGGTAAGAAATGAATTAATTGATTAATTTCCTTTTAAAATTCATGATTTTACACTTTGATCTTTTCCAGAATGGTTTCCTGTAGTCGCTTTTAACCGACTGCGTTCGAGATGACGATACAAAAGATGTATTACGTGTTTGTATGTAATACATGCAGGAAAGGGTTTAAGTATACATTTTTGATTGGTTTTTATGTCATAGTTAAGTGGTTTTGGTTCGATGATGTTTCGGAAGTGGGGTGGAGGAATTTGGCATTTATGCGTGTGTGTTACGGTCGATAATGGTAAATCAATTTGGACAATTGTTTGAACCACCATCTATAAAGATAAAATTAGTATTGTCACTTTGGGATACATATTTTTAAAAGCATTTAAAAATAGTTTAGTGTTAAAATTTTTCACAATAACGTTAATGACTTTTGATATTTGCATAGTTAAAATTACTGCAAATATCTTGTCTCTATTTTTCGTACACCATTTTATCAAACACTGTTATCAATACTTGCATACATCATCGAAAAACAAAGTATCATCAACTTTTTGATAAAAGTAGTAACAATTTTGATAAAAGTAGTGTTCGACCGAAAATTTGACTTTGTTTTCGGCCAAAAAAATCAAGTTTCGGTCTTTAGTGTTGCCAGCTCCATTTTTTCTCCACCCCTCTCCCACCAATCAATATCAAAGCCTACCTCCCTCTAGTCTCTACGTTTATTTGTACGTGTCTCATTTGTGCGCGCAGGTCCGAAGGCCGCTACAAGTATGTCCGCGAATCGGATCGCTTCGAGCAATGGGAGTTCCCGGTCGTGGACACCGATATGGACATCTGTAACACACCGCCGCATACGGAAATTGAGGTATGATTGTACTTATTCATTCATTCAATCATTCATTCAATCAATCATTCATTCAATCTTTCATTCAACCATTCAATCATTCATTCAATCATTCATTCAACCATTCATTCATTCATTCATTCAATCATTCATTCAATCATACATTCTACCATTCATTCATTCATTCAATCATACATTCTATCATTCATTCAATCATTCATTCATTCAATCATTCATTCAATCATTCATCAGTCAGATATTGTGATAATACAGTCCGGCAAGTATAACTTGGCGCGGATGTGCGCCACTGTGTTCAATACGAATGTACTTTTATAACTGCTTCTCTTGTACCACTTTTTATCACTTTAGGCATGATGATAGCACAGTAGTAAGCAAAATATTCGCAACGATGTTTACTATGAACTCGGAAGTGTCCAAGTGAATTTTCAAGATGGCCGTTTTAGTTCCTCAAATCGCCACCGCCAACTTATACTTGCCGGACTGTACCAAGCTTGGGATTTTGTTTATTAATTTAAACTTTGAAATGATTGTTGTTTATGATATTCAGCATAGATTTTTATTTGCATAGGCTTGAGCATTCTAGGTATTTTGTCCATCCAAATAACGACCTGAAAAAATTAAAATACACTAACTTTTTCTATCTATAGATTCAAATAGGTCCATTCGTTTAGCAGCTACGATATCACAGACAGACAAATATAGACATCTCATACTACAAAACCCCTCCAATGTATTTACTGGTGATTTGACACACTCTAAGTTAACCGTACGTTATCATTTAATTATGAGTGTAGTAATAACGTATAGTGCGCGGTGTCGCAGAGCGCGAGCCCGGCGCGCGCGCCGCCGCCGCCCGCGTGGAGCGACCCGCCGCCGCCCGGCACCGACCCGCCGCCCGCGCCCGCGCAGGTAACACTACCCCAAATACAAAACGAAACAACTATTAGCTTGCGATGTCCACTGACCTCTATTACTTACACTGGACTGGCTGTTACCATACAAATGACAGCTAATTTTGTGTGGCAATTTGAAGCGCCCCTGCGAGTGTCCCGAGAACTAATTCTGACGTTCACTGCAAGCAAATAGGGGGTACCACAGTCGACTTAAGACATCACTAATTTTAGTTCCATGGACATTCGTATCTGCCGACCGTGGCCTACAGCGCCAAAATGGCGACACTCAAATAGGCACAAAATTATTATGACAGCAGCCTGTCCAGTGTAAATAATAGAGGTCAGTGGTGATGTCCCACTGCTGAGCAAAGGCATCTTATCTCACCGAAGATGTCAGTACAGAGTATTAGTATTCTCACTATCTCATATGTTGTAATTTTTTTTCCTAAATGACCCTATAGAGAACTTGTCCTGAAAGACTCAACAGATGGCGTTAGGATACTACTTAGTTATTTTCTCAGATTTGGTGAGATTGTACCTGTATAATATTAGTATAGAATACCGAACGTTATTAAACACTGGATAAGTACTTGCGTTTAGAATCCAATCTATTTACATTCACAAATAATAAAACCAGTTTCTTATCAGTTATTTTCCATCACCAGGAACCTAAACAAGAGATAGGTGACGAGCTGCTATCGTTCTACAACGATATCGCCGAAATAGACAAGCATTCGAACCCTCCCACTGTTTCAAATTCACCGGAAAGAAAACCACAGCCGGATATAGTGAGCGCGCCGGTGTGGAGGGACAAAGAGAGAGACAAGGACAGAGACAGAGAGAGGGAGAGGGAAAGAGAACGGGAGAAGGAAAAGGATAGGATTGCTAGGAAGAAGAGTAAGGTTGGTATTCGGTGTTTATTGTTACAGTGCTTAGTAACAATTACCGCTTTTTTCATAAACACTCCATAACAAAAACACTGTTATAAAGTGTTTTGTCTCTTTTGCACTTTGGAAAATAGCATATGTCGGAAAGGGACAAACCATTTGATATCTAAAATGCTGTTTATAAGCGTGTATGAATCAGGGCCTCAGTTGTTACTTAGTAACAGTTTACCACTTATTTTTTATTTCCCAACGTTGCAAATTTCACCTCTCGTTGAGATAACTAAGTTGTTTATTTGCATTAAAAATTACTAGCAGCGCCCCGCGGTTTTACCCGCGTTGTGCCCGTTCCCGTGGGGATTTCGGGAATTTTTTTACATAAAAACCTTCCTCTTGAATCACTCTACCTATTACAAAAAACCGCATCAAAATCCGTTGCGTAATTTTAAAAATTTAAGCATACAGACAAACAGACAAACAAACAGACAAAAATAGCGACTTAGTTTTATTCTATGTAGTGAAGCTAAATTAAAATCGGTCTGACTGTGTAGCAGTATAATAAAAGACAGCGTTTTCCCACTTGGAAAAGGATGTCAGATTAAGGGTGCCTGTACATTGAAACGGAGCGAGGCTGCGGAGCGGAGAAACGGAAATATTAACCCATAGGATTGCACATGTAGCGGCTGCATTTGTACATGCAGCAAAATGGTTGCCCGCACCCCGCGGTTAAAACGCGGGTAAAACCGCGGGGCGCTGCTAGTTTATGTATAAATCCTAGTATTTCCAGTGTTTTTCTATAATACTAATTTACGTTTTTTTTTCCAGTTAAAAATATCATCGGGAATGGGTCTTAAACACAAAACGGTTTCGACTATGGTCGCTAAATGGCAACAAGTAGCCGACGAAATCAACTCCGATTGACAATACAATTTAGTTCTTATGTGTAATGTAATAAAGTTTAATTTAATTTGTAATTAAATGAAGTATACTAGCAACACTGTAGTCAGTCCGTGCTATTTATTGTGAATAGTTTTCTATTTTATTTATAATAAATGTAAGTATTTAAGAATGGTTGTTTTATTATATTTATTACTTTTTGTTATATTGTAACAAACCTATTTTGATTTTGGTATAAAAAGTATAGCCTAACTATCCTACTAATATTATAAACTAGCAGCGCCCCGCGGTTTTACCCGCGTTGTGCCCGTTCCCGTGGGAATTTCGGGAATTTTTTTACATAAAAACCTTCCTCTTGAATCACTCTACCTATTACAAAAAACCGCATCAAAATCCGTTGCGTAATTTTAAAGATTTAAGCATACAGACAAACACGAAAAAGAGACGACTTTATTTTATACTATGTAGTGATGCGGAAGTATGTGAGAATGTATGTTTGTTACTCTTTCACGATAAAACTACTGGACGAATTTCGATACAGTAACATAGATTATACATTAGAATAACCCATGAGATACATTTTATACCGAAATTCCCGCGGGAACGGGTACAACGCGGGTAACACCGCGGGGCGCTATTTTACTGTAAAGTTTCATCCAAATCCGTCCGGTAGATTTTTCGTGAAAGAGTAACAAACATACATAACATCCATCCTCACAAACGTTCGCATTTATAAAGCCACGTATTCACTGAGCAACAATTGTTTATAAACTCTGTTTCTGAAACAAATGATTTTGTATCAGAAACATATCATTTTGTTTCTGTAAACACTACGTGTTTATCGGATGTTTCGGTGCTCCCCACTTGCGGCGGAGAACACAGAAACAAATCAGTTGCGCAACAGGTGTATGCGAGTGTGGACACGTCTTACATTTGTTTATAAACATGGCTGTAGTGTGGGACGACGAAACTATCTTTAAATTGATAGAACTGTTTGAGAAAAAACGAATATTATGGGATTGCTCGATGGACTTATGCAAAAAAATGTAGGCACCACATAACAACACACCTCGGGCGACATGACCTAAGCAACTGACTGTGTGGACGGCAGAGTTTCCGAAACATTGTTCCTGGAAACATTTACGTGATGTTTCAGAAACTGTGTATCCGAAACATTGTTGCTCAGTGAATACATGGCTTAATAGTAGGATATCTCAAACTTATAACAACTTTATTTTTAAGCCGGCACTTAAAAATAAACATGAACAAGTATTAAATTAATCCAAAATTCAATTCAGCCGACACCTAAACAGATTTATAATTTTGTGAACAACTTATTAGCTAAGGTATAATTTGGCGTTGCTCTGATGAGGTGTCTTGTTTTCATAAGGTGTCTGTGATTACACTCATTTGTCTTATTGGCTTGAAGTAGGTGTAATGAGAAAATTAACCTTTAAGACGAGACCCTTATATTTAGCACGGTTCTGTATAAATTAAATATATTATACAAGGTGTTCACGGTAATTCAACATGGTATGTTTTTGCTTAGACTCTAAGCAAAAACATACCATGTTGAATTACCTTGTCTCTAAGCCTTAGAGAAACATTATTTGCAATAATTTTAAAAACATCACGGTCTTTTGCAATGCATTGATATATTTTTAACACGACATTTCAACGGAACGCGTACAACGCGGGTAAAACCGCGGGGCGCTGTTAGTTTACAATATTTAGGTACTTTCACTTCGTGTTGCTTTGCTGTCGAACACCGTGTATATCCCTAATTTTTTTCCAGTACTTATTATTTTTACCAATATCTAGCGAAGAGGTTTCTTTATCTATGGTACCAACATACCTGTAACAAAAACGCTATACTTACCTGTTTATACTGTAGATAATCTTGTTACGATTTAAGTAAAAAAAATGTGAATTTATCTTCAATCTACTTCATACATATTCATTGGAAATATTACCTTTAATGCCATTACTTTCTTGAAAATTTATCTCTTTTTTGTGCATAAAACGCAAAACCTTTCATCTCTCAATCAGCATTTCTTAGATATATAAAAAAACAAATACCCGGCCGTCCTTTATCAACCTTTCGCAAAAAATACATTCATATCATCGGGATCAACCAACAAAACCTATCGATATTCTTTGTGGGTCTCAGCGCGATTCCCCCGAGAACCATGGTTTTATTAACTTTTCTACAGGGACGTATCTAGGAGAAAATATTAATGATTTTTGTTATGGCAGTTTGGTAGTAGCTGTTAAGTCGTTTTTTCCACCGCCGACCCACCTTCACACTGAACATTCACACTAATGTTAAGGTGGGGAAATTCGTTTCCCGACCTGAAAATTGTGCAAGTATCGTACCCGCCTTAACACCAGTGTTACGGATGGCGACTCTGTCACACTAGTGTGAAGGTTTGGATGTTAATATACCTACTTAATTGGAAAAATTCCCCCGTAATGTTAACCGATAACTATGGGACTAGTAAAAAAAAAAAATAACCCTAACCTACCGAATAGTAAGAAAATTGTTTCCTGTTTCATTTATAAATTATCAATCTTAACACTGATGTGAAAAATCACTCACCTTAACACTAAACTTAGAAAGTTTAATAGTATGAAGGTTGGGAAACGAATTTCCCCACTTTAACACTGGTGTGAGTGTTCAGTGTGAAGGTGGGTCTTTTGCTGTTTTTTCAACTAACTACAAAAGCTAAAAGAGAAGTTCAGTATCTATTGTATCCTCTATGTGAGGATTGCCACGGAGTGGAGGACGTAACACATATCTTGCTGGAATGCGGCCGGAACTCTGGCCTGAGAGTGAGGTTGTTTGGAGGTCCAGCCACCTCTATAATGGACAAATAAACTGCTGGTTATCAGAGTGCCTCTCAGACAGTGCTATTAAATTGTACTAATTTATAGCATTGTCTGGGTAGACTATAGACAAGTAACCATGAGGCTGACATGACCAACCAGGGTGGTAGAAGCCTTAATAAAAAATAGAAAAAAAAGTATCTATTGACTTTTTTAGTATCCTACTGCAGGCATTAAAATGTGTGCCTGTGTGCATCGTAGTTCCTAAACGTTGTTTGTTTGATAGGTAATTTAATGGGGATTATCGGGATACATTTTAATATTCGGACTGGCTGGCGATATCGATGACCCTAAACAGTTCACATAACTTCTGACGACCATTTTATTTTGTTGCAACAATTGGTAGCGCCCGCGTTGTTCCCGCGGCAATTTCAGAAGAAAAAATCACAATACAAAAATAATTAAACAAATCCGACTGTTAGTTTCTGAGATTAACGCGTTCAACCTAACAAAAAACAACTTCAGATTTGTATATTTGTATAGCGTATCACTACATAGTATAAAACAAAGCCGCTTTCCACTGTCTGTCTGTCCCTATGAATGCTTAGATCTTTAAAACTATGCAACGGATTTTGATCCAGTTTTTTAAATAGGTAGAGTGATTCAAGAGGAAGGTTTATAAGTATACAATATTCCGAAATTCCAACGGGAACGGGCACAACGCGGGTAAAACTGTGGGGCGCTGCTAGTATGCATAAAAACATACTGAATAAACCGTTTTTAAATATCCTCAGTCCTACCCAATAAGGCTAGTACCAAAATGCGAGCCAGCAGTTAGTTTGCAAAAGTAGGTTAGTAGAATTGTAAGTAAAACAGTGTGATCATACAATGTAATAAATGTCGGTCGCAGGTGTGTTGCCCTGTTTCATGTTTGACAAATAGGTGCGACAGCACTGGTTACCAAGTCGGTACAATGAAATGTATGGGCAAATATACAGTCGATAGCTGACTGATAGGTAGGTTCCGTTCATAAAGGGTTAATAACTGCATTTTAACCATCAAATGGTTTTTCCCTTTATGACCTACGCTATTTTCCGAAGAGACAGTTTGTTAATAAATATGAATTATGAATTCAGTAAATACTGAAGCGCTACGGATGCTGATCTTTGATTTAGAATAAATAAATGTGTTCCCTCCGAAACAAACTCCATAAAAGTTGATGCCACTTCATATCAATCTCATAGCAATGAACACCACAATAATTACCAGCCAATCCCTTATTTAATGTTCTCAATAGAAACAGCTGTAATCTACATAAAGGTTTATGTGTCAATACCTCCTATTTACGGTTGGGTAAACAATAAAATAGCCAATAAACCCAGATTTCCGCGCGACGATACTCGCACGTCTGTTTATTGCTGTTTAATATATTTCGTTTGTTATTCAATCTGTTCGAATGGGTTATTAAAACAAGTTAGATTTGATTGTTTTCCTTAGTGTAGCGCCACATCTGCGGAACGTACGGCGCCGAACCTTCCGCTCTATGACACAGTCGAAATTACGCCGCGTACTGATGTGTCATAGATAACTTGAAATACACTACGAGCGTATTTAGCGGAAGGTTCGGCGCCGTACGTTCCGCAGATGTGGCCCTACACTTACATGTTATTTGCACTTTATGGAGTTATTAAATCGTGACGGAAAACAGCTCTACACGTACTGTACTTGCTAAGATATATCTTTAAAAACACAATTAATTTAATTTTTGATATCATGGGTTTAACAATATTTAGGTGTTAGTTATGATGCTTGAACGCACATATCTTTGGAACTAACAGTCAGATTTGAACAAATATCTTATTGCATATGATAGCAACAGAATAAGACAACACGATCTCACTTATCCCACGGTAATGGGTACAATACCATTGAATCGAGGGTCCTGGAGCTGAAGAGTTTGTCTGAACGCGATAATCTCAGAAACGACCAATCCGATTCGAATTATAAGCCACATTCAACGGGAAGGTTATAGGCTATTTTTCATCCCGAAATTCCTACGAGAACGATTACAATGCAGGTAAAACCGCGGGGCGTTGCTAGTGTATAATATAACTATTTTATTAGAAACCACATTACTTAAAATTATTGAAACATAATGATACACAAAGCACTATTAATTTTGTTACCATCATTTTCGTTCAGCAATTTTCAAATCCCTCGATAAAATAATAATATCGATCCAATAATGAAATGTCGAGTCCACAAATATCGTACACGAGTAATACCTACCTCGCGGCACATTGCGAACCAATTTTATTGTTTCGTGCGGCATTCATTGCCTGCCGAACGTAAATCGCACGTAAATTCGCGTGAAATTGTAGTATATAAATGTATCGATGCTGCGTTATGCTATAGTTGTTAATCAGATCGTATTGTCACATTTTAATTATTTTTAGATCGCTGTCTTGTGTCTAAGGCCGTATACAGAAAGAAAGCTGGAAACTTATAAGCGCTTACCGGCGCTTGACAGCGCTGGTAATCCGCGCAGAAAAATATATGAACGCGCGCCGATAAGCACTGAACGGTGCCGACAAGTTCCGACAAGCTTCAACACGCGCTGGTCAGCGCTGGGCGCTGCCATTTAAAATTCTAACAAAACCAAATCATGGTCCGATGAGTCTGACATTTTGCTTGGTCTGCTTTCCTTTGTGTATAACGGACCAGCGCTGTCAAGCGCCGGTAAGCGCTTATAAGTTCCCAGCTTTCTTTCTGTATATATGGACTATGGCACGTTTCAATGAAGCGGAACGAACTGTAGAGCTGAACTGTCCAATTACAGTGCATTACCCCATGGGCGGTGATTCGTGAATCGACAGTTCTATAGCAGCATTCTACAGCAGGAAAAAAAATCCTCCACCGGGGCCATACTACGTTGTTACGCTACGTTTGACGTGATTGATGGACACCAACATCACTATGTAAAGTTGCTATACGTTCGATTATCACTTACATCTTCTTCTTCATCGAGTGGATGGCCAACCTGACCAATCCTGGTGTCAGAGTTATTGAGCCGCCAAAGGCCTCTGACATGGCTCAAGTAACGACTACTATCCGTAGAAAGTAACTGGGACCGACGGCTTAACGTGCCCTCCGAAGCACGGAATCATCTTACTTTTCGAGCAATCAGGTGATTCAGCCTGCAATGCCTTAACCAAACTGAGGAAAGTCTCACAAAGAGATTTTTGTGAGGTATCCCCACCGGGAATCGAACCCGGAATCTCCGGGTCGTGAGCCGGGCGCTCAAACCACAAGACC
Organism: Cyclophora albipunctata; assembly: GCA_963082685.1. Taxonomy (NCBI): domain Eukaryota; kingdom Metazoa; phylum Arthropoda; class Insecta; order Lepidoptera; family Geometridae; genus Cyclophora; species Cyclophora albipunctata. The sequence continues at coordinate 1,636,764 of OY720122.1, forward strand.
ACGGAGGCTTATCACTTACATAAGTACTTACTGCGTAAATAACTTAGTGCTTACCGATTAGATAGTAGTAGTATCTAGATGAGTATAGTTGGTGCGTTGGTGGAATGGCACATTTGTTTTGTTGGTACAATCTCTAACAAAACAAGGGTGTTAGATACAATGTCGAAAAAAAGCCAGTGAAATTAAAATTTGGGTCATTTTGACTATTTGACACACACGTAGTACTTACTCTAGCGATACAAAAACTTATCCTCACTCTTCTATGGATGGTTCTTCCTATAATTTGTTATCCTTTGCGGGCTTCCAAACAAATGAACCAATTAGCTTACAGACTCTTTGTACAAAGAATAATCCTCTTAGCTCCAATACCAATTAAAATAATCTGCGTATTTGTTATGTAAGTTGTCGTAAGTAATGAGTTGTGTTTCCGGTGGAATTGTAGAAGAATTACTATGCGTTATTATTTTTTCTGCGGTTACTTTATTAGATATGGTTTCAATGACTTCTACCCGCTAACTACAGCATAAAGGCGGGTTGCTTCAGCTTACACTTACGTACCAGCAACCGTTAACACTAAATGGCAGTCTCAACGGACCGAATATAAAAAAATTAAAAATCGTGGTTTTCTACTGGTAGCCCGAATAACTTTAATAGGCTGTCATTTAAGTTATGAAACAACGCTTAGTATTTAACACACATTTAATAGCGTAAGTAACATGCGTTCATTAAAAGTTAACGAACGTATGTTACTGTAGATATTAACCTTTTAAATCTTACTGCTAGTTAAAGGTTTCTCACATTTTAGATCATCTTCTTCTAATATATAAAATCTCGTGTCACGGGGTGCGTGGTTGAACTCCTCCGAAATGGCTTGACCGATTCTCACGAAATTTTGAGTGCATATCGGGTAGGTCTGAGAATCGGACAACATCTATTTTTCATCCCGAAATTCCCGCGGGAACGGGTACAACGCGAGTGAAACCGCGGGGCGCAGCTAGTTCTTATATATAATAAAGTCCTTATTGCTATAATATAATGTGTATCACAGAAACAATCCCATTGATCTTTGATATACCTATTCCTACTAATCTAACGCTATAGTGTTAAACTTTGCTAAACCGTTCGCTGTAAGGATAATCATTCACTGAAATACCCGGTTCAAATCAACCCGTATAGGGTTGAAAGGATAATCAAATGAATAGGTACGAACTACGAAGTATAGTCGTGACTCTGTGATTCAATTTTACGGGTAGATGGAAACGGAGAGTTAGTCGGCGTCAAAAATAACACTTCGATAACTTCAAGTATTGGTTCAAGTAATCGGTAAACTTAGATGATAGCTTGCTGATAGTTTAAGCAAAGGTCAAATAAGATTGTTAGATTTCTGCTCTCTTGGGTGGGAATTTTAGTTGGTTTTCGTTTTTTCAATGGAATACGTGACGTAGGTATTTTCAGAAGGACTAGACTCCTTTCAACTCATGATGCTGAATAGTTTTAAGTTTGTTATGCCTTATGCCTATATTAACGCCTCGGTGGTCTAGTGGTATGTGCACTCGCGTGCCAAGACTGAGGTCCCGGGTTCAATTCCCAGGTCGAGCGAAAACATGTTTCCTACTTTTCAAACATAGCTCGGGTTTGAGATCACCAACCCGCATTAGGCAAGCGTGGTGATTACACCTTAAACCTCCTCACTGTACTGATATCTTCAGTGAGACGAGAGGCCTTTGCCCAACAGTGGGACTTACAGGCTAATACTTTATAGCCTTATGAATAAACTCTCTATAACTAAGACACTATTATAAAATGTTTTGTCTCTATTAGTCTTAGGAAAATAGCCGGATGTCGGAAAGGGACAAACCATTTGTTAGCTAAAATGCTGTTATTAGTAAGACCCTTATCCGTTTTTAAATAAGTAATTACCTATGTATTCAATGTACGTAACATTTACACAATAGTTTTTTATTTGTTTGTTAGTTACTCGGGATAATCTCTAGAATTACCATTTAATAGAAAGGCTTTTGCGGGGACCGATACATGCGGGTAAAACCACGGAGCGCTGTGAGTATTAAGATAACACTTGATGGGATAAGAATCTTTCTTTAATCGGTCATTACGTGCTAGCCTGAAAATAAAAGAATCTTTTCTTAGCAACCATGCCATCGATTTTAGTGACGATAAAAACGGCATTTATGCATTTACTAGCAGCGCCCCGCGGCTTTGCCCGCGTTGAGCCCGTTCCCGTAGGAATTTTCGAATATCCTTTCTCAGTGTGCACTTACGTCACTTGAAGAACCCTTCTGCCAAATTTCATGTTTCTAGGTGTAGCGGTTGAGGCTGTGCGTTGATTATCAGTCAGTCAGTCAGGACTTTGAATTTTATATATATAGATAAAATAAGCTTGGTACGCCCGTGAATGGGAAAAAATACCGGATTAAATGTTGTAAAATAACACCCTTGCTATGCTAGTTTTGGTAACGTTGCATGCCATAGTTATAGTAGAAAAGCACCCTAAAGTTAGTTCGTGTAGGTCGGAGGCCAATCCTGACATCGGAGTTTTTAGACCGCTTCAAGGCCTCCGAAGTAGTTTGACGATTGAAACAACCGGGACCGACAATTTAACGTGCCTTCAAAGCACGGCAACGCTCAGATAGAAATGTTACTATCAACCACACATCCAAGTAGACGCCGAGCTGTACGTTGCTTAACCATAACAATGAGTTTACTTCGTTTAGATAAACTTCGCCACGAGCGTAACCAATGTGGGTTAAAGGAAAATTCCGAAAAAAACACTCACTGATATTGACTGATATTTTGTCTACAGTTACTAAAACGACAAAGAATTGTTTATCAACATTGTTATACGCGTGGGTCGGTATCCCATTACCCCATGGAGCCGGTAAAGGTTAATCCAGAATGTAGGCGACCAAATTTATGTTGTTGAAAGGAAAAACTATAAATAAATTCGATGACAGGCGGTTTTTAAACTTGTTTTTGTAGTCTTTCGAAGAATTTAATCGTATCGGAAATATACTGTGTTGATTGCTTTGTTTCTTGAGTTTAAGCAAACAAAACAATGTTAAATTGTAAATTGTACACAGACAAAACTGTAAATTAATTGCGAAGTGTATTCGTTACCATAATTTGTAGTAAATTCTATTTTAATTCATTTATGTACCGTTGAACGTGAGTGGGTAAAAAAACATGATGAAAATAAACAAAACTATTTTTCAGATCATAATATATCCCAGATCATAAGATATTTAAGATCAAATTCTCTTTTACTTAATAACATGCTGTCAAACGCAATAATGTAGCAGATATAAAAATGAATTTTCACGCAACAGAGAACATTGTATTAAACTAACAGCGCCCCGCAGTTTTACCCGCGTTGTGCCTGTTCCCGTGGGAATTTCGGAATGTTTTATACATATAAACCTTTCTATTGAATCACTCTATCTATTGAAAAAAACCGCGTCAAAATCTGTTGCGTAGTTTTAAAGCTCTAAGCTTACATAGGTACAGACAGACAGCGACTTTGTTTTATACTATGTAGTGATGAGTTCTAAGTGATTGACGGTATTGAACGTTCAATTATATTTATATTATAATAATAGATACTTCGCGAGCCGATCTGAATGCAGTCGTCTCATAAATTATTCACCAAACGACTTTAGTTAATGTCTGCTTAATGCGACCATCACCTAACCTACTTACTGTACATTCAGTTATGACATTAAATTCATTATTACGAAGACTTTTATTAACGTCGTATTTTAAAGTCGAGTTATTAGTGGCGTACTTCGACTAAGCGATTGCTCATTGCGATTTTAAGCAACTTGCAGCTTGGATACTTGGATGGGTGGTCGATAGTGGCATTTCTATGTACCGTGTTTCGGAGGGTACGTAAAATTGTCGGTCCCGGTTGTTTCATCGATAGACCGTGTCAGAGGCCTTTTGGCGGTCTAAAAACTCCGCCTCCAGGGTTGGCCACTAACCTAAACGAACTTACTTTAGTATCGGTCCTTTTTGACTTCGATTTTTTAATCAACATTATTAATGGAAAAGAGTAGATATTAAAAGAGAAACTATAAAAGTGAATAAAAAAGAATGACGTCGCGTCTAAGTACTTCACCGATAAAAATATTCGAACGCCATTATATATCTCGTATCTATTAATTGTAGGGTGGCTACGTAGCACTGTAGCAACCCGTAGTGCCAGTCCAACTACGCGACGCCACCGCTACGGACGTCTACGGTATTCGTAGCCGCTAGGAACACTCCGAAAATGACGAACTATTGAATATCCGGAACAAAAAAATACCGTTACTTCTGAATAACGTTAAAATTATTTTTAAAAGTGCTAATTTAAATATAAAATTTTAGTTTTGTGGTGTTTTAGAACTCTTTAGTGAACTAACAGACTTATAATATCGATTTTGATTGCGTTAATGTGAGTTCAATGCATTGTAAGTATATTAGTGATATTATTTATACATTAGATGTAATTTGTATTACTTAGGGTGCGTTTATATATTACGACGTTATTATCTTTTCATAGTTCATTTTCATGTTATATATTAGCTAAAAGGCGTAGTTTTTAACTACAGCTGATAAAAATTCAGATCTTACCCTTATTTTGTATTATTATAACTATGAATAAGGTGTTAGAATTTTATTTCTATAATATTTTTATTTCTATGTTTATCCGTCACAGTTCAAAAAAATAGTACAGCCGTGTGACAAACAGACTGTACTTTCGTCCATACTCAGAGACTTGAAATGCTTCCTTAGAAGAGATTTAATGAGTAATTTCTACACTAATATTATAAAGAGGAAAACTTTGTTTGTAATGAATAGGCTCAAAAACTAATGGACCGTTTTTAAAAATTCTTTCGCCATTCGAAAGCTATATTATCCACGAGTAACATAGGCTATTTTTCATCCCGAAATTCCCACAGGAATGGACACAACGCGGGTAAAACCGCGGGGCACAGCTAGTTAACATATAGTGTCGATTTAATGAACCTCTCTGAGTATAGCTTTAAGTACTTCGAACAGAATATATTTAGAACTATTTCGTAGAAACGGAACCCGAAATATTTTTGAAGTAATGATGCCTCATCGTCCTTATCGTACTATTCTGAATGATAACGGTTTTGTTCCTTCACTAACTTTCCTCAACAGCTTTTCAATATGGTTTTCATGTCGTTTAGAGTTTGGTTATGGAAAGTTTATATGTAGTGTTCATTATATTGAGGTTTAGTATGGTAGAGAATAGGTAATGAGGTAGTAGGCGGATATCATCGAAACTACCAGACTTCCTCTCATTCATTCCTTAATACCTTTGGATTAGGTAAGTGGCCAACCCTGGTTTCGGAGTTTTAGACCGCATAAAGGCCTCCGACATGGTCTGACGATTGTAACAACCAGGACTTAATGCTTAATGTGCCTTAAGACTTCTATGTTTTACTTTTATTTGAATAGTAGATAATTTGAAGCTTGACATTCGACTGATAAATGTCACAATAATTAGTTTTACTGATTCATAAACACGCTCTAACTAAAACACTGATAATGAGTGTTTTGTCTCTTTCACTGTTTTGAAAATAGCATAAGTTAGAAAGGGACAAACCATTTGATAGCTAAAATGCTGCTGGGTAGTAAGCGTTTACGAATAAGGCCTTTAGAGCATTAGTCTAAACGTAGTTACAATTCATAACGAGTTTTCTTTTACCAAAGAAACCAGTAGACTCCATGTATACTACATTTTCTTCAGGATAATTTAGTTACTCGAAGTGAAGCGAGGGCGGGTCCCTGGTTTGTTTAGCTCGCGATATTTATCAAATTCGACTAATGACCCCTTGACGCATAATGGAAGATATTGGTTGTTTGTGCCTTTACCTGTAATGTACTTGTATGTATGTGAGCGAGCGGTGTTTGATGTATGGGTAATATGGGTATGTATGGTAAAGATGTAAAATGCTCTGTAATAGTGATGTATTATTATGTATATATGGCGTCAATGTATAGATATGCTATATAATAGTGATGGGCTTTCAATAAGGGCCGTTTTAAAGACTTAGTACAATTTATTTCTTAATTTATGGCCCCCTCTTGCTTTAATTTTTTTTTTCGTTGATCTTCGTTGACTCTCAATTTCATTATTTTTTATTTTATTTATTTTTAATGTAACTCTGGTGAAAACTCTGGTTGTAAAAATGCTCAGGTACTTGGAATTTTTGATATTTTAAAATTTAGTTTTATATGTTTTACTAAAGATGAAAAGGTAATAAGATTATTTTTCAATAACATATTTACAACTGAACATTCTTTTCGTTTTAAAAACTTTTAGTTAACAGTATTATTTTGACATAAGATTTAGTTAGATTACATAAACGATTTGAGACTTAAACTTGAAACCAAACATTTGTTACCTTAACGTTTCGTTCGTGTCACAACAACTGAGGTAGTTAAGAGATAAATGTGTTTACATTGTGATAGTTTGGTTATTTATTTTGTTTGAAACTGTTCTACTTTTTGAACTAAACACCAAAAAAGTTGGAAACAGGTATGTTAATATTAAACCCAAAAGTAGTTACTTCGTTGTTTATTTTCTTTTTGAAACCTTACTAAAGTAGGCTCTTGTAGGTCTAAGTCTGTATCATTATAGGTTTCTGCACAGCCTCCGTGGTCTTGTGGTTTGAGCGCTCGGCTCACGATCCGGAGGTTCCGAGTTCGATTCCCGGTGGGGACAATATCTCACAAAAATATATTTGTGAGAGTGCCCTCAGTTTGGTTAGGGCATTGCAGGCTGAATCACCTGATTGCCCGAAAAGTAAGATGATTCCGTGCTTCGGAGGGCACGTTAAGTCGGTCCCGGTTACTTTCTACGGATAGTGGTCGTTACATGAGCCATGTTAGAGGCCTTTGGCGGATCAATAACTCTGACACCAGGATTGGTCAGGTTGATCCACTCGATGAAGAAGAAGAAGAAGTGAAGATGATTAGGAGTAGCGTTATCATTTCGTTACCTTTATGATTACTAATGATCTTAACCATATTCAAAAATGTGATATACTTCGTTCGATCCGGAAAAACATAAATATTGAGATATCTCTGAAAATTAATGCAAATTGGATGTTTTATATTCACAAAATATTATTAGAGTACTTTTCAGAATCTATTTTAGAACGAAAATTCAGCAATAAATTCATTATAAATTCTTCTTTATCAAGTACATAATATATCTTTTGTATAGACCGCTTTTTCCACCCATACATTTTTACACCTACAAGGAATACCGCTCGGGAGCACGGTATGTATCCGCGTAATGTTTGTTGCCAACCAATATTGATTTATCGTCTAAATATAGGTAAAGCTGTTATCTACCACCTTGATACTGATTATATCTACATGTACACTCAGAACAGAAGACTGGTCACCACTTTTTATTTATTCATTTATTTCGAGTAGGTTAATGGCCAACCCTGATGTCGGAGTTTTTAGACCGCCTATAGGCCTCCGAAATGGTCTAACGATTAAAACAACTGAGTCCTACTGCTTAACGTGCCTTCCGAAGCACGATAGTGCTCTGATAGAAAGGCCACCATTGGCCACCCATCCAAGTAAGGGCCGAGCTGCACGTTGCTTAACAATCGCAATGATCTAACATTGCTTAGTCAAACTACGCTACGAGCGCTACACTTTAAGTTAAATTATCTATATTATGTTCAACCATTAAGTAAGCAAGTTATAGTAGGTTAGTGGCCAACCCTGGTGTTGGAGTTTTGTCTTTTTTGTGATATGGTCTATCGATCGAAAACACCCGGTTCGACAATTTTACGTATCCTCCTAAGCACGGTAGCGCTCAGATAGAAAGCTTTGTTGGAACGAAGTTCCTTATCGCGCGTTGCGAAAGGGGGCTAGACGGAAAGAAAGGTAACGACACTTTGCGCACGCCAGAGAGAAACAGACAGAGAAACATGCGCGAGAGAGACAGACAGAGAAACTTGCGCACGCCAGAGAGAGACAGACAGAGAAACATGCGCGAAAGAGACAGACAGAGAAACATTTATCTATTATTATTTAACTATATTTTTAACTAGAATGAAGTAAATCATGTACCATAAGTTACGAATCAGGTGCCGCCCTCCGTTACTGAAAATTTCAGAACTTCAAAGACAAAGCTGTCATTATGACCAATACTAATTATATAAGGTACCTATTTTTAATATTGATTGGACTGGTCAATTACTCTCCCCCCCTCCCCCATTTTATCCATAATATATGTCACACCAATATCAAAACACTACCATAAACAAGACAATTATTATCACACCGTCGACCGCCAATCGTGTCGACTGTCAATACCCACCCCATACACAACACATGTTTTTTCTTTAGGCTGGTCGGCACGTGAACAGAATTAAGAGATTTGCCCTGTAATTACTGAACTAATGTTATACTTAGTTATCTTCACGCTAATGGAGTAAGTGCAAATACAATTAGGCAAGTACCACAGTTTTGTTGTGAGTTTTATTCAGTTAAGTGTTTGGTGAAAATGACGTGTGTACATTACAATGTACACACGTCATTTTCAGTACAGCAACCTTTTTCCTTATACCATTGATAGCAGCGCCCCGCGGTTTTACCTACGTTATGCCCGTTCCCGTCGAAATTTCGGGAATTTTTATACATATAAACCTTCTTGATGAACCACTCTATCTATTTAAAGAACCGCGTCAAAACCCGTTGCATTAGAAAAGATCTCAGCATGCATAGGGACAGACAGACAGACAGCGGAAAGCAACTTTGTTTTATAGTAGTGCAGATAAGATGATATATTTTTAGATACACTCTTGTTTTGATGTATTCTAAATCAAGTGATATTTTAGTCGTTGACGCAAAAAATATGAATTGGGCAGTTACATGTGTATTTACTTAAAAGGTTTGGTAAAAATGCTGTTCGAATGTAGGTAATATCTGTAAATAGATGGGCTATTATGTGAAGATAATTTTTTTTTGCTTTCGGTCAATTAGTGCGCAAATCAATATAGGTATAAGTTTAGTCTTTGAAGTTTCCAATATATAAGTGTCGTCTTCTTCTTCATCGAGTGGATAGTCAACCTGACCAATCCTGGTGTCAGTGTTATTGAGCCGCCAAAAGCCTCTGACATGGCTCATGTAACGACTACTATCCGAAGAAAGTAACCAGGACCGACGGCTTAACGTGCCGTGCCCTCCGAAGCACGGAATCATCTTACTTTTCGGGCAATCAGGTGATTCAGCCTGCAATGCCCTAACCAAACTGAGGACAGTCTCACAAAGTGATTTTTGTGAGATATCCCTACCGGGAATAGAACCCAGAACCTCCGGATCATGAGCCGGGCGCTCAAGCCACAAGACCACGGAAGCAGTTCTCATTGCCATAAAGAATTAGCCTATAATTGTAGGGCACCGCGATCTTACCCGCGTGGTACCCATTCCTTTAGAAAATTGCTCAAAAAGTAGTCACAAACCTCTCTCTTGAATTTTATCTGTATGTTGGTGAAAGCCGCATAAAAAACGATTTAAGACATACAGCTTTTCGAGACTTTCTTATAATATTATATGTATTGATGTACCATGTCGGCAGGCCGTAGACTTTACGCTCACTGAAGAAATTGGTACAGCGAGAAAGATAAAATGAGTATATAATGACTAGCAGCAACTCCCGGTTTTACTCGCGTTGTGCCCGTTCCCATGGCAACTTCTTTCTTTATTCTTTATTACTATAGATTGAAAGGTTTTTTCATCGATTCGAATTTTGAATCGAAACTCATTCACGTTTAAAATTTCTAACTAGAGAAATCATTCGAAACCATAAAGTGCTAATGAGAAATAGTTATTTTTCCCAACGGTCTACCAACAGTTAATGAGAAAAAACCGAACAGTTTTTCAACTTTCTGTGTTCACAAATAAACATTGAAGTTTATATCGATAAGGTATATGACTGTTCCATGATTGGACGTTCGAGGCTCGTTTAGTACCCCAACTAATTGTCACTCTCGTTATTGTGTAGTTACACTAACAGTTTCGTTTCGGGAAACTACTCAGGAATTTAGTAAAAAACAAATGTTTACAAAGAAACAACAATAATAATATTTAATTTAAAGTAGAAAGAGATAAAACATTTTGTCATAAAAGTAAAGGGTCAATTATAATAGATCGATCGCAGGAACCGACCTGCAATGATAGTATTATAAAGAATTCAGGTGTCATTCGACGAGCGACTGCAGCTGTTAACTGTTGTAGACGATTTAAATAAAGGCAGTTGGCGGACAGTCTAATTTGAAGACGACTTTAGTACCTAAGTCTTCTTCTTAAACATGTAGCTGGGGCTATTGCCAATGGCGTTCTTTTCACTTTTCTCTATCTTCTGCCATCCTCTTTAGCTATTCGTTCGACACGGCATTTGTTCGTTCTTTTAGTTGGTCTACATATGCCCTTCCTGGCCTACCTACGTACCTAAGTATTGAAATAAATTTGGCGACCGCATTGGGCGAACGATCTAATATAATTAAGCCATAATTTACGTTAACTATACCTACTACGTATTTTATGTTTATTGCGGTAAGAACTCGCGGTACTCGTGATGAAATGAAGTCTAACTTTTATTTACTTAACCGTAAATAATGTTGTTCCGAACATAGCAATCGAGACTTGGAATTTGATTTTAAATTGGTTTGACCTTAACAAACAGGCGTGGTCGAATTCGCCTTTTTAAATTTTCAACTTAATTTCGGTGAAAAAGTAACATGGAAATGTATGAAACTTGGGCGACGAACTAGGGTATTGGTTTCTGACTAAATCTCGTACAAGTTGCTGTAGGGAATACGAATGAAAATTTAATACAAAGTCTTTGCTTTGAATACATTTCCTTTTGCAAGCCTTTGTTAAGTTTCACCTGTGTAATGTTGTCTATCTTAGTGCTTATGATCAAACTTGAACATATTTGACGTAATTCCGGTTTAATTTGATTTGGATGACAATGTATGATGACAATGCTAAAAGTCAAAGCCTATCGGTATAATAAAAGCTAAAAACTTTACTATTCTGGTTGGAGGTAAACTCTTCACCACCGGCCAACAGACGATACCATAGATGGACGATACCACTTAACCCTCATCGTGTTTTATGCTACCGGGAACACTGCCACTGGCGGAATGAGGGTTTTCTGAAATGACCACTAGGCTGCAGCACTGAGACGTGAGGTCTAGAAATCTGTCAACATTTTCGTGAAAACCATTGCGACGAAATGTCAGCAGAAGCCAATAACAAAAATTAAATGGAATTGAACTTTACTAAATAACGTTTTAAAACTATTTTTAATTGAATACTTGTTTTCCACTCTACCAAATCACCGACATCCAGAAAGTTCTTCCAACAAAATTATCTGTTTTAGAAAAACAGTTGTCACGTAGTCATACAAAAATTAAAGGAGTCCAATTTACGTTCATTGGCACGTTTCGGTCCAATTTTATCGTAATAAGGATAATTGGCACAGGTTAATCGGTTAATCGAACTCCATTCCCAATTATAAGATAGCATCGGGTCGGTTTACAGTTTTTAAATAAGTGTGTTAACACGTTGGAAAGAGGTGAGAAAACATTATAAAGGTCTCTATTTAGAGACACCAAATACTTCCTTAGTAGAGATTTAATTAGTGATTTTGACATGTATGAAAAATATGTCGTATTGTGCTCGTTTCCGTGATAATTTTGGAACGAAAAATAGCCTTATAAACTTCCCCTTGAATTTGGCTATCCATTACAAAATGAATTATTCAAATCGAACTAGTAGTTTATGACATTAGCCTTTAAAACAAATAAACAAACTGTTAGAGAGTTTTCCTATTTATAATATTAGAATAGATTACGTCATTTAGTTCAGCGTTGATTTAATGAACGTTTTTGAGTGCGGCAGTTAGCTTTGGATAGGTTAAGGCTAGATAGACGAAATCCTAAAAGCAATTAAAAATAATTTTATATCTAGACTTAAATACCACCCCATGAATGTAATGAGGAATATAAATCATATGTTGTGTACGGTACGATTCTTACCTAATAAACTTTACCTTGATAGAGTCTTTTCTTTGTATCCAAGATGGCATAGGATGGCAAAACATATTATATTACTGAAAGTTGTTTCAGTAATGTGATAACATTAAACTACAAACATTTTAACAACAAACGAACTTTCACAAGTCATTAAAGTAACTGACAAAAACAGTTAATTATGCATTTATAAGTCTCATAAAAAGTTATGCCTCAGTTTTTGTACTAAAACGTTATTGCATAAGTTCCTGCTTCTATTTGTGTATTAAATACTTCAACCATACAAAACTTTCGTTTAAACATATTGACAGACAGACAAAGCTCGCAAAAGAGACGAAAAAAGCTCTTTAAAGCACGGATGGACGTTTTTCAAGCTCCCTTTTGTGCAATTTATAGGTAGTTAAATTTCGGGGGCAGAGAATTTCACCATTTTATCTCGTCCGAATGAATCTCGCAGCATTTTTATATTTTGTTCACGTGGTGATTCTTGTGCATTTTATTTGCATACGTACGTCAGAATGTGTGCTTTCAAAAGTCTTTTCGATTTGGTTCTAACATTTTCAGTATAAGTAACCTATAAATATTAGAAATATTTTCCGAGGTTCATGAATGTTTCGGTGGCTCGGAAAAATCAACTATTTCTGGCATTATGGGTCAGGAAAATGTGTTACGTTTTGTATGTGTATTTTATTTTTGATATGTTAAATAGAAACAATATAATACATAGTTAACTCAAGTATCAGGGTTGGCTATTAAGATATGAAGAAAGAACTAATGAATGAATGCAGAAAAATAGATTGTTTTGACTATTAGTAGCTGAAATTGTAAAAAAGAATTCACGGTTTTATAAAACTTATTTTTCATAAATCAAATTATGACTTGGTTGAAATGATTTACAATTGGACAAATCGCAAAAAGTAATGTAACATCAATTTAATAGCTCAAAAATGTGTGAAAAGATTAATTTAAACCACAAACGTTTACTTTGAACGAAGCTAACAACACGGCGAGGTGTTTTAATTAATTTTAGGCGTATGTTACACGAATGAAAGATTTTATGAAAACTTATGCATCAGGAATCAGCCAACCAGAGCTTTAATTAAAAATACATGTTAATTTATATTTTTTAGTATTCAATAAAAATAAAAGTTTCCTATCCGATATGAAAAAGTAATTCAAATCATTAAGATAGAATAGAATATAGCCCGGTTTCCACTGCGAGCGGAACGGACCCATTAATGACTCCGTTTGGCAGCCATTACGTGTTTTTGTTAAGACTGAGGTGTTATGCGTCTATACAAGTAACGCAATGGTAATTAAACGGAGTCATTAATGAGCCCGCTCCGCTTGCAGTGGAAACCGGGCTTATATTTCCCATTAAAAATCTACCTCAGTTACCAATTTAAAAAAAGAACATTAGACAAACTACATCATAAACCATTGAACCAGTCATAATAAACAATAAGGAAAAAATAAGGTACAACCTCTTTCGCAAAACAGGAAAAAGTTTTTATGACATCAAAACTGCGAGACTTTTAGAGGTACTGGCCGTCTGGAAGCCACTAATTAAAAAAGTTACGGGACGAGTAGACCAAGTTCCCGCCTGTGGTAATATTTGCTCTAAAACCGAATTGAGAAATGTTTTTGAGATAATTCCGACGTTGATTTGAAAGACAAACTTCTTTAACTTTATCAGATTTGGGTCAAAAGGATGTTTTCTTAATTTTTAATTAACTAAAAAGTTTGACATTTATTCGAGAGACGTACTGCAAAAGTAATTATGTTAATAGCATCTTGTTGCATTTTAACAGGAGTTACAGTGCAGAAATGCTGGCGGGGTTACCAGCAAACTTTTGAAAAAAGAACGTAATTCATTTTCAAATAAATCTGTGCACTATACTTCCTCCTAAAGGTCGCTGCACACAGGCCACAGGGCCACAGTAACAAAACGTGGCCACCGGCTTTGTTTTCAAACATTTTGTATGCACTCGCCGCATACGATGCGCCGGCGGCCGTCACACGGTACAAGCTCTGAAAACTATAGGAAATACGCCGGTGGCGGCGTTTTGTGGTTGTGGCCAGTGGCCCGTGTACGGGAGCCCTAATGAATATAACACAGGAAAAGCAACAGCTCAGCTCAGCTTGTTCTGTCTTAAGTGTTGTCAGCTATTGTTAATAAGTAGTTAAATATTTACTTTTTAAATTCAGTCATCCCGTGACCACGAAACGTTGTACATACAGACCCGTTTCATATTATATAGTTAAATATTATTAATTATCATCCAATAAATTAATTTTCGGTGGAATGCTTTTTTGGTTAAATCGTGAACTGATACATCATGACAAAAGTGTGGTCTAACTAATCCTATCCATGGATTTAGTCCACCAATGCCGCATTAAATTTCATTTGGTAATTGCAGCAAAACTGGTGGTTGGCAACTTTCTGATATAGCTATAATTACTAGTTTTGTTAGATATACATTATAGAACTTACTAAACTTATTAAATACGTAGAGAATTGGATAGTATAGTGTTATTATTATAACTTTCTGTATTGCAATCAGAATAAGTCAGCAAGGTATTACCCAGTGAAAAAAATATTTCGTAATACAAAACAACTTGTACTTTTTATATGTTTCTGTGGTCCCGTCTTATCAGATGATCGCAGTAAATTTTCTTAAATGATCAATATATAAAGAACTAGCAGCGCCCTGCGGTTTTACCTGCGTAGTACCCGTACCCGTAAGAATTTGGGGATGAAAAATAGCCTATAACCTTCCCGTTGAATGTGGCTATCCATTGCAAAAAGAACTATTAAAATCGGGCTGGTAATTTCCGAGATTAGCTCGAACATACAAACAAACAAACTTACAAATGTTAACTCTTTATAATGTTAGTATAGAAATATACTCATGTTATTGATTGATTGTACAAAAAGTATTAACATGTCCCTCTCCAAGGAGAAGGGCTCTACGCTCACTGAAGATTAGTACAGTGAGGGAGCTTAAATGGATTAGGAGTAATCACCGCGCTTGTCTACTGCTGATTGTACGCGGCTAGTGTTAATACTTATTATCATTCTTCTTCTTCTTATCGAGTGGATGGTCAACCTGACCAATCCTGGTGTCAGAGTTATTGAGACGCCAAAGGCCTCTGACATGGCTCATGTAACGACTACTATCCGTAGAAAGTAACCGGGACCGACGGCTTATAGTGCCCTCCGAAGCACGGAATCATCTTACTTTTCGGGCAATCAGGTGATTCAGCCTGCAATGCCCTAACCAAACTGAGGACAGTCTCACAAAGTGATTTTTGTGAGATATCCCCACCGGGAATCGAACCCGGAACCTCCGGATCGTGAGCCGAGCGCTCAAACCACTAGACCACGGAGGCTGTTAATTATCATTAAAACACGTTCACACTCATCGGCTAACTATTAATTAACTCGCGAGTGTTTATGTTAATTTTGTGCAAATAAATTCGTTATTTGCCGTTTCACCTTTTTGCAATACCGATGCTCGTTAAAATAAAATCCGATCGTAGAAAAATCGTGCAATTTACATACAGGGTGGCCTCGTGCTTAGTATTTCTTGTAGTATCAGACTTGTTTATACTGGCCGCTTTTAAAAAAGACATCCTGTAGAGTGATCCTATATAGGATAGGACATGGAGAAGCTGACATGGTCGACTGACTTTTTCAAAGGACTTTTTGTACGCCATAATAACATAGAACGCTAATGTCGAAATACAAACTTCAAGTGTTTCATAAAAAAAATTGATGATCTTTTTCTGGGACGTTTGTCCTTCAAGAGTTGAAGACTTTAATCTACCTATGACGCGATTAAACGTAAGCATGTTATTTATTACTAAGTTCTACTAAGGCCCTTGTCTGCATATTCCTCTTTCTAACTATATGTTCTATAATAGACAGCAGCGGAATGTTATAAGATTCGATTTATTTAATTTACCTTTTAAAGCAACGTCGAAAATACTCAGTAAAACATAATTAGGATAAAAAGTAATTTCTTATATTAGAAGTCCTTTAAAACGAATAATTTGTAACATTCGTTTCAATCTTTGTACATTATTAACGGTAGAGAACCTTTGAAACTGCTTTATATTAACGAATCACTCTTTAAATGAGTTATATTTTACAATAGGGGTTCGTTTTAAGCGGGCTCAATGATTGATTCACGATTTAAATTTATTTTTAGAGAAAGAAAAGGTGAATTGCTTTCTTTTTTTATCTGTCTCAAACTTTAATTGCCACTCAGACGTCCATTAAAGCGACATTTAACTAATTGACGTTGTTTTTGAAACATTACATATCAAAACCACTCATTAAATCTCTATTAAGGAAACGTTTGACGTTTCTGAGTACCAGCGTAAGCGCTAGGCTCTTGTTTATAAAGCTCTTTCCATTACTCTGTGTTGTCTGCTTTCTTTGCCTATAGACATTTACATAGACAAGAGCTCGCAAGAAGACTGTCGTAAAAGCATAGATCGGGTTTAAATCACCGCAATAGGCACATTCTCTCCTCTGATATCTTCTGTGAACTGAGAGATTTGAACTGAGAGCTGGGATATTGCAGTCTAGTTCTGCCTACACTTTATTTCAAGCATTTAGTAAAACAGTAATTGCTAAAACTGTAATTGCTTTGAACGACATTAAAAACAAATTATATTTCGCAATCACACCAGTTTAAAAAGGTAATAAAACTACCTTATTATATTGCACTTTAATTATGACCCATAAATTAAAGTTGGAAACTATTTTAGTTCACTACCTATACCTGTAAAATTGAAATGCTTTTTTATTTTTTACCGCAATTTACTACGCAAGTAGTTTAAAAAGATTTTTAAATTGCTTTTAATTGTTTTAAACTACTGTTCTGTTAAAAAAGAGACTCGTAACGTCAACGATGAATCACTGTGAAGTTTTTAGTTCGTCTGTTTTTTAAGACATCCGTTAAGAGATATCTTTTTTGTTTTAATGTTGTCAAGTAGATTTGTTGGTTTCATTACGTATTCGTAAGTGGCAGGGCTTCGTTTGACTTATATTTTTAAACTACATATTATAAAACAATGTCCCCGGCTGCATCTGTCTGTCTGTCTGTTCGCGATAAACTCAAATACTACTGCACGGATTTTGACGCGGTTTTTTTTAAATTGATAGATGATTCAAAAGGATGGTTTATGTGTATGCAAATTCACAAAATTCTCACGGGATCGGGTACAACGTGGGCAAAACCACGGGGCGCTGCTAGTTTAATATAAAACATTCAAAAAGTAAATATCACGTGAAGTTTATTTCTGACACATAATTAGAACATTCGTGTCTTAATTAATGGTCAGAATTACGAGTAATATTAAACTTAACGATATAAAAATACTAGTTACTTCAGAAATGTGCAATACAGACGAACATTAATTAATCTGTCAAAAGTAAATTAAATGAATGATATATAGTAATTCTCAGTATCATGTGAAACTAAAAAATCGCGTCAAATCTGTGCAGACAGACATACAGACAGATGCGGCCGGGGACTTTATTTTATAATTATGTAGTGATACTTGATTGATGATTCTTTATTAATATTACAAAAGTAAAGTTTGTTCCATAGTGTGCAGGTGACGACGATTGGCGACTAGATTATATTAAAATAAACAAATATATGGATTGATAAAAATCTAATTTAAAATTATAGTGTAGGGGCCTAGGGTAGATTGTCTAAGTATATATGTTGAAATAACAAATGACCTCCGTTTTAAATAGTGTTCTATTTGGTACAAAATAAAATACAAATTTGAACGAACAGCTTTTGTTTCTGTAACATAAGGCAGTAAATAGATTTAAGAGTTCTTGTGCAAGCCGTCTATAGGGTGAATTGTTACTACGTTTAAAAAGCAAATGACGTTCGTTTTAAAAAGCGTTCTATTTGGCATAAAATAAAATACAATTTAGAACAAACGAAAAGAAAAAGCTTTTGTTTTTAAACATCTATATATATAAAAATGAAACCCGTTTTCCTCGGTCGCGGCATCACGCGTGAATGGCTGGACCGATTTCCACGGTTATGCATTCGTTGGAAAGGTCTCGGGCTCCGTGAGGTTTATAGGGAATAAAAATCAAAATTCCCACGGGAACGGGGGCGCTGCGGGTGAAACCGCGGGGCACAGCTAGTATTAGATAGATTTAAAAAGTTTTTATGCAATCCGATGATCAATGTTCTTTTTTTAAAAGTCACGAGTCACAGTAGCCATCGCTTGCATCATGGTACCCCCGTTACGATTCGATTGTCAAAATCCTTATTGTCAATAACAAAGCAGGGAAGCGGTGCGTGAAAAATGATTTCCTCTGATTAAAATGTTGAAAGATGTCGATTGGAGACCGTCACGTTTGGCGGCGCCCTCTCCGATTGATGAAGGAAGCTTATCGGAAACAAATGAGATGGAATCACACTTTGTATTATACCTGAAAACTCAGCCCCTAAAATATGTTATTCAATTATGTGGCTGCCACGGTGTAGTTAAGATGATGAGCTTTTAAAAAAGAACTTTAAATTTTAGCTCTTACACTATATATTTGTGTGTCAAAATATTGCGTTTCTAAAAGTCCATTGCCATAGCTGATAGATGATAGTACCTAATTATATATAAAGGTTTATTTTACCTCAATTCCCGAAATTACAAAAACAAGTCCTACGTTGAAACTCACAAAGGATGTGCTTAATCTAAGTTAGTAAGTAAAACAAACTTTCTGCCACCCACACTTAATAACACAATGGTTTAAAAGTCAGGCAGACGAGAGCCCGCGAAGGTTAAAATCTAGATTTCTTTGTTAGAACTTTTTTATACTTTTTCCTGTCAGTTTCCAATACAGCTTAAAAAAGTGTTGATGAAACAAAACCCTCGCGGCTAGATGTAAAGTTCATCGTCTGAAGCCTTAAAACTTTGCTACCTTGTGTTTCTAAATGGATTATGAAGTGGTCTGATAGAATTTGTATGCGGGCGGTGATCCCGAATAATATAATCGCAATATTAAACCTTAGGGATTTGAAATTGAGTTTGATCTTATCGACGAAATGTACCCTGTGGATTCTACGGGCTTTGACGATTAGAGCGCGCTTCAAAATGCCAATGTCAACCTCATTATGGTAACGGAATACTTGATCGTCACGGGCTTAGTAACGGAGTGAAAAATGACATTTTTACGTTAATGCAGAGACGTGAAAAGTTTATTCGTGTCTGTTTTTCTGGTTGCTAGACACTAAACTGAATTATATTTAGTTCCTTTTACTACCAAAACCTACTGAACTACTTATATAGGTACTTCGTATTCGATCATATACGTAATTTATTAAGTATTATTTCATTTTATGGTTACCATAATATCGTATCACCTCTTATCAATAGCAGTAGCAATGCCCCATTGTTGGGCAAAGTCCATTCATCTCACTGAAGGTATCAGTACAGTGAGGAGGATTAGGCATAATCACCACGCTTGCCTAATGCGGGTTGGGGATTTCAAACCATGTGTGTATATGTGTGCCATGCATGTGCTAAAAATAAACATGTTTTCACTCGACCCGGGAATTGAACCCAAAATACGAGATGAAAATGGTTCCAATAATTTTAGTACTTTACTTATGTATCTAACTATTAAATTCACCAACGAAAATGTCTAAATGTATCCTCTTGATAATACCTACATTTCCAGATAACACTACTTAGTTAATTTAACGTATTTACTAAAATACGTACCCGACGTTTCGAGTGGATTACACCGCTCGTGGTCACGGGAAGACTGGCTGGAGAGGCGAATATTCACTGCACAATATTGTTTTTTCCAATTACCCGCACAAACTACCCGCACTTAATGTTTATCACCAAATTGTTAGTCATTAAGTTGGCGACACACCACGCTCACCACATCCGAATTTTCGGTCAATTTTTCGTGATGCCGACGACCATTAATTACCGGATTCCACATGGACGAGAGCTTAAAACCACTTTCCCGGTTGAAATTCAAATGTTTTTTGATTTCCACCGCTTCACGAACAATCCTGGAGTAGTAATGTCGTTCCGTGGAAAGGATTTTCGGCGCATGCAACTCAATCCAATGGTTTGGTCCTGATGATAATAAATGGTCGGCAATCGCGGACTTTTCGACCTGGCGGTTTTTGAGTTGCAGTCTTCCCGTGACCACGAGCGGTGTAATCCACTCGAAACGTCGGGTACGTATTTTAGTAAATACGTTAAATTATCTAACACGATACAGACCCGTTTCATTTAGTATAATGAGTGCAAATCGTGTGAGTTTAAAAAGTTTAATACTACTTAGGTTCCTCTGTTTCGCAGAATACCGACACACCTCAATTTAGTTTGAATTTAGTATTCAAAAGCGTTTTGTGGGCTGCGAACGTAAGCAGTACGTGAACTAGTAAAACTCAAGTAAAGTACAGTCGCTGCACAAAGTCGAATTACTCCTACATTGTTAAAGAATTAGCGTGCCTTGTTTTGTGTAAGAGTCTTACATCTATGGTTAAGTCCTAACAACTTTCGAGTTTCTTAAGTTTCGAATAAATACTACAAATATTGAATTGAAACTACTAAACCGTCTTCTGTGATCACAGTTCCTGTAAAAGGGCCGAAACGTCAGATTAATATGTAAAATAAGAGCGAAGTGTATTTTGAAACTGATTTCACGATTTATGGCGTAGTTTGGCTTAGTAAAACTACACGAACGCTACTACCTGGCATAGGATACCAGCACTGGCCAGTTTCCATAAGCGCTGGCTGGACCAGCGGAGTCTACTTTCTTTTACACACAGATTCTTCAAGAAAATTCAGGCTGTTTACTTTTCTATATAAAACGTAGCTATAGTATTAGCAGTCATGTTTAAAAAGCCAAGGACAGTGTTACGCAATTACGCAGTTCTGAAATAAGAACGGAAATTGCTTGACATGAAGTAATGTGATAAAAAGCTTCGCAAATACTCCTCTCACTTCGAACATTCTACGCGAATGGAATAAGTATGGCCTCGTGTTTGCGTAGGCCGTATGTCATATATACGCTATCTTGATACATGATATCCTTTGTTGAAATTTTGAATTTTGGAGACGAAAATTGGTATAACTCTGGTAGGTAAATGTGAAGGAACGACTTTAAGATTTCACTATAGGGAAAAAGCTTTCTTACTAAAGTTACCATGTTTTAACATAAAATATTTCGAAAGATTTTCTTTCCACAATTTCAAGTTTATGTGTAACAAAGCCTAATGCTGTGAACTCACATAAAGTGTTACTCGATTGAGCCTACAGTCAACTCGACTTCCGACTGTCATGGACTGATCGAGCAAAACCATACGTGAGTATTAGTCGCATCATTGTTAATAATATTCTAACTCGTGCATAAAAAAAAATTAATTATCGAGCTAAAATTTTACAAGAAAATAGCCTTTAAGAATATTTTTTTAAAACAACCCTACTTCCGAATTATTCACGAACGGCCATTATAATAAGATCCCTAATCACGATAGGCCTATTGAGAGATAGCGAACGAGTCCATTTTGATAATGAATAAATGATTAGCGGAATGGGGTCACGTGTTATTGGTTCAGGTCGCGACCTCTGTCCTGTTTGCGCCTCGTTGAGTGGTCTGTTTGTTGAGTTTTAAGTTTCTTTGATATTTTGCGATTTTTTAATCATCAGTTTACAAGACACTGTGAGTTACGAGAATGGTACGGCACAGGCGATGTCAGCGTTTTGCAATCAAAAACCACACATTGGCCATCACTACATAGTATAAAATAAAGTCGTCTCTTTTTCGTGTCTGTCTGTTTGTCTGTCTGTATGCGGTTTTTTATAATAGGTAGAGTGATTCAAGAGGAAGGTTTTTATGTAAAAAAAAACCCGAAATTCCCACGGGAACGGGCACAACGCGGGTAAACCCGCGGGGCGCTGCTAGTTTGGTATAAAATTATCTTTCTGTGAATAAACGTTAGTCACCGCACGTCTCGAGACAAAAAACTTGTTTTATATTTATCAATTGTTGTGTCACAAGTAATATTTTAGGTCAGCCATAGAGGAGGAAAGCCGTTTCATTAGTCAAACCAAAAAACCAAATTCATTTCAATTAGG
Organism: Cyclophora albipunctata; assembly: GCA_963082685.1. Classification (NCBI taxonomy): domain Eukaryota; kingdom Metazoa; phylum Arthropoda; class Insecta; order Lepidoptera; family Geometridae; genus Cyclophora; species Cyclophora albipunctata. The sequence continues at coordinate 1,659,002 of OY720122.1, forward strand.
TTAGTGGCAACCCTGCTATCGGAGTTTTTCTGATATGGTCAAAAAAAGAAGTGAAAATCGACCAAGCAACAAAAATGTCGCTGCTCAGATAAAGCTTTTACATAAAATGCATTATTTATCTTCCATATTAAGTGATACAAACTAATCTACTTCTAAAAGCATAATATCATTTCGAACCAAAGATCATTTATCAGCTTCAGAAATCCCTTGATTCATGTTGTTCTTAATAGCAAATCCTGCAATATAATATTGGACTAACGTTGCCTAAGAGTTTGCCTCATCCTTCGCTCATTATTTTCACGTCAAAATATGTTCACGTGTATTTTACAAAGTGCAATGAACTGCACGTTTGCAATCTTTGTGAATTCCTAGAAGTCTTTTACCAGAAACTTACTTGAACAAGTTTTGCAATTACTTCTAACATGCTATGCGACTTTTGAAAGTTAAAATTAAATGAGAAAATATTTGAAGATACCCATCAAGTTAATTTGTAAAGTTTATACTTTTTAATAACGTTTACTATTATGATTGTTAAGCAACATGCAGCTCAGTTCCTATTGGGATGGGTAGCCGATAGTATCATTTCTATTTAGGGACTACCCAGCTTCAAAGGCTCGTTAAATTATCAGCTACGGTAGTTTCAATCGTTATACAAAGTTAGAGATATTTTAAGTCCAAAAACTCTGACACCAGGGTTAGCCACTAACCACCTCGATCTTACTTTAGGCACATACGTTGTCGTCCGTCGGCTGGTTCCGATATCCATACGTTCTTGTTTCCAGTTTGAACTAAAACATCCACAAATCAAACCAAAGGAAAATGATCCTTCTGCACATGTTTGTTGAACAGTTTAGCGTCAACACAAGAGCAAAAGTCCGCTGCACAATTCTCGGAACAACTAACGCTACATTCAAATATTTACTTCAAGTGGAAGCAAAATATTTGTGTAGACAGGAAATTAACCACACATCTCGAAGTTGGCGAAATTTGAATAATTACATGGAAATATAGATATTCTGTGTGTAAGTCAGTAAGTATTAGATTGTAATCTCCCACAGCTGGGCCTCTATGTGATTGATTGATTTTTTGGGGCTTTAATTAATTTTATAGAGAAATAGTAAATTGTTCAAGTATTTCAGTGAATTTTACAAAAGAAAAAGTAATTATAGATGCATTCATAGAGGTTTATTTATAAGTATGATAAAGTAATTAATAATAATGAAATCTGTATCATCTATCTTTCGTATTTATAACATCCTCCAATCCTCATAGGAATTCGACATGAATCATAGACTTAAATTCATAAATATTACTCACTCCTTATTCTCTAACAATATTTTCACAGGAATTTCTCAAAAAGCCGCTTCTTTTCAGTATTAAAAGCTTTGCTTATCCCGGAGCTTTTAATTATATTATGAATATTTTAATTAATAATTTTGCGTGTAAATAATACCCTTATTAATTAATTTTAATCGTTCTAATTAGGAGATATTTCTTTGTTCGGATCGGAATAATTTATTTACGTAAGCTTCTGTTATACTTAATTGATTAGGGTGTACTGGCGTACCTTTTTCACGGTTTTCACTTTTCGGTTACAAAGAAAGTATAAATAACAGCATCAAAGAATAATTTGAACCTACTTACGTCCAGGTGTGGTGATTACTCCTAATCCTCCTCACTGTATAATAATCTTCAGTGAGATGAGAGGTCTTTGCCCAGCAATGGGACTTAATAGGCTTATACTACTACTACTTCCATTGAGCCTACTCAAAGTACCTATACTTACCGAATAATATTTTAGCAGGTTTAGAAGCTATAGCTACCGCAAGCACACTATATATATCGTTCAATATTGACGCTTTCATTATTGCAAAAACTAGAGAACCTTCTTCTTCTTCATCGAGTGGATGGTCAACCTGACCAATCCTGGTGTCAGAATTATTCAGCCGCCAAGGGCCTCCTGTAACGACTACTATCCGTTGAAAGTAACCAGGACCGACGGCTTAACGTGCCCTCCGAAGCACGGAATCGTTTTACAATATTTTCGGACAATCAGGTGATTCAGCCTGCAATGTCCTAACCAAACTGAGGGCAGTCTCACAAAGAGATTTTTGTGGGATATTGTCCCACCGGGAATCGAACCCGGAACCTCCGGATCGCAAGCCAAGCGCTCCAACCACAAGGCGGTTTATTAGAGAAACAAATAGGTGGTATATAATGTACCTTTAACATCTATACCCAAACCTTGGATGTTGAACTTCAGGCCAACACCCAAATCGGCTAGTTTCCGAAACATTCGTCCGAACGTGAGAAAGGAACATTTGTAGACGAACGATTTATAGAGAATACTATACTACAGGCATCTATCTATTTAATGATCGCTTTACTCACGCAAGTAATGGCCGAGCTTCTTGGTTTATTTCTGACCGTTTTGTATTTACATATAAAACTAGCTGCGCCCCGCGGTTTCACCCGCGTTGTACCCGTTCCCGCGGGAATTTCGGGATGAAAAATAGATGTTGTCCGATTCTCAGACCTACCCGATATGCACACAAAATTTCATGAGAATCGGTCGAGCCGTTTCAGAGGAGTTCAACCACGCACCCCGTGACACGAGAATTTTATATATTAGATTTAGTTGGTAAACAATTGATGCGGTATTTATTTAATGCGGCCATATTGTTTGTAGAAATAAAAGAGTGTCTAATGGGCGTATGCAGAGACGTCAATCTTCCTTAGTAGAGATTTAATGACTGATTTTGACATGTAATGTATGAAAAATGTCGTCAATTAGTCAAGTGTCGACTTAATGGACGACTTCTTCTTCATCGAGTGGACGGTCACCCTGACCAATCCTGGTGTCAGAGTTATCGAGCCGCCAAAGGCCTCTGACATGGCTCAAGTAACGACTACTATCCGTAGGAAGTAACCTACTAACCGTAGTAATGGACGACTCTGAGTGCGGAAATAAGTTTATAAATAATGTCACTTAACTAATCAGACTTAGAACCCAATTGTAAGAGTTTTTAGACCACCTAAAAGCTTTCTACATAGTCTAACGAAAAAACTGGGATTGACAGTGTCATGTGCTTTCCGAAACATAACTTATAGCTAATATGTTGTGTTTTTTTTGTAACATTATACGACAATTAATAGCTATCCTTAAAGCTAATATACTCAAGACTACATAGCTAAAGCATTTATACTTTAATATTTGCTACGTTAAAGTTAAAGAAGACTATTCAAATATCGTAAAAAAAGGTAAACTAAACATCTTTTCATAAACAATGGACAGAAGCGCTACTCCTCAAGTGAAACGTGTTATATCTTTTTAATCTTTCTTTAAAATCCACTAACAAAGCACACTACCCGACCGATGGAGTTACTCATCACCCTATAGAAAGAGGTCACAGAAGCAGCTTCTTGTGTCATTGTTTCGACTGATAAGTACATTGTTTGTCTCACCGACATAAAGTCTGATAAACTTACTACTAACTTCAAATCCGTAATGCGACAGAGCTAATAATATACCTTAAAAATCGAGAAATATAGTTAACTTTCTTCTTCCGAAGGCTTCCAAATTGGTAGCTAATTTGAGTCAGTCATCAAATTAAGAACTCATTTTAAGACTACGCAAAACCGCTACGATATTACGTAGTCTCGTAACTAGACTGCTATGCTGCTACGAAGCGTGGCGTAGCAACTTAGCTACTTATGTATTAGTGCGAACATCGCTAACCTTTTAGCGGTACGGAGTCGGAATTCGTAGCATGCAGATGTATTACATAACAAAATATATGTAAATAGTAGATACTCGAAATTTTGTATTAGTTATAATTATCGTGATGGCTTCATTGTATGTATGGTTTGAACAATGTTTAAGTATAGTTTTTATGTAGCGTAACGTTTGTGATAAAAATAACTCTTTTTAACTAATGATAATTTAGCAAACGGATTTGTAATTCCTTAAATATTTTAAAAAGTACTCGACAAAATTAACTTTTTATTAACTAGACTAACACCCAACCTGTATACAAAGTAAATAAGACGTATATTTACCCCAAGTGTGGTAGAAGGAAGCGGAAAGGTCGTACGTGTCGAAATTGAAATATTACTTTGTACGGAAAACGTAGTGCCCTAATAAAGTTATTTGTGTACATATAGCCGAGAGGGGGTTAAATAACGGGCAACATTTGGTAGATGAAGTGAACTCTAGGTTTGTACTATGGAATGAAAGACTTTGTATTGTGCCTCAGAGAGCCCGCAAAATTTTCGGTTCCGTTTGTTTCAATAGATCATGTCGGAGGCCTAAAGCGGTCTGAAAACTCCGACACCAGGATTGGCCACTTATCTATTCAAAATTATTTACCCACTAAAGGCATTGTTCAGATTAAGCAAGTTTACAATTGTAACCTCCAGGCAGTATCAGACTTTTAATGACGTGCAGTGCTCGGCGGTTTTACCCGCGTTGTTCCCGGTCAGGAAGCTTGTAATCTTTACGTTGAATATAGCTATCTATTACAACAATAATAATTCAAATCAGATTAGTAGTTTCTGATAAAAGAGCGTTCATACTAACAAAAATATAAAAATAATCCATCTCTTCAGCTTTATCTTCTTCTTCTTCTTCTTCTTATTCAGTTTTATTATATACTAGCTGTGCCCCGCGGTTTCACCCGCAGCGCCCCCGTTCCCGTGGGAATTTTGAGATTTTTATTCCTTATTTATCTTATATAAAAACCTTGTCCTGGCAACAGTCCCTCAGCAGCTCTTTGAGCTGCCTCACGCTCTGCTTCGTTTTTAGTTTAGTTTTAGTTCGAGCTTTATTAGAGCTTTGGGAAAGATTAGACTTACGCTTTCGCGGCATAATTCTTAAGTACGTGTTGTTTCTATACTTCCAAAAAATACAGTACGGTAGTTATTGTTATGATTGTACTTTAATGCAATCCTTGCCTATTTAATTAACCTATCTATATAGTAATTCAATTATCAATGAAGTAATTCGTTATAATTAACCTATTTATATTTGTTATAATTAACGGTAAGTAACCTATCTATATAGTAATTGAATTATAAATGAAGTAATTCGTTATAATTAACCTATTTATATAATTTGTTATAATTAACTGTAAGTAACCTATCTATATAGTAATTGAATTATCAATGAAGTAATTCGTAAAAATGAAGTATCTTTTTGTACGTGTAACTCCTAACCAAAAAGAAACCTGGCAATAACTAACCTTAGGCCTATATTACTTAAAGTAGGCGACCATACGTTTTTATCAAATCGCTAGTGCCTTGAAAATTCGCAAAACGGACACAACCGTCAACGACGTCTGCCCTCACGCGTCTGCCCGCGTTCGGGTCGCGCACTCAGCGATGAGCCACTTCTTCCCCACCGCACCTACCCCGCTCCCCCCACGCCCCGTTCGCCTGGCACCGCTGCCGGTATTTATCACCGAAACGGTATTTATCGCCGAAATTGCTATGACTCTGCATTTTAAATCTGTGATATCTTCGAAAATATTTATTTAATTTACATGCTGTAAAAAGCCATATTGATCTTTATTAAATGCACAATGTATTTTTAAGATACTTAATTGGATAAGGATTAATACTGTATTGCTTAAAATCGCTTCGTAAATAAGCCTTTGCAATGTAAGCGCAAAAAATGTGTTTTTTACGACCTCACATTAGAAACTTCAAAAATTGTAGCCTATGTGTTATTCTGATGTATAAGCTATAGCCTATGTGTTATTCTGATGTATAAGCTATAGCCTATGTGTTATTCTGATGTATAAGCTATATTGTGGTAAAGTTTCATTCAAATCCATTCAGTAGTTTTTACGTGAAAGAGTAACAAACATCCATACATCCATACTTACAAACTTTCGCCTTTATAATAGTAGTAGGATCTAATATTATTCTCGTGTCACGGGGTGCGTAATTGAACTCATCTGAAACGGCTCGACCGATTCTTATGAAATTTTGTGTACATATCGGTTAGGCCTGAGAATCGGCCAACATCTATTTTTATCCCGAAATTCCCGCGGGAACGGGTACAAAGCGGGTTAAACCGCGGGGCGCAGCTAGTATTATATAGTCTATAGCCGCGCCCCGCGGTGTTACCCGCTTTGTTCCCGTTCCCGCGGGAATTTCGGGATAAAATATATCCCATGTGTTATTCTGATGTATAACCTACATTACTGTAGAGTTTCATCCAAATCCGTTCAGTAGTTTTTGCGTGAAAGAGTAACAAACATCCATACATCCATACATCCATACATCCATACATACAAACTTTCGCATTTATAATATTAGTAGGATATAAAGCTTCAAAGAATAAAATCTCTTCCAAAAAGTAGTACTTACTTTAAAGCTGACTTTCGTACTTTCTTTCTGCCAATATTTAGTAATGCCAATTAATATTTTGTACTAATTCCCTTAAGATTACAACGAAATAAAATTAGTACGAATAATATTACGAAAAGAAAAATATCTCACCGATGATTGATTGTATTATAATTGAAGTTAATAAATGAGGCTTGAGGTTATAGATTAATGATTAATCATTACTAGCTTCAATCTGTTATCTTGATTGTAAATATTATACATAAATACAAACTTAACCAAAGTGCTCTAAGTAAAAAGTATTTGTAATGTTGGTATGTATTAAATAGCAAATGCTGCAGTTTATATCAAGTTGCGAGCACAGCTAGGACACAAATACATTTATAACTAAAGTCCTTATATAATAAATGCGAAAGTTTGTGAGGATCGATGTATGTATCTTTGTTATTCTTTCATGAAAAAACTACAGGACGGATTTGGATGAAACTTAACATTAATATAGGTTATACATAAAAATAACACATGGGATACATTTCATCCCAAATTCCCGCGGGGACGGGTACAACGCGGGGCGTAACAATTAGTCAATAATTTTCATTTTCAGGATTGGTCAGGTTGACCATCCACTCGATGAAGAAGAAGAATAATTTTTATCTTTTGTATGATAAGTAGTCATCCGTTCATAGGCATATACCATTATAATACACAATTCTTAGTGGTTAATAACGAAAGAAGAAGTCCATAGTCTATAAATAGAGCTGGTAACGTAAGAAAGTAACAACAGCAATACTACTCACGACTTTCTTAAAAGCTTAAACAAAGTAACAACAAAAGTTATAAAGCATACACAAAGTAAGATAATAACTCACGACAATCATAAAGTTCTGAATGTGGCCTTAATAGCAACATTATATCGATATTGATTACAGTTATTTACAGAAATAATCGATGGTACATACTTTAAGGCTAAGAATACAAAGGCAGGTGGCTTGCTTGGTTTAACCTATTCATCAAGGTGAAATGAACGTTTGAGATTGTTCGCTACCGACTGCACTGCGAGCTTGGCACCTAGCTAGTTGCTTACCTAGAATGCAAGCCACTAGGCTTTAAGCGCTAAGCAAGCGGCCTGCTTGGGCGTTCATAGATCGATTGCCATGTGCCCTGTACATAAAGGTGTGTCTATAGTCTATGCCGTCTTGTTTACTCGCACCAAATTAAAAATGGAACCAGAAGTAGAGCACTTATTTTAAATTACGTCGATGTCAAAATAAACCATATTCTATAGTCATAAAGTCTATTGTTTATGACTGTTCTATGATAATATACTATTGCAACAAAGCGTAATGTATCCGTTAAATACAATGTTTATGTTTATATGTTCGTTTATGCATGCTCGCAACGAGTCAACAATACATGCAAATATCATGTTGAATTCTTTATCAGACTGTCAATAGTGTATTGGGAAGCTATTTATATGAATATATACTACAAGCTTAGTTTATTCTGGGTCTAACAGGACAGCATGTGAATGAATTACTCACCACATATCTATATTTCATTTAGTTTTGTTCAGTTCGGGTTTAACAATTGTTGGTATATGACAAATTAGTCAGCACCTAATCCTACATATAATTATTATAAGTGTGAAAGTTTGTAAGGATGGATGTATGGACGTATGTTTGTAACTCTTTAACGCAAAAACTAGTGGACGGATTTAGATGACACTTTACAGTAATATAGGTTATACATCAGAATAACACATGGGCTACATTTCATCCCGAAATACCCGCGGGAACGGGTAAAACGCGGGTGAAACCGCGGGGCGCGGCTAGTATTACCTATTTCATTAACATTTACCCGGAAAACAGTGAGCTTTTCATCAATAACAAACATTAACCTCGACGTTCAACTTATCAAAGGCTGCTAACTCGGTTTGACTACAATTTGTGGAGTTTGACAGTTGTGACAGTTCAACTTGTCAGTGAAATATCGTTAGTGACAGCAGATGGTACAATGTACATAATGATAGTTGATAACAATACTCAATAATTAATAGAAATTATGGGAGACATGAATAAACAGAGTTGGATATCTGCATAAAAAAAAAAAAAAAATATTTTCCTCAGCTTATGTTATGGCCCAACTTTAAAAGAATTCAAGAATGGAACGGTTGAATCCTTTAAAAAATTCTAACATGCAACCTTATGAAATGTAAGTACCTCTATGTATTTTAAAAATAGAATTTTACTATTACTACAGTAAGTATAGGTGTATAGTTGAACGTGATAGCAAAGTGGCTCCAAGGAAGTCACACGCAAGTAGTTTATGCTCGCAATTTGTGGCGAATGGAAGATTCCGCGAAAAGATGATGATGATATAACACCGACCGAATAACAAAAGGTGTTTCACTAACGGACAGCATAATAATACCATTACGTCTCAGTACAGCCATAAACAAACTGAACAAGAAACAAAATTACAAAGGAAAGCCATAATGGGAGCGACAAAACAATTGTCTCCAGAGATTAGACCTAAAATTCTAATTACGATTGTAATAAAGAAATATTACCCCTGTTTCTTTAATTACGCCGTCTCAATTTTACCCTGTTTTCTGTTGCGATCTGTTTTATGAAGGGCATAACAGGAATCGTTGAACATGGGGACTAAAGGATAATTTTATTATTCAACTTAAAGTAAGTAGAATAAGAATGTGATTAATGTATTGCCAAAAATTGAAATTACATAGGAACACATAGAAAAAATACTTGCTCTGCAAAAGGCTGCAATTCAGCTGTTGCTGTACGGACGGAAGGATTTACTTCTGTCAAGAGGATTCATAAAATAGTATTCGGTCGCAATAGAAAAAAAAATCTTCAGTATCGATCTAAATTCAAATATTATAACTCGCATACAAACTTATAAAAGGAGGTTATGTCTTAGGTGCAAGTGAAGGTGACATGGTGACTAATGATTTAAAACAAATTAGCAATGAATATTAACTCTTAATGCCCTATTCATAAAAGCTATCTAACTAAAACACTGTTATAAATTGTTTTGTCTCTTTTCCTCTTTTGTGAAATAGCGTATGTCGAAAAGGATCAAACCATTTGATAGCTAAAATGCTGGTTTTATGCGTTTTATTATTTTACATTTTTAATTAAAATACGAGTAAATATGTGTTATTTTCAACAAAGTTTAATTCAGCCTTATCTATGGCACACTATGCATAATACTCATGAACAAATACTTCCTTTTTCAAATTCTTTTCAGGACAAAAGGATTGAGTGACACGAGGTCATGACGGCATCGGGATGCCATGCCCAGATGTCATATTTTATTTTGACAGTTGATATTTTGGCGGGCTATTGTGGCGTCCCCACTGGCATTGGATGCTATTGTGAAATAAATCATGAATGTTGTTGCCATGGTTAGGTATATTTTTTTTGGGAAAATCTATTATAAATGCGAAAGTTTGTGAGGAGATGTGATGAGATGTATGTATGGATGTTTGTATGTTTTTTACTCTCTCACGAAAGAACTACTGGACGTTTTTGGATGAAACTTTACATTAATATAGATTACACATCAAAAAACCCATAGGATACATATTATCCCGAAATTCCCTCGGGAACGGGTATAACGCAGGTAACACCGCGGGGCGTGGCTATATGCTTAAAAGCAAAATACTTATGAAAACACCTATGTACAGTCAAGGAGAGAAAGTTAGGAGGAAATCTTTATTTAACTTATCCAAACCCAAAAGTAATAAATCTTAAGCGGAATAAAGAATGTATTAACATTCTAAATTATTCATAAAAGTACACCGCTTACGCACTATATTGATTTCTCAGTCACACCCTCTCAATAATTCATTATTTACCGTTCCTCAGAAAAAAATACACGAAAGGAACTTCAACTTTATCCTTATAACAATAGAGGCCCAATTCTTATGACTCGACCTGGCTAATTTTTAACGTCTTTCGCCTCTTGTTTGGAAATTCGAAGCGTAAAAATTAAATACAATAATTTAAAGAGTCTTATTTGATTACGAAAGAAATGTTTTAAATTACGAGCGTATAAATAAAAGTATTCAGAAATATTTACATCTTGTAATAAATACAATTCTAATTTCCTTTATGGATTCGCTCCATGGGGGCTCATAACATTAATAAATACTTATGTTGACAAGATAAACATGAGATAATGGCGGAAGAAAAGTTAAGGAATATGGTAAAGCGTTTACTTACGTTTGTCAGCACCTAGGTTATAAATGACTTTCAAGTATTTTCTGTGGAATTAGTCAACACCATTATGAGAAAAAAAACTTGAGAGGTGTCAAGGGACACCCGGATGGAACGAAGTTTATTTATTATCAACAAAAATAATCGTCGCGACACCACACTGTTCAATGCGAAATAAAAAGACGAAACGAAAATATCTAGCTTGCTTTCTATCAGAGAGAGAGAGAGACAGACAGAGAAACATGCATAATAGATAAATGTTTCTCCGTCTGTCTCTTTCGCGCATGTTTCTCTGTCTGTCTCTCTCTGGCGTGCGCAAGTTTCTCTGTCTGTCCCTCTCTGGCCTAAAAAATGTCGTTACCATTTTTTCCGTCTAGCCCCCTTTCGCACGCGCGTTAAGGAACTTCGTTCCAATATTTTTGTTTCCTTAAACCGTGGTCAACTTACAGTTCGTAAACTTGATGGGCCATATTATTAAACGCATAAATAACATTTTAGCTATCAAATGGTTTGTCACTTTCTGACATTTTGCAATTTTCCGAAGAGCAAAAGAGACAAAACACTTTATAACAGTGTTTTAGTTACACAGCGTTTATTAATAAGGCAGGTAGAATCTAAACAGTTGTGACTTATAACTACTATCACCTTCAACTTTTTAATTTTACCAACAGTTCAATGTGTACACGTCCCACCAATCATTTAAATATTTTACCAAAAAGTGCGTGTTCATTTTTCGCCATATCTAAATATTCAGACCTCATGTATACAGAATACTCGCTTGGGAAATCCAAACATGGAATTTGCTTGCAAAACTCGAAACACAACTTTATTGAATAGATGTTTACTAAAAGGATGCGACAAATACGGTACAAATACGTAGATTTATATGAAAAGCCGTCTGTTAGTGGATTTGATTCAGAGGCCCTTCCCACTTCTTGACTTTTCGAGGGTTTCTTTGAACGTTCCGGTTCGTAATGATATCTTTATTTGTGACTTCTAAGTATTTTATACTACCTGACCCAATATATTATTATACATGTATTTTAACAGCCTCCGTGGTCTTGTGGTTTGAGCGCCCGGCGGTGGGGATATCTCACAAAAATATCTTGGTGAGACTTTCCTCAGTTTGGTTAGGACATTGCAGGCTGAATCACCTGATTGCTCGAAAAGTAAGATGATTCCGTGCTTCGGAGGGCACGTTAAGCCGTCGGTCCCGGTTACTTTCTACGGATAGTAGTCGTTACTTGAGCCATGTCAGAGGCCTTTGGCGGCTCAATAACTCTCACACCAGGACTGGTCAGGTTGGCCATCCACTCGATGAAGAAGAAAATTATGTATTAACTGTGAAAATTGTGCTCCAATCAGTTTAATCACTTTAAAAAAATACAATAAATATAATGTTGATTTATTTTAGCTGTCTTGAATTTTTTTATTATTTGCAGTATAGATCAATCGTCAAACGCCTGACAGTTAAGCATGGCCTTGATAATATTACGTCCATGCAGTTAAATGAAATGTGTTAGTATGGTATTACAAAAATTTATATGATACTTGTGGTTTTCCTTAATGCCCTTATTTTCCACGCGACAGCCGCATCAATCGGATATATTGATATTAATCTAGAATAGACCGTACTGATAGTTGGTTCTATACATATATTTGCTTAAATCGAGGAACCTATCGTCCTTTAATAAACTAAAATAAACCTTCAGACAATGATCCCGAAAAAATATCATATGTCTCTTGGTTTTTCATATATGTAAGGTTATTCTTCAATTATGATCGTGTTTTTCCAAATTATGCTGCGCTACGTCGCTTCCAATATGATTCAAAGACAATTACAGACTAGCCAAAAGAGGGTATTGTAAGGTTGAGTTATGATTGCATCTGATTATGTACACTTACTCTGTTCTCAATCTGTTTTTGCGAAGCATTTGATTTAAAAGCCTAGAAAATATAAGTAGAGTCGGGACTAGTAAGTTCAAAATTATATTTTTTCTAGTGTTCTTTTGATCAATGAAGCAAGTACATATAGAAGTTTTTATCACAAATTTAGTCTCAGTATGCAATGTATGGTCTACGCCAAAATCCTGTCGAAATTGTCTTTGAAGTAGCGACAGCATGGTAGGTTTCAGTAAACTAAAAAAAATCATTCGATGGTTATTCGCATTGAGGTAAACCAAATCACTATAAACAATGATCTTGCCGACGGTACTGATAGTAACGCACATAGAGACGTGCATATACTCATTACAACTACAAGAAAATGTCAAGGGCGCTCGTGAAATAGAACAGCTATATAATCTAAGGGTCAAAACTGCGTTAAGCGTGCGCACGCGGCGGTTCACTTTTGTATGACACCGCACGCGACGGTTCACTTTTGTATGACACCGCACGCGGCGGTTCACTTTTGTATGACACCGCACGCGACGGTTCACTTTTGTATGGAAACGCGGCGTGCGAACGCTAAAGTAGTGTTGGCCTTTATAGTCGTATAATCTACAATGGTTGTGTAGATATTTTTAGAAGTAACAAAGACCTTAAATATACAATCACCAATCAATACATAACAATGATATAATCAATGAGATCTAACGAATGGGATCGCTCTCTTGTGCTGGTAAATGTATTACAGCGCTTCAGAATCTTTCATGTTGAACACAATACAACACAATAATTTAAATGTCTAAATCTAATGATCTGTCTGTCTGCACATAAAAGGCGTCTGAAAATATATCTATTGATCTGTTTTCTTAAATTGAAAAGATTCTAGACACTTTAAATAGACTGGATTATTCAGAATACGTGTATTTAGTTTTGTTGAATGTGAATATTATTTGTGAATTAAAATATTTAATGTGTAACCCTAGAAAACTAAAACGTATATAAAGACTAGCAGCGCCCCGCGGTTTTACCCGCGTTGTGCCCGTTCCCGTGGGAATTTCAGGAATTATTATACATATAAAAATTATAATCATATATAAACCTTCCTCTTGAATCGCTCTATCTATTTAAACTACGGAACTCTAAAAAGTCGCATAAAAATCCGTGCAGTAAATGAAAAACAGACAGACGCGGCCGGGGACTTTGTTTTATAATATGTAGTGATAGTGATGGCTCTAGGTACACGAAAACATTCGCAAATAGAAGTATTTCTATGAATAGGTAATAACACACAATAACAACAAGACAATAGCTTATTTCATAAAGGCTATTACGAGTGTTCTGTTCTATGAAAGGTATATAAACGATATGAGATACGTAACGTTTTACGAACAGTTACTGTAGTTTACGTTCAGTTATGTATTTACGAACCTGTTACGTTATAACGAGGGTGATAAAAATGTAGTCAGTGATAGGATTTGGTAATAGTAGATACATTTATAATTTTTGGTAATAGTAGAGCTATATTACATAATAGAAGTATAAATTGAAAATATTAAATAAGTGAACAGCAGGGGGTGGGGATTACTAGATCGATACCGAACCCTAATCTGTGATTTTCAATGAATTGTCTGTCGGTCTGTTTGTACAAGCAAACATGAAAATTAACACTCGGGCCATGTCAGAGGCCTTTGGCGGCTCAATAACTCTGACACCAGGATAGGTCAGGTTGACCATCCACTCGATAAGAAGAAGAACACTCGGTATCTCATCGTTGACCTCATAAGGAGCCACTTGACTTCTCAGTATGAGTTTGGCAGAATGACCATTGATAGGTATAGAAACCTCTTGCTCTGTACTGCGCTCGAAATAACATACGAGTATATTTCAAAATAAATTCTAATACTTTAGCGTACTTTGCCAACAACAAAGGACAAAGATAACCTCCCCTTTAAACCCGTTTAACAATAACAAACGAAACGAGACACCTTCATTTCACCTCAAAAAGTTAATTACACTGACTTCTGTTAATTTCTGAACCTGAAAAAAAACTAATTATGGCAAGACCTCCTGAAAGCTCCAACACGAATAAAGTAACAATATCAGGCGACATAATTAAGCTCCCTGTGATCTTAGCAACTATTAACCAAACTGTGGCACTGTCATACAAACTATTGAGCTAAGCTGTGGCGCTCACATACAAACTATTAAGCTAATCTGTGACACCAACTTATTAAGATATCTATAGTCCTTTGTGTAGTCTAATTAATCTCCGGAATCGGCATAGCAACTTGGAATCCGAGTTTCTAATAATAACTGTTATCTAAGCTGTAGTCGTCGTAGAAACTGTTGTTTAATCTACATCCGCTACGTAGTAACTACTGGTTTATTCTGTGACCTGGTTTTATTTACAGAGAACTCGAGTGGTTTTATTAAACTGGGGCCACCCTGGACTTAATGAAACACGGATTCCGGGGATTTATCACGATCAACCTGTATTTTTCATATAATGTACAATCATTGGGGTTTTGCTTTGGAATGATGCTTTATTTTTATTGCTCGACTTGTTTTGAATAATTAATCGTATTTTATGTTCACTTGTGTTTCTATTTTTGTTACAAGAATATAATTCTTACTGCTCCACTCAGAGACATGAATAAAATTGACTCTTAACTAATTGACGTCATTTTTCATACGTCACATGTCAAAATCAGTCATTAACTGCCTTATTCATAAATGTTCTAAGCTAAATGTTAAAGTGTTTTGTCTCTTTTGCTCTTTGAAAAAATAGCGCAAGTTGAAAGGGGACAAACCATTTGGTAACTAAAATGCTGCTAACACGCGAATAAGGCCCTAAATCTCTACTTCTTCTTCATCGAGTGGATGGTCGACCTGACCAATCCTGGAAATCTAATCAAAGGAAGCATTTGACAAGCCCGTTGGCACAGTGGGAGTGAGAGCGCTTACTGTGTCGGGGGTTGCGGGTTCGATCCCCGCCCGGAGTCAACAATATGTGAGACATAGTTGTTGGCGACGACGTCAGGGTCTCAATTACATATTCTTATAAATTATTTGTGTATGTACAAGTAGTAGTATCAGTGAGTTAGATTCCATAACACAAGCTTAGAGCTTACTTTGGGTCTAATTAACCGTGTGTGAATTTGTCCAAGTATTTTATTTAAGTATTTGACGTCTCTAAGTTAGGGCGTAATGGTGCTCCCACACTGCTGTTATAGAATGTTAAGTAACGTTAGTAAACATTTGTTAGCTAACATTTAATCACCAAAGTTAAAAAATGTTTTCATGTTAGTAAATGTTAATTAACATTTTTGAACAAAATTTTGTTTGTAAACATTTTATACGGGTGACGGCGGGGTATGCAAACTCACCGACTCACCGCCGGTGAGTCGGTGAGTTTTTCTCTAGCTTAAAGCGTTCGGCGCATCCAATAAGAGCGCTTTTTCTTTTTTTTAAACAAAAAATGAAAGCTATCCCTATTAGCAAATCTTCTTCCATTTTCGTGTAGACGTCTCAGAACGCAAAACCAAACTGCGAGCCAATGCCAGATTCAAAATGTTATAAAATGTTAGTAAACACTTTCCATCAGTGTAGGAGCACTTATAACATATAACAGTTCCTAACAAAATGTAAGAATTGACAACATTTGTTAGTAAATGTTTTCGTGTTCAAAAATGTTTATAAACATTTTGTAACAGCAGTGTGGGAGCACCTTTAGAGTAACATTTTAAAACTAAAAGAGGACATCCAGCCACTCCCACCAACTGATTATCAAATGATATTCCTTTACACTTTAATAATAGCGAAGGGAATGCGAAGCGATTGTCAGTGTATTGTCCAAAGAGGTAGTATTTCTTTACATGCATTTACGACATTACCGTTAACTTTTTCTCAACTACGCGAACCAAGGAGGGTTGAACTTTTTCAGCTTATATTTATTTTTTGCCTTCACGTAAATCGTTTACCTTCCATACTTCCTATCCTATTCTACTTCCTACTAATATTATAAATGCGAAAGTTTGTGAGGATGAATGTGTGTATCGATGTATGGATGTATGTTTGTTGCTCTTTCACGAAAAAACTACTGGACGGATTTGGATGAAACTTTACAGTAATATAGGTTATATATCGGAATAACATATGGAATACATTTTATCCCGAAATTCCCGCAGAAATCGATACAACGCGGGTAACACCGCGGGGCTGGTCCTACTAATATTATAATCTTATATAAACCACTTTCCAAGCACATAACCTTCTACAAAGATGACAAAATATGATAGTACATCTCAAAAGATTGCTGATAAACCATGCAAAATGTAAAGTTCAAGGGTATGGTGGATAAATGCTACCGTTTTCATTATAAGTGCCCTTAGTCTACCCTCAGTATCAGTTTTTATCGTTGTGGCTGTTCTTCGGTTGCAAATGGCCTTGACTTATGAACCGGAGTTGAAACCCTTGTTTTGTAATAGCAGGTTATGTGTTTCCTTATTTTTCGCATTCACAGTTGTTTAGCTGTCGAGTGGCGCGTTGACTGTTGGGCGCGGATTGTAATACGAAGTTTCAGTGCCAGAACATTTTATATAAAGCTAAAAATTTTGTACTTATATGTATTTATTAGCCGCGCCTACGGTTTTAAACCATGTTGTACCCGTTCCTGCGGGAATTTTGGGAATTTTTATACATATAAACCTTCCTCTTGAATCACTCTATCTATTTAAAAAAATTCGTTGCGTAGTTTTAAAGATCTAGGCATACATAGGGACAGACAGACAGACACACAGTGGAAAGCGACTTTGTTTTATACTATGTAGCGATAACGACACGTATACCACTCAATAAACACACCCCAACATATACAACCTTCATTTTGCACCAAGGGTTAATAAAGTCCGTTAACCTTTTTTTTGTAGTAAAAGCCATTTTATTTGTGACAAGCCCGTTGGCACAGTGGCAGTGAGAGCGCTTACTGTGTCGGGGGTTGCGGGTTCGATTCCCGCCCGGAGTCAACAATATGTGATGACATAGTTGTTGGCGACGACGTCTGGGTGTCAATTATATATTCTTATAAAGTATTTGTGTAGTATATGTAATAGTATCAGTTAGTTAGATTCCATATTACAAGCTTATAGCTTAGTTTGGGTCTAATTAACCGTGAGTGAATTTGTCCAGGTATATCCAGGTATATTAAAATTGATTTATTTATTTGTGTAAAGGTACCGTTCAATTTTTCTCTATCAAATGATAAATCGAAACTACACATCATATACAAACTTCGATAGTACCATCAATCCTATTTTGAAAGCAGAGAGTAGCAATAGATATATCTTATTCACAGCCCATCACGATATACGACTACATATGTATCACAAAAATCTCTGATAAGAAAAACAGGCTTTTGAAACAGTTTTCGGTAAGCGATTCCAGAAACAATCTTGGCTGGTGAAAAACTCATTATATGAAAATGAAACACATATTCGTATAACTTCGCACATTCTTGAAAGAGAGCGGTTAGGTTAGGTTAGCTGTCGTAAGTAAAGGCCAAATATTTTGCTCTGTATGAGGGAGATGGTTGCCTGGTCTAAGATTTTTAGAGCTTTATAGTATGACACGCTACGAAGTTTGACATCAGTTACTAACTTAAACTTCTTCTTCATCGAGTGGATGGTGAACCTGACCAATCCTGGTGTCAGAGTTATTGAGCCGCCAAAGGCCTCTGACATGGCTCATGTAACGACTACTATCTGTAGAAAGTAACCGGGACTCGTCAGTCCCGGTTACTTTCTACGGATAGTTGCTTAACGTGCCCTCCGATGCACGTAATCATCTTACTTTTCGGGTAATCAGGTGATTCAGCCTGCAATGCCCTAACCAAACTGAGGGCAGTCTCACAAATAGATTTTTGTGAGATGTTGTCCCCACCGGGAATCGAACCCTAAAAAAGTAAGATGTTAAGCAATGTTCCTACTTGGCTTGGGGGCCGATAGTGGCATCTGAGCACTACCGTGCTTCGGAGGGCACGTAAAATTGTTTTGCGTTGTTTCAATTGATAGAGGAGGTCTTTGGCGGTCTAAAGTCTGACACCAGGGTTGGCCTTTTACTAAATAAACTTTCAAAGCTCACCTATGATCACTTATATTACCAACGTTACCAAACTCTCCGTTTACGCGTAAGCTTAAAGCTCCCAACGACATTTCGCGAAGCTTATTAAATCACTCTTCACTTCCTCAATCATTTTTCAATGGCGTCAAACTGAAAGGGACAAGCATGAAATCAATTTCCGTTACATTTTCCCAACATGTGTATTTGCCTTAGAAAAGTATTTTGTGGTGTTTGTAATGTTGGTTGGAACTAGGCTTTGGGTATTTGAATTTAGTGCGAGAAAGGTTTTAGGATAAACGCCGTATTCTGTATAGTTATTATCGTGGCGTGTCATATTTTGTATAGCTATGTTTTTTGGTAGATATTTTTTTAGAGAAAACTACAATTTGGGCTGGTATCTACTTAGGTATTTTTGTAGGTGGTAGGTATTAATGTAAGAAAGTAAAGTTTGTAGGTCATGAGTAATAAAAGAGTTTATATTTACACAATTCTAAACAGTTCATAACTATTTAACGTGTCTAGGCATGTACATACTTTTCCTACTCGATCCTTAGCTAAAAGCTAGTGGTTCGCCTTTTAAGATAAGTATTTAAGTAGGTATTTATGTATATAACATATAACCATTAGCAAGGGTTTGAATTGAATCACTTTATAAGCCTTTAAAATATTTGAACATAAAAATATTGTTCACTTCAAACTAAAGATTATCCCTTAGCCGATATCTAACGTCAAGATTACATCCATAACTCAGGATTAGATCTACGTCACTCCAACATTCCCTGAAAACTTCGACACCCAACAAAAACTTAGTTTTTAAAAGAATTTTTCTAGACTTTTTAACGGATTTCTAAAATGATTTCGACTAAAAATAGATGCGTATTTTTGTGTTATCTTCAAGTGGAATAAAGTGTTCCATTGCGAATGTTTAGAGCGTGTTACTCGGTGTACATTTGTCATTATAATGGCCGGTGGCGCGTGTAAGGAGTACAAATTGTTATCGTGTTTACGTGCCTACCTTACAGCCCTACAAATAAACCTGGTAGTTATACTAAGAATACGACAACGTTTCTTGAGACTTTTTGAGATTCCTCCAGACGGAATTGTATGTAACAACATAACAAGTTATTAATCTTCTTCTTCATCGAGTGGATGGTCAACCTGACCAATCCTGGTGTCATAGTTATAGAGCCGCCAAAGGTCTCCGACATGGCTCATGTAACGACTACTATCCGTAGAAAGTAACCGGGACCGACGGCTTAACGTGCCCTCCGAAGCACGGTATCATCTTACTTTTCGGGCAATCAGTTGATTCAGCCTGCAATGCCCTAACCAAACTGAGGGCAGTCTCACAAAGAGATTTTTGTGAGCTATTGTCCCCACCGGGAATCGAACCCGGAACCTCCGGATCGTGAGCCGAGCGCTCAAACCACAGGACCACGGAGGTTGTTAAGTTATTAATAATATACCTGGACAAATTCACACGCGGCTAATTAGAACCAAACTAAGCTTTAAGCTTTTACTCCTAATATGGAATCTATATAACTGATACTACTACATATACATAGACAAATACTTTATAAGACTAATTGACACCAAAACGTCGTCGCCAACAATGTCTGCATATATTGTTGACTACGCAGTTCAGTATCCATAGTATAACTAAGTATAATTTTAGATCTATCAAAAATATTGTGTTTTATAAATTGATATTACCTTTATACTAAATAGTCATCCCGTGACCACGAGCGGTGTAATTCACTCAAAACGTCGGGTACGTATTTTAGTAAAATACGTTAAATTATCTAACGCGATAAAGACCCATTTCATTTAGTATAATGAGTGCAAATCGTGTGAGTTTAAAAAGTATGGCATTGTATCTAATTTAAACAATACCAAGTATACCGGTATTTTTGGTACGGACGCTATATATTGTCACCTGATATTGAGGCGAGATCTACATTGCACGTAAAAAGATTACCAAGTCAAATAACACAGCGTCACCTGCGCACTCATTAAGCCTTATATTTGACCTACATATTTACATTTTTCCCTACAAGAATCCTTCACATTTCTGTATGTCAATTTTAATTACGTTCACCATTATAACGCGGGGAATCTCCAAAGACATGTCAGGAATTTGGAACAAAATTACTCGTTATATTAGATATGCGAAGTACAAATTACATTGGGAGAGTATTGTACGTACCTTATGATGTATATTCGTAAAGTTAAGGTCGGTTTGTGAAGGTTTGTATGTACTTACATTCGAGAGTTATGAACGAGTCTTAAGTGGTTATTCGACCTACCTAAATTTTGTTGTAACGTGATTGAAGGACTAATTTCAGTAAGCATTTGGAAAGATAGGATTCAAATTAATATTCTAAACTAGCTGTGCCCCGCGGTTTCACCCGCAGCGCCCCCGTTCCCGTGGGAATTTTGAGATTTTTATTCTTTATTTTTCTTATTTAAAAACCTTGTCCTGACAATAAGGAACACATTAAAAAATGAATCATCCAATATGGTGCAGTCGTTCTGAAGTTATGCGCTTAGCAACACATTTTGCGATTCATTTTTATATATAGATAGGGATTTGTAATGCTTGTGGTCTATGTAGATCTATAATAATAATATATGTTTACAGGACAAACGCAACACAGTTAATTAGAGCCAAACTAAGTTCCAAGCTTGTTTTATGGAATATAACCAACTGATACTACCACGTACATACAAGAGTACATCCACAAATTCTCTATATAATTCACTAGCAGCGCCCCGCGGTTTTACCCGCGTTGTGCCCGTTCCCGTAGGAAATCCGGGATAAAATGTAGCCTATAGCCTTCCTCGATAAATAGACTATCTAACAGTGAAAGAATTGTTCAAATCGGTTCAGTAGTTTCTGAGATTAGCGCGTTTAAACAAACAAACAAACAAACAAACAAAACAAACTCTTCAGCTTTATAATATTAGTATAGATATATAATATAGACAAAGCTATTTTGTAGGTGAGTGTAAAAATACTTCAGTTAAAAAATATAAAATTATTTGGTTACCCAAAGCTCATTGTATCATCAAGTAACAGTAATCAAAGTTAACAAAGCCTTTGTTAAAAAACTCATTAATCATAATACCACTGATTACACCCCGTTATAACCAAAAACATCTACATTTTATACCAACATTGCCAAATCCTTACATCACTAAAAAAAATGTTTCACATCTCAATATACCCCTTCAATTCTTTTCATCCTTTGAAGTGGATTGGTAAACTGATATTCGCGACAGATCACATGAAAGGATGGCGAGTATCTCTTATCATTTATTCAGGTCTTTTGTCCCGTAAAACCTCTGCTGAAAGTTGCGTGTCTGAACTATATCACGAAATATGGTGAATTAGTATAAGGTACGAACTTTAGGGACCCATTGTCTTTTATTTAACACGTACACTAACTTTTTTGACAAAACGGTAGAATGTTTCTTCTTTGTACGGAATTCTTTTTATTGTTGTAACGGAATTATTTAAGTTTTACCTTCAAAGATTTAAGTTGGGATCGTATTTTGGTTTCCTTTCTTTAATTGCCGTTTTTGACCGAAAACTGAGAAGTATGTCCACGGAAGAGCGAATTACTTACTGCGTGTACAATATTAAGGGACGTCACTGCGTTAAGCGTGCGCACACCGCGGTTCCAGACAAAAGTGAACCGTCGAAGGCGCTCGCAGCGTGCGCACGCCGCGTGTGGCTTCATACAAAAGTGAACCGTCGCGTGCGGCCGTCGCGTGCACCCGTCGCGTGCACCCGTCGCGTGCGGTTTCATACAAAAATTAACCGACGCGTGCGCACGCTTAACGCAGTGTTGACCCTATTTTGAGTTAAGCGATCGTTGATTTAGAGTTTATGAGCTATAGAGGTGCGATAGCAGTAGGAAAAACTAAACTAAACTGGTAAGTTCAAAAGAGCCTCTATGGGGCCAAAACTGAATAAAATATTCGTTGCCATACTCCTCCGAAACGGCTTGACCGATTCTCATGAAATTTTGTATACATATCGGGTAGGCCTGAGAATCGGACAACATCTATTTTTCATCCCGAAATTCCCGCGGGAACGGGTACCGTGGTTGAACTGCTCTGAAACGGCTCAACCGATTCTCATGAAATTTTGTATACATATCGGGTAGGCCTGAGAATCGGACAACATCTATTTTTCATCCCAAAATTCCCGCGGGAACGGGTACAACGCGGGTGAAACCGCGGGGCGCAGCTAGTTATGTATAAATTCATGTTATTTAGTTCAACTATAATACATATAAGGTTGTAGAGATATGACTACATTAAGACCGTACTTTATTTTTCTGATGTATGTAAATAGTTGTATCATCTGTCCGTCGGAGAGACCCCTAATAGATCAGTTGTTTAGGGACAGTTTGACCCTCATCAGTCTGGGAGTCTGTTTATGTAATTTAGATTATTTGTATGAACTTGTTATATGTTACTTCAACCTATTTATTTTGGGATTGTTTGGTTTCTTGATATAAACTGGTATAAATAAACATACACAGATTCACACAGGGTTATAAAGACCTAAACTAGGCTTTAAGCTAGTATTATGAGATCTAACTAAATGATACTATTACATATACATACACAAATACTTTCAATGAATACGAGTATATAAAAACACCCGACGTCACTGACATCGGCCGGGAGTCGAACCCGCAAACTCCGACACAGAAAGCACTCTCGTATGCCAATGGCTTGTCAGTCTTTCCCTCTTATCTGAATTCAAAACTTTTATTAATTCTGACAAGTTAATCGAAACTAAGAACCATCACAACCACGTCAGCTTTCAAGCCAAAACCATAATTATTATCATATAAAAACGATATAATCTGATCCTAAAGACATTAAAACATTACTACAATAAGCTGCCGGAGTTAAAAATAATAAATAACGAATGAATGAACATTTCCTGTTCATTCATTATGTTACAGGTGATTCGTTTCACAATTCGTTCCAACTTTATCTATGAACTTTACTTAACATTTGATTAATGACGCGTACTCCACGAGTTTGGACTTTGGATTGAGTTTGAAATTAGAACTTTAAATTAAAGTAAGGTCGATATTTAAATCTGTGCTTTAAAATTTAAGTAAAGGATTTCTACCAACACTGATTTTGACTTAGGGCCGAAACTGCGTTAACGTGCGCTCGCTGCGTGCGGTTTCATACAAAAGTGAACCGTGTATGAAACCGCGACGGGTGCACGCTTTACGTAGTTTTGGCCATTAATCTTACTTAACCAGTGTGATGTTAAGATAGAATTTTCAAACAAAATAAAAATGCTTTAGGCTTGTAAGCTGATTCATGTAAAATACTAACTGCTGTACACGAAGAAGTCCGTCAAATCGAAAATTAACGAATTGACGTATTTTTTCATACATTTGATATCAAAGTCACTCATTGAATCTCTACTAAAGAAGTATTTCACGTCTTTGAATACGTACATAAAACTATCAACTCAAATTATAATAGAAATAAATTCATTTTATAAATATTACGTTAATATCAAATTCACGTACATGATAATTTAAAGTTAACTTCCCTTGGCAATTTGAAGCTGAAATTCTTGTTAAATTCATAGATCTTTTAGGCGCCACATACGCTTCTATTCTCCAAACTTTGTACCGCAAACTGAAACCTCAGTAGTAGAATAGACGAGCACATAAACAGGATTGAACGTTCACGTATTTACTTACAAGACCAAGCCGATGGAGTTACTCGTCGACTTCTAAAGAAAAAGATCAGTAGGCTAGTTATAATTATTATTGTTTTATCGGTTTTATGTTGTTTTGGTCTCATATTACTATAGCGAAGTTGATTGACGAAGCAAGACAGAAGGTTCAGGCAACGAGGTACGTTTTATTTAAAAAGATTCTGACGAATTGAAAATCTTCTATATTTTTGGTAGTCGCTAGTCGTTTAAAAATAGAACAAAGAGCTGAAGTTAGGCGCGAAATATTGTGTTCTTTTTTCAAAATATGTCGCTTGTCGCCGTCCATTGCGGTCATATTATACACAACAACGAGATATTTTTGTTTCAAAAATAGAACTTCAAATGAGGATTTTTGTTCTTATTTTAAAATCTGTACTGTCAAATTAGCGACTTTATTAGCAAAGTCAATGTTCTACAAAACTGATACTCAAGTATCACTGCCGAGGTCAGCGAGTAAGTCTTTCAGGCGAGTTCTATACTCGTACTACATAATGTAGAGTACGTGAAGCTTTCGTAGTGTATTGAAGAGATTTTGGAGACAGAGCTTTTGCATCGGTTCGGTAGCTTCGAAGAGAGCTTTGTGAAGCGAAACGTTTGATGTTCGAGAGTTCATATTTGATGAAGTAGATTGGGTTTGCCCTGATCTTATCTGACGGAGATGTGATTAAGTTGGTGGACAGATGCTGTATACTAAAGATGCTGGACAGATGCTGTGGGTCACAAAAGTTTTATTGTTAGGAGGATGTGGATATCAGATATGGTTAGGAAATTGAGATAAAAATATGCAATGTCCGCTATGTAAGTCCATTCTGGCACGGATGCTGGTATCTCTATCTACCGCAATCAGACACGTTAATTAAATCAACAATTAACTAATTGACGATTTTTTATACATCTCAAAATCACTCATTAAATCTCTACTAATTTATACAAAATTTATACAAAAAAAGTACTTCATATTCAATCATATTTAGATACATAAATATGATTGAATATGAAGTACTTTTTTGTATGAATCTTATTCATATAAATTAATGTTATATACACGTGTCATCAAAGATACTTATTATTCTGAAGTACTCTGTATAAGAGCTAACCTCGATAACCTTATTCCATAATTAAAACCTTTATTTTTACTCTAAAGAATATTCCTAATCATTTCATTCTGCAACAGGGTATTTTTTAAATTATGATTTCAATATAAGCGCGTCACCTACAAAGAATTCCTTCATATTATGCGCTCCTACATAATGGAGGAAGCCACTGAAACTGTCGATATTATAATAACAAAGTTAATGAATAAATTGGTAATGTTATGTAAATTGCTAGCTAGTCCCATCAGGCTCTGAACCATACAAAAACGATTAAAATATAAAAACATAAACTTACATAACTTACTGGTTCCTTAAGCTTAAGCGAACACTACTCATTTTGCATGGAAACTAGGGATACATTTCGCTTTTATTTTACATTTTTATCTGACCGCAAAGGGCCAAATCGTCAGATAAAAATGTAAAATAAAAGCAGAGTGTATCAGTAAGTGTGGATTCCCACTACGCCGGACCGGCAGATCTGCCGCGCCGGTAAATCTGCCGGAAGGGCTAGTGGCTGTACAATTTATATGAAACTAGTACAAACTCGTTCACATTATCCCGGACCCGGGATAATGATTTGATGATGTCCGGCAGATTTACCGGACCGGCAGATCTGCCGGTCCGGCGTAGTGGGAACCCACACTTAACGTAGTTTCAATGAAATAACCTCAGAATACAGAAGTACCTACCAGAAGGAGCATTCAAATGTATTTACAAGCTACACGCTGTGTCCAAAAACAGAACAAAGTCCCCCGCGTAGTGTTGTTAGCTCTCGCATTATTTGCCCATTTTTGGGGTAAATTTTGGGAGTTTTGGAGGTAATATGTTAATAGAATAAAAATTGTCCTTTTCTATATAACTATGTACCTACCTGATTATCTCAAGAAATAGATAGGTATATTAAATAAAACACGGTGTTAAGGTGGATGTTTGAACACTTTTAACGGGTGATGGAAAAACTTTATATGTTTTTATTTATTTTATTTTAAAGTATTCGGAAAACTTACAGCTAGGTACAAGAGTTACATAAAAAAAGAATAATTACTTAAGTCAAAATGCATCGAGCAAACTACGCTTCGCTTCGATGGTTTCCAGAACTGTTCCAGCCGTGCTCTTTGTATAATTTTTGTCCACACCGCTTTCCTTTCCTCATCAGCAGGGAAGCTAAAATTTAAGATGGCTAATATAGAAACATAATTTTATACCCGCTCCCCCTCTCCCCTTCTCCCTCACACGCACACCAAAAATTTTTTTAGAAACCTATAGACTAACATACTGTTTAATAGGATTGTTAGGTTAGGTACATACAAGCCGCACTTACGCTTTATACTTTCTTTTTTCAAGTTGGTTAATTTTTATTATATTACTTATTAATATTCTACAACGAATTAAATCCCTCAAAAGGTAATAAAAAGAAGGGTAAATCAAAACTCTTATATAGGCAACACTAACATAGATTGACGCATCACTCTATATGACAATTGAAATCTGAGAAAATAATTAAATATTTAAATAAGACGATACCTAAATGCGATACTTACACGTGAAATGTGATCCCTTCCTGTTTCTTTTTCAGACCCACTGCATTTTTACAGGTAGGAACGACACAAGACGGCATAGTTTCGTGAAATTGGTCACGGGTAAAACACGTTAGCGCGTTCCGACGGTCACAAAGTGACTGATCGGTTGCGCATAAAACTACACTATTTAAGGCTAGTTTGAGTAGCTACAGTATTAGGCGCGCTCACGGGTTCTGTAGGTTCTGTATTCTGAGGAAATAACTTACTTAAAATTGTTACCTAATAAACATTTGTATCAAAAACTTTACCGCGTCTAAAACAATTGAATATATATGCAATACAATATGCAACCTCTTTTCACCAATTGTTTTTTTACTATTTAGTTCTATACAAAAGACAAAAGTAACCACCTCATACTGAGGTATTGAATAAAGCTGAAGCTACAGTTAATTATATGTGAACAGAACTTTGCTATGCTACGTTCAATACTAGAGGTGAATATCGCCACGTTGCTATGCCAAGTTCAATGTGATTGGTTAATACCACAATCGCTATTTCTCGTTGCTATGTCACGTCCAATGTGATTGGTGGATACCACCATCGCTATATTACATGTGATATGATTTTATTAAGTTTTATAATGTCTATGACATATCTAGAAAAATGCACTCTGATACGAGTAAAACATGGAAGACTTTATCCCTAATTCAATTGAAAAGAATAACCACGTTATAGCTAGACCCTAGATAATACCGTTTATTCTACTTCCATCGACAAATAAAAGCAACTTGTAGCACAAAATGAAAACAATTCCGTCCCATTTAGTCGCGCACAAAAAGTCCCTAGAGTCGCATATAACACGATCAAATGCGAATGTCTCTACCTCCGATACAAATTAACTTAATCACGTGTCAAATTACATTTGTCTGGATAATAGCCTTTTAGCTCGTCAGATGCAATCGACATTGTAATTTGAACATTAGCTTATTGGAATACAGATTACATTTGAATGTATTTATTTAAGGGATTTATTGGGACATGTTTATTGAATTTCGATACGGCTCAACTCGTTTACGAGAATATGATTAAATGTGAATTTGTCCAGTTTATCTTTCTAGAAATGTCTACCTCCCACTACAGATTACTGGGTACTTGGAAAATTTTATTTTAGGTTCTATGTTATATGAACTAAAATTAGTTTTTCCATGAAAAATGTTGAAGTTGCTCGAACGGAGAGAAAATTACCTCCGAGTAGTAATAAGGGCTCTTTGCTACCTTCTGACTATTTACACATACAAATCTGTAAACGATGTATTTATTTTATTTTTTTATTTATTTAATTGTTACATCAGCGGCGTTTACACATGACATTAATAATTTAGTAAGTAGCATGTGGGACACATAGCCAGGAAGAGAGAGAGAGAGAGAGAGAGAGTATGTATTCTAATACGGTGGGCAACACCAATTATAGATGTAATCAGCATTCATAAAGAATAGGTATTACTTACAACAGCTGAAGAAGAAAAATAAGACAGTAAAGAGAATAATGAGTAAGTTAAAATTAAAATTATAAACACGTTAAAACCAAATAAAACAAATATTGCCAAGACTATGCATTAAAACGTATTACAACTTTATAATTGTACAGAATACAAAACGAAATTACTTTCATAAACCCTACTACGGTCCACGCAATTAACTACTAAATGAAATACTATTGTTAAAGCAAATTTTAAGTCTAAGCACGAAAGCCCAAATCTCAGCAATTAGTAATCTAGTGGCCTATTAGTCAGGACTACAGTTATACGGTCTCCGTCACCTTAATTTGATTAGGAGTTACACTATCGTGCTATTTGATGTATGGCACGTTAAGCCGTCGGTCCCGGTTACTTTCTACGGATATTAGTCGTTACATGAGCCATGTCAGAGGCCTTTGGCGGCTCAATAACTCTGATACCAGGATTGGTCAGGTTGAACATCCACTCGATGAAGAAGCATCCGTGGTACCACCACTACACTACACTACTGAGACGTTTTAATATAGGAAACCAGATAATTGCCTCTTTGTTGAAGAGGTTTACTGCATAATCCTTTGAGTATACAATCTGAATTATTGAAGTAAAATGATTAAACTCAATAAGTATAATAAAGTGGTTGTATTTCATAACACAAAAGTTTTAGCTCAGATTAATGAGCGCGTCTACGAAAGATTGAAACTTTCAACTCAGCGACAGATTTAATCTTTGAGTGAACTTTGTATTTGAAATAGGGAGGAAAGACGACACAGTTAATGAATATTACGTTTTATTTTATTTAAGTTTCAATCCTTTTAACTGTACCAGACTTCGCAATAAAGTCTGGTTTTAAATGGACATAGAAAATAAAAGATACGGTTTCCTTCATTTATAGCTTGTGATAGAAACTGCCATCTTGTTTTTATAAACCAGTTAAATTCATTTCAACTCTCTTGCAAAGGAAATAATGTCCCACTGCATAGTAAATGCTTATCAGCTTACTGTAAATACCTTACATACCTTCAGTTTAGATTCCATACTAATAGTAAAACTTTACATTAAACATCTCCAAAGGGCCTCTACGAGTTGGATCTGTATCCCCTCGCATGCCTCTCAAAAAGACCGGGCTTGTCCCGTGACTCCAAGGAGAAACACTACAGAAAAACTATATAATGATATAACATATTACCCGGACAAATTCACACACGGTTAATTAGACCCAAACTAAGCTCTAGGCTTGTATTATGGAATCTAACTAACTGATACTACTACTTGTACATACACAAATACATAATAGGAATATATAATTGACACCCAGATGTCGAAAGCTAAGAGTTTGGTTCTAAGTAATTGTGTGAATTTCTGGAATATATTTATTTATATTAGACTGGTGATCTCAAACCCAGCATGATGCTAAACAATTTTTGAAACAACTGCTTTATTTTCACCACGTACTACAGCTAACTAAATTATTGCTAGTCTTTAATATAGACTCTGCAGGATAAAATAAGTAGTTGCTACGCAGTCTGCTTCGATAAGAAAAAGAAAATAAATGTAAATCAAGGTTCTTTTGAAGTTCGAATCTCCCCAAACTGATTCCGATTAAATATAGAAAAAAATTGGCTCTGGTACATAGATTATGAACGTGTCTTATTTAAATCCTTGAAGGTAAAAGGAAAGTAATAAATTACGAAGTGCGTTCTCGGAAACTTTTTCCACCGAATAATTTGTTTCCAGACACTTAATATGTCACACCTGCTGTTTTATTAATTTGGAATACGGTTTGGTATTCAAATGAAGAGATAGCTTGTAGTGAATAATCATTTTGCGGTTTGAATTGCAAATATCTTCTTTTTGACTCCAACTCAATAACGTCTGTGTTGTCGTAACTCCTGCAGGCTCATTCGAATGCAGGCTCATTCGAATGGACTCATTGTAAATTAGGTTTCTTTATTTGAAAAGTGATTTGGTTGAAAGGTTTCTGAAGGTTCGTTTACAATGAAGCGGAATGGAGTACAGGCTGCCCGTTCTCAAATCACAGCGCATTTGGATGATCAAAGACCGCATTGACATTGCCAACATCTTTTCGTATGCATTGTGATTAGTCAGTTCAGCTCTGCACAGCAACAACTCATTTTATAAAGATAAAATTCAACTGTTATATTTCAATACTAGCAGCGCCCCGCGGTTTTACCAGCGTTGTGCCCGTTCCCGTGGGAATTTCGGGAATTTTTCTCATAAAAACCTTCCTCTTGAATCACTCTACCTATTACAAAAAACCGCATCAAAATCCGTTGCGTAATTTTAAAGATTTAAGCATACAGACAAACAGACAAACAGACGCGACTTTGTTTTATACTATGTAATGATTAAGTTGAATAGCATACAAGTTATTGCGGCCTGCGCGGACCTTAGTTCAGACAGTTTTGAGACTGTTTTATCGTCTATGAAAGACTATAAAAGACCTCACACTGCCGACAAGACTTCTACCAGATTTGTTTGTCTTTCATAGACTCTTTGACTGTGTCTATATTTGTACCGACAACTGTCTAGAAACCAGAGAAAGACAGACACATCCACCAAACTATGTTCCTTCAAAATGCATCTTTTAAGAACTCAAGCCATTTCTACCGCCAATTTCATGTTCAACCGATCTCTAGAGTTGTATTCTATAGCAATTTCACAATATTGTTGTTGAAAATTAATTGTGTATTGTATTGAGAGCGTTTCCGTGTTCCAGCGGCGGAATTAATGAGCATTATGACGAAGTTTCATTCCCTCCATCTTGTTCATCGAGCTGAGTTGGTACACAGTGAATGACTAGGTAATAAGACGATATTGGTTGTTTCCTTGTGTATAGGTTACTAATTAAAAGCTTTTAGCGGTCGTTGACATTTAATCAATTTATATTGCGCGAATTTACAGGCTGGGATCGAATTCTAAGACGAAGTTTGTAGTTTGTGTACATAAAGTGAGCTGTGTCGCTTTTGTGCTCGACTTGGGGTACTTGTGTGACGCTCGCTTTATATACCGTAGTTTTCAATTTCAAAATACAGGGCAGTTTTTACACTATATTAGTTTAAGGTCTCATTTTTAAATTTTACATACGTCCCGGGTTCAATTCCCAGGACGAACGAAAACAGGTTCCTCCTCACTGTACTGATATCTTCAGTGATAAAGATAAAGAGGCCTTTATTCAACAGTGGGACATTACAGGCTAATACTTACATACTTACTTAGAAAACGGTTATCGTAAGAATGTATCAGGAATATCCTACTCGCCATCTAATACAACATAACACCAGTATTGTAAACAATAGTATAGAGAAAAAGGATATGAAATTATACTAAGGATACGTATACTCTGAATAAGGGCTACCACACAAAACTGCGATGCGATGCGATGCGAACTGAAATAGTTATATCTATCGCCATTACTACAGTACAAAGAAAAGAGATGAATATATTAAATGGAATTCGCATCGCATCGCATCGCAGTTTTGTGTGGGAGCCCTAACTTCGGTGTGATTGCTATAAATCTATTATGGCTGCGGTCGGTAC
This sequence comes from Cyclophora albipunctata, assembly GCA_963082685.1. Taxonomy (NCBI): domain Eukaryota; kingdom Metazoa; phylum Arthropoda; class Insecta; order Lepidoptera; family Geometridae; genus Cyclophora; species Cyclophora albipunctata. The sequence continues at coordinate 1,691,054 of OY720122.1, forward strand.
AATCACCAGTATTAATTATTCACTTGAAATCCTATAAAAGCGTTATGTCCACATTATAACGGTCCCTTTTAATATTAAAAGCTGTAACAAAGTATCTGCTTTTAAATTGAGTTAATTAATAAGTTGTGGAGATTCGACGGTATTTGTTGAGATGAATTAATCACCTTAATGAACGAACGCTCCATATAAAATAAGGTTTAATATAAAGCTCTTTTAATTTCGATGTTTGTAGTCGGCATAGACGTAGCTATGCAGTTTTTCTATGCAATGTAAATTTTTCGTGTTCAATTGTTTCGACCGAGTTTAAAACTAAGATTCCAATTTCGAATACATTTTCCATATTAGGGCCGTTTATGGAAAGAAAGCAAGCAGCCTGTGCTGATCATCGATGCAGCTTGTTGTTGACAGATGCCTAAATTAAAAGAGCCCAAAGCTTTAATATAAAGATAATACCGTCTGTGTGTGAAATGGCGTGAAGTAAATATATTTAGCTTTGAGACTACTTAATTAAAAAGTTGATTGGATTATGTTTTATGAATTTAAACTTGTTTTAAGGGAAAATTTTTGAGGCGAGCCCAAATAAAAACAACAAACCAATTCAATGGTTAAGTGGTTAAGTTGACAAAATTATTTTAAATATTGAAATGTTTGAAGACTTGGTTGAACCCCTTCAAGAAAAAGATATACACATTCGCAGAGGCAATTTGATGTTCGAATAAGTATATAAAACATCGATAATTATTTGGATAATAATTTCACTATAATTTCAAATGTCAAACTCAAACTTTCTAGACAGAAACCACTGAATATCTAAGTTAGCACACAATTGTATACCTGTTTAGGCGGGAAAGTTATAGATGTCAAACTGACATTTCGAAATGTCAGATAGATATCATCTATTATTGTACTATTTTACTATTAATTGAAACGTACGTTGATGTCATTATTATTTGTTATTTTTGTACTAGTGAGAGCGCGTATACACGACACTGCTGTTTGCTTCTTCCTGCTTCTGCAGTTGCTACTGAATACACATCTTAATAAGGGAGTAACATAGACACGTATATAGTCACGTAAGCAATCCTCAAAAAATTACCCCAAAGAATGGATAATGAATGAGGCACTTACAAAATTGAAATTAAATTCTAGTTTGGAACCCAAACTAAGTTTCGAACGAAAATAATAATTTTCTGATTGAATCTAAAGTTTCCTTGTCCAATCAAATTTATCAATTTCAACTAATAAAACTGTCTTTTGCTTTAAAAACCATCTGTTGGAAGCGATTATAAGTTTTATTACCTGAGCCATAATTTCTATATTGCGGTGAACATCAAAATGTAATTGGGTCATTTACGAAATTAATGCGTGTTTTCGTGAGAATTTATTGTATTTTGTTGATGCTTTTAATATTCTACGCGTAGTATCAATATTTCACTAATATAAATTGATGATTATTATTAAAATTACATCCAGTAAATTACAATCGTTTTCACCATAAATCTCAGGTTAAATATAAGAACTGGTACTACGAGTAGGTACGTAGTACTAAGTTCAACTTTAAATCGATTTTAATTTTAAGGGAGAAATATAAGTAATTTATTGCAAACGTTTTGAAACACCATTGATTTGTCAATCCCTTTTGTGAAGAACTAGAGAATATCGGAGTAACCTCTTGATATCTTGAAATTTAGCACTTCACAGAGGCCTTTGGCGGCTCAATAACTCAACCAACGTTCCCAATTTTATAAACTATCGTGACATGTTTATTTTCGTCTACTTCTAACGCCAGTAGTATCTTCCGTCATACTGATCTCTAGTAGCTTTACCTATGTTATTTTTATAGTGGTTTTCATACCTAATAGTTTTGCAACCAAACTGCAGTATGTGCTGCCCATAGGGTAGCAACAAATAAAATACTGTCATATCACCAGTATACTGCTCTTTGTCCCGTTCGCCTCCTAATATCTACCCATGACAAGTCCACGTATGAAATCGAGTATCAAAGAGCATGTTTTGAGGAGTCTAAGTATGTTCAGTGCAAACATTATGAGGTATTTCTGTCACGTAGTTCCGTTGTTAGCGAGTCGAGTCACGGCAACGCAATATCCTCGCTGTTTCTGAGTAATCGAGTGCCGGATATGTGACACCACTTTTACACTGCTCGAAGATAATCTATATTATTTATGGTTGGAGATTTTATTCTATTCTCTTGTTCGGACTTTGAATTTCTTTATGTGATTTTCTTACTTTAACGCCCGTACTTGGAGACGTCAAATATTTCCTTAGTAGAGTGATTTTGACGTGCAATATACATATATATAGAGTGATAAATATATGGATTATCATGTAATGTATGAAAAACACATTAATTAGCTAAGTGTCTGAGGGCGTCAGTATGTTTCTTAAAGCGTTTAGACTCTGCTTCAGTTTTCGTAGGAATTTTGGATTAAAAGTAAACTGTAGTATTTCTCTTGATTATAACTGTTACATAAAAAAAAGTTATTCAAATCCAACTGGTTAGATTAGCCGTTGAAACAATCCAATAAACAAACTCAACAGTTTATTACATCAGTGACGATTACTTTATAATAAATTAACATATGCAGTTAATATTAATTTAATTATCCATCCAAAACCTTCGTTCACATTCCACTCACTCCATTTCCATACTAATGTCCAAGCATCTTGACTGACACAATATTGGGTCGACCCCTTGTCGTGTCCCATTATCATACTCTTGACTATTCTATCTACTATATTATACTCCACACAGCTCTTCAGATGCCATTATAATACCCCAGCTTAAGTAAGGTTCTCCAACGTGTATTGTTCCATTATATTTTGTCCGACTGCATTTAGAAGATAATACATAGTTCAGTTGAGGTTCATACGTCTAAATTAAATTGCTTTTGCGATGTAAAGACGCTTCGTTGGTGAAAATATTTGGAGTATAATGTAGCTGTTTTTAGATATATTCTTAATTAATGTGTGGGCTAATTAGTTGACTCAGACCTTAAGTAAGTTGAGGCAATGATAACGACAAACTATTCGATTGATAACGTCGAACTATTTGTCACAAAACTCTGTATTAAATTAGCTGTTATTAATTGTTTATTTATGCTTTAAAGAAAATGTTATAGTTGATTTGAGAGATATTACATAAAATTATTAAAATGTGGTGGTAAAATTGAAAAATATAATTATTTAAATACACGACGGTAATTATTGAATGCCGAATTCGAATAATACATTTAATTAATTATGATTTCTATGAAATTATTTAAATAATGAAATTTGGTCAATTCGTTATTGCTTTTGTAGTATGTATTTTTATTGGGTGCGCCAAAGTTCACCTAAATTTTCAACTCCGATAATTGGAAATCCGAAAATGTTCTTCCTAACATTTTTCATCCTAACAATCGCAATTCCTAACTACTTTGTCTCTAATTTTCATAATCCGAATGATCACTCTTCCTAAAATTTTTCATCCTAAAGTTTTTGAGTGTTATGAACATCGCCGGTAGCACTACAAATAGTATGAATGAAAACTTTAGGATGAAAAATTTTAGGAAGAGTGATCATTCGGATTACAAATCGTTAGGAAGAACAATTTCGGGTAAAGAACTTTAGTTGAGCCAATATGGACCCATTTTTATTTAAGTTATTAATTCAAGCAAAATTTAATCTCAGAAAAATATTTATTGATGCGGCACTAGTGAATCTAGTAGGTCATGGATGTTAATCTAGGCTTTAGCGAATGTTCTAATTAGGTTGATTGCTTCAGTATAATACAATGTTTTGGACCTCAATTTGACCTATTTTTGGTAATAGCTAAGTTAAATAAGAAATACTAGTTAATAAATAAATCTGAGAACATTTTTACTATTTATAAATACTGAAATGAAAAATAAAACAAGACTAAACTAACTTCATAAGTTACAAGCTGTGCCCCGCGGTTTCACCCGCAGCGCCCCCGTTCCCGTGGGAATTTTGAGATTTTTATTCCCTATAAACCTCACGGAGCCCGAGACCTTTCCAACGAATGCAAAACCGTGGAAATCGGTTCGTGCGTTCTGGAGTTATAGCGTCGTAGGGAGGAAAACCCGACTTATTTTTATAAAGTAGATTAATTAAAAGTTATCTTTTGTTCATGCAACATTTTTCATTAAACAATATTCAATGTACTATTATTTTTATGTATAAGGATCATATTAAAATAATATTACTTCTCATTTTCCCAATGTCCATGGAAGTTAAGAGTTTTTTTTTCTTTGCAGATGCAAACATGTCAGAAGAGAAGACGTAACGCCGATGTCTGAAGAAGATGCTTCATAGGTCATCATCTTCAAGAAGGCGAAGAGCCTCCAGAAGCGCTGCCACATCGCCCCAGACCAGATCCCCTCGAGCCTCGAACCAGCCTTCGAGACGAGCATCGCTAGCAACCGCGGAAACCGACGAGGAAATGGAATACATTCCACAAAGAAGCCCCCGGGCCAGCCTCGCCCCAGAAGCGGCAATGGATTACCACCACAGGAGTCCCAGACATTCACTAGTGCCTGAAGCACGATCAGCAAGAAATTCCATCACACCAGACACTGCTATGCATTCAAGGAATAACCTGGCACCTTCCAGAAATAACTTGAATGTCGAAGCAGCATACGGGTCGCGTCTCAGTCTGAACCCTCAAGACTTCAACCGTAGTCCCAGAAACAGCATCACGCCAGACATGTCCGCCAGGAGTCCGAGACGAAGCTTAGTTCCAGAAGGCACTGGATGGAATCAACCGAGAAATTCCTTGGTGCCTGACGTTGGTAGGAGTCCGAGGCATTCCGTGGCTGGGATCCAGTTGGATCCAGCGAGAGCGCAGAAAGAATTGGGACCAAGTCCTCGCACCAGCCCTAGAGGTAGCATAGCTCCAGAAGTTTCTATGAAACCGAAAGAGATTCCTGATCGGACACCGAGGGGGTCGCTAATCCCTGATTCACAGAGGAGTCCGAGGGGAAGTATCGCGCCTTCTGAAAGGAGCGCCCGAGGGAGTTTGGTGACCGGCGAAGGAGATCCTTCTAGAATAAGTCCGCGAGGCAGTCTGACGTTGACGTTTCAAGAACCTTTGGTCTCAAGGGAAAGGCGGGCCAGTGAAGATAGCACAACTGCTGGTAAGATTTATAAAATGCATTTGTAAAAAAATATATTATGTACTAATATTCGTTTCTGAAACATATTTCAATTTCGCAGCCAGTTCAATCAATCATTTCGATTTAAAAAAAAAGTATTAGCCTGTAATGTCCCACTACTGGGCAAAGGCCTCTCATCTCACTGAAGTTATCAGTACAGTGAGGAGGATTAGGCATAATCACCACGCTTGCCAAATGCGGGTTGGTGATCTCAAACTCGAGCCATGTTTGAAAAGTAGGAAACATGTTTTCGCTCGACCCGGGAATTGAACCCGGGACCTCAGTTTTGGCAGGCGAGCGCACATACCACTAGACCACCGAGGCGCATTTCGATAATCGAAATCAAATGAAATACAATAAACATTTTATTCGTTTATCATAGCTTGGGGTCAGCCTTCGAATAAATCTAGACTCGTCATTCATAAGTTGGAGAAATATTTTTTTTAGCAATATTGAACATGTCTGGCATAGTGTAATAGGATCGTAAAGTTAGACGTTTCAATCTGTATAATCATAACCAAGTCCCCGGTGAACTACTGTGAATGATCACAATGTCCTCTAAAAAGATATTTTTTCAATATTATTATTTCGTTATCTTCTCGTTCACACATTCTTTATTAATTTGAAATGACAATCAATAAGTTTTCATTGGAAATATATACAGAATTACTTGTATTGAAAACTTTGATTATTTGTTGACTTTTTACGTGTATTCGTAGTAGGGTCACTATGTTTTTAGTTGAAAACGAGTAAGCAAAAGGCTCCTCAGTTAGTAGCGTACACCCAGATCAGTGTAATCTATTAATTGATACTTCCACTACCTAAGAACCTAAGAAGTTTGTTTGGATGAGTTAATAATATCTGGAACTACAAGGCAAATTTGAAATGATTAGTGATTAATGAGTTACATTAATAAAATTTATTAACAACACTATTACCACCAGGTGGTACAAAAGGCAGGAGTGTGTCCCCGTACCGCGCCTCACTGGCGGGTCGTCAGAGCGGCACGGGGGCCCTGTCTGATACCGGCTCCAGGCGAGCCTCCAGCTCTGTAAGTCAGGTTAGTTTACCACACATTCCGGTAGGGTAGATGCACCACTTTATTTTACTTAATTACTTTAGTACATAAGTCGTTATTGACTATTGACGATCGTCAACTCCCGTACCATATCTTACCTTACCTTACGCCTCGTACCTCATTTTACCTTACGTACCTTACCCTAGATACGGCTTTCAACAGACGAGATGGTATAGGTACTTGAAAAGTACCGTTTAACCAAGCCCAGGTGATATCTGGAACAGCATTACCGAGTAGAAGTAAATGTTAATAAAATATGTAAAGAAATTGACTTAGTTTATTTCAGGGATATAAATGTGTCATGGATAAAGTCTGATCTATATTAATTACCTAGCAAGGGGAATACATATCCAACTCGTACAGAGTTTTGGAATTGTTTTTTATATTGCACGTCCCAGCAGGTGTAGATTTAAGTACTTAATTTCTGTCTAGTATCGTAGCTCTAGTCTAGATGGAATTGTCTAGATGTTTAGCGGTGTTTGTTGTGAACTATCTGTAGGTACAACTTGATTTGTTTTTACCAGACTGCACCAGAAGGAGGGTTATGTTTTTCGAGTGTATGTATGTATGTTTATTTCTTTGGCACGCTCTATAGACTAAACTATTAATGGATTTAGCTTCAAAAGTGCCATTAGATTTCATCTTTTTTGTGACAACACTGTATAAGTACAAGTTTTCACACAATAATTTTGTTATACTTCTTAGATTTCTTATATTAAAGCTACATTCACACTCACTTGTCACAGACATTGTTTGGAGTATAATTTGACCGATTGATGATAAGGTTATGTACAAACTCACAAAACGTATGTAGATACTTTAGAAACGACTATTAGTTAATCTAGTTTTCTGCAGTAGAAGTATAATATTGATAACGTATGCAACTTATTAATTAACAAAGTAAAGTAGTAGATTTTTGATAGTAGATCAATAAAATTGCTTGATTCTAGTGTATGGATAAAACTATGTATTGCACAAAAAAACACAGAATTAACATAGATTGTAGTGATTCTATTTATTAGAAAAGAAAGTCATCAATTTCAGAACCTGCACAGATCTTAGTCCAGACAGTATTTAGACTGCCGTGCACAGTAGACAGAGACAGACTTTATCGTTTATCACATTTTTTTTTACACTTGTTTATTGTCTGTAAGAATGTTAAGATTTGAACTTGCAATTATTATTATACTGAATAAATACAGACTGCATCGTACAAGCCACTCTAAAGACTGTATTGTACTATAATCTGCAAAGGCTCTTAGCTACACCAACTTAATAAAACCTCAATACCATACAGCCTTTTTTAAGTAGATATCTAACCTCTTTTCAATTTCAGGTATCAGGGGATGAACAGCGGAGGTTATGCGGTGAACACACCAAGTATAGTGACCGCACGGGGTTGGGCCTTGGTGTCGGGCTTACGACCTACGGCTCAGTGGCCTACCAGCTGAAAGATGCAAACATGGAGGCTTCAGGGACAGTGGACTTTGTCTGCAGGGCTGCCAAGATTATGAACAGGACAAGTAATTATGAATTATTGATTTAGTATGTTTCATCTTCTTCTTTTGGAGATGCCTAATTCTCCTCACTGTACTGATATCTTCAGTGAGATGAGAGGCCTTTAAGACAGGACATTACAGACTAAACCTTTTTACTTTTTCTTCTTCTCGAGGCGAGATGGTTATTTAAACTTATATTTCCATCATTTAGTAATATTGGCCCTATGAAAGTCAATTATTTACTAATTAACTATGTTAAACGGCTATAACTGTACGCAGTACTTTGCCAAATTACAAATTAAAAAAATTACATTGACATGTTTCTAGTGACTGCAGAACTTCAAATATGAAACGATTATAAAGTGCGTATCATTTTAATTTGCACGTACATTTAAATTCAGAATAGCACGCTGAATAATTCCCCTCCACTGGGTTGATTAGTATTCCATTCGTCACGAAATTAATCCTTGTTTGTCTGTTGATTAGCTCGTAATGCTACGCGTCTTGTTACAGTTGTCATGACTGTATTCCTGGCGTGCCTGTCAACGCTACCTGTCATAATGCTCATTATGGGTAAGTAAGACTTTGTATTGTAAGGCTGCCTGTCCATTGATGGGGAGCGGAGAAACGAACAAATATTAAACAATAGGACTGCATTATAACTCCGGTCCGATATTTTATGCAATCCTATTTAATTGACAGTTAATATTCGTCCGTTTCTCGGCTCCGCAGCCTCGCTCCGTATCAATGGACAGGCACCCTAAATGTACCCTAAGTGGACCTCAACCGACCAATCAAAACGCATTATGAAAATATTTTGATAATGTATTGACATTATCAAAATCTTTCGGAAGGAACTGGAAGACTTCGACAAGGAGTGGAAAGAAGTGGCGAAAGATAGGTCCAGGTGGAAAGAATTGGGGGAGACCTTTGCCCAGCAGTGGCACACAGAAGGTTAAATAAAAAAATAAAAAAATTGACATTGTATTTACAATGTATTGACATTATCATAATGTGTTATGATTGGTCAAGGAATTGGCCTTGTTTGATGATTTCAATGCATTGTGATTGTTACGAATGCAATCTTCTTCTTCTTATCGAGTGGATGGTCAACCTGACCAATCCTGGTGTCAGAGTTATTGAGCCGCCAAAGGCCTCTGACATGGCTCATGTAACGACTACTATCCGTAGAAAGTAACCGGGACCGACGGCTTAACGTGCCCTCCGAAGCACGGTATCATCTTACTTTTCGGGCAATCAGGTGAAAACGTAAAACCTAAGGGTGTTTGTGGTTGTGACTAACAAGTGTGATCGTGGCTTCAGCCACGTTTAACGTACTAGTACACACAACTTAAAGAGTACTTTTTATAAAAAAAAATCTTGGTTTAATATTGATTTTATAATTGGTGCCATAATAAACAAAAACTGCGATGAATGCGAGGTGAGGGTCAGCTCAGGGTCAACTTTGGTATATAATTAAAAACGATACCGCACGATCAAGCAGGTGATTTAAGGATCTAAATATTGTATGACAAAAAGGGTATCACTTTAAAAATTTGGCAGAAACCGTAAAAACCATAATTTGTTAATTTGTGCTATTAATAACTTGTACTTGCCATTTGATATCATGGTAAAATAATCATGATTAATGTAATGTTCACTCTGAAAAGCAATAAATAACCCTGATTGAAATAAAACATGAAATATTCCATCGAAATTCTAAAGGCACAGTGTAATTTAGTCGTTACAAGATACTTATTTTAAAGCTGACATAAATCTGATAAGCACAGAAAAGGGCCACGGGTTGTCAACCTCTAATGAAATTACGATCTCTTTTGGTTATACGGTGATGTAAGCTGGCCAGCGAAGATGTTTACCAAAATTATTGGGACTTACGTATATAATTAAGGAATAAGCCTTTGAGCGGCTTCAAACAACTCATGATTAATTATTTTGTTAGAAATTTTGAATTTATAGCAGTCTGTGTAAACCTTAATATTTGTGATATTATCAAATGAAATAAATTACATTTTTTTACATTTGAAAATTAATGGTTGTGACGATCCCTCTGTCTAATATTTTTTTTAAATTTATTTTAAATTCCATCAAACATTTATTAATTTACATTAACTACAATTGGCATGTAAGTCATAATTTACAATTTCTCAATAAATAAATATTTTAATTGTATGTAGAAGAAGGCTGATTATACTTTTCAATTATTAAAACAAACCATCTAAAAACAAAACAAAATAGAATGAAAATAATAAAGATTGACAGTTTAATATAAACGTGATCAATTTTGATAAAAACTTTGATAAATTGGTGGCTTAACGTTAAACGTCGTTGAAACGTTGAAAATATTTTACAGAGCGGAAATTTTTAATAGGAATCCGCAAGAATAATACAAAATGAATTCTTGGATATAAATAAATATTAATTTCCACAGCCAGCTACCAGTTCACGGTAGACTTATTTCATTGAAGATCAAAAACTTTTGGAGAGATTTCTTTTTATATTTAATTAAATAGAAAACCGGCATATCTTACGTAATGACTTCAAGAGTCTAGAAAGAAAAATAAATTTTAGTATTATCAGGCTACGATGCTACGGCGTGCTACGAAAATCAGTTTCCGTAGCAAGCTATAGCATCGTAGCACAGTCATGGACGTGTGTGTATAAGTTTCGTAGCCAATGTCCATTTAGTTCTACTTAGTTTGTCGCCTTTCAAGACTTGTGTAACACGCATCTATGTGTGTGTGTGCCTTATTTAGATGGTGATTCGTAATTGTCTTTTTGATATTTGAATTTGTACCCTAAAGTTACCACTCTTTTGGATGATAATTGAATTATTACCAGCTCGGATACTGTGACTTTTGATATGGGATGATTAATTTAGTTATTCATCCTAATATGTTAAAACATCAATCATAATGGCCATTCACACAACTTTTCACATTTGCAACATTAGTAAAATTACTAAAATAAACACTTTAACACTCCGAAACCCTATGCAAATAGTTTAAATTGATCTGATATAAATTCCTTGAAAATGATAATTAAACGTCCACTGAATAGATTTCTTGAAATTGGTCCGTTTATGTTTAACTGCGGGTAGGCAGAATTCATATTGAATTAATTTGAAAGGGTGCTTTCCATTGGTTCATAAATGGAACTTGTGCAAATTAGGACGCATAGACACACACAAATATGTTTATCCAAAGATTTGCATTGTCTATTATTGCAATGTTTGCAAAAACACGAACATTACCCGCTGGTTTCTATTGATATGGCCAGCTCGATGTTTATAACCCATTATCCTATGTGAAATATAAATGCGGCAACGCAACGCAACGCGACTATGCGTTGCCATCGCGTCGCGTTCGTCGCTCACATATAATAACGCTTATAAATGATGAGGCGCATCGCCTAAGACCAACAAAGATTAGGTGTATCGATGCCATAAATGCAATCACCTTCCACTTATAACACCTACGATCGGCAACACTCAGAAAAGTCCATTAAATCGACACTTAAGTAATTGACGTAATTTTTCATACATTACAATGTCAAAATCACTCATTAAATCTCTACTAAGGACGTTTGACGTCACTGTGTAAAGTATAGGTAAAATCTGATCAACAAAACGCAGTAGCTGTAATGAAATCGTGATCCCTGCCACGATCCGGTCCGGTGTATACCGATTAAAACCGGCTTAAACCGGTTGGACTCAGGATATAGGGCAACAGTAATTATTGGACGGAACTCCGCAGAGTCAGCATTGGAACATTTAGTTATTCAGAAATTATAATTTGATGCGGTTCTCATTTTAATTTAATGGGTTCATTAATTGGTTGTTAAACAATTCAATGAATGGGCAGATAATATGGATACTGACTATAGTTGATTAATTACAATTATATATATATTTCATTTTATATATTTATTATTATTTATTTTCAGCCTGACTTCTTCCACTGCAGGGCAAAGGCCTCCCTACCCTCTTTCCACCTTTCTCTATTGAGTGCTAGACTGGGCCAATCCTTCATGAAAGTGTCGAGCTCGTCTCGCCATCGCCTCCATTACATGGAGTATTTCATTACATGGTTTATATTAATATTTAACAGCGTTCCATGGTTTCAACCGCCTTTAAAGAAAAATAACCCTTAAGGCAGATGCACAAGTGAGTCACACTTATGCATCGGCCTGTAGCTACACATATGGTATGCTCAAGTTATGTCTAGGTTTTTACAGTATCACTAGCTCACAAAAGATGCTTGGACTACGGTTGGTTACACTGCAAAAGTAAACAAACATTCTCAATAACTGAAGTATTCCTATTATATTTAATTGCGTTTCCGCTGCTGACTCTACAACAGATTGTTTGTCGGACTCTCGAAAGCAAAATTCAAATTCAGACGTGAATTATTGAAAGTTATGAACCGTTTATTATATTTTTGGGAGTAACCTTTGAATTAGGCCGTTTCAAAAGTTTACGCAGCATAATATGGAAAAATTTGAATATAACTTCCATATTGTAAGAGTTTTTCACAAGTACAAACAAATTGCTTACAAAAGGCCTAACTTGGAAGGCTGGTGGTGGAAAGTGCTTGTTTATGGTACAAGTTAGAGTATTACACGGCTTATTGAATGGTTTTTGTCCTAATTTAAATGTAAATTGGTACTTAAGTGTTTAGGTAATAAGAACTGAACATGTTATGTTCCCGAAAGAAGTTTTGGTAGAAAAGTAGTTAAGTTGTTCAGCCATCCCCATAAAATTAATTAAAATCTATTCAGAAGTTAGCAAGATATCATTATTGTCAATTTAAGTATACTATTGTGACTTATACAAGTATACGTCAGATTATAAACATAGATAGGCTTAAGATACAACAAATATTACAATGACTAGCAACGCCCCGCGGTTTTACCCGCACTGTGCCCGTATTTTAGTTTATACCCTTTCTATTGAATGGGACAATACAAAAATAATTATTCAAATTGGATTGGTAGTTTCTGAGGTAAGGGCGTACAAACAAACAAAAAAACAAACTCTTCAGCTTTATTATATAAGTATAGAAGATTGGTGGATTATACGTGAAAAAAAAACAATAAAACAAACACATAATGATCCTTTTTATTCATCAAAAATCGCCATGTCACCTCAAAAACAATTTTTTCCATTCAAAATTCTATCTAAAATACACACCATAAAGCCTAATTTTGCAAAAATCGAAGCAAACATCTTACAAGAGGTCCGACGTTGAAACGAAAGACAAAAGAGGATTTTTACGTGAACATTCGTCTTTCATTGAAGATGCCGAACAAATTGACACTTGATTGATCACCCAAAGAAGTGTTTTAAGGAACTCGAAACACTATGAAAGGCGTTTGTCAAACGGATTTTGTCTGAAAAGGAATGTCAATAGCATTACCAAGGGATTCTTGTTACATTGAACTTACTGCTTTGATCCTTCAACATAATTGAAATATGTTGGATGAGTTTCATTATAATTTATGTGCGGTTATCTTTATGTTGTAATATAAACAGGAACATTTGGGATAAAACCAAGTCGTAAATTAATTATATTAAGCAGAGTTAAGTATGAGTATAAGGTACTTCGAATATGGTACGGTCTCACAATGAACGCGGACATTTTGAAATTTTTGATTGAATTAGTTTAGCTGTTCACACTATTACTTTGTCAAAGCAACTAACACGTTTTTTGAAAATCGAACACAGAGCTGATGTTCAATGTTCTGGTTTCAAAACATTTGCCAGTAGTTGCCGCCATTGCTGTACGATACCACACCTATACATTCTAGCAATGCCAATATCATTCTACCCTACTCTCTAATTTAATACCCACCCTTCTTTCCCCAGGAGTGCAATACATCCGAGACTGCCCCGCCGAGCCCCGGATTCCGGTGTACATGGTGGTGGGCGGGGCCGCTGGTGGCGCTGGCATCTGCTGGCTGCTCTGGGCTCAACTCGCCAGCAGGAACTCCAACTCATCAGCAAGCGTTCCCGAGAGGATCCTCGCGTATACTTTGACTATATTCTTGATGGGCTGGTGAGAATACATACTCAAAAGTATCACAAATCGTGGTTAAAATATCTATATTGTATTGCACTTGCGCAGACTACGCACATACAAGTATAAGTCTTGAATGTCTCATTGCACTACAGCGCAAAGTTATCTTATCTTACTAAAAATATCAGTGCAGTGTGAGGAGGAAAAGAGATTTATGCCAATTTTTAGGCTAATGTTTGTTGACGTACAATAAAATAAAAGCAGTACTTTTTGCGCTACCACAAGGGCCACATTTCATACGCATATTGGATGATATCAGCAACCTCAAAATCAATTACTACCCCAATTTTTCCAAACCCTAAATGAAATGAACGCATTTTCAAAACTAAAACCGAACACCAAGCAGATATTTTTACAAGTCTCAGGTCAGAAAGGGTTCAAGTACCACTTAACTTTATTGCAATCCTCTTTCGATTTGCTTTGGGAAGTTCAGTTTAACTTCGAAATTAAATATAGAATTAGGACTAGGAGAAGTGGTTGGCCTTCTGGCTACGAATACACTCGAGGGTAGGATTACTATAGAAATCACTTGTAGCTGACCCGAGCAAGCAATAGACGAGTGTTCAGCTAATATACTTTGTTTAGACGTTAGTGATATTCTTATCTTGATTTTCTCAATGTTTGTTATAAGACTAGGTTAGAAGGTGCGGTGGCCGGTAAGAGAACAGCAGCTTGTAATTTTTAAGAAGTATGATCTAATTATTGAAATACCTATATGTTCAATGTTTTACTCTCCTACGAGATACATTTAACAAAAGCATCTTGTCTCTCTGAAGACATCAGTGGCGCTGAAATCGTTATTGATATACATTTATGGATGTAAAAAAAATATTATTAGCCTATAATGTCCCTGGGCTGGGCCTTTCTCTCACTGAAGATATCAGTAACAGTGAGAAAGATTAGGCATAATCACAACCAATCCGGGTAGGTGATCTCAAAACCGAGCCATGTTTGAACAGTAGCAAACATGTTTTCGCTCGACCCGAGATCTCAGTCTTGGCAGGCGAGTGCATAAACTACTAGGGCACCGAGGCATTGATGAATGTATTTTCTTAAAAAGTTCTACAAAAGTAAAATAAAGATTTATTGGGGTTGGCCACTTAACTAGCCTACACCTTCCTTTTTTAAATTATTTCCTTTCACCCAGGTTCGCATGCGGTAACTTCTGGACCGTGAACATCATGTGGCCCGACTACGCCCCCACCCTGTTCGAGCCCAACCAGTGGTGTCACAAGACGTTGTACGTGTTCGCGCTGACACAACTGGGGGCGGTGTGGGGGGTGCTCGGGCTGCTGTTGCTGCTGTTGATGGCTTTGATCGTCTGCCAGGTGAGGGTGAGGGTGAGGGTGAGGGGGTGGTGATAGTTTGTGTCTTTTTCGTTTTTATTGTAGGTCTATCGTAGCGAAAAGGATTTGGTGATATAATGAAGCCGTGACATGGAACAGTTTTTTTTCTAATCGTATTGAGTTTTCTTTTCTTTTTTAGTCGAAATTTTATCTGAAAAAACACTTCAGATAAACTCAATTTTGCAAAAATCTAAGCAAATATCTAACAAGAGGTCCGTCGCTTAAACGAGACCTAAATACGTAGCGAAAGAAGCGGATTGCGGGATATAATGAAACTGCATCCGAATTGAGAATTTATTTTGCTTTCCTTTTTTCATCAACTTTAACTGACGCACTTTTAAAATCGGTATTTTGAAGGATTAAACGAAATTTAGAATGTCACCCCATCTAAAATCAATCTAGGACTATTGTAGGTCTCTATTTTAATTTAAGAATCATGTTTATCAGATTACTTTTTCAATCTAAAATATCCTTTAAATATTTTCATACAAACGATAAAAATGTCTTTTATTAAAATCTCTAAACCAAGTTAATTAAATAACTGAACAACAGCTGGCACAAGTAATAACTTGACTGACTTTTATGAGCGTAAATTCAATGTTATGAAGTCCTAGATAATCGTTATTTTTACCGCCAATGTCATTGTATAAAGTTGAGATAGCTTTGCCAAATTAAACCGTATTATAAGTGTTATAAAACATGGTTTTGTTGGACGAGTGCCCTTAAACCAATCACTCTCTGGAAACCCGAGTGCCAACACAATAAGGTCTAAAATTAGAACATGATATTCAACAGGATTTAACGAGGTTCAAGAATTTTTGTCCATTGAAAAAATAATAATATTTGTTCGCCCCGAAGCTATTATTCACATTCGGAGAAAAACATTTAAATATTTCGGTTTATATTATCATTCAGAGGCAGAAGTATGAATAAGAATTGAAGATTTATTGGGAAAAACTCGAAACAAATTCGTTTTATATCAAATTGTTGAAAGTTCAATAAAGGGATTTTTACATAATATAAGTGTTCTTCATATTCTACACGTTCTTTTCAAATTTTATTCATCAATAGGTACGGAGTAGATATTGAGTTTTATTTTTGGGTCTCTTTTATTTAAGTTTTGGGGTTTATGTTTATAAAAAACCTCGGCTTACTTAAAGCTCGGCCACAAGCTTTAGGGAGTGTGCCATGGCTACAGTTAAGCAAAGACTACTAACGATTTTTGAATAACGAACTACAAAATAACAGTGTCACGAGGTTATGTAAGGTTACGAGATGACGTTAGTCGTTATCATGTGCCGTCCCATAGAGCATAGACTAAACAAACCCCTATTGCCATATAAGAAAAAAAGTCAATCAACTATTGTCTCTGCCTAGGTATTCGGCTGCGGATGGCTCGGCCCACCTCGCTACAAGTAGCAAAGACGCAGCGTCGTGCTCGAACTGTGGCACAGAAACATCAACAACACCATGGACGTTGCTGGCGCCCTCCTCCCATTCACACAAGTAGTCCGACCAGAACTCACCATCCACGTACAAGAAGTACTCACCCAACAAAACTCAGAAAAACGAATCCCAGAAATAAAAGAACCTGACGAAGAAAGAACCAGCCCCAAAGAAAGTCCCAGAAAAAGTAAGCTGAAACAAGATGTGTCTGTGAAAAATGTTAGCCAGCCCTGATGGTTGTTGGTGGTGGTGCCCGCGCACGACAAAAAACACGTGACTTTTGAAACTAAGGACAAAATTTATTATTTTTGAAAAGTTTTTTTAGGCTTTCAGCGTGGGGAATGGTTTTGACTGGTGAGTAGAAGATACTTTGTATAATAACTTTTTTCTTAAAGACTCATTTAGATTGAGTAAGTTTGCATGCTGTGAGTCGTCGAAATCTTAAGTCAAATTTCGAATGGTATTTGTGTAATGCTTCCGTTTGTATTGAACTCGATGCCTCATAGAGTAGAAGCTCGCTTGATCTAAATCATAGTTATGTTCATTTAAGGTCAAATCACTCTTGATATTACTTTTATCGTGATGATGTGTTTTTAACGTATACAATAACGTAAATTTAACTTGTTGTTTAAACAATGTATATTCCAAACGAAATAAGTACCAATTGTTAACAGTAATTCCCAACCCTAATCGCTTAAGTTATCGCATGAAAAACTCACATTAGTACAAAAAAAAACTCGTTTACTTTTAATATCTTCAAGTTTCACTTAACTCGGTGAAGTTACCGAGATGGATCTGAAGCATCCATTTTTCAAAAACTTTCCACTGTGTATTTACGTATCTCTTACTCACTAGTCGACGTAATGCTTTCAAATTTGATTTATATATCTCATTCAAATCGTAGAATAGTTTTATGTGATAGTAGTTTTAATATAAATTTGTGACTGTCTTTAAAAGACGTGCCATTTCGAGCAGAAAATTTACGTAGTTTGAAATTATTTTCATTTGGAATAACAACGAAAGTATTGTAAGTATCTATACCGATACGTTTTAGTCAGTAATGGAATATATCATTAATGGACGTTAAGTAAAGCAATGTATTATATTTTTGTGCGCACATAATAAATGTATTAATATTAATTTTATATATAATCTGTTCATTCAGATTTTATTAGAGTTATTGAAATTGAAGTGTTTTGGATTGCGTGATGTTATTATAAACACACAATAAAAAAATTAAGTTGGAAATCTTAAAGATAATAACTGATATATAATTATTGTCCATAACCAAAAAAATTTTAACTGCTAAAAAATCATCACAGGTCAAATTTTTAAGCAATATCTGTTTTCGTCAAGGACCAAATATTATAATAGACATTCATCATATAGAAATGAAACCCGTTTTCCTTGGTCACGGCATCACGCGTGAATGGCTGGACCGATTTCCACGGTTTTGCATTCGTTGGAAAGGTCTCGGGCTCCGTGAGGTTTATAGGGAATAAAAATCTCAAAATTCCCACGGGAACGGGGGCGCTGCGGGTGAAACCGCGGGCACAGCTAGTTTTAAATAATACTACACTTATCTTTTCTCAAGTCAAATTAATATTTGTGATAACACCATACAATTCAATGCACATTTTCTAAATGAAACTGCATGGATCAGGCTTTAACATAATTTGTGTAAAATGAACATTGTATTTTTGTAAAAAGTACGAAATAAGATTTAAGATATATTTTGATGTATTCGTGCTTTTAGATGCAAATGAATCTTATGATTTTAGGATAATTAATCATTAGTAGTACGGTAATATCATGCATTTAATATTATTTACGTAGTTTGTATTACTAATCGTAATTTTAAGATTATATCCTATTATCACTAAAATATTGTGGTAATAAAATGTTAGTTCTAGGATTTTTAATAATATTTATTACAACTGAACCAAGATTTTTCCAATACTCAAAATTTTGATAAATATCATTCGTCCGGTACACAATCGTCCTAGCATTACACACAACATTTTTCATATTAAATATTAACTACACTCACTCTTTACGATAACATTTTAACTTTCAGGACCGACACTGCGTTAAGCGTGCGCACGCCGCGGTTTCATACAAAAGTCTTCTTCTTTCGAGTCAATGGCGCAAAATCATTTTCAGTATTTATATTTTCCCGGACCAGTAATTCACAAGAGAGGGCAGCGTCTGATACGTTCAGTAAGTCCTCTTTAGTGCAGGTGGTAGGGCACAGAGGACAGGACAAGAGGTGAACCATGTCCTGGTCTGGGGCACCGCAGTCACACTCCGACTTAGTGGAGTAGCCCCACTTTACCAGGTTTGACAAAAGTGAACCGTCGCGGGCGCCCGCGGCGTGCGCACGCCGCGTGCGCGCTTCACGCAGTGTTGACCTTTAGTCTTCAGGCAAATTTCAAAATTACCTAAAGTGGTTTCAATTTTATAATACAAAACAAACAGTTTGTTTAGGAAAACTCAATTATATTTTAATATCATTTTGTCTAAAATGGAGGATGTTGTTCAAGCTGAGTTAGTTGCGAAATAATTTTGATGGAAGGTGCTCCGCAAAACTGATCAATTTTATTTCGGGGACCAAAACATAATCTTGTTTTCATCGTAAATATTTTTGAGTATCGACATTTGAAGAAAATGTTTATCGGAGCCACGAGGAAAAGCGAAGAATACAACTTTTGATTGAATTATTTATATTTGAGGACAGGAAGTTAAAAAAGAATTTAAATTCTATAAATTTTGGTAGACGTAAATAATATAATTTACTCTGTCAGCTTGTTTGACTTGTATTCACAACGTACGTTGCGAACATCTAAGTGTATGTGCAAGCGAAAGCGAACGGTGATGATTATATATATCGGCGGATACACACATCTTAAAATATTTACATCAAAGATTTATAAAAAAAGCTAGCATTCGAAATCTTCTTCTATATATATGTATATATATAAAGTCGTGCTAGTTACAATATTTATAACTCGAAAACGGCTCAACCGATTTGGCTGAAAATTGGTGGGGAGGTAGCTTAGAACCAGGAGACGGATATAGGATACTATTTATCCCGTATTTCCTACGGGAACGGGTGCGCTGTGGGTGAAACCGCGGGGCAGCTATAAAACAAAACGTCCTTCTTTATACGCACGATTCTCATCAATACTGTCATCATGTCAGACTTTTGAAATGACATAACTTCACAACTACCTACTGGGGAAGAAATTATTCATTGTTCTGCAGTTCATTGCTATTGATACCGTATTGTAAGACCCTACAGGTTCCTAAGCCAACACCTATTAAACCAACAAATATATAAACTGTGCAAAATACGACTTCCAACGACTTCAATAAATTCGGCTTCAAAATGTGATCTTTAATAGAATGTGTTCTTCATCGCCATATCGTTGGTACGTGAGGGTCAAACTGCGAGGAAAATGACGACGTTCAGATGTTACTTTCTTTTGAACTTAACAAATGTAAATTGTTGAGACCGTTAAAGTAAATCAACTTATAACATAAAGAATGTATTGTTAGCTTCGACTGTAAATAAAATAACTTTAATATATATTTTTTAAACACTCACAGCATTTTCGCACTCAATACAAAATTTTTATTAATTTAAAAAAAACATATATTTTTGTATGAACTTATCATGTACAGTCATGTGCAATGAAATGTATACACGGGCAGATTTGCAAATAAATGTATACTCTGAAAATTTCAAAAACATATAGCCACTTAACAATTCATACTATATAACCACCCGAGTTTCTCACAATAATGTATACATTTTTGGCAAAAATATGGACACAGGTTCTTTTTCAGATATTTGTATACACGATCACATGCAAAAATATGTATCCATTATGAATTACAATAATATGTAAACGATATTATTTCATAACGATGTAAACAATAGTATTTCATTATAATGTATACACTTTAGAAACTGTAGCAGTTTTCACTACTTTGACAAATCGGTATTAATTTCAATAATATGTACACAAATGTAATTTTCCAATTCGTTATGAAATAATATTGTTTACATATTATTGTAATTCATAATGGATACATATTTTTGCATGTGATCGAGTATACAAATATCTAAAAAAGAACCTGTGTCCATATTTTTGCCAAAAATGTATACATTATTGTGAGAAACTCGGGTGGTTATATAGTATGAATTGTTAAGTGGCTATATGTTTTTGAAATTTCCAGAGTATACATTTATTTGCAAATCTGCCCGTGTATACATTTCATTGCACATGACTGTACCACTGAGCAAAAGTCTCTCCATCAATTTTCAGTCATTTCTACCAAAGAATAAAAGAATAAAATCTAAAAAAGGTTTTACACGTTTCACACCATTGTATTTTCGAGATAAAATACTGCGCTTGTTTTATTTTAAAACTACCATACACATTATTAACAAATTTTTCATTTGTTTCACCTTTCTATGTATCATTCGTAATGAATATTAATTGACGCAGTACAGTCGGTACCACAATACACATTAATTTTATTACATCTAAACCACAAACGAGTTTTTTGAATTAAAATATTTCAGCTATAAACAATAATAGGTTTACTACGATTGATTGTTGTAATTAAATACATTGAAAGGTTTTGAAATTCCAAATACACGTTAAAAACAAATATAACCCTAAGACATAATTGATTATAACTAAGAACCATATGGATTACTTAAAATTAAAGTAAGATGATTATTTTTAGCAGTTGCTACAAACACTTGGAACTGTCAAACTTATAAAAACACACCTTTTTGACAGATACTTATTTAACTGCTGCATTAGGAGACGTCTATAAGGCTAAGTTCAAATTACCGCGACGCGGGTAGAAGCATTCACATGACGTGCGGTTCACAACGCGGCGCGCGGTAACACGCGGTACCGCGCGTTCATGTAGACGACACTAGCTGTTTACTGCGATCTAGTACCACGCGGTCGAAAGTTCCGCGCAACCATCTAAACTTAGCCTTAAATCAACACGTAAATAATTGACGTAACATTTCATTCATTACACGTCAAAATTACTCATTAAATGTCTTCTAATGAAGCATTTGACATTTCTGAGAAAGGGAATAAATTATTGTGAACATGGAACGTTATATCATATCACAGAACCTTTTTAATAAATATTTTGTGTCAAAAGTAATTTCAAAGGTTATTGGGAACATATCCTATTACTAATTTTTACTAAAACTTTTTCTATCATTAATGACTTGAAACTTTCCTGAAAATATATCATTTTATATAAAATACGGAACGATTTTAAATATTTATACTTGATATCTCAAATAATTAATTTGAAAATATAACACATATTATGTAGAAATGGTATTTTGGTAGTTTCTATAATTATACTCATAGTGAGAGGATCTGAAAGAAATACATACTCTACTTAGTCTATTCTTTATGATGTGTGTAATATTTTCAAATAAATTATTAAAACATGGAACACTAAAGTAATCAAAATGAACCAATTTCCTGAATTTCAAAACGAGTAGATATTTTTATAGATAAAATTATAGATGTTAGGTGCTTCTAATGAAAAATCTAATTATAACGATTACTACTGTTATTTCGTATCCTTAACGGAAATATTGGGAAGTCGAGACAAAAAAAAAATATTGGTCAAAGAAACAATACCATATATCTTCCAGTGCATACAAAACTCTTTATAATATTCAAGGTATAAGTCGAAAACGAACTGCAAGCAGTAGCTGCAGGCGACATGTTTCTACTGCAGTCCGCTATACGCCAAACTGCAGATCGCTGCACCGCCACGCTTGGAATAAATTTCATACAGATTCTTAGGAACCAGTGCAGTTTCTAGCTGCAGTTTGCAGTCTGCAGCCCGTATTGGACGTGTACCTTAATATAAATGTATAAAGTAACAAAATATTATAGAAATTGATATCATATCTAATGTACTAAATGTCATATCTATACCTAGATACATAACAGGTATATCAGTAGTAAATAATAATGATAATCTTTTGGAATTATTACTATTAAAAATAGACGACCACAATAAAGTAGGGATAGAATATTTATATAATTAAGAAATATTTAGAATAATGATATATATTTAAAATTCTAAAATATATCAAAAATAAGAGAAAATAGAGGTAGCATATTTTTTTATTCATTTAAATTGTATTTGTTACAAAATATTAGTTACACGTTATAATTTTTTCTTATTAATTTTGTTGAAATTGTGCTTTAATTGTGTTTTATGGAATCTTTGCATTTATATAAATATATCTAAGAATGTAGTAAACGTTAACTGTGCCACTTTTGTTTGCGACTGTACATACCAAAAACATATTTAATTTCTTTTTGTAAAAAAATAAAGAGAAACTCTATTATTTTTTTAACTTGTCTAAGAGAAGGAATAAGAAGGAATAATCACGCTATGAAAAAGACATGGAAAGATACCCTTATTGGGTGTGCCAAGTAGCGATTTAAAATATACATTAAACATTAGCTCGCATTGGCGCGCCAAAGATACTACAGAGTTTTCCAATAAGAAGTGTAATTTTGATGTTTAATAAAAATGGAAGTTTCTGGGATAAATCATTGGATGTTTATTTCAATGCAAAGAAAAAGGTATTCCATTAATAATGATAACAACATAATGGTAACAACAACAAAACGGCTACGCTTACAGGACCATTTCCTTTTCATGAAGTTTTCCATCACTAAATCGCAATGGTGATCACCTCGTGGAGAGATAAAACGGTCCGGAAACTTTTCCCTTATAAGATCAATAGTTTTGTTGCTTGACATAATTCGTGAAGCTTTTAAGGGAAGGCATGCAGCAGCTACTTCCTCTTTACATTGAAATAAACAACCGATCATTTATCTCAGAAAATGAAATTTTTCTTTAAATATCAAAATAAAACTTCTTATTGGAAAACCCTTTATAATCGTGATGCTCGACTGCATCGATGAACTTTCTTGAAATTCTTTTAGTTAAAATTTATTTAAAACAGTCTTGATTTATTCTTTGGCTTACTAAGGCATAGTTAAAAAAATATCATATAATGTAATTTATAAAAATGTATATTAAATCTTTATAAATACATATATGCACATGCTTATAGAATAAACTTTGTAGAGATTTACGTAACATTTTAGACTCTAGCCATATACAAATAAAGACTATTATAAAAATTATGTTTATAATGCTTGTGACGCAAATCGATGCGTTATTTTTAATGTATTATATAAAATGTAACATATATTATATATTGCGTGTCTTATTTGTGATGAAATGAGTATTAAATGTTTTTCTTTTATATCGTTGTTTTATTGATTTCTATAAACAGTATTCCAATATACAAATTATGTTCCTCGTAAATGGTACTTCGAAAGCTTAACAATTTCACATAAGAAATTGATATGATGGAGTATCAATATAGCGTATCTCAGGTGGAAAATCATTAAGTCTTCAGTGTAGATAGCGCAATTGATATCTGAAGGGAAAATAAATAATTTGCCGTCAGTAAAATTTTTACCCCACCAAATATTCTATAGATATGTGAGGAACCTTTTATTAAAACAATACTAGCACCGCCCCGCGGTTTTACCCGCGTTGTGCCCGTTCCCGTGGGAATTCCGAGAATTTTTATACACATAAACCTTCCTCTTGATTCGCTCTATCTATTTTAAAAAACCGCGTCAAAATCCGTTGCGTAGTTTAAAGATCTAAGCATACATAAGAACAGACAGCGGAAAGCGACTTAGTTTTATACTATTTAGTATATGAAAGCTAAAGGTACACAGTAAATGCAGGTAAAACCGCGGGGAGCTGTTAGTATTACATAAACTTAGATATATATTCGAGTACATGAATAAATATTGACAAACTCAATACCAACATATAACTGTTGACGTACATATGTGGAAGACAAAACCCAAGATTCTGAGAATAGTAAGCGCTGTCAATAACCTCTACAGCGAATAACTATAATACAACCTAGCACTGCCCTGCGGATTTACCCACATTGTAAGCGTTCCTGTAAGAATTTTTCTATGAAAATAGTCAAACACCTTCCTCTTTAATCTCTCTGTATGTTTGTAAAAACTGCATGAAAATCCGTTCAGTAGTTTTTGAGAAAATTAATGACATACAGACATACAGCTAATGGGAACTTTGTTTTATAATATGTAAGATAACTCCTACATATTGACTCGAATAATAAATGCGAGAACTAGTCAAGATTCTATGTAAATACAAGTAAAAGTAAACAAATAATGTAATGTAATCGTATTGTATGAACTGTAGAACTGCGCTTGTTTCTCGAATACATTGCAATCGGATCAGATGTTTCCACGTGACTAGTATCAGGAATGGAACTCAACGGGTGTTCTATCTATAGTTTATACGGTAGATAAGTCTATAAGCGTGGTGCAAACATAGTGCATTACTTTAATAGTAGTGATGAAAGCTTTAAAGATGCACAGATGGTTATAGAATACGGTGTTTAATTCACTAAATAGTAATGTAAGAAGTAAACTGAATAACAATGAGTTTTTATTTGGTATTTCTATAAATTTGTCGTCAATGTAAGTCATTTGATTATGACAAGATGTGTTAGTATGTTCTATGGGTCAAAATTACTATACATTATTGATAGACATTTTGACATATGGAGTTGTAGTCATACAATATTTTGTTCAAATTACAAGTAGATGCTCCGAAGATAAACCTCTCGAATCTCAATCACATTCTTTACTGTAATTCATTCCTAATTAGCGTCTACTTTGGTCTTCCGCGATTGTGGTTTAGTTAATCGAGAGATAACGTTTGTGAGTTATCGCTGAAACAATTTTTTTAATGAAAAAATCACAGTCATTGTCTTTCAGGGAAGATTTTTTGCGTATGTATGTTTGTTACTCTTTCACGCAAAAACGGATTTGGATGAAACTTTACAGTAATACAGGTTATACATCAAAATAAGACATGGGACACATTGTATGCTAAAATTCCCGCGGGAACAGGTACAACGCAGGTAAAACTGCCGGGCGCTGTAAGTGAAGAATACAAATAGTATAGTACTTTGGAAACTAAGCACTAAGGAAAATTATCGCTGGAGAATACTGACAATCCACAAACAGTCCATATTTCCGACATCGGCTTTAGATTGTCTCTCAGATCGGCCCAGTGTACTCGTGTGTTCAATTATACTCGCCAGTCGAAATCGAGGAACCGTGTTCAATTTCCGGGTCGAGAATGTTTGTAAATTACTTTCGATATACGGTTCGTGTTTCAGATCACCAACATGCGACAAATGCGGTGAGTATTTTCACTGTGCTCATTGTATCAGTGGAAAGATAGCAGATAAAGCGCTTTTGGCGTAGTTTAGCTAAACGATGTAAATTCATGGCGATTTTTAAGCAATGTACTGCTCCACCCCTATTTAGATGGAAAGATGTATTGTATGTATGTACCTATGTTTGTTACTCTTTCACGCAAAAACTACTGAACGGATTTGAATGAAAATTTACAGTAATATCGGTTATACATCAGAATAACACATGGGATACATTTTATCCCGAAATTCCCGTGCGAACGGGTACAACGCAGGTGAAACCGCGGGGCGCGGCTAGTAGTGTATATTAGTCATATCTTCATTGAAGTATCGTTAACATTAAGCTGAGGACAAAGTTTGGGACATGTATAACACTCGCGTTCTATTAAACCTTTTGGTTTCCGCTTGGAAACTTGTTTAATGTCAGTGGACTGTTAAATCTTGCATTGGAATTTTCCAGGCTGTGTTTGTCAATAATAAGCTTGGATTTTTTGTTTATTTTCAGCCTGAATTGTCCCACTGCAGGGCAAAGGCGTACCTCCTATATACTTTTCTCTATTGATCGCTAGATTAACATTCAATAAAAAAAACACTAAAAATGCAAATAAAACATTGCAGAATATAACTCACCCTGAGCTTTATATATTCTATTAAACAAATCCCTTTCTTAAATAAAAATCAAGACATTAAATAAAACTATAGAATGGCTTTGTGTAGGCAACACCTATAGTATTTATAATGCATTGGGGAATATTGAAATAGCCCAGAGCGAGTCGACTTGTCGCAATTTATTCAGTTTTACGACTCTCAGAACGAATAAAATACGAATTTTAATGCTAACGCTGCAACGAGGAATTCCTTCTGGAACATTGCGTGGTATTATTAGTTATTTAACAGGTAAAGGAATACTAATGGGCACTTGATACCTAGATCTTGCGTGTCTAGATCTAGGTTTTAATTAAAAACCTTGTTACTTTAATTATAACGTTAGTAATTTGACGTTATCGCATCTGATACAACTGCGATACATTGCGACTTAGTTCCAGTAGAACTATGGAGACCTTAAGGTGGTCTAAATACTCCAACACTAGGGTTGGACGCTAACCTACTTGAACTTAAATACTTAGTTGAATTATTGTTGTCGTCAAAAATAATTAATTTTGGAATATATACTACAACAACTAGCAGCGCCCCGCGGTTTTACCCGCGTTGTGCCCGTTCCCGTGGGAATTTCGGGAATTTTTTTACATAAAAACCTTCCGCTTAAATCACTCTACCTATTACAAAAAACTGCATCAAAATCCGTTGCGTAATTTTAAAGATTTAAGCATACAGACAAACAGACAAACAGACACGAAACAGAGACGACTTTATTTTATACTATGTAGTGATTATTGAATCACCAACTTAAAAACATTCTACGTTTTATTTTTCTTTCAAAGTTTAATAGCTTTATTTACAAGACATTAAACATTAATTTTTCAAACCACTACCCAATGTTTGGCTGTCTTGAAATTCCCTTTTTGTGGAGCCGCAAAGATATTGCCACTGAACTGACGTTGCCAAAAATGTTGGTTCAATAAATTGTATTATCTTTTGTATCAAAAACATCAGATTGATATTCTATCTTAAGATTAAGAACTAGGACTGGTTCATATAGTTCTATCCATTTTACTCTATAGATTGGTTACTTGGTGGACGGATGTAGTGTCCAAGAATATGGCTGAGTGCAAGTTTTCCGAAGACGACGTTGACAAACAAGGAAGGCTGGCCCCACTGAAGAGCCAGGAAGAGAGAGAGATATTGATACGTCGTGAGATAAAATATACATAATGTCGGTTTGAGCTCCTCCGGCTCACAGCTTGTAAACTTTTTAATAAAACATTACACTATTATGTCTATAGGCTGCGCTCATCCTAAAGGTCATAAAGTTAAGTCCCTTATACATGGATAGATATCAAAATGTTTATCCATTTTATCGGTTACTCGCAAAGTTCCGAGTAACAATCCCGACTTGTTTTTATAATAAATGCTAATGGAATAGATCAAATTTCGCTACGTTGAGTTTTATGATAATACTGAAGAGTGGGTGTTTTAGTAATCACTCCCTAAATAGAATATTTACTGGTTTGTTTACCTGAACGTTAAGACATGTGTTGGTAACGTACTCTCTCTCTCTCTCCCTCTCTCTCGTACGTTTTTATCTCTTTGTGGGACTGTCCTCAGTGTGGTTAGGTCATTGCAGGCTGAATCACCTGATTGCCCGAAAAGACGAATCCGTGCTTCGGAGGGCACGTTAAGCCATCGGTTCCGATTACTTTCTACAGATAGTAGTCGTTATATGAGCCATGGCAGAGAATTTGGCGGCTCAATAACTCTGACACTAGGATTGTTCAGGTTGACCATCCACTCGATGAAGAAGAAGGTAACATACTTAATGCAATCGTTTCATTAAACATAATTTGAAGGTAGAGTAAACGATCGAATCTCTTACCCGTTGATCTCTGCATGTAGACATATAGGTAGTTTCTGTGTTTTAGAGCGTTATCTCACACACGACACCTATATATGTGATGTTTGTCACAAATAACAACTATTGACCAACTGATTCACATGGCGAGCGCGACAGCTTTAACGGAAGAGCTTACTGAAGTAAGTTTCTATTAGCAAAACCGACTATCTCCTTTCAACGTTTGATGAGTAAGGTTGCTTGCCCAGTTTTGTACTTACTCTGGAATTCTCTCTTCAAACAGTGAGTAGCCAGGATGTCAAGCTGCAATTCGGTAGGAAACCTGAGCTTAGCCCCAAGGCCTCACATTTTTATGATTGCTTTGGTCTACGTTGCAAGCAAAGATTGCAAGTCATAGCTTTCTGAGACGAATTCTTTGAAAATTATATTTTACAGGCATTTTACGGCTACTGTATGATATTTAATGTTTTAGATTACAACTGAAATACACCACGAAGAATTAAACTTTTCTTTACACACATATGTAAAGATAACTGCATGATAATCAGTCAATATGTTCAGAATAATTATAACTATACCTCAGACAGGCACACAGAGACGTTTGACTAGTAAGTTAGTTTGTGTAAGTTAGAGGTCAATGTGACTTATCTTCTTCTTTGCGTGTCATTGGCACTAAATTGAACCTGCCCAGAACTTGGCCAGAGCCTCAATCAATCGGTAGTACATCCATAAAATATAGAAGGTAAATGCTTCGCTCTTCCGTGTGTACAACTAACAGGGCATACAGTACAGGTTAGCAAAGACTATTGCAATGCCGTTTAAAAACGCATACGTTATTTCACTACAACTTCAAAACTAAGGTAATAACTGTAGTCTCATGTAGTAGCGTGGTTACTCATATTCCTAACAAGGCAGTTACATTGTATTCGAGAATTTCGAGTCACGCGATTTTAATATGACATCAAGATTGGACGGAACAGTTTGGAAACCTATGAAATATAATTAACTTAGTTTGATAAACTATTGTTATTTGTTACCACAGACTAAATAAAATGCACAGAGTGCTCTCAACAGTGAAATCTAGCAGGTTTTGTAAAAATACATCACGTGTCAACGTTTGAAATTAAATGAACTAATTTGAAGTGTATTTGTTTGTGAAAGTGTGCGTATAACGTATATACTCGTATATATATTTATTTATTTATTTATTAATAGTAACAAACATACATCTTACATCCATCCTCACAAACTTTCGCATTTATATTAGTAGGATAGGTGGCAGAAGACGTAATTCTGCTTTAAAATGTCTCGTTTCCAGAACTATATGATGCCAAGTTGCTATGCATCATTTGATATGATTCCTAGATACCAAACATAGCATAGTATTGGTCAAGTCACCCACTACATACCTTGCTTTGACAGCTTAGCCACAGGCTTAGCAATATCGGCTTGGTCTGTTTTTTTTTATAAGTCTGAGTTTGTTTCATTGTTTACCACAGAGGGCAGGTCTGTAATCGATAATATCTACCACGAGACCTCCGCGGCGGAATAGCCTTGAACTTGACAACGCAATATTTCATCTTGAAAGACATATCTACAGTGGCGAGTGGAGACACTTGACTCCATAACCGTATATTACGTAAACGATATATTCTTTACTAGCATCCTTCAGTTTTATATACGTGCTGTGCTAGGGAATTTTGGAATAAACGTATAGCCGTTTAAACCGTATATAAACGTATATCCTATACATTTCTCTGAAATATAGCTGTTCTTTACAAAAATATTCTTCGAAAGCAGATTATGTATGAGGAGTGCATGGAAATCGCGCTAAATAGTTATAGTTAGTAATGTTTTAATGTATTAAATCTGATATCAAAATAACATCACTTGTCTGTCTTTTTTTGTTAATTTCACGACCCGATGCGAGAGCGGTTTTATACGATGCAATAAAATCAGACAATCAATAAGATCTGAACAAGATGTCCTGAAAGTAACCATAAAATATGGAAACCAGCATTCCTTTGTGTACGGGTGCACCAACAAAGAAATTGGAAAAATTTGCATCCAAATTGATATACCTAAGTTGAGATAAAATGTTAGGTGGGATAGTCTGTTGTTTTTATAGTAAATCCTCTTGACGACCAACTATTTTCACTGAGCTTTTAGTCAAAGAGGTCAAAAGCCATATCAAAACTACATACATAGTATAAAACAAGTACAGAAAGACAGCGGAAAGCGACTTTGTTTTATAGGGACAGCCCTATTTATGCTTAGATCTTTAAAACCACGAAACGTATTTTGACGCGGTTTCTTTTAATAGATAGAGTGATTCAAGAGGAAGGTTTATGTGTATAAAAAAATCCTGAAATTCCCACGGGAATGAGTACAACGCGGGTAAAACCGCGGGGCGGTGCTAGTTTATAATATAAAAAGATGGAAAAGCCTGTTTCAGTTTTCTCGAGAAGAGTTCAGATCTTCTCTTTTTGATTATGATTCTGATCAGCCGCTATAGCTTTTGATGCCTATAGCTTTTCATTATCCAAATGTAATCTAAATATAATCAATAAAAAAATAAAAATATATTCATAAAATTCAAAACATTTTATCCAAGTAAAGTTTGATACATTATATCTCAAGTTTACTTCAAAGTTTAAACATTATCAATGCAAAAATAAATCAAAAATCTTATAAAACAATTCAATGAAACTTTCTATCTATGTAAATAGATGGATATTGTTAAATTCAAATGCAAACTATACGTATAAATGTCTTGATTTAACGCGACGAGGTCGAAAGCACAGAAAGCTCTCGGTATTCTGTACTTTATAGAAAAAAAGCTCGTTTTTCTTGTGTATAAGGTTTAAAAGAATTGCGAAAAGCGATTAGGGCTAATCACACACTAATCCGAACGTATCGAAGTCAAAGCGACCTCGCACACTAATTACTTTAATAATCGAACGCACCAAGGAAAAAGCAGTAATTGCGTGTTGCTCTGTCGAATGCTGTCGGTACCGGTTATTTCAAATGTTTTAGGTAGGTAACGTAAGTTCTCCAAATCGCATTAGGCAATCGTGGTGATTACCTCTAAAACTCCTCTCTGTACTGATATCCTCCGTGATGTGAGACGCCTTCGCCCAGCAGTGGGACATTACAAGGCTAGTTCTTTACTTTATTTTATATAAAGTTTAAACCAAACGCTATTATAACAGAGAAGGAAGGCGCAACCTTAATTTTAATTAAGGGTAAATCTTGTTGGTAACCTCTTTTAATAACTTAGCTTACTTAACTAACTTAACTGAGTTGAGATGACACCGCGGGTTAAGTTACGCTCTGTTAAAATATTCATCACGATATTATATTCAATTACTTGACAAGTTGACTTGAAGTTACTTTTAAGTAAGTTTGTGTAACGCCATTTTGGTATTTATGTCGTTGGTAAACAAAATCATTTTGATTAACATGAAAGTACCATATTGCTTTTACAAACTTTTTTGCCAACAATAATTTGAACGAATATTAAAGTAGTTCATAACTACTTAAATACCATACAAAATCGTATTTTTTTCATTACGTTTCTTTTTCAAAAAAATCTAAATACAAGCTTTATAAAAGTAATTCCTAACACAAACACTATGACTAAACCTAACATAAATAAATTTACTTATTCGAATTATTAGGTAATCGCAATGAACTATGAACTACTCAACTAACGCCCATACTCGGAGACGTCAAATGCTGCCTTAGTAGAGATTTAATGAGTGATGCAAGTCTTCAATACCGGTGACCTTCGATCAACAATACACAACTAGATGTCGGGTCGGCGCAAAAAGTACGTCTCGGTTAATGACGCCTCATTTGAAAAGTGAGGCGTTATTCTCACTTATTTTATTCATAAGATTTTCTACTGTATTGCTAGGTGTCATGGTTGTAATTAGGTTGAACTTCGAACTGTTTTAAAACTTTTGTTTCAATTCGGTAGTAAACAAAATAAGCTGTCACACGTCATTCACGCGGACAGCTTTGATTTTTTACGTGACCCGATATCTAGTTGTGTATTGTTGATCGAAGCCGGTGACCGATGTAAAGACACTCCAAATAGGTTTTAATAAATCAAAAAAACTGCTTTAAAAAAACAACTTTAGGTACCAAATAGCTAAAAACACTAACCAAATTAAGAACGTCCTTTAGTTTTTTAAGTCCGTTAAATTTTTACACATCTATGGACAGGAAAAATACATACTTTTTTATATTAGACATTCTTTTTTATATAAAAGATATTATTTATATACATTATAAATAGTGGAGAATACTCATTGTAACTAATTTAAGGTAGATACGCTGTTGTAACTGTAACACTAAGATCCTTCAAACACTTTAATTAGCTAAGGCTTTCCTCCCCAACTTAACAACTTGAGCTAATTTTGTTCGTTAAAAAAATAGTTCCCTTCGGAATAGTTCTCATCACTGCGTACATAGTTGAGTACGAAGAATAGACTGCAAATTAAGCCTCCCTACTATTTAGTTATGAGGTACGGATGACAGACAAAGGTCCCTTTAAAAGCTAAATTATATTAGTCCTAGTAGTGCATAATGAAAGCATTATTTCAAAGGACTTGCAAATTAAGTCAAAAGACATTTTAGGTTTTCTTTCTTACAATCGGCACCATTGTGAATATCGTGCTAGTGAATTTAAAACCAAGGTCAATATAAAAAAGATAATATAAATATAATTAAAGAATACAATTATGTTCTCTCTAGAAATTAATATAGTCGAAATATCAATGTTTTTCAAGACATACATAATTATAAGATTACTTTAAGACCAGTGATTGGTGTTATTATCAGCAAAATTATAACACGAGCTTGTGATAATATTGCACGTTCCATCTTCCCTCTATATTTACTTGTACTTTGTTATTCTTACTTAATTTTAAAATTGTGATGATATATACATAAACTACATGAAAGATACATATAAATAGGGCGTGTGGAGATAGTGAGGTAGGGGAAGGCCTAGAATCAGTTACATGAGCCAGATTAACGAAAAAGTGTCTGTCATGTCGTAAAGAGATGTGAAGGAGCGTGCATTGAATATGAATAGGAATAGATGGAGGAGTCTGCATCGGACTCACCGACAAGAGCCTTGCTCTTACATTTATGATGATGATAGTACCAACTTAAAGCATTTAAAAATACTATCTTTTGTGCTATCCGTATCCTAGCGGCGTATAAGTTAGATTGCCGCGGGCGCTGTGCGGCCGACACTTTATAAATGTAACAGACCCGCGATGGATGCACTAGTACCAACACAACACTTCATTAAATTAGGTTTCCTAGGGGTTTGTGTTGGGAATGAAATTTATAATACACTTTTTTGAAAAGGCCTTACTACCTCTTTCAGAGATGTCCAGCGACACATAACTTCTTCTCATCGAGTGGATGGCCAACCTGACCAATCCTGGTGTCAGAGTTATTGAGCCGCCAAAGGCCTCTGACATGGCTCAAGTAACGACTACTATCCGTAGAAAGTAACCGGGACCGACGGCTTAACGTGCCCTCCGAAGCACGGAATCATCTTACTTTTCGAGCAACCAGGTGATTCAGCCTGCAATGCCCTAACCAAACTGAGGACAGTCTCACAAAGAGATTTTTGTGAGATATCCCCACTGGGAATCGAACCCGGAACCTCCGGGTCGTGAGCCGGGCGCTCGAACCACAAGACCACGGAGGCTGTTAAACACACATAACTAATTGACATATTATTTTATAGATTCATTCATTCATATCGAGTAGGTTAGTGGCCAACCCTGATACTGAAGTATTTAGACCGCCTAAAGACCTCCGACATAGTCTAACGACTGTAACAACCTCGACTGACTGCTTAACGTGCCCTCCAAAGCACGGCAGCGCTCAGATAGAAATGCCACTATAGGCCACCCATCCAAGTATGGGCCGAGATGAGCGTTGCTCAATCACAATAATCTAACATCGTTTAGTCAAATTACGCCACGTCACGCTAACTGTTACCAATTATTACCAATCTCAAATATTTGATGTCTCTGAATGCGGCAGTTAAACTTATATAAAAGGAAAAAAAGAAAGAAAAATATCTATATACTTTTTCTTTATATTGCACTGCCGTGGGACACACTGTATATTTTCGATGACA
This sequence comes from Cyclophora albipunctata, assembly GCA_963082685.1. NCBI lineage: Eukaryota > Metazoa > Arthropoda > Insecta > Lepidoptera > Geometridae > Cyclophora > Cyclophora albipunctata. Next base: position 1,725,698 of record OY720122.1, read on the forward strand.
CAATACAAGTTCCTTCAACAGAATTTTCCAAAACTTATCGACAACTTTCGTGAGTGCTTTCAATCCATTGTGATTGAATAGTTTCGGCCGTAGTTTGTTTGTTTGTACCGAAACATACTTCATCTTAAAAGAAGCTCCAAAAGTTGTAGTGCTTGATCATTATTGTATTTAGAAATCGGAACTTTGTTAGGTTATACATAAGGTTCAAAATAACTGGGATCCAAATTACTAGATCCATTCACACAGTATTTCGTCCATTTTAATATTTATAAAGTAATTCTTCAAAACCTTGGGCTATTAGAACTCATCCACTATACCATACAGGTTCCAAAATTATTTTCTTCTTCTTCTTATCGTGTCAATGGCCTTCAAACTTTTTCTATCCAGTATTTTGCTGACAGAAGGGCAGCATCTGCACACTTTCATTAATTCATCCTTAGAGCAGCTGTAGGGCTCAGAGGGCAGAACAACCATTTTAATTTACGGTCTATTAGCTCTACTCTTCGTCGAAATCGAATCGAAATGTCTTAAACAGATTTATTTCTTCAAATTTCTGGAAACAAGAGGATAATACTAATATAACAAAGCTGAAGATTTTTGTTTGAACGCACTCGTCTCGAAAACTACCAATCTGATTTGAATAATTATTTTTGCAATGGATGGCCGCATTCAACGCAAAGGTTAAAAGCAATTTTCATCCCAAAATTCCCACTTGTATGGGCACAGCGCGAGTAAAACATACACTATTTTTACATAGATAAAGCCCCCTTCAAAATGTTCCTTTGTACGGCGGACATTTAATATTTTATGTAATTTTTTAAATGTTACATTTTAATGGATTAAATATGTATGTTAAAATAACCATCTACAAGCTTTTAAATATAATCGTAAACAGAATTGTTCATCCATCCTCTATAATAGAAGTACAAAGTAATAAACAACAAACTTTGTATTTACCGATATCGATTGCTAGAACTGAACAACTCGGGGCAACATCAAACACGTTCAAGTAAACACAGACTGTCTGTATGTTTGTGTTCCTCTAGTTTGTTCTTATAATTTAGGATTTATTTTCACAGCTACAAGGTTCAAGCTACATTTTAAGTATTATTTTATGTCGGATTTTGTAGAATATTTGGAGCTATTTTATAGTTGTACCGTGGTTTGAGTAAACGATGTTTACTCATTGCGATTGGTAGATAAAGTTTAGCTCAGTGTTGCTAAGATGGGTGGCCATTAGTGGTATTTGTATCTGAGTACTACCGTACATAAGGGCCGAAACTACGTTAAGCGGGCGCACACGACCGGCACACGCGACGGTCCACTTTTGTATGAAACCGCGCGGGCGCCCGCGGCGGGTGCACATGGTGGTTCACTTTTGTATGAAACCGCGCGGGCACCCGCTTACCGCAGTAACGGCCCTTACAAAGCACGTAAATTTAAAGGTCCCTGTTTCAATGTCAAAAAAACTCCGACACCAGGGTTGGCCACTGACGTACTCCAGCTTACTTACTTACTTTTCCTACTCAGGCACATAAACTATTCCCACGCGGTACTCAAAACTAACAGCTGACAAAAGCCATTTCAAACCACGTCATAAGCCCACAGCTTAATCACCAACTACTATTGAACAACTGTGCCTAACTCACTCACCAATTCTGACCTGCATTTGAAACCTATGTGAAGTTGAAAACTGAGTTTGCGATATTGTAATTTAATAAGTACCATTCGATTGTACCTCGAATGTACCCAAATGTACCGTATTTGAAATCGTTTGTACCCTGACAGAAAATAAAAAAAAAACATAAAAAAAAAAAAAAAAAAAAAATTAAAAAATCAATTTTACCATAAGTGAAACTGGATGTATCAACTTAAAAATCATTTGTACCTCGAGATAAATAATATAGTAAGAGGTACAAACGGGCACCAACCATCTCCTGACCAGAACGAGCGGGTACAAACGCCCTGAATCCAACCCAACTCGCCAAAGAGTTACAAAAAAAACATTTTTGTTAAAATCGATTGTACCATCAAGGAAACCGATTGTACCATCGCAAACTCAGTTTTCAACTTCACATAGGTGCATTTGAACCGGTTACATAATACGTTTGTGGCTGCAATGTATTCCCAAAGGAGCCCACTGGAAACGTCGTGATTGTGTGCAGTAGTCCCTAGGGATACAGTAATGGATTGAATTTTACAAACGTTATATCCCGGATTGGTTAAAAGTATTGCGGCTGAATAGTATAGGATAGGAAGTAAATAGATGGGAGCTTTTGGATTTATCTTGGGTTTGCAATGTGGGATGTGAAGGAGAGATATATAACAAGTTATTACAGCCTCCGTGGTCTTGTGGTTTGAGCGCTGTTTCCGGGTTCGATTGGTGGTGATCCCGGTGGGGAAAATATCTCACAAAAAATCTCTTTGTGAGACTGTCCTCAGTTTGGTTATGGCATTGCAGGCTGAATCACCTGATTGCCCGAGAAGTAAGATGATTCCGTGCTTCGGAGCGCACGTTAAGCCGTCCGCCCCGGTTACTTTCTACGGATAGTAGTCGTTACATGAGCCATGTCAGAGGCCTTCGGCGGCTCAATAACTCTGACACCAGGATTGGTCAGGTTGACCATCCACTCGATGAAGAAGAAGATAGTAAAATAACAATAGACATAGTTGTTAGCGACTACGTCAATTACATATTCTTATAAAGTATTTGTGCATGTATATGGTAGTAATATCAGTGAGTTAGATTCCGTAATACAAGCTCAGTGCTTACTTTGGGTCTAATAAGCCGTGTGTAAAATTTGTCCGGGTATATTATTATTCCACGTTATTTTACTATTAATTGAAACGTGAAACGTGTTGAGGGACACTCAACAGTAACCTCCGTCGTACGTAAGTTCCCGTTTGAACAAATAATTTTGTCTATTATTGTTTCGCCTGACTGGGCCGTTCTGGGCGGGTATTGAACCCGCAACCCCCGACACAGTAAGTGCTTTCACTGCCACTTTGCCAACAGGATTGTCAATGCTACTAAAACATAATCTATACTAATATTATAAAGAGGTGACATTTGTAAGTTTTGTATGATCGAGCTAATCTCGGGAATTACCTGTCCGGTTAGAATAATTCTTTTTGTAATAGATAGCTACATTCAACAGGGAGGTCATACCCTTTTTTTCATCCCTATATTCCCACGGGCACGGGCACAACGCGGGTAAAACCGCGGGGCGTTGCTAATAATTTTACAGAATTTTGGAAAATCTTACTGCGGCGTCCTGAGATTTACCTCCGAATGGCTATGAATTACAGAAAGGCACGACGACAAGCCATAACGTTAGACATACTTCCACGTACCAACAAAGGAATGTAATTCCAGCCCTCAGAACATCGGCTTGCTATTTGATAAAGATTTGTTAGATCGTTTCGGTGTCTAGTGGTATTGCCTGCCAAGACTGGGGTCCCGTGTTCAATTCCCCGGTCGAGCGAAGCATTTTTCCAATTCACTTTTCAAACATGGCTCGGGTTTGAAATGACGCATTAGGCAAGCGTGGCGATTACTCCATTGTACTGATATCTTCAGTGAGATGAGAGGCCTTTGCTCAGTAGTGGGATATTACAGGCTGATACTTTCAATTTGTTTTTATTATAAAATTTTGTATTTCATTCAAACAGATTGAATTTGTAGTTTTATGGTCAGGGAAATGGCTGAAAAACGGATGAATTAAATCAGTTTATTTATAAAATACTACAGCTCAACAAACTCATTAAAATCGTTGATAAAATATAGCTAGTTTAGTCTAGACTGTCTGGTGACAGTCAACAAGAAATGAAATCTAACGATTCCGTAAAAGTCATTCAATTAAAAAAGCAAATAAATTGAGCTGAAACTCAATTTAAAATGTTATAATTTTTGAATTCATGAATACTAAATTTTATTGTTTTTGTAGAAGTAACTTGATTGTATACTTTAGCATTTTTATAACGGGAATGTGTTTTTATTATTTCATCACAGTATCGTCGTCGTCTAATCACTGTACTGATATTATCTTCAGGGGGAGGAAAGTTTTTTGACTTGCAGATTCAATTCAGGCGTTAAGTTACTTTATTTTATCATACTCAACTTGGTTTTTTGGATTAAAACTTTTTGTTTGAAAGTCACATATCTACGACGAACAGGATCGCCATGAATAACAGTCATTCAAGGTAAGTTGGAAACAGTGTTGAAAGGATTTTTATAGATGAGTAAGAAGAGTTTGGGGTTGTGGGGTCCTACCATCAGCTGTCCCATTCGATTTTAGGGTCAACACTGCGTTAAGCGTGCGCACGCGTCGGTTCACTTTTGTATGACACCGCACGCGACGGGCGCACGCTACAGTTCACTTTTGTATGAAGCCACACGCGGCGGGCGCCCGCGACGGTTCACTTTTGTATGGAGCCGCAGCGTGCGCACGCTTAACGCAATGTCGGCCCATAATAGGTATCAGCGTGTCTTTTATTTCTTTAGTTTCTTATTGACGCCAACACAAAATCGGAGTCCAACAAGTGTAAACAGTTTCATCATCGGCACGTTCGATCCAAATCCGGATCCGACAAATAGAAAAAAAGGCTGTAAAACTCAAAGGTCGATCCAGTAATAAGACATAGCTGAAAAAGAATCCATAAAAATTTACAAGTACGATATTGGAAGACGATAAATTAGAAAACTTTTATATTATATTTTCTGTAATCTCATGTTGAGCTAAGAATATAATTATATCCGGTGTAATCTGCGTACATGTTCTGGCTCACAACTTTTAATGAAGCAACTTCTCGTGCACTGTCGATATCAGAGGATCTATTATCTGTACTTGTCGACTTATAGACTGCTGCGTACTACTTGTATGATAGGTAATATATTTAAATTGAGCGTGTAGCAAGACTCCTTCGCCTGTTATCTCTTGAGAGATGAGGCCTTTGCCCAGCAGTGGGGCACAGGCTAACTTATTTAGTAACTTGGTTACAACTCCATATTGCCAACGGTCCTACGAGTAAGGATATGTTTTAAACCGCCGACAACGCCACACTTGAACAAGCAAAATATTGGCAAGACTACATTTAAAATAAATAGCGATCGATTACTTAGAAAGAAGATTTACTAACTTTGGTAAAGCATTATCTAGTAGTTGTTTTATTTGATGCCTATTTTCTTTTAATAGACACAAGTCATGTGGAACTTTAATTTTTCCAATGTTTTAATTTTGAAATATTTTGTCTTATTTATATATATCTCCAAGGACAACGCTAACAATAATGTCGACCATTACAAGAGCCATTGAATAAGTAACGATATTTGTTTCTGTGCCATTAAAATCTATATATCGATTACTTTTTAGTGTATCTATTACAACTTCAAGAAATAATTTGTATTAATATAAAATAATACACCCGGACAAATTCACACACGCTTAATTAGACCCAAAGTAAGCTCTTAGCTTGTGTTATGGAATCGAACTCACTGATACTACTACATTATTGATATTATGATTTCTTTCGTATCCATGGCCTCATAAATATGTGAAATTAAACGTAAAAATAAATAAATGTCGTGATTTAATGTACAATATGAATTACGACAGCCGCAGGGTACAGTTTATCGGGATGTCTAAACATATCAGGAGCTTATTCTGTTTAAACAAATCTGATACCCAGTTTTCGCAGAATACGATACACAGATAGATAGATGTATTTAACTGATATAAATGACTACATACAAATTACAAATATATAAAACTAGCAGCGCCCCGCGGTTTTACCCGCGTTATACCCGTTCCCGTGGGAATTTCTGGATAAAAAATAGCCTATAACCTTCCCGTTGAATGTGGCTATCTATTACAAAAAGAATTATTCAAATCGGAGTGATAATTCCTGAGATTACCCCGAACATACTAACAAACAAACAAACAAACTTACAAATTTTACCTCTTTATAATATTAGTATAGAGTCTATACCTATACTATACTATAGACATATACTATATACTATACTATACTATAGACAATCTATACTATAGACAAAGTGCCCGGCGCGACTGTCTGTCTATCTGTTCGCGATAAACTCAAATACAGCTGCACGGATTTTGACGCGGTTTTTTTAATAGATAGAGATTTAAGATTCAAGAGGAAGGTTTATATGTATAAAAAATCCCGAAATTCCCACGGGAACGGACACAACGCGGGTTAAACCGCGGGGCACTGCTGATATTATATATTTGTTTGAAGCAATTCTTCAAGAGTACCATCAATCACTGTCGGAGTGTTTGATCATGCCACTATTACATGGCGCAAGATATCTTTATTACGAAACATATTACGATGCTTTGTTTATAGATGTAGCTTTTGTTTAGAAGTTGTGGTAACTAGTTTTTAAAGGCTGGAAGCTTAAGTTGTTGGCTTTGAGTTGGGATGAGCAATATTTATGGGTTGAGCAATGCGGTTCGCTAATATTTACCCATTACCTTGCACTATGATTTTGCAGGTGTGGATACAATACGCTTGTCACAAAAAAGGATTGGTCTGTACGCCCCATTTCAAAGCAAATGTCTCTCACCTAACAGTGGATATGCAAAATAAAATCAAATGTCATTATTTTTTATAGTAAAGTGGTACCAAAGGGTTGTAGTGTTGCAGCCGAATGCATCCGAAATGATTTAATCATTGACAAAGATAGGACCGACAATTTAACGAGAGGTCAACGAAGACGGTTATGCATCAAAACCTTCACAGACAAAAAATGTGTTCAGTTTAACATACAACGAGATTCCCAGAAGATATCCGAAATGAAATAAGAATATAAATGGAACATGTCCATTGGCATTCATTGTTGCCCGCACAACCCAAATAAAAGAGAAATTTGAATAAAAGGATTTCGGATAATTTCCATCGATAATATTGCTTTTATTTTGTTAGTGATTTTTTTCCAAGGTGGATAAAGAGTAAGTAGTAAGAAAGAAGTACTTCTTCTTCTTCTTCTTTAGAGTCAGTGGCGCGAAATAATGTCTATATTTATATTTTTCCGGGCCAATAATTTGCAAGCAAAATGACAGCGCTTGATGCGTTTAGTAAGTCCGCTTCGGTGCAGCTCTGGTGGTAGGGCACAGAGGACAGAAAGAAGTACTAGATTACTAACAGTCAACGTTGCTAATCTATGGTTGCTCATTGCCCTTTCTCTTATATTAATTGTTGCCATGTATTTTAGACTAGCAGCGCCCCGCGGTTTTACCCGCGTTCTGCTCATTTTACTGGCAATTTAAACAAAAAATCAAACTCTTCTCTCTCGAAAAATCAGTCTCTTTCTTCAAACTCTTTACTTTTATTATATTGCCATTTATCTTAGATGGTAATGTATTTTAGAATAAGAATACTTAAACTTCAACACCATTTAATAAAAACGTACATAATACAAAGAGAAGTGATAAATAGGTACAATCATTAAATTCTACTATTTCATAATTCCATTTCTTTTAAGAGTTGCAAAGCTGCAAGCTGGTAAATTGCAAAAACCGACGACCTTAGTCCTCTCCATGGTTCCGTCACTATTTCAACATGAACGTCTAATTAACCTCCTCTATTTTATATTTGGTAAGAAATTTTAGTGTCAGCCATTAGGGCGCACACAAAATGGACCAAAATGTGAGGTAAAATAAAATCATTGGCGCGAGTGAGGCGCACTTAGGGCCCCTGCACACTGAAAGTAATTGCATTTTGACACGATGCGCCATTTTACTACGCTGTAGTTGCTACATTGGGCTACGAGCGCAGCGAGCGTAGCAATCGTAGCGAAGACCATTACTTGAAATAGCTGACAACGAATATATTTTGACCTACTTTTTCTTGAAACTTGTATGGTTAGGTATTTGAAAACTAGTTGTTTTTACAAAACGGACGGTAGTGTCTTTTAAAGGGTTAAACGAAGTCTTCTTCTTAATCGAGTGGATGGTCGACCTGCCCAATCCTGTCTGAGTTATTGAGCCGCCAAAGGCCTCTGACATGGCTCATGTAACGACTACTATCCGTAGAAAGTAACCGGGACCGACGGCTTTACGTGCCCTCCGAAGCACGGAAGAATGAACCTAAACGAAGTAAAGAATGGATATAAAATCTAAGAATGGGATGATAGGGAATACTATAATCTAAGTTAGTTATATAAGTTTGAATAGCCTTTGAATAGCCAAATACTTTGATGCCTTGAAAATGTAATAACAACTATGTACTCCTCATATAAGATGTTAGTACCAAAAGTGTATATACACAAAATTATCTCCAAATAATGGGACAGAAGATAAGACGTAAATATATTCACATACAGAGGGCCGCGAAATTAATGGCCGTATAAATTTGCGAGTGGGGAGGTACCTTTATCGCAGCACTAAGTGTATGTGAGCTAAGCTGTACAACTTTTATTGAATTTCCTCGCAGTGAATGGATTACATTGGATTACTTCCGTGCCCGTACAGTTGCTGGCGAGAATTTTCTAGTTTTCAGGTATTTTTTCAGTAGTTACATGTTCATAAAATGAGATTGATGATGATTTATGGGCTGTTTACTGAATATTTTGCCTTAAACATTGTTTATTGGAGTTTTGGGATAGAAGAATCGTAAATGTGGTTTTATCCTTATTCTGGCCAACTTATCCATACGAAAATGTTCATGATAGCTATCACAGTGAGGATCCGAAACACTGGCAAACCTGAGAAAATAACAATGGCGTGTTCTAAGTTGCATCTCAGCCCTAAAAGTAAGTAAGTTTCGACTATGTTAGTGGTCAACCCTGGAGTTGAGACAACCGGCACGTACAATTTTGCGTACCCTCCGAGGCACGTTAGCGCTCATCTTTATTATATACTAGCAGCGCCCCGCAGTTTTACCCGCGTTGTGCCCGTTCCCGTAGGAAATCCGGGATAAAATGTAGCCTATAGCCTTCCTCGATAAATAGACTATCTAACAGTGAAAGAATTATTCAAATCGGTTCAGTAGTTTCTGAGATTAGCGCGTTTAAACAAACAAACAAACAAACAAACAAACAAACAAACAAACAAACAAACAAAACAAACTCTTCAGCTTTATAATATTAGTATAGATAAAATTCAAAGTCCTGACTGACTGACTGACTGATAATCAACGCACAGCCTCAACCGCTACACCTAGAAACATGAAATTTGGCAGGAAGGTTCTTCAAGTGACGTAAGTGCACGCTAAGAAAGGATTTTCGAAAATTTCTACGGGAACGGGCTCAACGCGGGCAAAGCCGCGGGGCGCTGCTAGTAATAGATAGAAATGCGACTATAGGCCACCCATCACATCCGAGCTGCAACGTGAAGCTAACAATCACAATTGTACTACCATCGCCTAGTTAAGTTACACCAAGAGCGCTATAAATTACATTTTTGCCCTATATTCTATACTAGCCGCGCTCCGTGATGTTACCCACATTGTACCTGTTCCCGCGGGAATTTCGGGATAAAATGTATCCCATGTGTTATTCTGATAATAAGCTTTATATTGTAAAGTTTGATTAAAATCCATTCATTAGTTTTTACGTGAAAGAGTCACAAATATTCATCCATCCACCCATCCAGACATACTTAAAAAGTTTTGCGATTATAATATTAGTCGGATGTCGATGTTCATACGTTCAAAATTCTCAAAGAACTGAATGAATCGCGAGTTATCATAAACTCGATATACCATTAAGGTCGGACGGGAAATACTACTTGTGTATGCTAACGAATGCAAGTAGAATGCACACTTTCAAACTCGTACATGCATGCAAGTCAGCAGTCATAGCATACACATGACGTTAGATGTCGTAAAGAGATATTTATGCAAGTATGCCAGTTGCATGTGTATGTAATCCAAGATATTATGATAAGTACGTAATACAGGCAGCGCCCAGTGTTTTTTGCTTACAATTTCAATGTACTAAGCTAAGTCAAACACATGTTTGACTTATATAATGTTTGGTTGCATAGTTTCCTCGTCAGTATAAAGTCAAGCATTAGCCTGTAATGTCCCACAGCTGGGCAAAGGCCTCTCATCTCACTGAAGATATCAGTACAGTGAGGAGGGTTAGGCATAATCACCACGCTCACCTAATGCGATCTGTGATCTCAATCTGTGGGTATGTCAATTTGATTGACCCGGGAAGTGAACCCGAGACCTCAGTACCCGGCATATCTAGTATATCAGTATATCTAGGCTAGCCTAATGTCAGTACTCTATTTAAAAACCTACATCAATAAAGGCAACGTTCATCGTTCTGCGCCGTTAAGCAAAGTACTTAGGTCGTTAAACGTTTATAGGTCAAACACAGGAATAAGTGCGCCGTTTATGTAAGACAGAATACCTGAATACCTAGGATATCTAGAGCCAGGAAAGGTATTAATCGTTGTGCCCTTAACACGGATATTATGATTGAAGGACCTGTCGATATTTTATATTATTCGTCTGCACTATATTATATAGTATACTAGCAGCGCCCCGCGGTTTTACTTGCGTTGTACCCGTTTCCGTGGGAATTTCGGGATGAAAAATAACCTATAACCTTTCCGGTAAATGTGGCTATCTATTACAAAAAGAATTATTCAAATCGGACTGATAATTTTTGAGATTACCTCGAACATAGAGAGAGAGAGAATAAATAGCCACATTCAACGGGAAGGTTATAGGCTATTTTTCATCCCGAAATTCCCACGGGAACGAGTACAACGCGGGTAAAACCGCGAGATGTTGCTAGTTTAAAATAAACACTTACTAAAAAAATACATTTCAAAAATTTCAAAATTGGGATTATAAAATATATTTTATCGAGAGATAATTATGTTTAATGAGAATTTCCAAGTTATCCCATTAATATCAACCGTCAAATACAGAAGCAAAAGGTATTTTTAAATTTCTTTTCAATCTTTTACAGAGTTTTTGAGGGAACACTTTTTAGGTATTATTTTCTTATTAAACATACCAGGTTGTCTTGGTTGTTGGCAACAATTTGGTTTTACATACAAGCTAAGGTGTGATCGGATAACTCTTCTTCTTCATCGAGTGGATGGTCAACCTGACCAATCCTGGTGTTAGAGTTATCTAAGCCGCCAAAGGCCTCTGACATGGCTCATGTAACTACTAGTATCCGTAGAAAGTAACCGGGACCGACGGCTTAACGTGCCCTCCAAAGTACGGAATCATCTTACGTTTCGGGCAATCAGGTGATTCAGCCTACAATCTATACTAATATTATAAAGCTGAAGAGTTTGTTTTGTTTGTTTGTTTGTTTGTTTGTTTAAACGCGCTAATCTCAGAAACTACTGAACCGATTTGAATAATTCTTTCACTGTTAGATAGTCTATTTATCGAGGAAGGCTATAGGCTACATTTTATCCCGAAATTCCCACGGGAACGGGCACAACGCGGGTAAACCGCGGGGCGCTGCTATGTCCTAACAAAACTGAGGACAGTCTCACAAAGAGATTTTTGTGAGATATTGTTCCCACCGGGAATCGAACCCGGAACCCCCGGATCGTGAGTCGGGCGCTGAAACCACAAGAACACGGAGGCTATTTTCACACTCCACTCAAACATGGTGTCATAATGACTCTTACAAAGGTGCCGCAGTGCAAGCGACATATGCGGAGTGACTAGTGATTTTTAAAAAACGAACACAGAAATAACGTTGAACAAATGAACATTAGTTCTTACTAGTGGAAACTAATGCATGTTACATGTGCATCTTGTATGTGAATGCTGTGCCTGTAAGTAGCACGCGTATTTGTATTACCACTTATAAAATGCTGTATATTAATTAATTAATACTTATTGCAATATTTATAAAAATGTGAATTACCTTTGCTCGTCACAGGAACGTGGCATATTTTATTACATAAATACCGCTTTTCAGAATTCTGTAGTAATTAAATACTGAATTTCTATACGAGAGTTCAAAGATTAGATAGCTCGAATCAGTAACAAAAGCAAATATTTTCAATACAAACTTTTATCTATCTCTTAAAAACATTTCTTCCCAATACAATTGAACCAAAAATACCTAAGTACCAAAATCGGAATGTCCTAGAAAAAAGTAAATTCAATTGGTTTGCCGAGAATTCTATTACCACACAAACACACGCACGTAAGAATACATTAATAATGTATCAATCCAAAAGTGGGTATAGGGCTCTATCTATTTAGCCTTTTTTAGACGTCTTGCTGTGGTATCACAGTGGTCCGGTAACTGAGATGTTCGTTTGTTTTTATACATATTTAGGAGTACCCTGCGGTTTTACCCATGTAGGTATTTTTGCATGTAAGTTAGTAACCAACCTTCTTCTTGAATTACTCTGTATGTCGGTGAAAACCACATGAAAATTCTTTCTGTAAATTCAATTACTTAAATTAATATGTGCTAGTAGCGCCCCGCGTACTGTGCCCTTTCAAAAATAGCCTGTAACCCCTCCGTTGAATTATTACAAAAATATTATTCAAATTGGATAGGTAGTTTCCGAGATTAGCACGTTCATGCAAACAAAAAATCAAACTCTTCGGTCTATTTATATTAGTAGAGATAGACGTTTGTTGAAGATGAAGACATAACGCCTAAATTGAAGATGCCTTAGAGTTTATTTTGTTTGTAGAATACTTTTATCTTTAAGTCGAAAATGTCTGGACATTGTGTATACGAGGAAAGGGGGTGGGGAATGGATAGTTATTGTTTGTTTATAACGTAGAATGTGTTAGCAAATAAATAAATAAATATTTACAGGACAAATTCAGACACCGTTAATTAGACCCAAAACGAAGCTCTAAGCTTGTAATATGGAATCTAACTAACTGATAATATAACATATACATACACAAATACTTTATATGAATATATAATTGACGCCCAAACGTCGCCAACAACTATGTCTTCACATATTGTTGACTCCAGGCGGGAAACGAACCTGCAACCCCCGACAGAGTTAGCGGTCTCACATCTCACATGCCACAATGCCAATGAGTAAACAAAAGAAACTGTGTATATTTTGCTTTACTATGTATTTTTTGTCATAGTTCTTGACTCTGGTGCCGGGGCTGTCGTGGTGAAAACAGAACACAAAATAATAGTGTTTCAGTTTTTGATGAGCCATGTCAGAGGACTTTGGCGGCTCAATAACTCTGACACCAGGATTGGTCAGGTTGACCATCCACTCGATGAAGAAGAAGCAATTCATACATTGAGCTACTTGATGATTATTCTTTAAAAATACTGTAGAGGCCAACGCATACTTACATCCCCGTACAAGATCCTGGAATATTTACAAGAAAAATGAAGCAGTACACAAACAACATGTTCTTATTGGTAAGCAAAGCAATAACATCGTGTTTGCTTAATTTACTGTGGTCGGATCCAATTAAGCGTAGATGGGATCCGTACGTACCTGTGGAACACCAATGCTGTTGAGTGTTAAAACGTTAAATCGATATTACTTCTGCCAAGAGTATTATTAAGACTTGTGCTACAGCTGGGGTGATATTTTAGAATGTACGAGTACATACTCGTATAATGCTAAGTACCACTTTACCGGTAAGTGGTTTTAGAGGTTTTGGAAAAAAATAGACGTATTTGTAAAATATTTTGGGAACTAGCAACGTCTCGCGGTTATACTCGCGATGTGCCTTATTCATGGAAATTTCCAAAAAACCTCTCCGTTGTATATGGCTATCTATTACAAAAATAATTATTCAAAACAGTTGGTAGGTGACTCTGAGATGAGCGCGTTAAAAAACCAAAAATCAATCTCAACTTATAATATATTCAAGCAGTCAAACTACATAACATATTTATGTATAGGCGGCTTGTGTAAACTCCTTAATGACAACTGACGGCTCTTATCAGCTCCTCAGCAGAATGGTCGCTCATTACGTCGGATTTCACTAACGGCGCCACATCCAAGTAATGGCCGATCCAGACGCCGCCAATGATGATATCAATCTTACGGTATTTTAATGCTTTTTGAAGAGATTATTCATCGACAAGTGATAGAAGAAAGTTGACGTATTGGTTTAAGGGTACATCTTGAACAGTTTTGAACAATTTTGTATTGTTTGTATTTGAAACTGTTACTGTTAAGCTTTGCTTCTTTTTTGTTTTAAACTGAGTAGATGTCAAATTAAAATATGTCAACAAGAAATCAAACTCTTCATCTGTAGTTTATTATTAGTAGCAGCGTCCTGTTTTACCCTCGTTGTGCCATTTACAGTGGGAATTTTGGGATAAAAATATCCCATTACCTTCCTTTTGAACGTGGCCATCCAATACAAAATTATTCAAATATGAAGTAGTTAGTTCCCTTCAACAAAAAAAAATCGTTTTTATACAAACAAAAATCGAACTCTTCTGTTTTATATATATATCAGTAAAGGTATAGATTTATAGATAGACTAGCTGCGCCCCGCGGTTTCACCCGCGTTGTACCCATTTCCGCGGGAATTTCGGGATGAAAAATAGATTTTGTCCGATTCTCAGGCCTACCCGATATGCACACAAAATTTCATGAAAATCGGTCGAGCCGTTTCAGAGGAGTTCAACAACGGTACCCGTTCCCGCGGGAATTTCGGGATGAAAAATAGATGTTGGCCGATTCTCAGGCCTACCCGATATGTACACAAAATTTCATGAGAATCGGTCGAGCCGTTTCGGAGGAGTATGGCAACGAAAACTGTGACACGAGAATTTTATATATTAGATACTGGTTGGATAGAAAAATACTAACCGAATTTATACTAACATCGTACGTCTGCACACTACTGCCTCTCTTATAATACTTATACTAACGAGGTTAACTAACAATGGCCACCTAATTAGGTGACATCTGGTATCGCTTGCTCGAATGCGGTCCACTATCATAATTGCGCCATTAAGTTTGATATCACTAACCCGCATTAGTCAATTGTGGTGGTGACACTTAGTTTACTCGCGTTGTGTCCGCTCCCGTGGGAATTTCGGGATGAAAATTAGTCTATAACCTTCCCCTTGAATGTTAGTAATCTATATTCTAATCGGATTGGTATAGTTTCTTATATTAGCTCAGGCAAAAAACAAGATGATTAAAAAATTAGGGTTTTTATATTAGCAAGATGTTACGATATAACGAAGACGACTATCTAGATAGTCCAGGATCATAGTCAAGGAGAGAGAAAGTCGAGGTATAGATAAACGCTGAATTTATTTTAACCAAAGCACAGCGTAAAATAAAGGCGTTATGTAGAATATAAAAGCATTATTTGATTTAATTTAGTGGAGTCAAAACCTTATTAACATTGAGAGTATAATCTTTAAGCTAATAGTTTTTTAAAAGTTTATCACTTTGCAACAAATCCAATGAATACGTAACTCGTAAAGTTTGAATGAAGGAGAGTCTCCAGCGATTTGTCTTTACAGAGTTCGCATTATAGACCTTACGCCTTTGTAATAAGATGCACGTCGTGGAACTTTAGTTTGTTGTGACTTAAACGGGTACAAAGTTATGGAACTGTGTAAAGGTTAATTCAAAATTAAATTAATGTCTTCGCAGTTTCAAGGACCGGGAGTTAATTTGTTTACATGTTCTTAATATTAACTGTTATATAGTGTTTACACTCAGCTCTGTTGGCTAGGAGAGTAAGCAGGTAAATTGAGATCGCAAGTGTGTTAACCTTGCTTGAATAACATACTTTTGCATAAATAACTCATCGTAAATGTAAGAGCTCGTCTCTTGTCGGTGAGTCCGATGCAGACTTCTCCATCTATTCCTATTCAGTGCAAGTTCCTTCACATCTCTATAATTAACTAATTTTGGAAAATGGACTTTGGATCCCGCAAGAATCATAAAGAAGGAAGTCAATTTCAATGATAATAATTCATTAATTTCTAATAGATTAGAGGCCTAAACCGGTGCCAAAGTTTTTAGACCACCCAAAGGCCTCCATCATAGTCTTACGATTGAAACAACCGGGTCCGACTGTTCAACGTGCCCTCAAAATCACGCAAAGCATTTTGATGCGGTTTTTTTTATAGATAGAGTGATCCAAGAGAAAGGTTCATATATTATGTACAAAAATTCCCGAAATTCCCACGGGATCGGGCACTATGCGGGTACAACCGCGGGGCACTGCTAGTAATATACAAAATAACTTAATTTAAAATTTAACCCGCGCCATTTCCTGTTTATTCGAAAACACAAATAAATGAGCTTTAGAGCCATATTTTGAAATACAAAGTAAAGCTATAATTCACTATAATAATCCGTTAAATAGCTTAGCATTTCGTTATAATATTATCTATCCAATAAAGGCTTGCTCAAACGAGGGATGTTATAACTTATCAGACTTTTCATACGTTGTCATGAAACCTTTATGAATCTGTTTATACCGAACTAGCAGTGCCCCGCGGATTTACACGCGTCGTGCCCGTTCCCGAGGGAATTTTAGGATGACAAAAGCCTATGACCTGCCCGTTGAATGTGGCTATCTATTACAAAAAGAATTATTTAAATCGGACAAGTAATTCCCGAGAGAAGCACGAACATACAAACTCAAAAAAATTACCTCTTTATAATATTATATAGATAACCCATACGAAGAACCAAAGCTGCCGTATAAAAGTATTTTTCACTCAATGCCTTTTAGTGCTTAGTGTTTTATCATCTGGTCGCGCAAGGCAAGACTTAGGTCCTGGATTTAATTCCCGGAAAAACCGATTTCTTTTCAAAAATGCTTCGGGTTTTAAATTAGTAACTCGTAGAACGTCAGCTAAGTGAGTACGAAATAGAGAAGGTGAGGCTTTTGCTCTTCCGTTGTACGTCTAATCTTCCTAACAACCTATATTATTATCATTTTGAATTAAAACTATGTTTAGAGATACAGTTCGCTTTTATTTAACACTAGCAGCGCTCCGCGATTTTACACGCGTTGGGCCCGTTCCCGTAGGAATTTTCGAAAATCCTTTCTTAGTGTGCACTTACGTCACTTGAAAAACCTTCCTGCCAAATTTCATGTTTCTAGGTGTAGCGGTTGAGGCTGTGCGTTGATTATCAGTCAGTCAGGACTTTGAATTTTATATATATAGATTTTTGTCTGACGTTTAAGCCCCTTTACAGAAACCGTAGTCACAGGAAACACATATTATTATACAATCACATATTATACATTTTATTAACTTCAATGAGAAGCTACAAGCTTTGAACACTGCAGGCTTATACTACATATACTACATAAATCATATTTCAGCAACTTTCTGTCTCCCGCGGACTAAAAGTCCTTCATCTGAGCAAGCCATAACTGCCACTGTTAATACGTTAGTTAATTGGTATAGATGTTGGCAACAAGATGGTTCAACTGCTTCCAGTTGATCGGACCAATGCACATTGCTTTGACAAACATTCATATTAAAACATACTAGTAGCGCCTTGCGGTTTTAACCGCGTAGTGCTCGTTTCCGTAGGAATTTCCGGATAAAATGCATCCCATGTTTTATTTTGATGTCTGATGTATATTACTGTAATTTTTCATCTCAATCCGTTCAGTAGTTTTTGCGTGAAAGAGCAATAAATATACAGACATAATCCCAAGCTATCGCTTTATAATATTAGTAGTCTGACTAATAATCCCGGGTTTACATGCTCTATGATTTTGTTTTGAAGCGGGTAATAATTTTGTGATATTATCATTGGAAAGCTTTTGCAAAATGTGATTTACTTTTAATTGGAATAATAAAATAGCGTCATAGAGGTATAACAAGTTTAATCTTACTTACTGTAGGCTTACATTCATTCATTTTGAGAAGGTTAGTGACTAAACTTCGTGTCAAAACTTTTAGACCGCCAATAGCCTGCGACACAATTATACAAGTTTAATAGAAAGCGAGGATCGCGTCCAACCGTCATAATACTTTATCGGTTGCTTTTAAAGCTACGAGCTCCTGTATGTTCTTACTACACCATAACCACACCAAGTGGGTGATCACATATTTTGTATAGAAAATGAATTGTACACGTACCACATTTTGCCTTCATTATCGACTACGTGAGTTGGCCACATCGCAGATATAATCCAAACTTCTGTGCCTGCAGTACGTAACCACATGGCAACTACTAGTGACAACACTACCACATTGACAACTTGTTGGAATCACAACGGAACTGCAAAAAGCTACAACGATACTATTCATTCATATTATTATGTGACCATATTTTACCACAGCGATGTGGTGCAACGTGTGGTATGCTAACACTTGTCTGTCAAAACTTTAGCCGTCTAAGATAAAGGTAAGTGTATATCTATATAATGATCTTATACACAAACACGGTTATAAATTCCACCTGCGTGACCTCTAAAGATAGAGAGCGTCTTCACAGCGAAGAATTTAATTATTTCAGCACGTGACATGGGTATACCTGAGGGTAGACATCTTTAATTTATAACAGGGATTTGCTTTCCTTAAAAATGGAGTGGAATTGTTTCTGAATTGCTCTTAATGTGCTATATGTTGCTGTTAAGGTACTCGTATTACGAAGAAAAGGGACCGTAGTATTGACTTGGCGAACGTCTTGCTCGTCGGCTGTTAGAGGGAGATAGTCGGTTTGTTTCGATGTTGTTTTGTCTGTCCTGTTCTACAAAGTAGTTTTTTTTAAATAATCTCACACTAAAATGTTAATATGTATGAGTACAATATACCTTTACCGCCTTATTCATAAACGTTATTAAACTAAAACACTGTTAGAAAGTGTTTTGTCTCTTTTGCTCTTTGAAAAATAGCGTGTGTCGGAAAGGGACAAACCATTTGATAGCTAAAATGCTGTGAATGAGCGTTTATAAATAAGGACCTTAGTCTTTGATATTCATTATTTGATACAGTTTAAAGTGTTTTTTTCACAGGCATAAATCCTTCGATCAACAATACACAACTAGATATCGGGTCACGTACAAAATCAAAGCTAAATACTGTCCGCGTGGATGACGTGTGACAGCTTATTTTGTTTACTACCGAACTGAAACAAAAGTTTTAAAACAGTTCGAAGTTTAACCTAATTACAACCATGACACCTAGCAATAAAGTAGCAAATCTTATGAATAAAATAAGCCTCACTTTTCAAATGAGGCGTTATTCACCGAGACGTATTTTTTGCGCCGACCCGACATCTAGTTGTGTATTGTTGATCGAAGCATAAATCATTAATTAACTTCTTCTCTTGTCTTCTTTACAGTTGACTTATACACAAAATATACTCAAAATACAAAAAAACCGAAACATCAATTTCTTACCAACAGATTCAAAGATTTTTTAAGGAAACTGATGAAAAAGTATAACTTATAATATTCGCTTACCGCAGGCAAAAACCCGTGAGTACGATCATCGCTACACTTGACCGCTCCCTCGACTCAATCTTCAACGCAACTTGAAGTAGGACACTCTTATTCTGTTGGCTTTGCAAGTAATTGATGAATCTCAAGAGTTTGCCTGCGCCTATTTTGATTATCTATTTTTAACTGACACAAAAATGTGTCACTAATTTTACCTTATTTTTCTTTGTGATATTAATAGCTCGACTGTCCCTTGTTTTTCTTACGTACATTTTTAATAAGCTTCAGGTGAAAGATGTAAAATTATTTCTCGAGATTTTACTTTAACATTGTATATTTTTGGTTCGATGACGTTTATATTGAAATTTTGTAATCTCTAGGATTTAATATAAGTGTAAAGAAGCCACCTACCGCCATTTGATTGCCACCTATAATTTTTGTTTAGTAATACTGAGCATTCAACACAGAGCATAGAAGCACCAGGCGCTCCTGCCGGCCCAGCGGTGCTTCTATGCTCTGTGGCATTCAATATTAATAAGTTTTTAGACTGCGTAAAGGTTTCAGATGTGGCATAATAGTTGTAACAACCAGAACTGAAAATAAAATTGTCGTGAGAAATTATCGCTTATCGACGTAATGTATATGTTACAGCTAATACCCGAAGTGCGGCTACACCTAGTTTTAGCCGGTTAGAACTAGGTGCATATATATTTCATTTTAATGAAAAGAGAGAGTTTAAACATGAAAAAAAAAATAACCCTAACCTACCGAATAGTAAGTAATTCGGTAGGGTAGGGTTATTTTTTTTTTCATGTTTAAACTCTCTTTTCATTAAAATGACATACGGCTAATACACGAAGTGCGGCTACACCTTAGAACTAGGTGTAGCCGCACTTCGGGTATTAGCCGTAACATATACATAACATGTCAAAATCACTAATTAAATCTCTACTAAGAAAGCATCTGCCGTCACTGAGTACGGGCGTTAGTCAAATGACGTCATTAGCGCAGCATTGGTAGAATATCAGTAGATTACTCTACTAATATAAACTAGGTTATGCAACCGAGATGGTTGTTCCTAATCATCCTTAACGTACATCTCATATAACAGCCTCCGTGGTCTTGTGGTTTGAGCGCTCGGCTCACGATCCGGAGGTTCCAAGTTCGATTCCCGGTGGGGATACTTCACAAAAATCACTTTGTGAGACTGTCCTCAGTTTGGTTAGGGCATTGCAGGCTGAATCACCTGATTGCCCGAAAAGTAAGATGATTCGGTGCTTCGGAGGGCACGTTAAGCCGTCGGTCCCGGTTACTTTCTACGGATAGTAGTCGTTACTTGAGCCATGTCAGAGGCCTATGGCGGCTCAATAACTCTGACACCAGGACTGGTCAGGTTGATCGTCCACTCGATGAAGAAGAAGATCTCATAAAACTTAGCTGATATGTAAAAAGTAAGTTGGAGTAGGTTAGTGGCCAACTCTGGTGTAAGAGTTTTTAAACCATCCAAAGGCCTCTGACATGGTCTAACGATTGAAACAACCGGGACCGACAATTTAACGTGCCCTCCGAAGCACGGTAGCGCTCAGATGGAAATGCCACTATCGGTCACCCATCCAAGTAGGGGTCGAGATGCACGTTGCTTAACAATCGCAATGAACTAACATTGCTTAGTCAAACTACGCCACGACTGCTACATCACTACATAGTATAAAATAAAGTCGTCTCTGTTTCGTGTCTGTTTGTCTGTATACTTAAATCTTTAAAATTACGCAACGGATTTTGATGCGGTTTTTTGTAATAGGTAGAGTGATTCAAGAGGAAAGTTTTTATGTAAAAAAATTCCCGAAATTCCCACGGGAACGGGCACAACGCGGGTAAAACCGCGGGGCGCTGCTAGTTAGGTAATAATCGTACTAGATCCGATACTGAATAAAATAGCCAAATAATAACAATTATTTATCATCTCAATTTATTTTCATCAACATTTCCTCCACTAAAGTAACAGATACGTCGGAATTTAAGGACAATAACCTAAATGTCTTCAAAACAAAGATAAATTTTCCTTTTTCATTCAAAAGTAAGTCAGCTACAGACGTTGATGTATAAAAATGTATTATTTTATTAAGGCAAGTCTAAATTGGAAACACAGTAAACGTTTTATTTGAAAAATTACTAGAATTTAGTCTGTTTGATATTGCCTAAGTAATCAAAAAAGTATGTTTGGGTCGGATATAGTTTATAGTGAGCATCGCGTAGTACAATCTGCAAATTGGCGAGTTCACTAGATTGCCCAAATTACTTGTTAGTAATTGATGGATGTCCGATAGCGGCATTTCTATATGACGGCTTTCATGCCTGGAAGCCTTTGGTCTAAGTACACCCAACACCGATGTTCGCTACTAACCTACTCATTATACTAAACTAGCGACCCACCCTCGCTTCGCTTCGGGTAATCAAGATTTCATGTAGGAAAATCGGGATAAAACATTGCGTGTCTCCCGCAGGAATATACACAATCAAAATTTCAAGTGGGAAATTGGGGATAAAATATTACATGTCTCGCGCAAGTATATATGTATACACAATCAAGATTTCATGTGAGGAAGAATTCGGGATAATACCTACATAGCGCGTCTTCGTCGTTCGTAGTTCGTAGGTAGGTATATCCCCGCGCGCTTTGACCGCACGAAACAGTAAGTAGCCATAAGAGACCCGCCATCGAGCATTATTATTTTGTAAGCAGCGCCCCGCGGTTTTACCCGCGTTGTGCCCGTTCCCGTGGGAATTTCGGGAATTTTTTTGCATAAAAACCTTTCTCTTGAATCACTCTACCTATTACAAAAAACCGCATCAAAATCCGTTGAGTAATTTTAAAGATTTAAGCATACAGACAAACAAACACGAAACAGAGACGACTTTATTTTATACTATGTAGTGATGAAACGGGTCTGTATCGCGTTAGATAATTTAACGTATTTTGACTCGATGGCGAAAAGAGCTGGACCATTTTAAAAAGGATTGGAAGGAGTTGGCTATGGAAAGAGATAAATGGAAAGAATTGGGGGAGACCTTTGCCCAGCAGTGGGACAGCGAGGTTACGTAAAAAAAATACTAAAATACGTACCCGACGTTTCGAGCGAAATACACCGCTCGTGGTCACGGGATGACTCAATCTTACTTTACTTGCTATTTCGAAGTGTTCAGTATCATGGCATTTTTGCCAACTATTTCTGAAGTCATTTGAAACTAGTGCACGGTATGTCGGATTAGAACCCATTAAGTTCATTTCACGGGACGTTTCACCCTTCTAGGCCATCAGCCGCGCGCTCGGGAGTCGAGGTTAGCCAGGTTTTATAGCTCTGTTGATAACCGTAAACCGGGAATGGAAATATGCACTGATAAGTCCTTGAAATAGAGGATTTTTTTTTGTATTCGGGCACGTGTTTTTCTGGTCACTAACGGGCTTAGATAGAGTGCACTATACCGCTGTCAACGTCTAAGAAAAACAAAAACTCTCCGATAGTCAAAATATTCTCTTATAGGTCTTGCTTCTGAAGCGCATGTTGCTCTTCGCATAGACCAGAAAAATGGTTTTACTGCAGTTTTGACTATTGTCGTCAACCATTATCTTCATCAAGAACCTTTATTTTTATTTTATTTAACCTGTTGTGTCCCACTGCTGGGCAAAGGTCTCCCCCAATTCATTCCACCTGGATCTATCTTTTGCCACTTCTTTCCACTCTTTGTCGAAGTCCTCCAATTTCTTCCGCCACCTCGTGGGGGATCTACCGCGAGGTCTCCGAACATTCTGGAACTCCCAAGAAGAACCTAGGGCCAAATATTATAAAGGATATTTTATACCCCAAATAATTTTAAAAGAGAAGTATTTCGTAATATTTTATGCTAGTTTTCTCTAATATTCATTTGGGTTCATTTCAAAGTCAATGGACGCTTTAAAATAATGCTATATCACATTTACTCCAACCAATTTGTTATTCGAAACTAATTTCATATTCACTTCATCATAAATTCTGTCGCTGTAAAATTCTCAGGCTGCGACTGTGATACATTAGCATTTTGATAAAAACCAACCCCAACGAATAGCCATAAATTTCAAAAGGTGTCATCTGTTTCATCACAATTTAATTATAATTGAATGAAGAAAATGGCTTTTTTCTTATACTATGCAAAGTTGAAGGTCATCCTATTGTAGAAGATAATTACTTTCACGAAAAAATGGATTAATATTTATGTTTTTTCCATGAAAGATCTTGAAGCTGACTGTGAATGGATGATCTCTTGCTTAATAGCCTTAATCACAATAAATCAATCACATATTGGTCACTTTGACACAGTCCGTGATGGATTCATACAAAAAGTCACAAGAAGTATTGATGAGGTCTCACTAACATTCTACTTCCATACTTAATGTTAGATTGTCTACATAAGAAGATAATAATTAGCAGTACGAATTAAATAAGTGGTACCGGATGAAAAACTAAATTAAATGCGAATATATCTATTCTAATACAATAAAGAGCTTGATTTTTTGCATAGACAAGTCTTTTGCTTAGCTTTGCGCTAATCTCAATACCAATACGATTTGAATAATGATTTTTGTAATGGATAGCCACATTCAACGGAAAGGTTATAGGCTCCTTCCTAGTACCACTAGGAAATTCCCACGGGAACGAGCACATCGCGGGTAAAACCGTGGGGCGCTGCTAGTCGTAAACACTTTGATATTCCAAGTAAGCTCGTATACTCAGAGTAAACTCATTTTAAAACTGCCAATTATAAAAATGGTACAGACACTTGATGTGACACAACCATTATTTATTTTTATAAGAGAATAGGCACGAATGTGGTATCGAAACTGCTAAGCCGGTGAACCGACTTTATTTTATTTTTTGATGCGTTCATTTGGATATACGAGTACACTGGCTTCGTCGAACTTGGATTGAGAAATATCGGGTTAAAATGTACGCTACTTTTTCGTTCACCTTGGGAAAAAGCAACCATTTTGGTTTGTTATAGTTTGGTATTCGAATTATTTGTAAATAGTAAGGTGAGTTCCATTACGCAATTTGGTTGTGTTTATTACCAGTTCAAACTTCGTTATAGGTGCGGTCCCATTCATAAATGATATTTACTCATTTTAGCCTACCTTACCTAATTATGTGCTCTTAATTTAAAACGAAAAGTTTTTACTTCCTCCAATATTTATTTGGTTTAAATTCAATCATATTAAATAACAACCAAGTTGTAACCATTTGTTTCACTGTAAAAAAACACAAAATGAAATTCTCACCTTACAAACCTTTATCTGTAAAACTAGTAACACCACTTCATTAATATTTACCAAAACATTTGTCAACATCCAAAACTATAATTATCGCAATAAGTTGAACAGTAAATAAACCCAGTAACACATTAATTCACGGCGGCTGTTCAAAACGATCCCGTATTATATTTCAAAAGCTCATCATTCAGTGAAATCCAACCTTTATCGATTCGTGTACAAACATAGCTTCTGATTTACGGAAAGGGTTGATGTGCCGTCGACAAGTCAAAATGCTACGCGTTTTAGAACTATGTCAAAATTAAAATTAATTTTTTTCTGATTGACATGTAAGTGATTGTTGAAGAACTTTGATTATGACAAGGTTCTTAACAGCAAGTCAACCAATCCAAATGCTAAGCATATTTATTAAGAACCTTCTCAAATTCAAACTTCTACAATAACTACCAACATGTCAATGATAATGTTTCAGTTTATAATTTGACAAGGTACTAAAGGGCATAGCAATTTCATTTGCCGTCTGGTCTCATACCTACATTCTACAATGTAAGTTGTGATACACTTGGTTGTTATGGAAATGAGGTCAAATTTCTTAGGTTTCAGAATAATAAAATGTACTAGTTTGTTAGAAGGAGATCGTTATGAGAGATTCTAGACCAAGTAGTATGATAACGTTAAGCTGATTTTAATAGCCCATTGATAAAATGAACGCACGCACAATGAAACATGCGAAAACATCTTTAAGTCTACAATAGTTTTATATTTCCTCCTTACTATACTAATATCTCCGGTGAGATGAGATGCCTTTGCCTGGCAGTGGGACATTAGACAATCTTTACTTTATTTTATCTTGAATAACATTTTATTAGTAAACTTTTCAATTGTTGGTCCCCATAATATGTCAAAAGATATGTCTTTTGACATATGGGGGCGGAGGGTTTTAAGTGGTCAAAAAAATCCGACACTGGGGTTGTTCACTAAACCCACTCGAACGTACGTTACTGCCTATCAGCCTATCTAATTAATACAATACTGCAGCTAATTTATAAATGTAAATCCGTACAAATAATAAAAAAATGGGCAAATGAAGATTGGCAAAGATCCTTAAACCAAACATAGCTACTAATAAAACATACAGAAACAATAAAAGCATTCATAAATCTAAAATCCATTTAACCTTTAACCCTAATACCTAAATCCTAATGAAATAAACACAACCTTTTAATATGATAACAAAATTAAATTGTTCCAAGCAACTAATTCTTACAGCGTAATCCACGCAATTTTTGTCCGAGATACAGCCGTAAAGAGGGTTCACTGTTATCAAGGGACATAATATCAAAATGGACCATCACGAACAAGGTCACACCAAATGGATAAAGGGCAACTTACATGTGGCTGCGATACGTCACAAGAAGTGATTTTCACGCTGTCGTCGAGCTATATTGAACTTTATTGGCGTAATAGAATATAGAGTCAATCAGTGAAGAAAATAACTTGTTTTAGAGAGGTTTGTGTTCTGAAAATGTTGATAAGAATTTATTTATCAGAAGTGTGAGCTCATAATTCAGAATTGGTTTAAAATGTGACTTATAATAATTGTTATTTTCTTTTCTCGCGTTCTTCTCCATCGAGTGGATGGTCAACCTGACCAATCCTGGTGTCAGAGTTATTGAGCCGCCAAAGGCCTCTGACATGGCTCAAGTAACGACTACTATCCGTAGAAAGTAACCGGGACTGACGGCTTAACGTGCCCTCCGAAGCACGGAATCATCTTACTTTTCGAGCAATCAGGTGATTCAGCCTGCAATGCCCTAACCAAACTGAGGAAGCTTCACAAAGAGATTTTTGTGAGATATCCCCACCGGGAATCGAACCCGGAACCTCCGGGTCGTGAGCCAGGCGCTCAAACCACAAGACCACGGCGGCTGTCTTCTCACGTTAATTACTAGATATTATTTTAAATATCAAGTCAAACGCGAATAGTTTAGAATAATTCAGTTTTGGCCCCAAAGAGGCTTTTTCAAACGTACCACTAATTCAAAAGAACATCAGAGAAAGAAAACATCTTCGCTGGATAGATTTTTAATTAAGCTTTGTATAACATTTATTAGACCTAGCAATTAGGTTCAAAGTCTAGATTACAATATAGATTGCGACATTAGTGCTAGATTATATTAATGTCTGACATTTGTGCCGCTTTGTGGAGACACAGATGAAACTAATTACTTTGATTACCACGAATTCATTATTTACAAAGTGTTGTGTGTTAATTGAAACTATGCTTTTTGTAATATACGTTAGAAGTAACACTGTACTGATATGTTCGGTGAGGTATGAAGCCTTTACCCAGCAGTGGGACATTACAGGCTTATACTTTATTTTACTTTAATACATAAGTTAGAATTAAATAATTCTTCTTATCACTAATATAATAGTTCCTAAGAACTTCACTATCAAATTTCCACGAGCCACATCTAAATGGACCCTATATATGACTGAACATACTTTTAATACATTTTTGAAATCAATTCCGTACAACATTTAAATTGTATTAAATCTCATTACTCGATCTGAACGGCACTTCATTAATATAGTCAATTTTAATGGTCAATTTTAATGAACATGTCCCTGCATATTAATAAGTGTACCTACCAAAGATTTTTATGACGATGATATTTAAATTATTTACTTCAGTACCTTGTTAACTGCTGTAATTTTGTAAAATATACTAATTTATAGTAAGTTTACGATGTACTTTGTATCAGAAAATGGAACGGCGGTGAAAAACTACAAAACAAGTATAAATATAAGTTCAAAGAACGCAAAGATTCTAGCAATTTGTTCCCAACGAAATGGTTAAATCAATGCCATGTAAGTTATCTTATTGAGTTCATACATCAAAGAAAACTCTCGGGAGTACTTCACCAAGAGTATCAAGACATTTTACAATGCTCGTGCAAGTTGTACTAACTCAGATTCTATAATTATAAACTTAACAAGTGTCTGAAACATTCAAGTATATTTACAATGCTCAATTATTGTTGGAGCGATGGGTTTCTAAGCGGCTCGTTTTATTCAAGACTGAAGCACTCAGTTTGATTGTTTGGAAAATTGCTTCCACTCTGCGATTGCTAGGATTTACGTTCTATACAAGAAAATAACGTCATCAAAGTGCTTGGCTTTCCAACTATTATATATTTCAATGAGCGTAATTGGATTCGCGCCTACTTTACTGAAAATCTGTCTGAAAAAGTTTGTTTGTAAGAAAATGTATTATGGAAAAGATAAAGATTATGTTGGAAAAGTCGTAGCAATTTCTCATATAATTTCTTTAAATGATGTATAGACATGTTATGTACTTACGTTGCATAACTAGCACTTTCTCAACACTTATGAACTAAAGCATATACAAAAACAAATAGTTTAAAATTATGTTTACTTGCAGAAAATAACCAACTCAAAATTACCGTAATACCGCAAGTTGTCAAAATAAGTCAAAGCTCAATTTAAAAGGTCAATGCTTCTGTCAGTACATGTCCGTACCCCCAATCAAGTGAGCGAGAAACAAAAGAAGCAATTAGTCTCCCACGCAGACACTGTACGCGCGCCTCGCCGAGTGACTGCTAATATAAAATGTATGCCAGGGGATCATCCTGACATACGGATTTAATATGACATAACGTCCGGGTTTATGAGACTGTTATGTAGTTGTATTAGTTCTACTTAACGATATATTATGTGTACAAACTCATTATACACAAATTCAAATTAGTTTATTTTGTACTGAATTCCGATTGTTATCAAATTCGTTAATCTATTTCCGATATTGGGTTGTTTGCATTTAAATCGGCAAATTGGCAGTTGGAATGAAATTACGTTTAGGCAGATTGTTATTATGTTTAAGCTGTCTTGAAAATGATGATAATTTTAATAAAATTAATATAATTATGTTTGAGTTCTCTTGATAGAAATTAAATAATTTACTTTTGGAACATATCCCCTTTAAGAGTTCCCTTTGACTTGATTATATTACTTAACATCGTCTTTAGCTTCGTTAGTAAAGTCTATTTTTAGATGAATTTTGTGAGTTTAAATTATTTCATTAAAGCTATGTATAAAATGGCAATTAACTTGTCTGATGATAATAAATGTCATGCCTACGAGGAGTTTGAAGCTACGATATTACGGCTACGACTTGCTACGGCGTAGTAATTTCTACGACAGTTGGTTATGATCACGGAAGAATGGTTATGATTAGGTAAGCCAAATTCGCCGTTTCTATTTCGAACGATGATCAACTGAACTAAATTTAAGTAAATACATTTTGAAGTATTGATCTCAGTTTAGCTCGTAAACTAGGATTAAGTTGAACTGATCGAGTTCAATTGTAACGGTGAAAATGGGGCTAAATCGTTCAATTGTGATCGTGTTTTTAAAAACAATTAATAAAACTATAAACGTATTACAACATGGTTTTCCAATAAATTAATTTCAATAAAGACTTTCTATCAAATACCATTTCTACCTTACGAAACAAAATATTAAATGGTAAATTAAATTACATCCAGCGTAGCGGCAAAAAAACATTACCGGACAATAGCGCCCGAAATACCCCAACAAACAAGCGAGATAGTTGAACAAAACAGAAATTGTGACTGGGGTCTTTTCCGATACATCTGTGTGTCCTTTTATGTGTAACCTTGGTCCCTATGTCACGTGCCTTGTCTACTCCCGAAGGCATCATCAACAGAGATCCTATAGTTCCTAGAGAAGAGAAAGATAAATATTTCATATCTCCCGCGGGCGCCATACTATATTTAGGGCTGTGTTTTAGAGTTCCTTTTTACTAAAGGAAACTATTGTGTGAAGAAGTTTGTTCAGATTTTTTGCAGTCAAATTGGAGTTTTTGTAACAAATAAATAATTATAATTTTTATGTTAAAAACATGTTTCCTACTTTTGAAACATGGCTCGGGTTTGAGATCACCAACCCGCTGAACTGATATCTTTGGTGAAATGAGAGGCCTTTGCCCATCAGTGGGACAAAACGGACTAATACGCATTTGTTTTTTGGTTCCCTTTAAATGCTATAAAATATTCAAAGAGAGAATTAATAGCAATGAAGTCTTTGCCTTGTTTACACATATTTAAATCGCCTCACGTATTCTAAGGTTGAAACCTTCATAGTGATGATATAAATAATTTTTTTAACAGCTTAACTTCTACACGGAACCCATAACTAACAAAAACCCAACACTTCGTAACAAATCACATTTTCTCACTAAAATATTTCAACAGAAACGGCAAAAAGAGTACATTTCTCGTGTTTTTTTACATCTGATTGTTGTAAATTATGGAAGCAATATTTTGTTTTTGTGGGTTCACACTTCCTCAATCAAATTTTGTAGGGCTGCGTACAGACTAAAGACTGCCATCAATATACGATCTCACTGTTGTTCTTGAGGAACAATAAACTAAGGAAATATGTATAAACAAAAAATATAAAATTGTTGTTTCTATAGATTGTACCGCTCTTGTTGGAACAAGCAATGTTCAATCATCGTAATTACTATGTAACGTGCATTTCGGACGCTACTTAGATGGGGGCCTTTAGTGGCATTACTATTTGAACGCTACCTATTGTCCATTAGCGGGCAGGGTAAATTGTCGATTCCTTGTTTCAATCCGTAAATTTATGTTGGACTATTTAAGAAATTACTAAATTATCTTACGGCTAGTTGTACTCGATATTTTTTTGTAGGTCAAGCTTAATTTGTAACTTATATTTAACTTAAGAAAAACAAGCTTAAACAATTCATTTAACTTGAAAAAATTATAGAACCGAGGTTAGTTAGCAATGTAACTTCTTTTTGTATTCACCACCCACTATTACTTTCAATGAAATCTGTTTTCAAGCGAGTTTTACTTCATAATATTTTATAGGAATACAAAGTTTTTCGAGCAAACATTAAATACTCCAAGGTATTTATTTACAACTTAAATGTACTCTCAAAATGGCACTTTCTGTTTGTATTTTTCTGAAGGTTTTAAATTGTCTTGATCCCTCGAGCCTGATAAAGTATGTAAGTCCACTAGAAACGAAAGTCTCGGGGATTTTCAGGATAAAACTTAGATTTACAAGTAATATCTTTTCGGTGGACAATTATTTAGGGTTCCTTTTGCTTAAGTGTAATAAAGTACTAGATTTTAGTATTCAAGACTTATTGCCGCGGTCAGATCCTTATGAATTCTGAATTTTATTCATAAAAAATCAGGTTATTCGATTTGAAGTTTTGACAACATTTTGGATAACAGAAATAAAAGTATAAGCTATGAACAAAACTTTATCTGTATAGATTACCATTATTTAACATATTTCGTCAGGAAATCATACACTTAAGTTTAAAAATGTATTCGATTAGATAAAGTCGTTAGATAAAGATAAAGTCTTTTCTGTCATTTGACACTCACATTACTATTAGAGCGTTTTCACATTATCCGATCCGATATCGGTGTCGGACGCCGATCCGATATCGGGGTTAAGTAAAATGTATGAAATAAGTACCTGTCTTTCATATTGTCCGGCCCGATATCGGAACATATTTCATACATTTGACTTACCCCGATATCGGATCGGCGTCCGACACCGATATCGGATCGGATAATGTGGAAACGCTTTTACCATTATCGCTGTGCTTAATCCATACGCATTAAGTTTGAGTTTTATACTTGTGGCTGTGCGACAAACCTATTCCCTACTGAATATATCATAAACTAGTTATTACCATGTCATAATTATAAAACCTCCTACGCACCATCCCACATAACTTCAACATGTATAATAGTGGCATAATATTTTGACACGAGTAACAAAGGAATATCATAACAAAAACAGTGTCGAATTGATATGTTTATAAAACAAGTACTGGAAGGTCTAAACAAAAGACGAATACAAAACACCATGGAGGTACCATCGCATAGCACTCAATGTCAGGTTGCCCATGACCTTTAACGAATGGTAGCCATTCACGTCGATGTAACCTCCTTCCCTCAAACGTGATTTGATAGCAGGTTCGATATTTTCCTTTTGTAACCCTTACGAATGTAATTCTTTAATAGAAAAAGGTTATTGACATTGTCCAAATTAGTTGGAACAGTTCTCTCACAAGGTTTTATGTAAACTCAATCAGAGTTTTTGAAATGTTTCAGCAGATCTAATTTGAATAAATACGGTCTTTCGAATGTCTCTTGCAGATTGAATGTTTATTCTGAAAATATTCAGTTTTATCATTTTCTTTTCGAAAAATAAATGGATTTAAACGAGCTAGGACGGCTAATCATCGTCAGCTTTACTTGCACCTTGATCACCTATCATAAGCTTATATATTTACGAGACGTTAGAAACTTGTACAGAGTAAGTGTAAGGCTGCGTTTCTATTAAGGCGAAGTGGAGCTGTATGGAACTCAACTGGCCTAGACAATAGGAATTTCGACAACGTCAATTCGTCATTTGTCAATCCTAATGCGCTGAGATTGGTGACTCCGCTGTACTTCGTTATAATGTAAACGAACCCTAAGCGTGTTGAGGTTTAATCTAAATGGCAGATTATTTAAGCTACTGGTTGACGTACACTTCATCACCTCCATGGCTTTAGCTCTTCAAATAAACAGGTTTAGCAAAATAACAACCAAAAATCCTTTTTCACCCCCAATTTATTACTCACCGTACGGAAAACCGAGCGAAAAAAATTACGTATATACGTAAAACAGAGTCATCAGACCCATAAACCCAACGCTGGGTCCTTATCAATCTTCGTGCGTATAAATTAAATGTGGGCAACATTTTCTGTTAATCCACTTATTAAAGGTAACGAAATGAGTCGGCTGGTTGAAAAATATGCGAATTAATTGCAAACGTCCACCTCACGTAAGTGACTGGCAACCCTCGGGTTGGGCGGTTTGGGGTATTTTGAATTTAGAACATAGGGATGCTTATTTTGGTTGGTTACAGAATTTTATTTGCTCGTTTTTCGCGAGTGTTGATATAGGAGTAGCCTTTGTTGAAAAATAAGGAAGTAAGTTCGTGTAGACCACCCTGGTCACAGTATAACGATGTATACTGTGCCCTGGTAGCGGAGTTTTTTGACCGCCTAAAGGCCTTTGACTTGGTCTATCTATTGAAACATCCGGAGCCGACAATTTTACATGCCTACCCGAAGTACTCAGAAGCACGGTAGTACTCAGATAGAATGCCACAACACTGGGATGATACAGGCTAACAATAACAGTTAGTTTGGTTTCGCAACTATATTATAAGTTCAATCTGATTAATATCATCTTACTGAATAAAATATTCTAAGATACATCACTCAAACATACATTTATTATTCACCACAATATTTTGAAACAGAATCGAGACGCAGTAAGTATTTCGCTCTACCGTGGAATCGAATTAGAAAACTAACGAAATCGAAATCGATTTTAATTCATATCATTAATTAATTATGAGATAGGTAATTAATTACTTTGAACATTTGAATATAGTACACCAAGTCACTGAAATTACATTAAATTGGCTAAAATTATCTTGTAGTAAAAGCTGTCATATCCGTGATTGTACAGTAATCATAGTATAGGCACTTAGTATTTACGGTCACGTTCAGACGGCGTCGTATTTCAACAATCTGAGCTAATCTGGGGAGATTAGATCGAGATTAGTTGCATTCAGAGATCGTCAAACGGATGATCTAGTATCACTAAGATTTTATCCATCTTGGAGATGTTAATCTAACAAGATTTATGGAGATTAAATATTGGAATAGAATACATGTTTACGTACTTACATATTGAATAACATGTTGTTATTACTTTTGCTGTATAACATGTGTAGATTATATGAAAATGTTTATTAAAAATCATTGAATCCCTCACAAATGCACACACGGTTAATTAGACCCAAACTAAGCTCCAAGCTTGTACTGTGGAATCTAAATAACAAATCCTTATACATGTATATACACAATTACTTTATATGAATACTATGCTGACCCGGCAAACGTGTTTTTGCCGTATTAATTATTTTAAAATAATATATTAAGGAGTGGACCACCCTTAACATTTAGAGGTACGAAAAATAGATGTTGACCGATTCTCAGACCTACCCAATATGCACACAAAATTTCATAAAATTCGGTCGAGCCGAGTCGAGTTTCGGGAGAGTATGGTAACTAACACTGACACGATATACATTTTTGAAAACAGTAGCAAACTGACGATTAGACCGCGCTGTACCGGTTACGTTCGCCATAAAAGTACCCTTTGACCATCGGTGGTAAAAAAAGAGCTTAAATTAAAAGCATCATAATAAGAGCCCGTATGTTTCCTACTGGCATATCATGAGTTACTCAGTTTGACTTCTTTAACCCCAGATATAATGTAACACAATTTTCGTTTCCTAAAACCAGTGAGAAGGGGTTACTTCCAACTTTTACCGCCGACTGTGGCGTTGGTGAGTTACAGTTTCATATTATTATGAGGCTCGTGCCTCGTGTTATTAGCTGTTTGGAAATAATATGGTAATGAAGCGGTGAAGTATCGAACTTATGGTTCAGGAGGTTTCACTTTACTACCGATAGGAAGTATGAATTAAACTTTTGATTGTACTAGTGTTGTAATCGTACTTCATATGAGTCTATAAGGTAGTAAAAAGTATTAATGTAATGTCCCGCTGATGGGCAAAGGCCTCTCATATCACTGAAGATATCAGTACAGTGAGGAGGTTAGGCGTAATCACCACGTAATGAGTCTATCATGTTTTTTTAATTGGAACTACGCTTACGTATACCCTGACGTTTCGTCCTTTTACAGGAACCGTCATAAAAGAATAACCAACAGAAACCAGTAAGGTGTTTCCTGTGAAGTCATAATTAGGGTGGGTGGTTGTTCTACCATTCGTATTATAAACGATCCGGATAATTCTGATTTGTAAACGCAAAACAATTCTACTGCAAACATAAAAATACTCGTAGTACTTTAAAGATTTTTTTGTCAATTTAAAACTGTAAGATTATATTAATCGTCTACTTAAAGCATAGAACTCACGATGAAATGAAATGAAGTCTTGCCTCTAGTGTACGCTCCTTCTACGTTATTACAGATCAAAAAGACTGTCTAACTATAGTATTGATTATAGTGTGCCCAGAGGTTTACCCCACAAAAAAACCTCAACACTTACCGTCTTATTCTTAAACGATATTTAGCTTAAACGCTGTTTTAAAGTGTTTTGTCCCTTTCGCTCTTTGGCAAATAGCGTATGTCGGAAAGGGACAAACCATTTGATAGCTAAAGTGCTGCATAAGGCCCTTAATTTCCTTCGAAGTAGTCTTAGTAAAAAAAACTTATCTCGGTTTATTTTATAACTAACCTAGTTAAAGTAAACTTTGAGATTATATTCAACGTACTAATAAACATCGAAGTAAACGTAAATAAGTAAATTACGTGCTAATGAGCTGCCCAGTAAACGGTTAAACGTATTACGTCTTATTTCGGTCACGAATTCGGATGGAACGATAAGAAATTATAAAGTTTAAGATTTTGTTTTGTGTTGTAAGGGCAGAAATAAAATTGTTTTTACATTTTCTTTTGGGTAAGGAAACGTGGTTTTGTTATCTTAGGAGATGCCACGTTGAAACGATGGCTGAGACTAAGTTGACTACGGTTTCAAATTAACAGGAAATTATACCGGTACTAAAGAAGTTTTTGTCAAAAAACGTTTTGCCATATCGTCATCGTTTTAGTTTGTAACGTGTCTATTGGTTTATTTTATCGCGCCTATTTCTTCACCTTCATAACAGATTTCAATAATATTTTTGTACATGATTGTCACAAGAAATAATATAGCTTATGATCCCAAACTTACAAAAAACAAACAACGGTACAAAGCCAAATACGAAAACATTAAAATACTCATAATACTAGTAACTTAACTCCAATATTAAGCTCTAAAACTAAGCTCCGCCACAGCCCCGATAACATACAAACTTAAGATAACTTTTTAAAAATACGTAAATCAACCCCACGAGCACTAAAGGCAACGATAGTACACCGGAAGTTCGTAGCGTGTTCGTAACCGGAACTACCCGCCGCTTACAAACTTTAAAGCTCCAGTGCATTCACCTCACGGAACCGTCGAGCTTTATTGCCCTAGCTTTAGTTTGTTTACTCAAATTAAGCTCATTTTTGAGTTTGTTTGTGAAGAGTGAAATATTAAAGCTAAATTGGTTGTTTGATAAGTTAAGTAGATAAGGTTAGTTGCATATCGTATTCTTCATACTATTATACCTGTGAGCCTTATATGTAGAAGTTCCATTTAAGTAGTCTTCTTCTTCTTCTTCATCGAGTGGATGGTCAACTTGACCAATCCTGGTGTCAGAGTTATTGAGCCGCCAAAGGCGTCTGACATGGCTCATGTAACGACTACTGTCCGTAGAAAGTAATTGGGACCGACGGCTTAACGTGCCCTCCGAAGCACGGAATCTCACATTTCTCTCTTACAGTAGTATGATTAAACATATGATCAAGATTAAAAACAAAAATAAATTGTTCTTGTAACGTTAAGACTTTTGGCTAAATTTTTTTTATAGTAGCCCGTTTTCTGAATTCATAGGCCCTTAACATGCCCTCCGAATCATGGGACTATACTATAACTATACTGTAATAGACTAAAAAATGGCAATCTAAACCAAACAAAGTAAGTAGGTTAGCACGTGTTTTTCCAATTTTTATAAGACCATTTCCTTATTGCTTATTTGCTCCAGTATCTATTGGCTAAGGAAAAGCCAATTCGTAATCATTGGATCTATAAATAGACGACACATTTGTAAATAACATCCTCATCCAATAAGCCTTATCATTCAGAAGTCCTTTGATTTCTTGATCGCGTCCAAATACGATTATTGACCGAACTTACTTACTGAGATTGTATTTTTTTTTAGAAAAGTAGTTTATGAAAATAAAATACCTATAACTATCTTGTCTGTTTAATAACTGTATTTCGTGTCTAAAAATTGGAAATCATACCAAAAAAAAATTGTGTTCTACTTGGTCCGAACTCTTAAAAATCTCATGTTTTCGCCCGTGTCCAAAATATTATAAAGGAAAGTAAGTGTAAGTATGTTATTGACCAACCCTGATGGAATTTTTAGACCACCAAAATTCCTCCGACATGGTCTGCTATTAATACAATCGGGACCGACAATTTAACGTGCCCTCCGAAGCACCAAAATATTATAATACCTAGTTACGTTATCAAGGTACATAATCATTTCAATATATTATACCAATGTCCTTGTTTTGGCTCCTTTGGTAGATAACGAGAGTATGGAAAGAAAGCAAAGTTCCATAAAGATTCCAAAGTAGTTATGCATTCATGGCGATTGTTTGAAGCGTAGCTTTCTTTCTCATACTTATTTCATACAGTTCACACTTGTTGACCTGTTTCCGTATTCTCCTAACAAAGTAAATATTATAAAAGTTTGTACTTAATATGAACTGCAGTCAATAAAATGTTATGGTAAAGTAGATAAGACGAGCTCCGTGTTGTTGGATGTTGAAACTTAATGATATTCAACGCCTGATACTATTTTAAGAGCAAAACTCGTGTAAGGTGTTTGCTCGCTGTTTTCTAAGCTTACCTTCGGTGTATTAGCAATTTGTTTTGCTTTTTATATGCGTACCTAAATACGTACAGGATATGTTGTGTTATAATTATGTTTGTGTTGAAGGTATCGTTATTTTCGAAATAACCTACTCTTAAAACACTCGCGTCATAGCACATAATTGCCTCTTAGTGTAGGGCCACACCTGCGGAACTTACGGCGCCGAACCTTCCGCTAAATACGCTCGTAGTGTATTTCAAGTTATCTATGACACATCAGTACGCGCCGTAATTTCGACTGATGTGTCATAGAGCGGAAGGTTCGGCGCCGTACGTTCCGCAGATGTGGCCCTACACTTAAGTACTTCGCCGGGAGGTAAAACCTCCCAAAAATAAAATAATCTAAAAATACTGCGTGGAAATAAAAAAGACTTTACAAGGGTGTAATTTCTTTTAATCTGAAGTAAATTGGTGTCGACTTCTGTACGTGACAATGGTGCTTCTCCGTCCACATTGCTTTATGTCCGGAACCCTAATAAAATTTGGGGACCGCACATTATCATTTCTGGTTCAATTTCGCCGGGTTATGTTTTTATTATCTTCCTCTTGTTGGGTGAAACACTCACTTAGCTTATGGATGAAATATTTAGTGCACAATAACATCATGTTTGGTCGTATTACTTTTTATGGCTATGACGTTTTTGAGACCGATGTTTAACCTTAAAGAAAATACATACAGGGTCAAATACATAACCCTTCTTTGGTCTTACCGCAGTAGGGTAAAAAGAGGAATGTTATGAGATTGAAGTATGTACTTACCTATATGTGAGCCCTGTGAGTTTGCCTGTCTGTTAGTAATATCATAGCTACCTATATAGTGTAATGAATTGATTATAATGCGCAGAGATGTTTGTTTCTCATTACAAAACGCAAGGACTTAGGGCAAAAGTGTAAAGTGACTGCATTGAAAAAAACTCCTGAAATTGACCAAGAGTCAGCAGTTCCAGACATCTTTAAGTTTATACCAGTAAATAATGTGTTTTAAATGAAATACTAACATAAAACTGTTATTTACATGGTAAACTTTAACCTCTAAAAAACGCTCAGTAACTAAAACACTGTAATAAAGTGATTTGTCTCTTTCGCTCATCGGAAAATTGCGTATGTCAGAAAGTAACAAACCTTTTAATAGCTAAAATGTTCTTAATATGCGTGTATTAATATGGTTATAAGTATTTAAGTAAGTACATAAATAGTAACAAATATTTAAAATAGTGAAACAGTATGTTTATCAACAAACGGAATGTGTTTTTCATCTTCCACTCGTACTAAAAGCGAAGCTGAAGTTCTGTTTGTTTATCATTTTGAAAAGTTTATTACGAATTCTCGTACAGTGCCACGGTACTCGCATTCAACTTTAATATCAGAGAGTTGTGTGACTCGCTGTTTGAAATGCTAATTCTTATACGTACAGGTACAGTATCAATGTTTGTGAATGTAGCGGTAGAATGTAGAATGTATGTCTTTGACTTTTCTAGAAAATATTTTGTTTTCTGCCTTTTGCCTATTTTTTGCGTTTGCTTTTGTGACGAACAAAATAGCGTACCCACCTAGCGCACAGGCTCGCGAGGCAGCCTCGGTGTCCGGCTCGCGAGCCAGCCTCAGTAGTTTTGTTCAATTTACACGAGGCCGCCTCGCGAGGCAGGCTGAGCCATCATAAGCCCGCATCATAAGCTGCAGCTATTTTCCTAGCTACGCGCGCGAGCCAAAACATTACCGTCCCCACCTAACACACAGCGCTCGCCGAGGCACCTTTGAGCGCGTCAAGTTTACCGACAACAGATGGCTCGGGGCCGAGCCGTGCTCAGCCGAGCAAACGCGCCCCCGAGGCAGCCCGAGGCACGTCCACACCAGCCGAGCATTTGGCTCGCGAGGCTGCCGCGCGAGCCTGTGCGCTAGGTGGGTGCGGGGCTTCAAAGGATATTTTTCTATCTTTAAATTCTGCTTGAGTTGGATTTGATTCTTACAAGGGGAGTCAATTTGTTGTGTTTTATATTATACCAGCTGTGCCCCGCGGGTTTACCCGCGCTGTGCCTGTTCCCGTAGGAGTTTCGGGATGAAAAATAGCCTAAACCTTCCCGTTGAATGTGGCTACCGTTATAAAAATAATTATTTGAATCGGATTGGTTTTATAGTCTCTGAGATTAGCGCGTTCAAACAAATAAACTCTTAAGCTTTATTATACATACTAGCAGCGCCCCGCGGTTTTACCCGCGTTGTGCCCGTTCCCGTGGGAATTTCGGGAATTTTTTTACATAAAAACCTTCCTCTTGAATCACTCTACCTATAACAAAAAACCGCATCAAAATCCGTTGCGTAATTTTAAAGATTTAAGCATACAGACAAACAAACAGACAAAAATAGCGACTTTGTTTTATACTAACTATGTAGTGATTAGTGTCTATAGATTTATTTGTTCATGTCATGCATTAAAGAAGAAAAATCTAGCCTCTATTAAAATTAAGCTCGTCATTCTAGTACAATTTAAAGTAAAATGAATGGTGTCATTTTGCCTAACGATACATTAAGTAGTTTTTATATACTTAGTCCAAAATCCCTGCAAAATGTATGGACATTATGGGCCATATTAATCGCGTATAAAGAACAGTTTAGCTATCAAATGGATTGTCACTTTCTGACATACGCAATTTTCCGAAGAGCAAAAGAGACAAAAGACAGTACAACAGTGGATTAGTTACACCATGTTTATTAATATGGCGTTATAAGCCTGAAACAGATGTTACAAATATCTGTTCCGACACCAATAGATAAAAATGGGAAGAACTTTTTCAGTAGGTACATTATTCTCAAATCTTTGGGCACAGCGACACATTGCCGTTTTTTAGTAAAGGTTAAATCCTTTCCGTATTGCTTTAGTTTATTTGAATACAATTCTGTTGGTCAGTGAAATTCTCGACTAATTCCTTGAGCAATTCTTGAGCTACATAGTGATTTTGAAATTTAAGTGTTTTTTTCTGAATCATATGTAATTCTTAAGCATTAATGCAGGTTTAGGAACCGCGATACCAGAGACAGACATGCAGACAATTTGAAATAAATAAAAACTTTTCAGTATTATTTTTGCATCTAGGTTTAATAAATCACAATTCTACTACATACTGCAATACGTCTCAAAAGGTACTGAGTGTTTCTAATTAATGAAATAAAAGGAAATGATGTGGTTTGTGGATACAAACGCTAACAAGACAATTGAACGAATAAAAAAAATGCTACCAATTCAAACGTATTATGAAACCCACCGCAACCGCACTTTATCAAAACAAAAATATTCTAAAATAATCAAAACAAAAATATCATAAAATGAAAACAGTAGAACTACAATCACGATAACATCTATCGTAATCAAGTCACGTTTGGACGTCAAGTCGAGTAAAGCGCGAGGTTATTAGGTCACCTGGCTTCGGTCGTTGGCACCAAAGATCAGAAC
The DNA here is from genome assembly GCA_963082685.1 of Cyclophora albipunctata. NCBI lineage: Eukaryota > Metazoa > Arthropoda > Insecta > Lepidoptera > Geometridae > Cyclophora > Cyclophora albipunctata. Next base: position 1,766,512 of record OY720122.1, read on the forward strand.
TAGGTCAACATCCCATCTGTGAAACAAGTGCTTCAGTTATCGAGTCTCTTGAATGGCAATTTGGAAAAAAACTCTTTAGCGGAAAAGGAAAAAACTCTTTAGCAGAGGAGGATAGGAGGTCCACAATTCGCAAGGATATACTGTCAGCGTGGCGTTTTTAATCGGTTATTGTGACCAAGTCTCAAACTAGACACAAAAATCTTTTCTCAGGCTATGTCAGAAATTAAAGAGATAATGAGACAAACAAGATATCATAAACAAAAATATTTTCCGACAAGTAGAAAAATGATTCCAGAAAAAAGGTAATCAACTTAAATTAAATTTTAAATAAACTATCCAACTCAACATTCTTATGAGATAAGGAACGCGAGCAAACCGCGAGGCGCTAAGCCAGTATACTAAGTATACGCTTGGCTTTAAGTGCAAGGCACACATAGTGCGGCTGAAGGCCGGGTGCGGGTGCAAAAGGTGCCACACTGGCCCGCTACAGGCCCGCAGCAGTACAGTGTCACCTTTCATACAAATATGTACAAGGAATACATCGGTGCATTCGGCAAGCACCCGCATCCTTAAGGGCCGACACTGCGTTAAGCGTGTGCAAGCCGCGGTTTCATACAAAAGTGAACTGTCGCGGGCGCCTGCAGCGTGCGCACGCTGCGTGTGGCTTTATACAAAAGTGAACCGTCGCGTGCGCCCGTCGCGTGCGGTTTCATACATAAGTGAAACAGACGCGTGCGCACGCGTTGGGCTCACGCGACTGGCGCACGCTTAACGCAGTGTTGGCCCTTAGTCATGTAAGAGTAATATTAATTCTAAGTAGGTTAATTATATATTAAAAAGGACCGTAAAGTCATATGGAAAGCTTTACTATTATGTAAAACCCAATAAAAAGCATAACAATTTGTACCTTCTTCCTTAATGATGGTCAACGTTGCCCAAACATATTCCACACACTAATGACCAATAAGCGTAACATCAAAAGTTACTAGGGTCCGTATTGAAACTCGAGTGCTCAATTATAACTCTTATTCCCTTTTAATAAGTTCCAAGAAGGTTTTGAATAATTCGCTGATTTTGGAAACTAATTTTGTACCTTATTGAATTAGTTGTTATGGTTACCATGTGTTCATTTTCAAAAAAGGAAAAGCCGTTGTCACCGTCGCTACACTGTTACTCCTTGAGCTACGAGTACTACTAAAGGTAAAAGGTAAAGGTAGAACTAAAAAGTGTTCGGAATTAAAACTGAAAGAAAAAAAAACAAGTCAAGAGCGATCGATAGGTAAACGATTGAAATTCTGAAACGGTACACTTGAGAATATTGTACCTCCATAGAATTCAACTAGGAATATTTTTTGGCACTATAAAAGAGCATGCATGCTATTTTTGAAAAAAAAAAACAGATTAATGTCACGTACCTAAAATGCCTCAATAGTGCTTTTTGTAACAATAACATGTCAAATAAGTGAAATAAGTATCTATTGATTGACAGCGCTTATTTTTATACGTTAAATGTAACTGGTTATTACTGGATTAACGGATTTCATACAATGTATAAGAGAGGTCGCGACCCATTTTGGGGTAAATTGATCCGTTTTTAGGGAAACACTATTGTTGTCAAAACCTATTGTTGCTATAATTTTGTAATTATTATAATCTTATTTGTGTTTAATGGTTTTTAGCGTTTTATGTAGAGATTTAATATACGCATTAGTTAAAAGAACTTAATCTAGCTTTTGTTGTGATTTGTCTATTCATGCCTCTACTAGTTGATTTAACCTATATCGTTCCACTGCTGGACAAATGTCTCCCCAAACGCCTCTACTATTATCTGTTTAATTTGCTATTCTGGTGTCGAGGGTGTGCTATTTTAATAGCGCTAAAACTTTCTTTAATACACCTTTTTCTTCATCGAGTGGATGGTCAACCTGACCAATCCTGGTGTCAGAGTTATTGAGTCGCCAAAGGCCTCTGACATGGCTCATAACGACTACTATCCGTAGAAAGTAACCGGGACCGACGGCTTAACGTGCCCTCCGAAGCACGGTTACACCTAGAGGGTGCCGTGGTGCAGTTAAAGCGACGAAAAATGATATTCTTGAAAAAAAAAGATTATTGAAGGCTCTAATTTTGTGTTCTTTTTTTCAAAATATCCACTAATAATAAACTTCTTAGCGCTATAAAAATAGCATACACTTACAATCCCAAAACCAAATAACGTCGTAACCAACCCTCAAACTCTTTTACGAATATTTCCAGCAAAAGTAATTTTAATTTGTTCCCACTGCATTTTATTCTCAGGTAATACAGAAATTCTTTTCCTATTGGGTTCAGGAAATTTCCTGCTAATGTGAGTCGGGAGGAAAACGACGTCCTCACTCGTTCCCAGTTGATTGGGGTCGCAAACAGGATTGTAACAATTATTTTGTTTCAAGCTTTATTAATTCTAGGGATTTACCGCACGTACAGGCAGTTTGTGGGCACTTTGATTATCAAGGTCTTGATAATTAGGATACAGAGATACATTAGGTTTCTAAAGAGTTATGAGGGTGCCAAATTACAGTTAAGGTGGTAGAGAATAGATATTTTTTTGAAAAAAGAACTTCGGAATCTTAGATCTGACAGTAAAATGTTGTGTTCCTTTTTTAAAACTTATCGCTAAGCGCTGTCGTTACACCCTAGCACCCTACTTTTCAGTTAATCGCATAAATCTAGAAAAGCGAAAAGGTTTCTTAATAGTAGTTTATGCAACGTCATATAAAGAAGGGTATTAAAACACGAGTGTGAGTTTATGAAACGAGCGCAGCGAGTTTCATAATAGTAACGAGTGTTTTAATACCCGTGTTATATGCAGTTGCATACACTACTTTATCTTCACTATTTAATGCAATTAATCAAACAAAATTTTAAAAACAAAACACATTGCGACACATTAAATTCACGCGTAGGTACGTGTATTGTCACAGTGAACTTGCCGCCATTAAAATCTAACCAATGAGAGCGCAGCTGCGCGTAGGGCCAATCAGGAGCGAGCGAGATCTTACCAAAGAGTTTTGTGTATGTAGTTTCGACGAAGTTTTCACGTATAACCCAACTATTTTCAAAAGCCAGCCTAATATCAAAATTTTATACAACTAGTATGAGGATTTTGACATAAGGCTCGCCAGGTTAATTGGTCGCGTTATAATGATGTTATAATGTTAAATTATAATGATATTATAACATCATGTGCAATTGCTTAAATTGAGTGTTTTAGTTGTCTGTGCTATAACAGTAGTAATTATAAGTCAAGTATTGGAATCATAAGTAGAATGTTACAACATTAGTGTAGATAAAGTTAATTGTGTGTTTAGAATAGCAACGATAATAAATTACAGTGCTCTTAAAAAGTGAGAAAGAAGTTTTATCTTAACTTTAGATGGTCACGACCAGTACAATTCTGGTATTTCTGGTAAATTAATTATGTCAAGTCTCTAGTGCAGATGCACTAAACTATTATACATATATAGATAGATAGAATAGTTAAAACACACTTGTTATTATGTTATAAACAAAATTTCACGGAGAATTTTACCACGATCCAATTGGGTCTTAATTGCTGCAGAATTGGCCTCTATGTGTAGTGATTTGTACTGGTAATCGCAAATAAAACGCTGGCAAAGGCGACAAAAAAAACCAAAATGTTTATTCCCAAAAACAGCCTAATATAGTTCTTCTTCATCGAGTGGATGGTCAACCTGACCAATCCTGGTGTCAGAGTTATTGAGCCGAATTAGTAAAATATTTTATAGTAATTACAAGATATTACGTGTCATACATAAAAATAAATTGCACCGTTATGTTATTAGGCTTCAACATTTGAGTGCCGTATCCTCTGAAGTAGTTAAACACAAAAGACTTCATCCTACCAACAAACAATACGACCTATCACGCTAATAGGGGGTTTACACGGGTGACTAAAGCCGCACGATTTTTGCCGTGCGGCGTAAATCGACCATCTAAATGGCAATTCGGCTAAGTTGCAAGCGACTAAAGCCGCAAGCCCCAAAGTTGGGTAGCATCCGACTTTTGCCGCACGGCAACCGGCCGCATGCGACTGGTGACTAAAATCGACCGTGTAAACGATCAGTTGCAGGCGATCGCCCGCCGCATGAAGGTGTTTCACTACAGCGTTGGAAATGACAGAGTTGGATGGAAATGACAGAGCCGCATGCGATTTTAGTCACCTGTGTAAATGGGCTAGCGATGCGGCTTGGTGAGGCAATTAGTGAAGCGACTCGCCGCACGGCGAAAATCGACCCGTGTAAACCCCCCATAACATACCATTAAGTTCAAGTAAAACATACGTATTATACACCAACTCGCTAAGCAAACGAAGCTATCTATTGAACCAAATATTACGTTTACGCTTACGTTAACATTACCTCAATTTACCGACCGGCATCATCAATGAAACTCGATTACCTTCCAAAAGGAACATACTGAAAGCTATAGCTCTTGAACTAACAATAGAGGTAGCAAAAACCGACACTTATCGAGTACGAGAGCTATACATAGATGATCGATCGGCAGATTAAACGATGTGCCAATCGGTGCCTTTGGGAAAAAATACCGATCAGTATACCTACGTGACGAGGTAAAGGGTTCGGATGTTTTTACCAAGAACTTGCAAGGAACTTTAGACAAGAGATTTCTTAAGATTATGATCTGAAAATAGACGTCGGTTTTAAGAAGGAAAAGGTTATGAGTCAGTAGTCTATTTATAACAGAGTAGCCGCGCTCCGCGGTATTACCCGCGTCGTACCCGTTCCCACGGGAATTTCGGAATAAAATGTATCCAATGTGTTATTCTGATTTATAACCTATATTACTGTAAAGTTTCATCCAAATCCGTCCAGTAGTTTATTCGTGAAAGAGTAACAAACATACATCCTTCCTCACAAACTTTCGCATTTATAATGTTAGTAGGACTTTCACCTTTATGTATGGTTTAAGAAAATGAATATCATGAAACAAGACCAATACGCTTTTCAGTATGTTTTTTAATCTGTTTCTGATAAACTCAAAAAACTACCGATTTGTATGCGGGTTTTACCGATAGACAGAGCAAGTTTTTGAGATACTATTTTTCCAACATTTTTACAGAAATGGGTATAAAGTGGATTGGATAACAGCGGGGCACTGATAGTGACGTGAACAATTTAAAAACTTTGGTAGACTACCGTTTGGTAATATAATAGTGAGTTCTGCTCACAGATGGTGTGCTCAGTGCAGTTTCCTTCCTTCCGACATCCTCTAGTAAGAGCAGAGCTTAGTTAATACAGGAAGATGTTCTCCGAGTTTGGTTTGAAGATACTATTAAATATTGTTAAATATTCTGGGATATATACTGAGCAAGCTTGATGGCGACTATCGAATTATTTGAACAAGTCAATTGTTTTAAACCCCTACCCTAAAAAGGCTGTACCAATTTTTACCAAACATTGTTAAAACCACCGCAAGGAAACTGGCTTTCAAATGAATTAACCCGCATCGAAATAGGTCCTTGCGTTTGAGAGGTACGATACCTGTGACACAGACACACACAGACATCAAAATCAAACTAACAATAACACTCGTCTTTTGCTTCGAGGTTTAATAAAGAACATTGCTTAGCTCTCGGATACTATTAATTATAGGCGCGGTTTACTTAAAAAAGACGTTACTTTTCTCGTACTTCCATTTACCCCGAAACATATGTCAAAGCACTCGATTCCCCGAAATATTGAAAACAAATTGTAACACGCGCTTACACCCCAATTTAATATTTCGTCCAAAACAATGATATTCTTTGTACTACGTTTCATTACCTCCACGCTTTCATCCGTGAATTTTCTCGGAGCAAATATTTATCACACCTTTTTGAAATCATACAAAATTGTTTACTTAAAAAGGTTTCTCCCTATTTCCTGCGCTGGTGTGTTCAAACATTGTTATAACGGATAGATATTTTTGTTTTGTTTCAGTGGCTATTGATTGGACTCGTTCCATTTGGCTTGTGTATTTTACAAAGGTGACATTTATGGAAGCTACTGTAGCGACCTTATGGCATTGACGACGAAGCAATATTTAGAATCTAATGCAACAAACCTTCAATGTTAAAAAAATATATCTTTTCTAGTACATAAAAGGCCTTCTTGACACTAGATAAAAATAGTATGGTTAACTATTAAAAATATGTACAGTACAGTATATTGTACAATATTTGTATCAAAATACCGGTTATTATATAGCATTTGAGAGTTTCCTAAAGTAAATCTATACTCTAATCTATAGTCACATTCAACGCCAAGATTGTAGGTCATTTTTCATCCTGAAATTCCTAAGGGTTACAACGCAGGGTGCCTTGTAATAATTTTGTTTTTACTTACCCTGTCTGTAGTGCATAATTATGTCCTAATGTACTTATATCAATTAAGAATCACACAATCAACTAATATTGTATATACATTTTGTTATTAAAACATCAAAATTGCACCACAATATTAACGAACACTCATAAGAGAGTAAACTTCTTCTTCAGTCTAACTTCTACTTCAAAGTTTGTTAACAAAAAGAGTTTCGAGACCAAAAAGTTTACAACTTTTAACTTTAACTGAAGTTCTTTGTTTGAACTTTGTAAGATGTTCTAGAAACTGGCGTAATAAGACCTATAGCTATAACGTAATTAAATAAAGTGTTCATTTCGAGAGTTTTTACGTAGTATCAGATGGATTATTTGCTACTTAACACGGTAAATACGGAGTTTACTTTCGAATAGAAGGAATGAAACTAATTAGTTTTTTCGGTTAATTATCGGTCCCGGTTGTTTCGGTCATTAGACCATGACGGAGGCGTTTGGGCAGTCTAAAAACTCCGGCACCAGGCTTGGCCGTCTTCTCGAACCTACTTACTCATAAGTTTTTTGTAAACCTATTTTAACTGACTATAATATAATGAGAAAACTTTCGCAATTGTTAATTGGATTGTATTGGTACGTCAAATTAATTACCATATTATTCTGATACCTACCTTCATTAACAATAAATAATATTTATTACAACTTTCGCTTAAACTGTGCTTTAACTCGTCAAAGCAGGTACAGGTAGATATAAAAACGCAAAGACAAGAAAAAAATACTTTCAAATAACAATATAAGTGACGCCAGAATGTCTGACACTTGTTTGTTCATTCATAAATCCATTCATTCATTTTTACGTTCATTCAAAATCGCTACTCATTCAATACAACGGATTCTTTTGTCCAATTTTATGGTCAAAGGGATCCTTGTTTGTGGTAAGATCAAAGTTGATAATTTATTACTTTTCTTTTAAATGACATTTTTGCCTTTTGCCGATTCCAATGAGATCAATGCAGGATCAATGAATCGCCCCTTGCTACAATTTTGCGCTCGAGTGTGTGAATCGTGAATGTATTTTAATGGACTTTTTGAGTTAGATTTAGTGGATATTTTTTGCGAATATTTTTTATGAGACCACCTCTTTGTTAGTTTACGTAGAATCCAATATTTTATTGGCAGATATGTAAACGCTATGGTCATTGGAATATTGGTTCGTTAACTAATTGGAGACAGAAGCTAGTGACACACACCGATATATTGATGTGTAGGTATTTAAATATATTGTTAAGGTTTTACATAATTGGGCTTTTGAAAAAAAAAAAAATGATTTTTTTAATGTATTTTAAAACTTTATTATAATATTGATAATAATATTGATATTTAATGCAAAAAACTTAAAAAAAAAAACAATTAATTATAAACAATTAAAAATTGATGAAATTTAAATAAAAATCACGTGACTATAAACGCGCCAAGATTGGTCACCGTAGTTGTGACGTCATAATGTTATAGCTATTTAACCATAAGTACGTACAGCGTTTACAATCAAGATTCCCGCCCTTTTATTCTCTTTCCCTCCAAAAGTTTACGATGTAACCGAACCTCTTTTCATAAACATATAAAAAGTTTGCGATGTAACCGAACCTCTTTTCATTAACATTAACTAACATTATGACGTCACACGCGCTCGAGTTTGTTCGGGAGTTGTCGGCGTGTCTTCGGTACTGGATTCAAAAATTAATTTTTATTTTGAAATAACTTTTGAATTATTGCGAAAAAAAATAAAATAAAAATAGTTTTGTTATAAAACTAATATATAATCTTACCATTTATCACAAATTTTTTTTTTTTCAAAAGCCCAATTATCTATAGTTCATAAACTAAAGCTGAAGAGACTGTTTTTTTTTATTTTCTTGAAGGCGCTTATCTCAAAAACTACCAATCCGTTTTGAATGACTCTTCTTGTACTGGATAGTCACATTCAACTGAAATATATTATAGGCTATTTTTTGTATTTTCCACGGAACGGGCACTACGCGGGTAAAATCACAGGCTAGTAGTTAATAATATACAATAATCTCTCAAATAAACTTCTTCAATAGACCCAGGCATTTCTCATACTAGCTTTCAAAATACAATCACTTTACCTTTAACAAGACGCCTTCAAAATATTGCTCCAAACGACATTCACTCATCTTCTACCCTAATATTTCAATACAAATAACACCTCACACCTGTGCCTATAAATAAACGTAATACTCAAGTTATCGATATCACTTTGTGACGTTTAGTCTACGCAAGACGTCACGTGGGCGTCCAATATACTTAGACAAAGAAGCAGATTGTATGAATATCATCTTACAGTACGAGTGAAATGGTGTACATAAAATAATCCTCTCATATACATATATGCTGAATGAAGTATTGTAGCCGAGTTATATGATATAATGTAGGTGTCTGTGAATAGACTACAATAGACATTATGTATGTATCTTTAGTCAGAGTAAGTAGTTCTACCTTCGCACTTAGAGTTACTAATACTAATATTTGGGCATGTTATGTTATTCCGTAAATGATCTGATCCTCAGCAAGATCTAAATATTAAATTTCAGAGTCATATACTTGGACTTCAGATACCCGATGATAAATAACCATTGAAGATAAGAAACCAAGGCTAGAATCATTTAAATATCAATAGAAACTTCATGGTATTATTCTAGAATCGGGCTTTGTGCCAGGATTATCCAAGGGATCAAGAGATGAGCTGTATAGAACCGCTGGGAGACAGCCCACACTTCGTTTACCTATCTAACCGGTAACAATGTTGTAAGATATACGTCATTATACGTGTAGGTTGTATAGGCCTATGATGATTGAAATATTGATCGTTCTTTTAACTCGAGTTATCCCGTGACCACGAGCGGTGTAATCCGCTCGAAACGTCGGGTACGTATTTTAGTAAAATACGCTAAATAATCTAACGCGATACAGACCCGTTTCATTTAGTATAATGAGTGCAAATTGTGTGAGTTTAAAAAGTTTGATCGTTCTTTTTGTATTGCATAACACTTACCTACATTAATCTTTGCTGCAAAGCCTAAAGGTGACCTGCTCAGCGACCGTAGCAGCAGCCAGCAACTGCTGACCGCAAGCAGCAGTGTCGCCGCGCTCGAAACATAGAGATTCAAGGCCTTATTCTTAAACGCTTACCAGCAGCATTTTAGCTATCAAATGGTTTGTCCCTTTCTGACATACGCTATTTTCCAAAGAGCAAAAGAGACAAAATCCTCACTAACAGTGTTGTAGTTAGAGAGCGTTTATGAATGAGGCAGTCAGAGTCCTGTAGTGGTGCTTGCGGTCGGTACCTACTTTTCTTCTTCTTATATACGTGTAGTACTTACCTAATATCTTATATCGTTGTTAATGACAAGTAAGAGTCATGGCGGGTGCGGGGGCGCGGCGCCCCCACACAACAGACAGGCTTGTAGGCGCGAGCCAATACGAAGTGAGTGTCGGTGCTAATAATTTTACCTACTTACAAAATTAAGTAAGGACTCATTAGAGACGATGTTTGTTTAGTTAAATCATCGTATTATTGGTTTTCACATAACCTCGTCTATTAAAAATTACACGTATCTATCTTAATGAACAATTGTAACGTCATCGGCTCATCCCTGTAATAAATTAATGATTCTGAAGATAAAGAATAATATGAATATTTAAACAATACAAAAACTCAAGTACCTTTCCAAACAAAACATTGAAATGAGGTCGCAAAAACTGCATTCATTATTATTATTCCAACAAAACCCAAAACAAAAGTTTCGTGAAAGTATTTTGCATACTTTGTTAACAAGTGTTCCGAGCGGACAAAATGATCCATATTAATGTGAGTTTCATATTTTTCTGCATTCATTATTCATTGCTAACCGACTCGAGTGGTTATATTGTGAAAACTGCGCAGATCAAAGAAGATATCGCTTTTTATTCAGATCTTTATAGATTAAGAAGATGTAGTACGAGAGTATAAATCAATAAATAAATCATTTATTGAAATAACAAGGCTAATTAGACCCAAACTAAGCTCTAGGCTTGTATCATGGAATCTAACTAACTGATATTATTAAACACGGTTCCTGTAAAGGGGCCGAAACGTCAGATATAAATGTACTATACAACTGTCCGCTATCTATCAATTTAATAAAAGTAGATATAATTCGAAACAGCTTCCAAACTTCCAACAGAAATCTAACTGACGTTCTCTGACGTATGGTCGAGTACACTCCAGATCAAAAGTGGTTAACCGATCAACAGTGTCGCCAATTACAATCAGTTTGAGAGCACGACTGTACATTCAATTTCATCTGCGGTGTAGTGTGTTGTGGCTATTGTGCTTCGAGTTATTATGTTTGATGCTTGTTATAATTAGGGGTTGGATAATTATATTTTATAACTCTTTTTAGGGGAAGGTCTACTGGGTATATTGTAATGTCCTGCAGGAAATAGGAAGGTAAAGGACGGAAATTCTTGCCAAAGATATTTATAAGCTGTGAGTAAAATTTTTGATATATACCCGTATGGCGTTCGTTTAGACTGAAGGAGTTTAAAAAATGCGTGTCTACGAATTCTAAAGTAAAGTTTGATAACAATAAGGGCTCATGCAGTTCAAGCGTTTTTAGTCGTCCTGCTATGTGCGTTTTTTATGAAAATAAAAAACGCTTTGTGAAAGAGTTCAGAATGCCAACGTAAGAAACTCTCTAGACGGCTTTAAACTCGGTATCTTGCCACTTGGAACTAAATTTTGAAGATGCTTCACGTAACGTTGTAACTACATATTATACGTTTACTAGCCACGCCCCACGGTGTACCCGTTCCCGCGGGAATTTCGGGATAATATGTGTCCCATGTGTTATTCTGATGTATAGCCAATATCTATACTAATATTATAAAGCTGAAGAGTTTGTTTTGTTTGTTTGTTTGTTTGTTTAAACGCGCTAATCTCAGAAACTACTGAACCGATTTGAATAATTCTTTCACTGTTAGATAGTCTATTTATCGAGAAAGGCTATAGGCTACATTTTATCCCGGATTTCCTACGGGAACGGGCACAACGCGGGTAAAACCGCGGGGCGCTGCTAGTTACTTATAAAGTTTCATCCAAATCGGTCGAGTAGTTTTTTCGTGAAAGAGTAACAAACATATATCCATACATCCATCCTCGCAAACTTTCGCATTTATAATGTAATAAATTAGTAGGATTTCCATCTACCTACTAGTACGAAACTTGGTGTTCAACCATTATATAGGTGTATCTATAAAAGTTAATTAAAATGTTTCCTGGTAGTGAAAAGCTTTACTTGCATGGTTTAATCTGAGTGGAATATTACCTCGCTGCATCAAACTTTATCAATTTCACATTAAAACAGAGAACCTAGTATCAGGAATGAATACATGAAAGGAATATAGAAGTATGAACAAATGTCATATACATACATAGTTAGTTCTGTTATCTGAGGATCCAAAAACGTCATAAAGAGTCACACTTTAACACAATTAATGAAATAGTAAAACAACAAAATAGTGGTATATGGCAAGCGTGGTGATTATGTCTAATCCTCCTCACTGTACTGATATCTTCAATGCGATGGGAGGCCTTTGTCTAGCAGTGGGATATAACAGGCTTACTTACTTACTTACAAAATAGTATCATTCCATACTTACCTACCACTTGATCTTTTTTCTCTATCAAAGGAGTTGTCTTTGGTAGATAAACCTTCTTTACTATCTCAGATTGAAACTCTTACAAAGAAATCAAGTACAGTCATCCGGTAATAGCACGAAACAGAAAACTGTAGTAAGTATTTCACTCTTCCGTCGCTTCAAGCGCTTTCGCAAGTCGCAAACCGCTGAGAAAACGAGTTTGTCAAGCCAAGCAATTAAAATCTTTTGATAGTAAACCGAGAACTAACAGTCCTAACAGTCTATAGAATGACATGCTTAAAGCGAACAAAACTGTCTTCTGGCAGTCTCACTATAGTTGTCAGTACAAATGATTAAGTCTAACAGACATAAAATATGTTAGGCATGCACCCTAACATACAAGTAACACGTCCACACATTGTAAAAATTGTTTTAAGACATTAAGCAACATTAAAGAAAAAGCTATACTATAATCTATACTAATATTATAAAGCTGAAGAGTTTGTTTTGTTTGTTTGTTTGTTTGTTTGTTTGTTTAAACGCGCTAATCTCAGAAACTACTGAACCGATTTGAATAATTCTTTCACTGTTAGATAGTCTATTTATCGAGGAAGGCTATAGGCTACATTTTATCCCGAAATTCTCACGGGAACGGGCACAACGCGGGTAAAACCGCGGGGCGCTGCTAGTGTTTTATAAAATGTTTTGTTTCGGTAGACTGTACATACTCTTATACGTTTTTGTCTATAAAGTGCATTGTTTCATAAATGTTTTCATTCTTAAGATCAGAAGACTGTCTAACTCAGGTCTGATCGGCTATAAGGAACCTTCTAGATCGTATTGCGAGTTTGCATTGAAAGTTTAGTTCGATCGGCTGCAGCAAGCAAGTCGCTTGATAACTTAAAGCCACACAGTCTGTGTATAATTAATTTCACCTAACAATTTGTTACCGTTAATAGTTTTCCGAGTAAGTGACATTTGTTGAACAGGTTAAGTTCATCTATACTAATATTATAAAGCTGAAGAGTTTGTTTTGTTTGTTTGTTTGTTTGTTTGTTTGTTTGTTTGTTTGTTTAAACGCGCTAATCTCAGAAACTACTGAACCGATTTGAATAATTCTTTCACTGTTAGATAGTCTATTTATCGAGGAAGGCTATAGGCTACATTTTATCCCGAAATTCCCACGGGAACGGGCACAACGCGGGTAAAACCGCGGGGCGCTGCTAGTTGTAGATAAAGGTTATATCATCATCACTACATAGTATAAAATAAAGTCGTCTCTGTTTCGTGTCTGTTTGTCTGTTTGTCTGTATGCTTAAATCTTTAAAATTACGCAACGGATTTTGATGCGGTTTTTGTAATAGGTAGAGTGATTCAAGAGGAAGGTTTTTATGTAAAAAAAATCCCGAAATTCCCACGGGAACGGGCACAACGCGGGTAAAACCGCGGGGCGCTGCTAGTTGTTTAATAAGTAGGTTATGATGAAACAGGATTTTGGGGATATTAATCCCTAACATGATGAATATTTTATAGGATTAATCTATACTAATATTATAAAGCTGAAGGGTTTGTTTTGTTTGTTTGTTTGTTTGTTTGTTTAAACGCGCTAATCTCAGAAACTACTGAACCGATTTGAATAATTCTTTCACTGTTAGATAGTCTATTTATCGAGGAAGGCTATAGGCTACATTTTATCCCGGATTTCCTACGGGAACGGGCACAACGCGGGTAAAACCGCGGGGCGCTGCTAGTGAAATTATATTTTGTTTTGAATTGGAACTATGTTTACGGATACACTTCGCTTTTATTTTACATTTTTATCTGAAGTGTCGGCCCCTTTACAGGATCCGTCATAGAAGACTGAAGACTGTTATGCGTCTATACATTTATAGTCTAGAAAGATTAAAAATTAACTTAAAAATGAATTTCTAGTTCTACATCTAGTCAGTATATAAAATAACCTAGGCTGACTGCAGTCATATTATCGATTTAGCTGCTGTCTTGCAACTTGTGTTGTTTTATGCAGTCAACAATCGTATTGACCAAAATTCACTTTTCAACGTTCGTTTATTGCAGTCTTGCTTCAATCTACTTCAATCACAGAAAATTGTCTTCCCTCTGGACTGTTTGCCTGCGGTCACCTAATAAGATGACAGCTGCTGTCGTTGCCGAATGCAGCCATCTATCGAATTATTATCACTGTTAAGGCAACCATGGTAGTGATTTCAAAAATATTTCCAAATCAGTCATATTTCGTAGCCGCCATACACTTATGTAGGTATCTTTTCAAAATCACTCTCATTTTTCCAACTTTAATTCCAACATTAAATTCCCTTAGGCATTCAACAATTAAACATCAACGCCAAATCGCAGATCTACCGAACGCATTCAACCATGTGTAAACACACCTTATTCTGCCGACAAATAACAAAAGAGAATCGCAATTCGCAAAAAAGACGCCATTGTTAAAGATTTGTATCACGTAGGGTCTAGAAAAAAGTACGCAATCCTTTAGGTGAACAATTAGGTGGAGGTCGCAACAAAGGGCGCAATTTTATTTTAGGGGTTGTGATTAGAAAATAAGGGTTGGTTGATGTAGGTACGTAATGTTGTTTCCGTGATGATAATAGCTGATTAGGAAGGTCGAAGACGCTGGAAAGGCGTGGGAGTACCTTTGGTGACAAGAATCAGTAATATCTGAGAAGGTTAGGTTGTTTGATAGTTTCGTAGCATATTGGTAGACTAGTAGCGCCCTACGATTTACCCGCGTTGTGCCCGTTCCCGTAAGAATTTCGAGATGAAAAATAACTTATAACCTTCCCATTGAATGTGGCTATTCATCACAAAAAGAGTTATTCGAATCGGAAGTGTAGTTTTTTAGAATAGCGCGTTCAAACAAACAAAAAACAAACTCTTCAGTTTTATTTAGTACTAGCTGTGCCCCGCGGTTTCACCCGCAGCGCCCCCGTTCCCATGGGAATTTTGAGATTTTTATTCCTTATTTTTCTGATCTTAAAATCTTGTCCTGACAATAAGGAACACATTAAAAAAAGAATCATCCGATTTGGAGCAGTCGTTCTGAAGTTATGCGCTTAGCAACAGATTCAGCGATTCATTTTTATATTATAGATACTCGTCGATGTAAGCAGATACCTAATGCGTGATACGAATCACTACATAGTATAAAATAAAGTCGTGTCTGTTTGTCGTCTGTTTGTCTGTCTGTATGCTTAAAGCTTTAAAATAACGCAACGGATTTTGATGCGGTTTTTTGTAATAGGTAGAGTGATTCAAGAGGAAGGTTTTTATGTAAAAAAATTCCCGAAATTCCCACGGGAACGGGCACAACGCGGGTAAAACCGCGGGGCGCTGCTAGTAATTGATATAAAGAAGTATTTAAATGAACCATTGATGGTTCTTTGATTGATCAATGTCAATCGGAATAGCTTTTAATGGTAAAGAAAGTAATAATAGGTTCCATAAAAACCCATTCAACAATACCTATATTGCTACAAATACAATAACACAATACACATTTGTAATCTCTTTAAAGCTAATACAAAGTTTAATACCAGCCTAAACAGTATTACATATAGCAAAGAAGACCAATTTACTTCGTATAATCTTGTTTACAGAGCAATAACTCAGAGCATTAACATTAAAATATTATAAAATACACACATAATAATTCAAAGGATAAATTCAAAATCTAGGGCTCGCTATTGAAATGTTACCTTTAAAATATATGACGTAAAGGTTTGGCGCGAGTTGAAGCAATAAGCGGTTTTAAATTATGATTCAACTAGCAGCGCCCCGCGGTTTTACCCGCGGTTGTTCCCGTGGGAATTTCGGGAATTTTTATACACATAAACCTTCCTTTTGAATCACTCTATCAACTAAATAAAAACCTCGTCAAAATCCTTGCAGTAGTATTTGAGTTTATCGCGTACAGACAGAGAAACAGACGCGGCCGGAGACTTTGTTTTATAATACCTACTAATGATGATAATTCAATCATGAGAGTGTCTTTCCACCAGAGTATGCGATATAACGTTTGATATGATTGATACTGAGGAAAGCAACGTTGCATAGTAAAAATAGTAATAACAAGACGTTTCAAGCTTATAGAAAATATCGTCACTAACATCACTACATAGTATAAAATAAAGTCGTCTCTTTTTCGTGTCTGTCACACTGTTTGTCTGTCTGTATGCTTAAATCTTTAAAATTACGCAACGGATTTTGATGCGGTTTTTTGTAATAGGTAGAGTGATTCAAGAGGAAGGTTTTTATGTAAAAAAATTCCCGAAATTCCCACGGGAACGGGCACAACGCGGGTAAAACCGCGGGGCGCTGCTAGTAGTTAATACAACTATGTAGATAAAATTGTGATACTTTATGCATCTGCTTTATTTTAACGCTTTTTAATCTGCTGTTTATATAAAAAATGCGCTATTAGCGTTTGTATTTAAAAAAGAGACCTTAAGTGCAGTTGAAAAATACTTAACTAACTTAGTTGTTTCTAACGTAAATAGCTTATCTATTTTGAGTTTGGAACGGTTTCACTTTTGATGTTATATTGACTGCAGTTGAAAAATACTTAACTAACTTAGTTGTTTCTAACGTAAATAGCTTCTCTATGCTTTAAAGATACATCTTTTTTGAATAACATAACCAAATCATTTATTTAAACTGATAAAATCGCTCCGCTTATGCGTCCGCTATTAATCTAACCACACAACTGAACTCGATATTATCTCGTATAAAGAGTGTGAGAACATCAAACAAATATGAATTGATTGAATCATAAATGGGGTAAGTACCTACCATATTATCGGATGTTTGCCTTTTGCCTGTTGCTATTTTTTTAAAGGATCACGCCCTTTGGCATGATTTTTGCCAAAGTTTATTAATAAGGATGTTGATTTACTGATATCGTAAAAACGTTTGAGACTTTGTTGTATAAAACCTTCTTAGGGCAAAAACAAAAAAAACGAAGAGAGAAATGCATGCCTACTGAGATAAAGGCATGGTAACTATTTAGCCAAAAGTGTGCATTGTCACACTGTAGGCTTTTTTTCCCAAACAATAATTTATGAATTATAACAATTATTTAAACATTTTAACGCTGTGGGCCAAAATTTCCACTGTGTGGCGCCCGGAGACAACGAGGCGAGACGTCGCGGCAGACCGCGCAGGCGGTGGCGAGACGAGCTGGACGCCTACAAGAGGGACTGGCTACAAATAAAAAAAAAGATCCATAAAAATAATTACCGCGTTCTTCACAACACTACCAGAGATTTATTTGCTATAACCCACTTCAAGAAAATCTCTCCAGAAAATTTATTACAAATCTAAAGACACCTCTTATGCCTAGGATCAAAACTGACATTAAAGTATTTCTTAGTGGAAAAACTGGAATAAAATTGTATCAGTGTGAGAGACGTAATGCGATACGAACCCGACAGGATCCTTTAACGAAACGTTCACGGCTTCTGACGGAGTAAGTGGGTACAGACGTGATGGTTCACAGATATTTGAGATAGTGCTTAATTGCCATAATCGCCTAAGGGTCATAATTCATTCATATGAGATAGTTATGTCTATCGTAATTCATTCGTTTATTTCGAGTAGGTTGGCCAACTCTAGTGTCGATTTAGACCGCTTAAATGCCTCCGACATGGTTTACTGATTGAAACAATCGGGTCAGACAGTCTATACTTCTTCTACTGCAGGATATGGGGCAGTTAAGGCAGGCATTGCAGCAAATGGACCATGGATTGAATAGCGCCACATTCACAATTACTGTTTTCCAAGAAACTCTGTCTTACTCGGTTTTCTTGGCACCTGATCGGAGTGCGTTTAAAGACTTCCAAACTGTCCACAGAAGATCACCACCAATGAGCTTTTTAAAGCTCTTTTGGTAGTTACTTTTACTGCTTAATCGATTAGGTAAACATTAAAGTAAATAAGTTTATGTATACAAAATTTATGTCAGCTTTAAACTTGATGGCGGAAAGAGCTGAACGACTTTTATGAGGATTGGAAGGAGTTGGTTATAGAAAGAGATACATGGTAGGAATTGGGGGAGACATTTGCCCAGCTGTGGGAAAGCGAGAGAAAAAAAACTATTTATGTAGAAAAAACATATTTATCTTCAAGCGTCTGATCTGCGAAAGCCTCGCCCCTACTCTATGACCGCAGTCGACACTCCGCATCGATCCTACTTGATTGATGTGACACTCTGGGAATACAAGGAATCCTTTTAGAAAGCTGTAATTACATACACTTAAATCATCCATGTACGTCAGAAATACACTTTCCAAAATATCACCTACTATAAGCAAGCATCTATTTTTATAAAAACGTATGTATGTTATATAAATAAATGCCTACATGAAATGTAAGTAGAGTGTAAACACCTGCAATTTGCTGTTTATTCTAGGACTTCTTAAAAGGACAACACTACGGAGGGATGGCGACCGTGACTAGTGATTTTTTCATACGTTAATATGTTTTTAGTCATTTTCAACAACAATAAAAAATCGATCATTGCAGTAGCCTCGACGCATAACACCTCAGTCTTCTGTGACCACCATTCCTGTAAAGGGGCCGAAACTTCAGACAAAAAAGTAAAATAAAAGCGAAGTGTATCCGTATACGTAATCAATTAATTATAAAAAAGATTGTTGTTAATGTAAGGTACAAAGTATAATACACCTAACGTCGTAAAACAAAGTCCCCGGCCGCGTCTGTCTGTCTGTCTGTTCGCGATAAACTCAAGACTGTGGCACACATTTACTTGATTACAAATACATCTCTACTGGTCGGTGAATCATCTATTACACTTGTAAAGGTCTAAAATGATACAAAAAAGATAAGGTCAGGAATAGGTGGCAAATTAAATAAAGGGAATATTTCTTGATACTAAATTAGATTTTGATTCCATTTTTATATCGAAATTGGTTTGTGGGATCAAAGTGGCATTAGAAAAGTCTAGATATTTTTAAAATGAAGTTTGTTCTATCCAGTAGTATTTTTAAGATAAAGTGTTATTTTCATTTGCTAGGTTTTAAGGTTCTTCTTCTTCTTCTTTTCGAGTCGAGATGATTATTTAAATTAAATTAAATAAGTTTAGACCAAAATTTGGCCAGGTCTATTGCACTGTCATTTGCCCTCCAAACATCCTCCACAGTGCAGGACACGGGGCTGCTCGGGCACTGTAGCAAATGAGGCATTGTTTGGACAGCTCCACACTTGCAGCTATCGTTATCCGAGAAACCCCACCTAACACGGTTTTCTTGGCATCTTCCAACACCAGTTCGGAGCCTATTAAGTGACTTCCAAACTGCCCAGGGAAGATTGCCACCCGGCGGCAGTTTCTCAGACAGCGGAGTGAACGGTGACGGAGGGTGCAACTTATTTTTCCATAGCTCCAGCCTGGTTTTAGGAGCAAGCCTTTCACTCAGACTAGGCTGTCTGAGGAAGCTGTTACGGCTCCTTAGGCGCGACGGTGGTGGAGACAGATTATGGAGTGGGTGCCTGCTATCCCGCTTCTGTTTATATCTTTCCACAGAGCAGGCAATTTTCCGTCGTACACTGGGTGGAGCTATGCCAGCCAGGCTGTATAAGTATGGGAGGGGGGTGGGTTTTAATGTGCCAGTTATTATTCGGCAAGAGGCATTTAGGGCAACATCAACCTCTTTCGCATGCGAAGAACGTGCCCAGACTGGGCTCGCGTACTCGCCTGCTGCGTAGCATAGGGCCAGGCTGCTGGTGCGAAGAACTTTTGGTGATGCCCCCCAGTGGGTAGACGTGAGACGACGTAGGATATTGTTCCTGGAACTGACTTTGGACTTCAGTTGTAGGCAGTTCTCCCTATAAGTCAGAGACCGGTCCAAAGTGACGCCGAGATATTTAGGCTTGGGGTTGTGTTTAATATCTACGCCGTCCCACATGATCTTAAGGGCCCTATTAGCCTCTTGGTTCCTAAGGTGAAAGGCGCAAGACTCGGTTTTATTGGGGTTCGGCTGAAGCGAGTTTATTTTATAGTAGTCGGTGAGCTGTTGTAGAGAGGATGTTAAATGTGTCTCTATTTCTCCGAAATCCTTTGCTTGGGAAGTTAGTGCCAGGTCATCAGCATAGATAAAACGGCGAGTAGAAGGGTGGAGTGGTTGGTCGTTTGTATAAATATTGAAAAGAATCGGTGCTAGAACACTACCCTGCGGAAGGCCGTTCTTCTGGGTCCTCCACCTGCTCTTTTGATTGAGTAGGTGAACTTGGAATCGTCGGTTCTGTAGCATTTCACCGAGGATTCTTACGAAGAGTATGTCGTTTGTAAGAGTAGCCACTTTTTCAAGGAGACGCTTGATGGTAACAGTGTCGTAAGCTGCACTAAGGTCGACAAAAGCTGCTCCAGTCACTAGGCCTTTCTCAAAGCCGTCCTCGATGTGTTGTGTACGGTTTAATACCTGCGCACAACAAGACTTCCCGGGGCGGAATCCCGCTTGCTCAGGTATTAATTGGGGATCAATAAGTGGGGTTAGACGGTTCAAGAGCAAACGTTCGAATAGTTTATAAGTGTGACATAATAATGAGATTGGCCGGAAATTCTTTGGGTCGTTGGGTGACTTCCCTGGCTTAAGTAAGGCGATAATTTTAGCTTTACGCCACTGTTTTGGAATCTTCGAAGAGCTTATGCAAGTATTGAACATCTTAAGGAGCCAGGAGACAGCTATAGAACCAAGATGCTTTAGTTGCTCCACAGATATATCGTCTACACCGGCGGCTTTTCCAGTCTTCAAAGATCTAAGGCAGTTTTTAATGTCAGCGAGGGTGAAGGGTTTACTGATAGGTTGGGAACTGTTACTTGTGGATATTATAGGACGCTTAGGTTTAGGGATTTTGTGTCTTGGTTTGCCGTTCAGAAGGAGCTGGTGGGCAACCTGATTGGCAGTTACTGGGCCTGGTTGTGTAGCAATTAGTGGGTCGCTAGTCAGTTTTCGGAGAGTACTCCAGGCTTTTTTGCTGTTGTGAGCCATATCTACAGACTCTACCAGTTGGATCCATTTTTCCTGACGGTTTTTCGCTATTAATGTCATTACTTCCTCCCCAAGTGAGTGTGTGGTTTCAGAAAATGGATCTTCGGAGAATGAAGATGTGTACGTGTCTAAGAGGCTGGCTGAGTTCCGATCAAGCCCGGGGATGTAAGCGGTGCTACAGCCGCGTGGGATATGTTGGCGAGATGCTTCCCATACCACCTTGACAAATGTGTCGTAGTTTTCCGGGGTTGGTTTAACACCTTGCAGGTTTTCGTCCACTTTAGCCGCAAATCGATCCCAGTCAGCTTTCTTGAAATTAAACCTACGTCTGAAGGGTACTATATTTGGCTTAATGACAGCCTGTATACTGCACATTATTGGTCTATGTTGAGTACGGGGTATCGGTGGGCAAGTTATCTTTACTGTATTTTGGGCTATTTTTGGGGAAACGAAAATGAGATCCGGATTGTATCCTCTCATCCATCGACCGCTGTTGAACGAGGCTGGGAGTTTAGGGTTATGTAATAATTCCAGGTTTTTTACTTCTGCCCAGGTCTCTACTGATTCCCCGCTGTCATCCAAGTCAGTATATCCCCATGTGGGGCTGTGGCTGTTAAAGTCTCCTACAACAATTCTGGTACTGTGTTTGTTGAACTCTATAGTATCTTGGAAGTCAAAGGTTTCACCAGGGGGGCTGTATACTGATGTAACAGAACAGGTGCCTATATCGATGGAGAGAATTTCTGTATGGTTAGGCGAAAGGATAGAAGACGCTGACTCTACTAAAAGGTCGGGCCTGGCAAATATTGCACTACCATGTTTCGAGTGAGGAATTTCTACTATGAGTGACATGCCGGGTATTTGAGGTCGGGCGGCCGCCGAGTCTCTGTGCGTTTCTTGAATGCAAAGAACATGACAATGAGTTTGTTTGCAAAGGTTAGAGAGAATATCGGCTTTAGTCTGTGAGAAGCCTTCTATGTTTATAGATATGGTGTTAAGAGCGGGTTTTAATAGAGTTTTGTTGTTTGGCACTGAAAAGTGCCTTTTTTGTTGTTTTGGCTCTGAGAAGAGCCGTTTGTTATTTTGATTAATCATCTCGTGGCGAAAGGATCAGCGAATCTGCGTTACCGACTACACTGTCCCCGCAGATCCCCCAGGGCGCGCCGGACGCACACAGCCGGTTGTGGTGCGTCACACGTGGAGGCTCCTTTCATGCACCCCAAATTAATCTTTTCTTAAGTATGTTTAATTAATTGTAAAAACTTGGGACAGTGTGATTTATTGGTCTAAGTTATTTATTAGTCCGCCTTTCACTTAAAATAATGCATAACTCTTGACTTACAGAGAATTGTTTAGTTTTTATTCATAGAGTGAGTTTAGCTTTAAAAGTAGTTAATCTATAAAGTAGTAACAATGGTAAACAAAATAGGTAAAATTAACCCTGAAATTTCTGAAAACTACTAAATTCCATAAACTTTACTGTTCTCATTATAACGTTTACGTTTAAGTAATTTGTTGAATCATTGTTAACATCTGAACAAATATTTATTTGTATTTTAATTGGAAATTGTTAGTAGAAATAGTTTTTGTTGGTTTAGTAATTTGGGTACCGTTAGAAAATTCTTCAACAAATTCTCTTTGCAAGAATTGTAAGTGCGTTAACAAATTACAAAGTCAATAGTTTGACTATGTACTTAGGTATATTAAATTTTCTATAACAAGCTTTTGTCTATCGTCATTTTATTTATTTTAGATTACAATGCTAATATTAATATGGACATTGTTATATTAGAAAGATATTCTTAACTAAAAATGTTATTACTAGCAGCGCCTCCCGTTTTCTTCCGCGTTGTGGCCGTTCCGGAGGGAATTTTGGGATAAAAATAGCCTATAACATTTATACATACAAATAAATTTACGGATTTAACATCGTCAAAACATTTGTATAAATGTGAAATTGTATGAATGTATGTTAGTTACTCTTTAACGCTAAAACTATTAAACGAATTAGGATGAATGAAACCTTACATTTTACTCCAAATTTTTCGATAGAACTGACTCAACAGGTTTAAGTCTTCGAGGCGCTACTAGTATACCATAACATCAGAGATAAGATGCTATTCAGTGTACAAGAACTGAAATATACTAATAATAAGTTAGTAAGTAATGTCCCACTGCTGAGCAAAGGCCTCTCATTTCAACGAAGATATCAATAAAGTGATAGATTAGGGCTAATCACCACTCTATAATATCAAGGATAAATGCTGAAGCAATAATTAAATCATCATATTCTTACACACCATTAAAAAGGCAAAAAACATCCATATAACAAAACCTATGTTAAATAAAATCCATTCAATGAACAAACAAATCAACGTTCCATTGTCAAACAATGAATTTGTAAAAGGCAATAAATCGCAATTACTACAGGTTTGAAACAGAAGCAAAGCAATTATTCGTCACAGTTGATGACGAATTATTTAAATCAGGGACCGGCGTTCGAGTGCCGGCAGAGACAAAAAAGTGATTTATAAATGGTTTTATTCTCTTTGACATTTTAATAAACTGTATTGATCAAGTTTGCTGCAATTAGTGAGAAAAAGAAATGACAGTTGGTGAATAGATTTTGTGTTGATTTAATATGGCTTTTTTATTCTTTCGTGTGTTTTTTTTTATTGTTAAACGCACCAAGATTTTAGATAATTACAACATTATTTTTAAAAAAAACCTTATCTTTGGTCTAGTCTATAAAATTAGGAATGACCTCATCTCAATATTTATTTTACTCTTTATTAAAATAAAATGCTGAGGATATTTTAATGTTTTTCTTGGTAACACATTAGTTGGAGAAATAATCTTCTGGTTTAAATAGAAAATGAAATAACGTACCAAATCTTTATTCATCTATGTCTACTAATATAATGACGCTGAAGCGATTGATTTTTTGTTTTAACGCGCTATGCGCAGAAACTATAAATCCGACTTGAATAATAACTATTTTTGGAACGAAGTTCCTTATCGCGCGTTGCGAAAGGGGGCTAGACGGAAAAAATGGTAACGACATTTTTTAGGCCAGAGAGGGACAGTTAGAGAAACTAGCGCACGCCAGACAGAGACAGACAGAGAAACATGCGCGAGAGAGACAGACAGAGAAACTTGCGCACGCCAGTCTCTCTTTCTCTTATAGAAAGCAAGCTAGATATTTTCGTTTCGTCGTTCTATTTCGCATTGAACAGTGTAGTGTCGCGACGATAATTTTTGTTGATAAATAAATAAACTTCGTTCCATCCGGGTGTCCCTTGATACCTCTCAAGTTTTTTATAAGTAGCTATTCGTTCCCGAATTCGATCAGGACATGGCACAATTCGGGTAAAACAACGGGGCTCTGCTAGTATTAAAATAAAGTAATAATCAAAATAACGAGATTTAAGAACATATCAACAAAAAAAACAAATGAAAACAAGGTTTTCATAAAAACAAATGAAAGCTTAGGACAATTGAAATTGTGATTCAAAAATGGAAATGAGAATAACCCAGTTTTGAATTTTGATGTTGACGAAACGATGTTAACTATGAGTGACAGTGATAGTAATAAAAGTTGTTTCATTTTTCCATTTTTCACTAAGCTTATCTAAAATAATTCTGCTTGTCAAAACACGACTTTAATAAGATTTAACAATTGCGTTTAGTTTTTAGTTATCTGATATTTAGGATGACTTACACCAGTACTATTAAATCATATTATTTAGTACCTAAATGTGTTTAAGAAACAAAAGCTCTTGGTGCATAATTGTATTTTATACCTACTAAACGAAATAGAACTCTATTTAAAACGGACGTCATTTGTTTAGTAAAAATATTTAGGCGCTAAATAAAATAAAGAATACTTGTTTAATCCGGCATTACAAGTTTATTAACCAATTGAGGCCTCTGAAATACGATAGCGCTCACATAGAAATACTACTATCGGCCACGGCCACCCATGAAAGTAGGGTTGAGTTGCTGAAACTTGCCTGATTTTGAACGATTTTCGTTCAAAATCAGGCGGCGGCCTTGCCCGCCGGGTTCGTGCCGCCGCCGGGCCGGCGGCTTTGGTGTGTAGACAGCTTAACAACCGCAATGTACTAATATTATAAAGCTGAAGAGTTTGTTTTGTTTGTTTGTTTGTTTGTTTGTTTGTTTGTTTGTTTGTTTAAACGCGCTAATCTCAGAAACTACTGAACCGATTTGAATAATTCTTTCACTGTTAGATAGTCTATTTATCGAGGAAGGCTATAGGCTACATTTTATCCCGGATTTCCTACGGGAACGGGCACAACGCGGGTAAAACCGCGGGGCGCTGCTAGTAACATGATACACATAAGGTTGTGTATGTTTGGGAAGCCAAACTTTATACACTCTGAAAGGAGTGCAGGTCGAAGCAGCATCCATCCCGAATATCTGAAATTTAATGGATTTTTAATTTACTTAGTTAACTAACTAACCTATTAAATTTAAGTTATGGAAAATATGTTATATTTTGTAGTAGAAACCTGGCTATGTTCTGAACTAGACTGTAAAACCTGTACCTACAGACTACTGTTTCATAAGTGCCCATTGATAGGTAGAGACATAAATAAACTTGAGGTAAAAGCTTGATAAGTACTTATATAAGTTAGGCAAAGTACCAACTTACCTCAAAATTAATTTTATGGGCCGACAATTTCCAACAGTCCTTCTCTACTTTACTTGAAGGAAGCCAGAATTCTCCATTAGCTTCTTTGGTGAGAAGGTAGGTCCGGTCAGGATGACAACATACCAGCAAAGACACGACATCGCAAATATCTTGGTATCGTTTAAACATTCTAATTTATACAACTACCTAAGAAGAAATGGATAAATTTATAACAAGAAATTAGTTACCGTGTAGGTAACATAAAATCTTATATATAAAATTCTCGTGTCACAGTGTTCGTTCGCGTACTCCTCCGAAACGGCTCGACCGATTCTCATGAAATTTTGTGAGCATATTGAGTAGGTCTGAGAATCGGCCAACGTCTATTTTTCATCCCGAAATTCCCGCGGGAACGGGTACCGTGGTTGAACTCCTCTGAAACGGCTCGACCGATTCTCATGAAATTTTGTGTACATATCGGGTAAGCCTGAGAATCGGACAATATCTATTTTTTATCCCGAAATTCCCGCGGGAACGGGTATAAAGCGGGTGAAACCGCGGGGCGCAGCTAGTAATATATAAAATAATAATATAAATAATTTCCATGATTTGGTTTCAAGTAACGTAAGTACCTACCTGCCTAGTTACTAAGTGTTAATATTTGAATTTGTCCAGGTAACTAGGTATATTTATATTTATATATTTATATTTGGTTATATTTATTATGGTTAATAGTTATCAAATCGATCACCACTCAATCTTGAATCTTGAATATAAAGTCCTTGATCACTACCTAATCAATATTTCCTTATTAACTATTTCCAATTTCATATAAAATAATCATCCAAGCTCCATCCAAGTCAGCAAATGTCAAAGAATAAGATGCATGATGGATGCATGCATAGAGCATGACTTTACCACATTCCATCATTGTACCTAACGTGACGTGTCTAACAGCCTCCGTGGTCTTGTGGTTTGAGCGCCTGGCTCACGACCCGGAGGTTCCGGGTTCGATTCCCGGTGTAGGGCATTGCAGGCTGAATCACCTAATTGCTCGAAAAGTAAGATAATTCCGTGCTTCGGAGGGCACGTTAAACCGTCGCGTCGGTCCCGGTTACTTTCTACGGATAATAGTCGTTACTTGAGCCATGTCAGCGCGCGCGATTCACTCGCGATGTCAGGTAAGTTCAACCAGTTTGAACTTGTCGCTTGAAACCTTCGATCAACAATTGTTGATCGAAGCTAGAAACGATCCATATTTACGACCTCTGACAATACAACGTTGTACGTCAGTGCTTGTTCACGTTGAAAGCGCGGGCGCGAGCGCGGTTGCGGGCGCGGGAAACGAAGCTCGTGTTCACATTAACCGCCAATGTCTGTGGAACATCCCTTAGTCAAACTCGGTACCCCACGAGCGGTACAAGTCGCTCTGCATTCATCAAAGTCTGTGAGACTTATTGCCTCTAGTGTGCGCCCCTTCAAACGCTTTTGTAGACAAACAGACTATCTACTTAAACTAGTAGCACCCCGCGGCTTTGCCCGGGTTGAGCCCGTTCCCGTAGGAATTTTCGAAAATCCTTTCTTAGTGTGCACTTACGTCACTTGAAGAACCTTCCTGCCAAATTTCATGTTTCTAGGTGTAGCGGTTGAGGCTGTGCGTTGATTATCATATCAGTCAGTCAGTCAGTCAGTCAGGACTTTGAATTATATTATACAAGGTGCTAACAAATTAGTCACGGATATTTTTACAGCTGATAGTGCTCGGTTCTTGGAGTACATTTAAGTATAAAACATCATAGGTTTTGTTATGTTTTTTTGGAGAAAAGTAGGAAACAAATTTGCTACGTTAAAACACCCTGTTAATAAGATAATTAAATGAGACCTCTTTAGACATATTCTAGAACCTCTTTAAACTATCATTTAAGTGAAACATTAAAGACATTTAAGAAAAACAACTTTTGACGTGACATGACAGACAGTGTTAAACATCTTGACAGGTATAATAAGGGGTGATTATTTTAAAAAATTATTATAATATTTTTTTTTTGTTCGGAAAATTAAAACAAAAAAATGATATACAAAGGTTCCTTAATTACAGTTAAAAGTTAATTGTTTTAATGTAATGTATCATCTCTTAAAATATCCGTGATTAATTTGTTAGCACCTTATATATATAGATGTCTCATGACATTCGCAACTATAATGTAATGTTCTGTTTTTAAACACTGTCTAGTGCCTAATTACATTAACCACGACGAGTATAATGTAGTGTAAGACATAATGTCTCTTGTGTGCGCTCCTTCAAACGTTTTTGTAGACAAAAAGACTATCTTAATGTCTAATGATATTCGCAACTATAATGTAATGTTCTGGTTTTAAACACTGTCTAGTGCCTTAATTACATTCGCGACTACAAGTATAGGGCAGTGTGAGACATATTGTCTCTTGTGTGCGCTCCTTCAAACGTTTTTGTAGACAAAAAGACTATCTTAATGTCTAATGACATTCGCAACTAAAATGTAATGTTCTGGTTTTAAACACTGTCTAGTGCCTTAATTACATTCGCGACTACAAGTATAGGGCAGTGTGAGACTATATTGTCTCTTGTGTGCGCTCCTTCAAACGTTTTTGTAGACAAAAAGACTATCTAGTGTCTAATTACGTTCGCGACTATAGTGCATTGCTCAGGCTCTAAACGTATCAAAAACCTAATTAAATTGCGCTTCAAAGACCATACGTCATAGGACATAATAAGTCGGTGTTCCAGATAGTCCTCAGGGAAATCTAGTCGTCCTCCCACTAGTTTAATCTAGTTAGTTGAAACCTAGCAGCCTGCGAAATAGAGCCTCGAGAGTATTTAGAAGAGTATGAAAAATTAGGTCTTAAATAAAGTTAGGTCAATGGAGTTTTTGCTGCGTAATTCACAATTATGATGTCTATGTATAAGTTAAACCAAATATTGTGGTAAAAAGTAACTAAGTATTTTAGGTAACTGTGGGTGGTGTAATTAAACTATTCTATATTTATACACATAAAAACAGATATACAGTGTGTGTGATATATTTGTGGCTACAGTTAGCGA
Organism: Cyclophora albipunctata; assembly: GCA_963082685.1. Lineage (NCBI taxonomy): Eukaryota > Metazoa > Arthropoda > Insecta > Lepidoptera > Geometridae > Cyclophora > Cyclophora albipunctata. The sequence continues at coordinate 1,795,365 of OY720122.1, forward strand.
ATTCAAAACGCGAGCCGAGAAAAAGAGAAACCTCACTCACAACTGTAACAATTTTGTACCTTTATTCGCAAAATAAATGAATTTGAATAAATGAATTTGGATTTGAATTTGAGCGACCGAGTCAGTAGGTAGTTATATTGACATATTGTTCGTCGCTCGCATTTTTTTGAACCCACTAAATCGCAACTCGGCAAGCTGCTTAATCTATACGATATAGCATCACCCAACTGCCATACTGAGAGCCACCAATAAAATTGACAACTCGTTAACATTCTGACAAGCCCGTTGGCACAGTTGCAGTGAGAGCGCTCACTGTGTCGGGGGTTGCGGGTTCAATTCCCGCCCGGAGTCAACAACTCAGAGACATCAGTCTAATATAAAAAAAACTTGAGAGGTGTCATGGGACACCCGGATGGAACGAAGTTAAGGAATGAAGTTTATTTATTATCAACAAAACTAATCGTCGCGACACCACACTGTTCAATGCGAAATAGAAATACGAAACGAAAATATCTAGGTTGCTTTCTATAAGAGAGAGTGAGAGAGAGAGAGAGAGAGACAGACAGAGAAACTTGTGCACGCCAGAGAGAGACAGACAGAGATTCTCTGTTCTCTTGTCTGTCTCTCTCTGGCGTGTGCAACTCTGTCTGTCTCTCTCTGGCGTACGCAAGTTTCTCTGTCTGTCCCTCTCTGGCCTAAAAAGTGTCGTTACCTATTTTCCGTCTAGCCCCCTTTCGCAACGCGCCATATGGAACTTCGTTCCAATATCTATTATGATTTTTTTACTCCGATCTGGTGTCGGTTGTACTTACTTATTAAAATCAGTTAATTACCTATTATTAAGTACCTACCTACGAGGTATTACATTCAAACATCGTACCATTACCTATATTACCTATAAAACTAATTAACAATGTAATAACACTATAAAACCTAACCTTTAGTACACGAAGTAAATCACCAATTCCTCTCATAATGTTCCTCCTTTAACCCCGTATGAGGTGAGTTCCCGACCTAATTGTTCTTAGTTACCGACATTAGTATTCTAAACACACGTACCGTCTTCATCGACTTGTTAAGTCGGGTAATGGACTCGTGACTTAGATGTGATTAAAAGTTATTAAGTTGGTACTTTCTGTGGAAATGGTACCTAGTTGTCTTTTTTCGACGTCTAGTCAATTAGTTAAATTAAGTGACATCTTTGAGCGCGGCACAAGACGCCCGTTATTACAAATGTCAAACAAGTAGGTAATTGTACTGAAACTATGGTTGTTATTTCCAACTTTATTCATTGAAGATAGAATGCAATACACATTGGAATATGGTAGAATCCTGGTTGCTTTTTGGGTTCTTAACTACAAATTTAAAGTACCTGCTTGGTAAAATCGAAGATAATAGTAAAGTATGCACCAATAAAATTATGAAACTATTACCAATTAATTACTAAATCATAGATTAAAGAATACATACCACAGTACAAACAAGAAACAAAACATCCCTTTCGAATAAATCGCCTATTTAATATGCATACACGGGGCGTCGCCGTTGCCATGGCAACAAGCCACGCCCCCTTGTAGAAGGGATACCAGATGCGCGTGAGTCGACGATATTAAGCTTTTTATTGAGAGGTAAAAAATATGATGTCAACTATAAACCGCTAATATCGAGTTAGAAGTTAACACCTGCAGTTAGTTTAAACGTTTTATTTAACAGTAGATATTTAAATAATTTAGATTTTTATTATTATACCTAGGTAAAACGGTAAAATTCAAGTCAATTTGATACTTATGTCAATAACAATAAAAAACTTGCCTAGTGCGAGTGAGACGCGCACGAAGGGTTCCGTACCATTTATATTATTTTAATTCATTATATTTAAAGAGAACATGAAACTCAATATTCTGTGAATAGTTTAAGCGTCTTTCTATCGCAGTTATTAGTATCGAGCAAGAAACGGTAAAAAAATCACGTTTGTTGTATGGGAGCCCCCTTGAATATTTGTTTTATTTTATTTTTAGTATTTGTTGATATAACGGCAATAGAAATACACTCCAGTAAGAATTTCGGGAATTTTAATACTTTTAAAATTTCCCCTTGAAATCTATTAAAAAACTGCATCAAAACCCGTTGCGTAGTTTTAAAGATTTAAGCATAGGTACATAGGGACAGCAGAAAGCGACTTTGTTTTATACTACGAGTATGTAGTGATACAGATAGGTGATAGGGGTAGGCTAGTCAATTGCCGTTAGCTTATTTCCTTTAACGATATTTGTATAATCCTTAGCGTAGTGTATAAAGTGGGTTATGAATGAAAAATATGTCCCTAATCAGTCCAAATCTTATCCAAAATATGATCTCAGTTTTACCAACACGTTTATAGTAAACGGTTAATACAATTCATCAAAGGCAGGGCGTCAAATACCCTATTTAGCGACATTCAAACTCAAATTACAATTCACTCAATAAAATATCGAGTTACAAATATAATGCCGACATTTAAATTACAAATTGTATAAGAGTTATGTTACTATTGTGACTTAATTGTCGTGTAAGCGTCGCTTAAGCGATTGTCGATAAGCTGATGTTAATCAGTCATGTTTGATTATAGGTTTGAGGTGTTTGAAGGAAATGGGGTGGATGCAGCGCTTTGAAAGAATAATGGAGTTTTAAGTGCCATAATATTTCTACGTAGAGTAAGGGTCTAGACAGACGGACTGCAATTCAACTGCAATCCGACTGCCAAATGGCAGTTCAGATGCAGTTTGAATGCAGTTGGCTCGACTGCAATCAAACTGCACGTCGACGGGCAGTTAGCGTGCAGTTGGATTGCAGTCTGAGTGCAGTTACAACGACAGACTGCAATCCAACTGCACGCCAACTGCCCGTCGACGTGCAGTTTGATTGCAGTCGAGCCAACTGCATTCAAACTGCATCTGAACTGCCATTTGGCAGTCGGATTGCAGTTGAATTGCAGTCCGTCTGTCTAGACCCTAAGGCTGCCTGTCCATTGAGTGAGGCTGCGGACCGGAGAAACGGACGAATATAAACCAATGAAATTGCATAAAATATCTAACCGGAGATTTTATGCAATCCTATTGGTTTATCTTTGTCCGTTTCTCCGGTCCGCATCCTCGCTCCGTGTCAATGGACAGGCACCCTAAGTCTAAGTACCGCTTACTAACTCAAATTCGAATGTATGTAGTTAGAAGTGAAGAGTGCCGCGCCTTGGTTCGTGAAAAGAGATTGTCAGATTTCTTTGGTTATGTAAAGCGATGACTTAGCCTAATGTGACCGCTTAAAAAAGGGGAAAAAGGGCAAAAATTCTGTATAGAATCGCAATTATTATTATCCCTAATCCCAACATAAAACGCAGTAAAATTTACAAGTTTTTCGCTTCACAAAATATTCAAAGCGTAGAAGAACAAGTATAATCCATCTCCTAGAAATATGAAGGGACATAAAGTTGAAAAAGTGTCATTTTTTCACGATTTTTTCGTTGACATCAAGTTTTTGTGACTCGTGACTCGCACCTGGTAACACTATGTAACCATTAATAAAAGTAAATTAACCATAAAGAGCCACGCCTATTCGACTTTTGAGATGTTTTTGGAAACACGTGCTGTGTCTTTTATTTACCTTTTAGTATGTATTGATGTTAACAGAAGCAATGGAGATATAAATAGGAAAACACATTATGTAGCTGTAATGGGACAGTTCTATTTTTTTTAAGTTTATTGGTGTAATATGCTATGGACTTTGCATTGAAATTGCACTTGAGTTAAGATTAGGCGCAGAGTTCTTTTTTTATAAAAAGAACGAATAAATATAGTATTATCTTATATAAAATTCTCGTGTCACAGTGTTCGTTCGCGTACTCCTCCGAAACGGCTCGACCGATTCTCATGAAATTTTGTGAACATATTGAGTAGGTCTGAGAATTGGCCAACGTCTATTTTTCATCCCGAAATTCCCGCGGGAACGGGTACAACGCAGGTGAAACCGCGGGGCGCAGCTAGTATCTTATACTATTGTTTTGTATACCGTTACCTTCTAGTCAAATTCTTTATGACGGTCAGACAAGAACAGTAGAAGTTTTATAATCTGACTTACAAGCTAGGTATAAATAGTTCAACTAACAAACAATAAAAAGTTAAAGTACGAGTAGGTTAGTGGCCAACCCTGGTGTCAGAAATGTTAGACCACCTAAAGGCCGATATGGACTACCCATTGGAAAACTAAGTAACAAATGAACATTGCCAAAAGATAAGTTTAACTGTCTTCTCAAGGTCTTCTCACATACCAAACTTCTATCAAATGATAAATGTATCACATTTTAAACCGATACTCTCCTAATTGATCCCTCGCGTGCTTTGCATCCATTAGACAAACACATCGTGATGTAAGTAATACTAATAGGCTCGTAGGTATGTCCTGTCCATCTGTAACATCCTTTAAGAATTGGTTCACACCTCCTTGATGGTATTGCCGGTGAGCACGCTAGCGGTGATCCATCACCGCTGTTGATCGAATAGGTATACATTTTTTGAGAATTGTGGTTTTCGATTTTCAAATATTTCTTGCCTTTTCCAACTTGAAAAGAGTTTAAACGTTATATTTGGTTATAGTAAATGTAATATAGGAATTACTTAGGTTGACTGCCGTAGGTTGCCGTTGAGGTGCCGGTGGCCGTTGAGGTTGACGTCAATTTAATCAACAATTAACGAACTACGTGGCGTAATTTTCCATAAATTTCAAAACTGCTCGTTTTCTTAGGCATCATTAGTGCCTGAATGCGACAGTACCAGAATGGACCAGCTGTGTGGAGTTCGAACAACGCATTTTTTTTTATAATGCCAATTGGAGTTTTTAGACCGCCTAAAGGCCTCCAACATGGTTTGACGATTGAAACAACCGGGACCGACTGCTTAACGTGCTCAATGAAAACGCAAACCCAAATTAGTGTAGTTGACGGAGAGTTGAGTAGGTACCTACTCATCTGTCTGAAATGTATCATTTTAAAACCAAACAATGAAACAAAACAAAGACTACCAATGAAGAAATATCAATCAAAATAAATTGAATTGTTACAATTATTGTTTCACGTAAATTAATTTCTGGTTAGTGTATAGTTTAGGTAAATCACTAAATATTGTTTTAGGATTGGTGTTGTATTTAATTTTCATGTCCGAAAATTAATTTTGAATTTAATTACAGTTGGTAGAACAATGACTAGAGAGACTAATTCGTGTTTGTGTATTGTGGTTTTGTTTACTTAATTTACCTCCTCCTAGGTACAGTCACGAGCATTAATTTGGGACCCACCTAAGGTTGAATATCGTGTAGCAAACTTACGCTATTTAGAGCTAATTTTATCGTAATATCAATGTCATATTGTTGACCATCGATAACTTTACGTTTCTATCAAACTAAAGTTTCGACCTTATTGCATTATGAATGTTCTAACAACATTTGATGGAAATGGGTCCCAAATTAACGCTCGTGACTGTATAATATCCAATTTGGATAGTTAACGTTTTTTACTATGTACCACATACGTGCCCGAGAGGTTAGCGTTTATATACCGTTTATTGGGTTAGATTTTACTGTATAAGATAAATACAATTTTGGCGACATAATTTAGAGTTGTGCCCGTGGGGATTTCGGCATGAAAAATAGCCTTTCTGTTACCTTTATACCTTTCCGTCGAATGTGGCTAAAATAATTATTCAAATCGTATTGGTAATAAAAAAATCAAACTCTTGAGCTTTATCAAATAAATATAGTCTAGTGGTATGTGCACTCGCCTGCCAAGACTGAGGTCCCAGGTTCAATTCCCAGGTCGAGCGAAAACATGTTTCCTACTTTTCAAACATGGCTCGGGTTTGAGATCACCAACCCGCATTAGGCAAGCGTGGTGATTATGCCTGAAACCTCCTCACTGTACTGATATCTTCAGTGAGACGAGAGGCCTTTGCCCAACAGTGGGACATTACAGGCTAATACTTTTTTTTTCTTTAAATATATAATAAATAAGTTTATCACCCTACATACCGATTATAATAACTTTACACCGAGACTTTACGTTAAACGTTAAACCTCATACAAGTAATAGTACAATCCATAACCAATACATAAAACATTGACAATCTAATTTTATAGAACACCCAACACGTCGTCAACCGCAAGACGCACAACCAACATTCTCAATATCACATCATGGGCTTGGCAAGAAACTCTACCCTTTATTGTTGTCGGTTCTATTACAGGGCGGTAAGGTTCACAATGGTTTGTTTTGTTTTTATTGCTGACTGTTCTGGCCTCTATCAATCGACCAGCTGATTAGTACGCTCTGCAGCAATGTGAATTCGCGTTGTCAAGATTACGATTTGCGTGGAGCAATGAAATTGATTGGTTTGGATGCGTTCGTATTGAGAAAAAATGTTGTCTGATAATTGAATTTTTTAGTGTCTTAGATTTGATTTATAAGAAGTTGTTTCTTTCACCAAGAGTTTGTATTTTGTTTTCTTTTTTGGTTTTCAAGGACCATTGTATCTAAGTATTAAGCGCGTATTAAGCGCCAACTTATCAATGACAAATAGTTAAGATCATCTTAATAAAATTGCCAAGATCCACCATATTTGGTATTCTTCTCTTTTTATAAATAAACCCGGACAAATTCACTCACGGTTAATTAGACTCAAACTAAGCTCTAAGCTTGTATAATGGAATCTAACTCACTGAACTACATTGCGTGTTTGTTCACAGATGCATTTCCCTAACTTTAACAACCTACCTAACAATACTAACATGAAATAACTCATTATGATGTGCTTGAAGTATCTACAATCTATAGCAGAACTTATAACATAACATACCAAGTTAAATGCCGCATCTAACAAGCTTAGAGTTTCTCGACTGAATGTACCAATGCCGTTTGTTTCAGTTTTAGTAGATCCGATATTAGGTGCTAGGTTCCTATGTGTATGTTTACGAACATCGGTGTGTAGGGACCTTCCCGAATTTACTACTCACTATTTATTGCCTAATGAATTACTAAGTTGGAACGAACTATATTTTTAGCGCTCGTGGCGTAGTTGGACTAAGCGATGTAAGCACGTTGCGATTGTTAAGCAACGTGCAGCTCGACCCCTTCTCGATGATGACTCCCCTACGGATGGGTGGCCGATAGTGTAATTTCTATCTGAGTGCTACCGTGCTTCCAAGGACACGTAAACCTGTCGATCCCGGTTGTTTATTGTTACAGTACCTAATACCTATTATTCGTAATTCAAAAAGTAACCTTCTTACTACCTAAGTTATATTCATTCAAATTCATGGTTCGTAAACTACGACTTGCAAAGACACATGTCTTAGTAACAGCGGGGTTACTATCTACTCATGGTCTTCTTCTTAGGATTTTGATATTTTTATGGAAGTTGTTCTATTTTATAAATTCGAATTATATCGTACGGTACCATCCCAAAATATTTTTGACAACATTTTTTATTATTATATGAGCCTTAAGTGTCCCATTGTTGGGCAAAGTCCATGTCTTCCATTCAGCTATCAAGAGCTTCCTGACACCAACCGGACAAGTGCATGTCAAGCTCATCTCGCCATCTCCGTTTTGGTCTGCCACGGCGTCTTCTGCTAGAGTCTGGGTTTCACATGGTGGCAATTTTTGCCCAAGACTCACCAGGCCTGTTGGCAGACATGCCCTGCTCCATTTGAGCTCAGCAGCTTTAACCTTTTAGTTAAACAATATTTATGTCAAGCATTTATATGTATTTAGTTCCTTAAACTGTCAGAAATTGCACTTCTGTCAGTTTTGCCACAAACTTGTTCGAATTTCAAATTGTTTTACATTCGAACTCTTTTGTTAGATAGTCTCACCAAAGATACGTTCAACGGACTTAAGACTCCCAAACTAACAAACCAAGCAGTGATTAAGTAGATATCTATAAGTACAATGAAGGTAGTTAACTGGATGTTGAGGGTGAATACGATTAACTGTCACTGTGGTGTGTTTACAGCATATGCTGCGAGTTAATGAGATGGGGTGACAAATCGAATTTGAGATTTGATTATAAGGTGTTAAGTGAATTGAATATTAATGTTATTAACTAAGTGCTAATATCCACAAATATTACTACAAGCTACTAGCTTAATATTTTTGGGTAGATAAAGGTAATAAAAAGAACGTTTTAAAAAAGTATTTCCCAAAACTGAACGTGCCAGTGAGAGCATCTTACTGTGTCGGGGGTTGCGGGTTCGATTCCTGCGCGGAGGCAACATAGTTGTTGGCGACGATGTCTGGGTATCAATTAAATATTCTTATAAATTATTTGTGTATGTATATGTAGTAGTATCAGTGAGTTAGATTCTATAATACAAGCTTAGAGCTTAGTTTGAGTCCAATTAACCGTGTGTGAATTTGTCCGGGTATATATTATGATATTAATTTACAAATTATTACTTTATGTAACGGCTGTTATATCGGTCAGCAATTCCAAGTCAATAGAAAACTCGATTCAGTGTTTCCGCCGAGTTATTTTGCATATACATTGGAATTCATTGGAATGTACCGCTCAATTGACTTCGGTGCTTTGTACCTATTGCTTTATGCAACCATGCTCATTTGGCAACTGCAATATAATTTGCTGTCAAACAAAATTACTTGGATTCAAATGAGTGGAATGCTGTTTTGATTATAAACAAAAGACGAATTGATTAAGGAGGTAAGTTAGGTGGTACGTTAAGTTTTCGTCACCAAATTCGTTTTTTGAATTTCCGTTTTAGAATATCGTTTTTCTTTTGTTTTATTATGATGGTAAAAGCTATCTTGGGTATTTCTGTTAGTAATGAAGCTATTGTTAAAAGTAAGGTATTTAGCCTAAGATATCTCACTACAGGGCCTATAGCCTTCTGAAAACATCAGCACAGTGAGGATTAAGCTTAATCAACGCGTATGCGTTTCGTTGCTCCGTTTATATAGACTTTTGGTATATTTATTCTCATGTTCTGTTAAGGTCAGACAAAAAACGGTGAACTGTAATCTATTTAAGTAGAGTCACGTGGCGGATTACGAGTCGTTCATTAGGCTCGGGAGCTTCGGGCGATGGTTAGGGGTAGACTGTGTTTATACTATCAGATATTTGTAGAGCTATCGATGTCAGAAATATCTACTAGTATTCTAGTATATACTTAACAAAAATGCTAGGGATGTTATCGATACCAAAATACTAGTAGTAATCTCGTAATACCTAGTTGTAGTGTGGTTTTCGGTACAGTTTTGATAATTACGATAAGGAATAAAAATAGAGGAAAGATTAATATAACTCTTTTGCGGTCAAGTAACAAATAACACAAAGCAACACTCGTAACGTAAACAATTAAAATAACAAGCACTATTACAATATGTCATTACATTATAAGAGCCAACAAAACTATCAATTATTTTGAGTGCCATCAAAATCCGCTGAGTGCGCACTCAAAGTCCCGCAAACTGTTCAGAAAAAATACATTAAAACTAAACGCACCCTCCGAAACCACAAATCCAAATAAAAACCTACATTAACTACAGTTTTTTCGAAAAATCTCTAAAATAACAATAGGTTTTTGTGTCAATTTTACGGAAAGTAGGAATTTTTGCTTAAAATTTGTCTCGTTTAGTTATTTATTGGTGTTGGGCGGGGAAGGGAATTATGTTTGGCGTTGGATTTATAGAAATGATATAAAATAGATAATAAGTGAGAAGCGTGACTGGGTGTTGGTAAATGATGCGTCAAATATGAGCTGATGTGATTGCACAGATGTTGGTGCACGGGCGAGAGGAGCTTCGCGTCCATTGTATCACAACCTTTATAATACTGATACGGTATTCATTATTGTTAATATTCGGTGAATTACAACAATCTATTGATTTTTATTATATTGTAGTTTCGTTTGGATTTTATGGGGTTTAACCGACTAACGGGAAGGAGTGTTCGATATTTGAGAGGATTAAAAATATTTTGTTGAATGTTATCAAAGAATGGATATTTGTTTTTAAATGTGTATCGTTTATATGAAGTTTTAGGCAATATTTAATTTTAGGCAAATAATTTAAGAGTTGGAAAATGCAAGAGTACACACATTAGGTTAGATAGAGAACACAATAGATTACATAGAACCAGTAAAATCGGGGAGGGAGGGATATGTTCATGTGGCACCTATACTTTGCACTACACACTGGCTAGATAGAGGCTAAAAATTTAACAGTAACATTGGTAGTAGTAATGAGCACAGACCTCCAAAAGGCCTTAACGGGTTGCATCTATATTTCCTCACATGCTTCTTAAAATTCCAGACTTGTCACAGAGATAAAAATAGTGATCAAAGTGGAACAAAACATAATATTTAACTTTCCCTTCAACCTAATAAAATGTATAAATAATCACAACCCATATTCCGTCCCGAATAAAATACCCCAATGTCATCAATAGTTTCCAATCCCATTGAATCAAACATTCCTAAGTGCGGCGCTTCTAAAAATACCAAACACGTACAAAATACCATAACAAATTCACATTCATACACGCACTCGTCCATTCCAAAGGCGACAATATGTCTGACTCCTACTGCCATTCAAGCCCATACAAAAAACATAATACGTTATAACTATAATAAGATAACTGCGTATCAATTTCCAAAATAACCCCTAAAATGTCTTTTATAAAGGACTACCGAATCTTATCTGTTAAATTTGCAAAAAACATACTTAGACTCTATTCTCATGTTGTTTTAGTTGAATTTTGAATGCAGTTGTTGGAGTTAAAGTAGCAACAATAGATTCTTAGGAGCCGATTTGTCGCCGCATGTCAAACGGTTCGTGAATGAATGAATGAATGAACTATTGAATAAAAGGAGAGCAGTTATGCAATCAATTAGAGGGGGCGGTGACGCAGTCTTTTGAAATGCGAGACAACTTTGCAGTGTGGTACAAAGAGACGAAATGTGACTGGAAATATGTAGTGTTCAAAGAATTCCGCATTAATAAATAGCATCAGCAACCTAAAGGTTGATAACGTACATCGTAGCTTACAATTATCCAATTTTAACGCAATTTTTCATACATTACATATACAAGGTCATATTATGTTCTCCTCTCCTGAGAAATAATTTCACGTGTCCTAGATTTAAAAAATAAAAGATGAACGGATTCTTTATTTAAAACTATTCTTAATATGAACCTAAATCGCTATTCGCTTATAGCAAAATCGCTAAATTTTATAAAGCATGTACTCAAAGACGCCGCTTACATACTTAGCTATTTCACACATAAACGATTTCGGGCATACTTCTCGCTATTGTGCACTTGGCTCATTCATAAATGACTTTTACACAGCTTTTATATAAATTGTGAATGAAATTTTCAAGTGTCCATAGATAAAAGATGTACAAGTAAATGTCATTGTTAGTCTATGGTTTTGTAGTTACGTTTTATGAATGAATTTAACAATTGTAACGCGATGTGGAGTCAGATCCATCAAATTATTATATTTGATTTATTATCACAATAATGTCTAGCTTCCTTAGTATTTTCATTTAGCTACTCGTAGCAACTGGTAAGTATAAATTAGTATAAGCGCTAATCTTCTTTATAAATATACGCGGACAAATTCACACACGGTTAATTAGCCCCAAAGTAAGCTCTAAGCTTGTGTTATGGAATCTAATTAACTGATACTACTACATATACTACACAAATACTTTATAAGAATATATAATTGACACCCAGACGTCGTCGCCAACAACTATGTCTGCACATATTGTTGACTCCGGGCGGGAATCGAACCCGCAACCCCCGACACAGTAAGCGCTCTCACTGCCACTGTGCCAACGGGCTTGTCAAATATTTATATATTGTTCTCAGTTGTGTGGTATCCTACCAAGCCTAGGCAGGCAGTGTCCGTAATAGCATTTAGTAGCATTACCTGTATCTATCTTCACTAATATCATAAAAAGGTAAAATTTGTAATTTTGTTTGTATGTTCTGGCTAATAACGGGAACTACCAACCCGATACGAATAATTCACATTGTATTGGATAGCTACATTGAAGCAAAAGGTTATAGGCTATTGTTTATCACACGGGAACGAGAGCAACGCGGGTAAATCCGCGGGGGTGGCTAGTATATAGCTGGAATAAAGGCCAATTGACGTTTATTTTATTTTATTTATTAGGTGACACAACAAATTATAATCGTTCACATACTATTGATACTCCATCTTTGGTATGTTAAATCCCACTTCTTACGTTATAATTGGATTAGTAACATTATTTTCGCGTTGTTTTTTGAAATTCGAAGTCATTCAAAATAAAACGAGCGCCCGAAACAAAACTAATTCCCCAATAACCTACTTCGAGAGGTAAAAAAACAAAATTCCCATCAAAATAAGCCGACATCATCACAGAATAATTCCATTTATTACGCCCGACTCCCCTCTTCCTGTTATAAACAGCCGGAAGTGACGTACACGCGTCCACGCGCCCGGAACTACCGCCCAATTTCAATTTGGCGCCATATTTAAAAGTTTATTTAGGTATTTAACGGTTTATTTATGACTACTTTGATGCATTTGAAATTATCTTCATGGAACGAAATTGCTTTAATTAAACTAGGGAGATGTAACTTTTTCAAAGCTTTTTTATTTAATGAAAGGCAAACTGCATAACTTATAACTCTTACAAAATAGTTCAAGTCTGCAATTTTTAAAGTTGGAATTCCGTTTGCACATCGTTAACTCACTCAATATCACTTCCTTTTGATTTGATGTTTAATTTAAAAACTACTGATATTCTATCTTATGTTATTTTAGAAACAGTCCAACGAAGACAAAGAACCAACGTAGAAACTCAATAACAGTACAATGTTGATTATTATAACCGACATCAAACTAAAATACAATCAGCATCATCTAATGTGACATTTACACGACTAAACTGTCTCTACGGGACGTCCACACGTGTTAAAGGGTACAGTTCGGGGTGAAATATCAATTAGTTACATTCACCCTTTGAGGACATCGAACGAATTTACTAGTGATATAGCTAAATAGATTTAGCACTGTCCGTCTGATAGATACAATTTACTGTTACTGTTAGTAGTACAGAAAGAAGTATTAGATGTCTGTTAGAAAGAATAGAATATAGAAAGATGTCTGAAAGAAGTATTAGATGCCTGTATCATCCCACTTTGTGCAAGCTCCCCCCTACTCTTGTTTTATCTTTACAATAAATTAACTGGCAGTGCACTGTTTTACCCGTTTCTTCAAGTTTAGACAAATCTGAAAATATCTTTTACAATTGCGATTGGTAAACTTTAATATTGCCTTATAACTTCGAGACCCTGGTTGGCCCAGCAGTAGTGCATTGTACTATGACGTCGTGACAATTAGTATATATTTTTAAACTATTATCAGACCCGGTATTTAAGATTCTGAGACCGTTAGATTAAAATATGTAAACCGCCTTTCATAAACGATATTTAACTTAAATAGTGTTTTAAAGTGTTTTTTCTCTTTCGCGCTTTGGCAAATAGTGTATGTAAGAAAGGAACAAACCATTTGATAGCTTTATGTATAAGGCCCTAAGACTTTATGAGGTGGATAAATACTAGGGTTGGCCACTAACCTACTGCCTATATATCTTGACTTTTTCACCACTAGCAGCCTCCGTGGTCTTGTGGTTTGAGCGCCTGGCTCACGACCCGGAGGTTCCGGGTTCGATTCCCGGTGGGGATATCTCACAAAAATCTCTTTGTGAGACTTTCCTCAGTTTGGTTAGGGCATTGCAGGCTGAATCACCTGATTGCTCGAAAAGTAAGATGATTCCGTGCTTCGGAGGGCACGTTAAGCCGTCGGTCCCGGTTACTTTCTACGGATAGTAGTCGTTACATGAGCCATGTCAGAGGCCTTTGGCGGCTCAATAACTCTGACACCAGGATTGGTCGGGATGACCATCCACTCGATGAAGAAGAAGAACCACTAACCTACTAACACTTTCTAAACCTAAACTAATGAATAAAATGAGACTGTATTCGTTAGTGTAATTGTATATGGATGTCACATCAAAGTTCCGTTTCGACAAGCGATCGCGTCGCCTAGACTGGTACTAATGAAATACCCGATATGTTACGCCAACACAATTAGTTTTGCACACTCGCTGCTTTGTCATCGCTGTATGAGGGGCGAGCTGATACAAATGATACGAATGATTGTTAGGATTTAATTAAAAATAACTACCACGAAATGTTATTGCGACTATAAAATGTTATTGTGTTTCTATTATTAGTTCTGCTTTTGGCATCAAAATAAATGTTTAAAAAAATGTTTGTATTCAATTGTAATTACCAATTTTTTCTTGATTTTGGAATACCTTTTAAAACTTTTTTATCATATCCGTGAAAAACTGAGATTGAATACTGATTGGATGCCAGCTCTTTAGGTATCGGCTGTTACAAAGAATTATAATTTGGATTTTCTCTATTTATATACTGTCTAAGAAACAGTGAACAAAACAAGAACATGTCGCCTCAAGCGCAAACCAAAATAAACTTTAAAGAGTAAAATCAAATATGACGGAATCAATCGAACTTCCAATCCGTACTTCCCTTAAGTAACAATAGTGGGTAAAAAAAATCGCAACTCACTCCCTGAGGCTATTGGCTTTGTAACTCAGATTCACCCAAAGGGTTGAGTGGTGATCCTTTCCGCCTGCCATACGTACAAGAAAAGGGATTTATTACAATTCAATACCTTAGCATTGTCGTGTTATGGAACACTAGGTGTGATTTGTGACTTTGTGTGTTACGGAAGTGGATTTGGCTGGCACGCGGATTTGGACGGGTTTGTTTCCTACATGTGTGTGTGGTAAGTGACAGAAGTGGAAACAAAGATGGCACGCGGTTTTGTCCGGTCTTTAACTTGTGTATGTGTATATCTGAGACACAGATTGTGGTTAAACGAAGAAGTTTCAAAACACTACACACTTCGCTTTACAAAACGAATTTCGAATTTCGAACGATTTAAAAGAATGACATTCACTCATTTATATTTGACACTCGCACACAATGAGTTAACTTGGACACACATTTTAGAAAGGTGTAAATGAAAAAAGTTTGAAAAACGAACAGTCGAACACACCTCACACATATTTCAAGACTCACTTTCATATCCACATTTATATTCCAGTCTAGTTTGTTTCCAATCCGGCGTTCGTCCCAGAACGAAGGTTGGCACTTTAAATTGATTGAATATTTTTGACCTTAAGCGGAGACCGGGTAAGGTATAGGTTTGACATTTTGTCATATAAGGGTGCTTTAAGTATGGAGAGTGTGTTATGTGATACGTGACTTGTGACATGATCGAAATTAGGTTTGTTTTCTACCATTGAGTTAAATAGGTTTTTACCTACTTGTTGGCAAAATTTCCGCGGACATTTTTGATACGAACCACGATAAAAAATGCAAATTCGTTTCTGTTACTTTTAAATGAACACAAAGAGTTTATTCAACAGCATTTGTCATCGTAATTAAAACAAATTATGTTTGTTCATTAATGAAATTCAACACAATTACTGCTTGTTAGTTAAGTATGTATTACGAGTATAACAAATTGACTTCGTACTCGTAGTTTCCATCCCACCCCAATAAAATAATGAATGAATATTGTGACTTTTGTATTGGAACAATAGTATAATGTTGAAGGACTTGTTAGTAGCATGGTTGAGGTTTGTTTGTGGAATTGTTAATGCAAGTACGTTGGCAACAATTCCAATGTTTTACAACTTCAACAACTTGTATATTGTATGAGAGTTGCCACGTTTGCCCGCCGCCAGTCGCTGTCGGAAGAGGTATATGAGTCTACAGCTAGTAACGCCCCGCGGTTTTACCCATTCCGTTGTACCCGTTTCCGTGAGAATTTTGAGATGAAAAACAGCCTATAACCTTCAAGTTATCCATTAAAAAAAAATTTAGTTTTTGAGATTAGCGCTTTCGAACAAACCAAAAATCAGTTTTTGAATTAAAACTACGTTTACAGATACACTTCGCTTTTATCTGACGTTTACTTTTACGATTTTTATGACGACGACAGAAGACTGTCATAAGTGACCACGGTTCCTGTAAAGAGGCTGAAACGTCAGATAACAATGTAAAGCAAAGTATATCTTTAAACGGAGTTTCAATTCAAAATGAGTAGTGTTCGCTTAACACGTTCAATGCCGGCTTAAAATTCGTGTTCGTAGTTAATACAACGCTTTACGTACTTACAAATAATTTAGCTTTGCTTTCGTGTATTTCCCAAGCCTCTACAAGTCTGTTAGGCGAGGTAACGGTATTCCCATGTCATTTACAGATTCAAGTGACAGTTTTAATTGTGGCATAAAGAACGTAAAGATCTGAGAGACTCTCGAGTCGAGTACCTGGGCTATGTTCGAAGGATGTGCGGTGGTGTGACACATAGGGTATTAGCGATTTGGGTTTAACTTACAACACGTGTGTACAGTGTGAGATATTGTAGTATTAGTGTGACTACTATAGTGTTAAGCATCGTTCACATTTTAACAAGTAAAGTCGAAGACTATACTTTATGCGTTGTGAGCCGGCAAGCTGTTTATAAAGCGAGTCACGCATGTCTATAGAATCTTTTGACTATCTCTTAGAAACATTTTTAATTCGTTTTAATTTTTAACATTTGTCATACTACAACTCGTTTCATAACTATTAATTTCTGGGGTGAATCTATAAATATATATGGGGAGAAGTTTCTCAATTGATACTCTACACTTCTTACATATTCGCTTCCGGTTATAAATTGCACTCCAACCCCAACTGTTCATGACAAAGTCTCCGCCACAAATGCAATCACAAAATACTATAACAATTGTGGTTCTTGCCAATAAAATACTCCCTTTTTCTCTCCTCTATATTTCGTACCGACATTTATTCTTTGTACAATTCCTTTACAGTTCTTTGATTGAGTGTTGTTCGTTTGTTCCATTATTCACTTGTTTGACTTTAGTTTTAAATGTAGTACATATTACGCGGTGAAAAAGGTCTCAGAATAAGGTTGAATTTAAATAAAGCATTAATATTACTATGTAATGATTTCTTTTTTATTTAAAATTAAATTCTCGTAGTACCACAACTTATAATAATGTAACCTGTTAATTTTGAGATTCGAAGTTCAAAACAACGAATGTTGTCATTTCTTCAATATTAAAAAGAATTACGGTCTTCTTTTGTTTTTAACATAGACTAAGTTTAGTAGTGCTTTAATTATATTTTTTTAAACTACAATTTTTCAAATCAATTAGAAAACTCTTTCCTTGTGACAAAAGTAAAAGCTAATCAATTAAATTACGTACAGTAATGGTCCATTAATAATGTAACATGACTAACATTAAGTTAATATATTTTTACAGTGTGTTTTAAAGCAATTTATTTGCTTTTCCCCTTTGTGTAGCGCAAATTGCACGTGCAGAGGTCAATTTTAGCTTTGCTGTTAGCTTAAATGTATTTCTACCTCCAACGTATTTTACTTTTGAAAATACATATTGTTCTTTGTAGTGCAAAGTGATGTAAGTGGATTGTTAGTGAATTTATGCTGGTTTTCTTATTTTGTCCAAAGAATGATCAAATAAAATACGTATAATTTAACTTAGTTATATAAAAACTGGTTTAGTGATTTCATTCCATTCCATCATCACTGATATCTTTAGTTCTTGAAAGCTCAGTCATGATGTTTGAATTTTAACTCTCCAAAGAATTTAGAATATGCATACTAGCTGTGCCCCACGATTACACTCGCAGCGCCCGTTCCCGTAGATTTTAATTTATTATTTTCCTATTCTGATCAAGATAAATAAATATAATTTTAAAAAAACATTAAAATCTGTCCAGCCGTTCTTGAGTTACTAATGGTGTAACTAACACAACTTTTTTATACTAAAGATATGTTCATATTTCCATGTAAGAAACTGTTACAAAAATATTAAATTGTAAACTTACACCACTTCGCACAGAGACCTCGCATCCATTAACTTATCTTTGATGTTGTTGCACCAAAATTTTCTCGTCGGACTTTCAATTTTTCTGCCAACCCTTCTGTTACACGCTCAAAGGAAATTAGCCAAGTAACTCAATTCGCTCGACTTCAACGTGATTTTAGTGACATTTTAAATTATAAAAGAGTGCCGGAAACAGTTGTTTTTGACTTATTACCAATTTGTTTTAAGGAGTCGATTAGAAGTCAATTTGGAAAATGTCGTTCTTAATTTTTGAAGTAATATAAAAGTGGGTTATAAAAATTGACGTCAGTTAAAGGAAACATTGCCAGTCGGGTGTGTTCTATAACAGTTTAAATTTTTACTAAAGTTCATAAATACTTTCAATTCACCCGCCAGCGCGGGCGCCCGCGCGGGTGTCCGGACGTAGCACTTTTGTACAAAACGAGCGCCCGCTTAACACAGTTTCAGGCCTAAAAGATTCCACAAATAAGTGTGTTCAGGTGTTTTGTAATATGTTCATAATTTTTGTACTCGACTGTACGTATTGATATCTTTCCCTTACATTATCATAGTTCCCAACTAATAGCAAGCCCGCTACTCAAACATACTAAACGTGATGAAGAACCTTACCGCCATTAAAGCATTTTCCAGCAAAACCAGAGATTGATTAAACTAGATAGACGCATAGATATAGGTTTACATAGAACCTGCCACGGAATAGAGAAGTAAATGGAATTAGTATCTGACGGATTCACTATGACAGCCAGTAACGTCAAACGTACGCATTACTTCATTGTATGTATTACTAGCAGCGCCCCGCGGTTTTACCCGCGTTGTACCCGTTCCCGTGGGAATTTCGGGAATTTTTTTAAATAAAAACCTTCCTCTTGAATCACTCTACCTATTACAAAAAACAGCATCAAAATCCGTTGCGTAATTTTAAAGATTTAAGCATACAGACAGACAAACAGACAGACACGAAAAAGAGACGACTTTATTTTATACTATGTAGTGATGATCTCTGAGTTATGTATTGGTTAAACCAGTGAAAGGTGAATTTATCATTATGAACTGTGTCATCCCATGACCACGAGCGGTGTAATTCGCTCGAAACGTCGGGTACGTATTTTAGTAAAATACGTTAAATTATCTAACGCGATACAGACCCGTTTCATTTAGTATAATGAGTGCAAATCGTGTGAGTTTAAAAAGTATGTTTCATTTTAAGATAATAACAAAATATGTCACTAGTTTGGCACTTTCTGAAAGTTTCATTGTACTCGTAGCTTTCGTGGCGTATTTGACTAAGCGATGTAAGCTGCAGCGCCCCGCGGTTTTACCCGCGTTGTGCCCGTTCCTGTAGGTATTTCGGGAGGAAAAATAGCCTATAACATTCCCGTTGAATATGGCTATCTATTACAAAAATAATTATTTAAATCGAACTAGTAGTTCCTGAGATTAGCTCGAACATACAAACAAACAAACAAACAAACTTCAAATTCTACCTCTCTATAATATTAGTATAGATTTGCAGCTCGGCCCCTACTTAGATGCCAATAGCCAATAGTGGCATTTCTAGCTGAGCGCTACCGTGCTTCAGAAGGTACGTAAAATTGTGGGTCCTGGGTTGTCTCAATGGTAGACCACGTCGGAGTCCTTTACGCGGTCTAAAAACTCCGACACCAAGGTAGCCCAGCCCACTAACCTACACGAAACTTTACTACATTGTATTTGGGTGTGGTACTCTTTCACTCAGATGCTACTTCCATTCTACGTACTACTTCCACGGTTCACATACAGCCTACTATATCTTGCATGAGGCATAACTTGATTAGTCCGTGTATCCTGAGTAAGGTAAGATTGATTACAGCCTCCCTTATCTTTGCTTTGCGCGTCTTCAAAGTTAAAGGTGAATGATGTTATATATTTTAGTTACCTGTGCTTTGCTCTTTATTTAGATTTAGAACGTTTTGGTACGTGACTGAATACCGGTTTCGAGAGATATGGTAGTTTTAACTCTCGACCGCCCTGAGTCATACTTGTGTAAGTAATTGTACATATACGATACATATACGGTACATAATTAAATGTCTTAGTATGCATCATGGTCCGCGTCAAAATCCTGTCAAAACTGTCTTTGAAGTAGCGACAGCATGGTAATAAAAGGAGAAAAGTGATTTGATAGCTCTTCTCAGCGAAACATAAATTGAATATAAGTAACTAGCAGCGCCCCGCGGTTTTACCCGCGTTGTGCCCGTTCCCGTGGGAATTTCGGGATTTTTTTTACATAAAAACCTTCCTCTTGAATCACTCTACCTATTACAAAAAACCGCATCAAAATCCGTTGCGTAATTTTAAAGATTTAAGCATACAGACAAACAGACAAACAAACAGACAAAAATAGCGACTTTGTTTTATACTATATATATAGTGATGATCTAGCCAAAGGTACTGATAGTTACGAACACAAAGACGAAATACTCGAAAGTCAGCCGCGCGCCGCGGTGCTACCCGCATTGTACCAGTTCCCGCGGGAATTACGGGATAAAATATTTCCCATGTGTTATTCTGATGTATGACCCATACCACTGTAAAGTTTTATCCAAATCCGTCCAGTTGTTTTTTCGTGAAAGAGTAACAAACATACATATACATACATCCTGACAAACTTTCGCATTTATAATATTAGTAAGACTCATGTCTTGTCGCTTTCTTCCATCGCTGTATTAAGAGGAATGATGCCTAGTTTGTTCATAAAACAGTAACCTAACTCGTGCCCTGTACTAGTGACCACCATACTTTATCTTCCACCGTCGCACCCTGTCCCACTTTTAATCGTATTATTTCAAACCTCCAATCCACTTTAAAAACACCCAGTAACACTTCTCCATGCAAACATAATGCCATTGTAACAATAATTGACTTAAAAATTCACAAAAGTCTACAATATATCAACCGAAACACCAATTTCTATGAGGCATATTCGCATAGAGCATCGTATTATAATTTTTTGTTTAACGAAAATAGTACTTAGGTAAACGGAATAAAGATTACAATGAGTGCAAAAAAGGTTTGCTATTTATTGTACCTGTGCCACAAATACTACAAAAGAATCTATTTCATTCATTACCGTGGCTAAACTTATGAATGAACGTAGATATTTATGAATGAAGTTTACAAGTGGACCCCGTACTGTTACTCCAGACGAACAGGCGACACTATTGTCAAATAATTTAAAAGTAATACGTGTTCGTGGAATTCTTGGACACGTTTTATATTAAACTACATTCTTTACGTTCGAGGTGGTCATTAAATAACTTTTCTAGACTCATTTCCGTTCGGCTTTTGTTTGGCATCGTTATTTAAAAATATTCCAATTTTATTCCAAATTCGATTTCAATGACACGTAGTAATGTAAGATGAAATAAGTAAAAACTTATTTACCTTTTAAACTTAGAACGTAGTGAGTTAACCCTTTAGATCTCTTTTAATCATATTTAATAACGGGTATTATAACCTAATAATTCGTTTAATAAAAGTTATTTCCATTGTAACGTATCTATTTTGACAAACAACCGGTGTGCATCGATTGAAAATTGAACCCTGGTAGGGATGTGGTTTCAGAGTTTCAAACTATCGATATAATCTGATTATTAAGTAAGTCATTTAAGTCTCTTAAGTTATCAAATAAGACAATTATTATAGAACGCTTGCTTGATTTTCATTTATATTGTTACATTTTTCATATTCTTATCAAGCGTGATTATTACGCCTTAGGGTCTAGACAGACGGACTGCAATTCAACTGCAATCCGACTGCCAAATGGCAGTTCAGATGCAGTTTGAATGCAGTTGGCTCGACTGCAATCAAACTGCACGTCGACGGGCAGTTGGCGTGCAGTTGGATTGCAGTCTGTCGTTGTAACTGCACTCAGACTGCAATCCAACTGCACGCCAACTGCCCGTCGACGTGCAGTTTGATTGCAGTCGAGCCAACTGCATTCAAACTGCATCTGAACTGCCATTTGGCAGTCGGATTGCAGTTGAATTGCAGTCCGTCTGTCTAGACCCTTAACCTCCTTACTGTATTGACCTTCAGTGATAGTAAAGGCCTTTGCCAGGCCAATTATTTTTGGCTTATTAAATGGTTTAGACAGTTTTGTTTGATACGTGACCCCAACATGCAACCTGAACATGCTCTATATTGGAGACTAGCACTGCAGCGCCCCGCGGTTTTCACGCGTTGTGTCCATTCCTGTGGGAATTTCGGGATGAAAAATAGCCTATGTTACTCGTGGATAATGTAGCTTTCGAATGGTGAAAGAATTTTTAAAAACGGTCCAGAAGTTTTTGAGCCTTTTCATTACAACCAAACAAATAAAGTTATCCTCTTTATAATATTAGTGTAGATAGGAACCTACATGTTGTAAGACTAGCAATGTCCCGTAGTTTCACTCGCAATGCATATGACACGTTACGAATACTGTTCCGTTTTTGTCCATCGATAACACAAAAGATTTGTTAAAAATACAGACATCACTACCACTATTACGCTGTCACACTACACGAACGAACACAATCACTATACGACGTATTTGATAACCCTTTTTCAACATCAGTTTGCGAGGGTGTACCTCAACTTGCCAAGCAAAAATAAACCCAACAAACAACTAGAATGAAAATAATATTTGATCATTATTGTTTGACATTGTTAGATATACAGATCATTATTGTAAGGGGTTGACTGATTTCGTAGTGATTTGTGTGGAAAAAGAATTTGCAAAAAATAACTGTTTATAGATAAGTATCGGTTTGATAGATAATAAACAATTTCATAACGGTGTCTTAGCGTTTGATTGAATAATGTTTGACAAGCGTGTTCTAACTGTTTGAGCTTCTTTGATAAGAATGGGAGGTAACGTTTATAATTTGTAAGATAAAATATAACTTTTCCTTCTTCTTATTCCTCGAGTGGATGGTCAACCTGACCAATCCTGGTGTCAGAGTTATTGAGCCTCCAAAGGCCTCTGACATCTCATGTAACGACTACTATCCGTAGAAAGTAACCGGGACCGACGGCTTAACGTGCCCTCCGAAGCCCTCCCTTTCCTTGCAAACGAGTAAAAAGGATTTAGACATCGCGGACGGTTCGCAGATTTTACATTTTCCAGTTGTTGAAAATAAGCTAAGACGACATGAGTCGGTCAATAAATTGGATAATTATTATCATTTATAATTACAATATTACTAGCAGCATTCCGTGGTTTTACATACGTTGTGCCCGTTTCCATTGGAATTTCAGGATGAAAAATGGACTATATGCTTCCCGTTGATTGTGGCTATCTATTACAAAAATAATTATTCAAAACGGACTGGTCATTCCCGAGATTAGATGGAACCAACTTAAAAATTTACCTCTTTAAACTTACAAATATCAGTAAAGAATAGAAAATTCGACGGCATCTGGAAATTCATTTAAAAGATAGGTTTTTACTATCTATACCTATTTTCACATTTTAATATTTTACCATGATGTAAACATGATATCGCCTTTGAATACTCCATTTAAATTCCATGGAATATACGCAAGGATTTTGAGCGCTTCATCTCAAATATTTCGAAATATAGGTATTCGCATATATTTCATTTCACTGTGTAAAATATTGTATATTGAAAATTCAGAAAGGTGAAGATATAATAGTCGTAATATGGAGTTACTCGTGCCATAAATATTAAAAACATCTCGTTGTAAAAATACTAGCCGCGCCCCGCGGTGTTACCCGCGTTGTACCCGTTCCCACGAGAATTTCGGGATAAAATGGATCCCATGTGTTATTCTGATGTATAACCTATATTACTGTAAAGTTTCATCACAATCCGTTCAGTAGTTTTTTCGTGAAAGAGCAACAAACATACATCCATACATACATCCATCCTCACAAACTTTCGCATTTATAATATTAAAGTAGGAATTAGTAGGATTAAGATGCTTGCTGAATATAGTATTATTAGTACTATTGGTATGGTATGTTTGGTGGTAATTAACGGAATCCATTGTTTTCCCTGCTAGCGTAATTAGTCGTCCGCTTGCAACACAGACCACACAGCCCTGTGTGGTCTGTGGCTTGCAATATAAAATGATCAAAACAACTATGCAAGGAATGCAGTAGTCGGCCGCATTCGGCTAACGACAAACCTAATTAGGTGACCGCTGTCGGCAGATTGTCTAAACTAATGTTTAATGATAAAACGACGTTCGCAGAGTAGTGAGCGAAGATTGACACATTCAGCAACTTTGCTCATTTATTCGCATGGATTTTGTTTGCGAATAACAGTAACTCAACACACTATAAGTCCAGACTAGGTAGATAGTACTTGTCTATGAAAACCTCACACTTTTTGTCCGTCGCAGACTTTTAGTATCAAAGAATTTGTACGCAGATTTGTTCGCATCAAACAAGACAAGGCTATTAGGACTCTGAGGACTCTTAAATCCATGTAGTATCTAAATATGTTTAAGAAACAATAAAAGCTGTTTGTTAAAAATTATATTTATATAAGACATGAAAAACTCGTAGAACAAGAAATAGAACACTATTTAAAACGAACGTCATTTGTTTTTTAAATATTAATTCGCTGAATCAAATTAAGAATTGCATCTTTCAATCCGCCCTAATGTAGCATTTGTGAAAATCAACATCTTGACTGTTCCAAGTCTAAACGTATGAGTGATATTTTTCGCGCTATAACACATCTTAAACATTAAGTGTAGGGCCACATCTGCGGAACGTACGGCGCCGAACCTTCCGCTCTATGACACATCAGTCGAAATTACGCCGCGTACTGATGTGTCATAGATAACTTGAAATACACTACAAGCGTATTTAGCGGAAGGTTCGGCGCCGTACGTTCCGCAGATGTGGCCCTACACTCACATAATCATAACATTAGTACTAAATCAAGTAACATAAAACAGTCCTCACACGTCTCAATCAAATAAAACTTGTTCTCCATATAAACCCTTCAACAAAAGACATTAATAGATATAATAAATTCATAAAGGATCCATAATAAACCACTTACAAGGGCCAACAAATTATCAGGCACATTGTAACGTCCATTGATTCACAATTATTTTTAAAAATATTTTAGACCCTTTTAATGTTTGATAAACTAGTTAGGGGATGAAGAAGGGAGGAGTCATGATTTGCCAGCCCTTTCATAAGGGCTTCTTTCAACATAAGGTTCGTATTAGGGTGTATTCATACTTAATTAATATGCTCCTGTGTAGCGCACTTGGATGGTTTTGATATTTGGAATTCGATATTTTGGTGGAGATTATCTTATGATTACTACTTGGTACTATGTACGTAGTTATGCTTTTTCGTACTATATGACTAGATAATGTGATACAGTGTTGGTATACCTTTTTTTAAATGCTTGTCAACGTACTTCGTAAAAAGTTAAAATAAAGAATGTTTTTCATAAAAACAAAATCACTTGTCCAAAACCTCAGTAACAAATTATGACGGTTAAAAGAAACCATTTAAAAGTTCCTATTGTTTACTCTTTGATAAACAAAATAAATATTTAAAAAAGTTATCAATAAAAGCAACACAATACAAAACGTTTATGAATTATGAATGCATCAAAAACAGTAACCAAATTGGATTTAATGAGATAGATATTGGGGATGTTAGTCCCATACAAAATTATTCATAGCTACTAAAATGCTTCATTCACAATAATAGTTTTTTTTTCGACCAGCAAACCTGGGGTTGACGGCTTCCCAACAAAAGGGTGGGACGGGCCAAATAATTGCCAAAACGCTTCAAGTGAGCCCTATTGTGTTTATTTACAATGGGGTGCTGTAAGTGGGGGTAGTTTTTGTAATTGTTACTTTAGAAGTTCTCTCCCATCGCCATCAGTTGTGAGCTCGCCTCAGTGGTAGCACCATGTCTCGCTCGTTCTTAGTAGACACATTGATCAGTGATACGAAAGACTGCAAGAAGACCGATACTAGTGACGTCATGAATCCGTACACCAACCTTATTGGACACAGCCTGGATCACCGGCCCAAGTTCCTCCCGTACCCGTACCCTGGGAACTTGAACAATCTTCTGACGTTAGGCCTTCATCAGCAACGGTCGCCGGAGCTTTTTAGGCCATTTTTGGAGCAGTTCAGTTTACGGTACCCGTTACTACATCAGCTGCCTCGCCAAGAACTCTTCGAGCCTCAAACTGAGCCACGTTCTTTCGAATACTTTAAGACTGAAGAAGATTCTTTCGTCAGCAGGCGAAAGAAATCCGTATCTCCATACCTTCACCATCCTTACAAGACCTCATCGCCAAGCAAAAGTCAAGGGCAAAGATCGCCTTCCTTGTCCAGTGAGAGTAGAAATGGAACTCCGAGCCCGCCTCTCGCTCATCCCGAAGAACTTCTACCAGGCTACTCCAAGGACTTGAAACGTATGCCGCTGAAAGAAGACTCAAGCAAGAGAATCAGGACAGCCTTCACCGGCACCCAGCTTCTAGAATTAGAAAGAGAGTTTTCCATGAACATGTATTTGTCAAGGCTGAGAAGAATTGAAATTGCATCGAGATTGAAGCTTTCTGAGAAACAAGTGAAGATCTGGTTCCAGAACCGCCGTGTTAAGCTGAAGAAGGAGGAGTCTCCAATGAGCTCCGAAGGCAAGGCCAAGAAATGCTGCTGCTCGAAGACTTCTTGCTCAAAGAACCAGGAAACTTGTGATAACGAACAAATCGACGTTGTGAGTGACAATGACAGTTTCGAAATTCAAAACCTTTCCCAGTACAAATAAAAACAAAAGACTATAAGTGATAAGTGTTAAGTATTTATGAAAAAGGTTCTAAGTATGCCAATATTATTGTCTTAAAAGAGGTTCTCCTCAGTATTGTCTTAAAGCTGTAAATTGTTGAAATTGTAAATAATAATTTATATGGTAATTTCCAAAATATATTTTCTGATAGATTTACTGATTGTTAGTGGTATGATGAATAAAGATGTATTTTTAAAACGACATATTTTATTTTATTTCATTTATTTTAATAAGTTTATAGAGATTTAACTTTAAGCCAGCAAGTGCCTAATTACTTTTCAATACAGCGGTAATGGTTTTTCAATTAAGCTTTGCCTGGGTCTGATTAATTTAAACCTCTAGCAATTTAAAGTATAACCTATAATGTTGTAATCAGTGTGACTCTATATGCCTACCTAGTAAAGTAAACTAAAGGCTAGTCAAGTTTATTACAGGACGAAAAGGCCTTATTCTCACTTTTGGCTGTACATTTACATATACACATATCAATATAAAAAATAGGTATAACTGTAACTGGATTTACTATTTATATTTATATATTTGGCTCGGAAATTCAAACACTGGTCAATAGAGCGGTAAGCTCACTATGACATTCTTTTTTTACACTTTTAATCTACCTAAAAGCAATGCTTGTTTGCAAAAGCATATTTTTCAAATAGTCAGCCGCTAAACCGCCTAAAACATTTCCAATAATGCATGTCCAGGAATTTAATTAAAACTAACGGGGAGGTATGGGACAAAATGTCATCTATTTAGGGGTATTGCAAATATAGAATGTCATTAATATAGAATAGGGGTTGATAAAGTTTACGTATGAAAATATGATATGATATAAGGAATGCTATTGACAAATTTTACTATGGTGACTGGTGTTGAACTATTTGAAAATGGAATTAAAATTTCAATATGGCGTCCTGACATTTATGAGCTTCGCATACTTGAAGAGGAACTAAATTTTATCTCCTGCCAGAATATGAGTAAGTTTAATCCGAACTTTTTGATTTGTTTTTGAATATTTAGAATCGATATTTAGTAAGGAGTTTTCATGCACATGTTAGAATATGATCATAAAGTGCGAGAAGTTAGTTTTGAATGCCTTTATAGGTATGAAACGGAGCGGGCTTGTTTGACAATTTTACACTTCAATGAATATTGTCTTATTTTTTAGAAATCGACCAATCTGAAAATAAAGCTGAGTTCACAGTTCAGATTGGCTAACTAACTTAAAGTAGAATGGGTTTCATACGAAAATTACTTTATACATGAGCATAAAGTTAATGAGGTGTAACTTATCACAATTACCTGAATGCTGGACGTGAATGAAATGAAACATTGGATCATTCATTATTACAAGATCCATCATACATTAATGATGATAAGCGGCGAGCGCGGTATGCCACCAACATATAGGTACTTTAATTATGTATATCTATCATTAACGAGGTGTATGATTTCACAGTGTTTCTTTGTTTTGTTTGTCAGCTTTGTCAGCGAATTTACAAGATTTCTCAAGCAGATAATTGTGTTTAAGACTTTCGATATTTTCGACACTTTCGATATTGAAAGTGCCGTTTTTAGTCAACTTCCGATGGTACATAACTTGTTAAAGCCGTCGGCAAGTTAGACCGCTGGGTTTGGTTTGCACCGGCCACTTAAAATTGCATTATTATAGTTTTTGTCGGTTTAATTCATAGACAATTTACTTTTTAAGCCGCCCGTGATATGACCAATATAATTCGAACACAATTTTAAGTAACCTAATTTCTAACAAGTAAAGTGTTTACCGAAAATAAAATTTTCATTGTAGGTGATTTATTTATTATAAAAGTAAAACATCGATAATTTAATACTTCCTATCTTATTCGGTAAAATAAGTCTCGGTAAAACGTTCTTCTATAAAACAAAAGCAACGCGTTATTCGGACTCATTTCCTTGAAGATATTACAAATAAACAATGAAATCTAACAGATCTGTCAAGTCTCTATAGAAGACAAATATAAACAGGAATGTCCAATCTTGTCAATACGAATACGAGTTAATACGAGTTAACACAAAAGCAATTTCAAGTTCGTGACACCCACATTGTCTTTTAAAGGTATTCCGATATTGCTCGACAGAATTTGACTAATTCCATTTTGTTTATTGTCTAATGTTGGTTTTGGTGTAATGATACTTATTACTTTGTTTTGTGATTGAGTCTTGGTGACTTCTGGTTGTGAAATTGAAGATACTTGCTTTGTATTTGGAATAACGTTTTAATAATTAAAATGGCCTCAATAGAAGTATTATTTTATATAATTATATTCTTTTATTTTATTTCTATTTATTTTATTTATAGGGTTAACGTACTCGTAATAAGATGTACTTGAAAAAAACATTCAAATTTTAAACATAATGGTAATTTTGGTTTTCAGTTTTACAGTACCATAAATTCATACAATTTGTAATGAAAAATTGTCCCCATAAAACTTCTTTCAGACCTCAACTGCTAAAGACCCAAAGCCAAACGTGTCTCTTTGTAGTTAAAGCTACTTTATAGTTCAAAACTCCTGTGGGATCCGAATAAGCGTAGTGGTACTAGATGTTACTATTTGAAGTTTATATTAGACCATCGTCACCAACGAACAATAACCTAAATGGTACCTAATTAAATTACTCTAAATCCTTCTCACTGTACTCTATCTTAGTCCCGCAGCGAGACGTTTAAGGCTTATACGTTTTTTAAACGTAGATATATTCCAATTAAAAATAAACAAGCAACATAAAATAATGATTCCCTATAAATTCAGAAAATATTCGTATAATCCCCAGATTATCCAATTCACGTTCTAACACAACTCTCTAAATATCCCACGAGCGAATATTTGCCATCAACCATCATCCATCTAGAATCAAACAACGTAATTATTTGCAAAATGCATTTATTATCTACAGCGGGATGCTTAGCCGCGTGCACCCATACTAATACACCCCTAAATTTACCTCCATTCTTTTGTATTACAGCCCCTATTCTAATAGACATAGGGTCTAAAGTGGGTGAAGCGTCATGTTTATCAGTAGCATTGTTAAATTTGTTATTTTCTAGAGGGCCACGCGTCGCCTTTTCATTGGTATCTATTTGAATTAGAAACCCATCTATATTTGGAATTTGTTTTTCATCATCAGCTTGTTCTTTACGATTGGTCTGTCATTAAAGTGTGTGCTTTGGCTTCTGATTTATTTGCTGATGTGATTTAACGGTCGCTGGTGAGGGTGATGGGAACGGTAATGATTTGTTAGTGCCGCGCGTCATTAGTTTGGTTGGGTTTCACTGGAAAGGCGATTGAGATGAGCTGGGTCGATTTTATTGATTGGCGTAGAAGGTATCCTATCAAAAATATCAAGAGTAGCACAGCATTTAACTAATTTCCTACCCAATTCTATGAATGAAGTTGTAATATGATAAAGTAGTAGGTTTTGCATAAAACTTAAAAAGAGATGGACTGACCAGACCATGAAACATTAAAGGCTTTTAAGAAGCCTAGAGTACTAGAATATAAAACAGGGTAAAATTTTACCTGAAATAGTTTTGGTCTTAAAAGGACACCAACATTATTTTTTATTCTAAAAGTCAAAGCATATTTAATTTAATACATACTAAGTGCTCAAATTCAAAGCTTGAATGGTACTTTTCAAAAACCACACTACCTAATTTGCAATCCAAATTTCAAAAATGCATTGTCAGTAACATTATAAACACATTGTAATGTTCCAAGTGCCTTGTTACGGTTCTCCTAATTATTTACTTTTGCAATAAATCCCATATCACGGTGACAACCGTGTTTTGTCATTGCTAATAGGATACGGTTTTCAAAACTTATGTCACCCATTACGTTTTCTGTTTCAAGCAAATTTCAACTTTGTATGTATCTGTAAAGAGCTGATTTTGTTCCTTCAATTACAGTGTCACTTATGGCATTATGATTGTCACGTAACACGATGCAATGGACAATAGTGGCCCAATTTGAACTTTGTCAATGAGGAAATAAGTTTTAATTTTGACTGTGGGGTTATAATACAGGATGATATTTGATTTCCAGATGGGGAATCACAATGCAATAATTTTGTTGGTGTAACGAATGAAACGGGTTTGATAAATGAAAATTTAAATTTGTTTTTAGATTTGTATTTGCGAAACAAACTTTAGATTGATTCGATAAGGTGTTGACATACAATAACACGAACTTTTAATGGACTTTTTGATGATTTAAAACATCATTGCTTTGAACAAAAGCTTTTAAAACGCGCCTCGATAGCAGATTGCTTTGCCGTGCATTTATAAAAAATATGACGCCACAATATGCATTAATCTGCAAATACGAATTACCGTTTCAAGAACCCAAGAGAAGAAAACGATGCTCAAACATCTGGGTATAAAACCCCCACAAATAAACAGCAGTTAAACACGCAAATTGAAGAACAATTCCCCACCTAAAAACAAAAGACTTCATAAGAAATAATTGACATTTAATAAAAACATTGCCATGAAATTAGGTGTATTAAAAGTTGACCAAAAGATGTTATTACTGGGTATATTGTGTATTTCACGCAACATTTGACATTCGATCAAGTCGACACCTGGCGGTCTAAAGCGAACAGGCCACAGGTGATAAAGAAAATTGCTTTTTTTCATGATTGAGTGACAATAAAATGTTTTATAAGTGTTTTATGTTTGATAGACGTTATCGAAAATGGAATAAGGGCACTTCCCTTCTGTAATCAATACGGTTTTGTGTGGGCGCTGGTTTT
This sequence comes from Cyclophora albipunctata, assembly GCA_963082685.1. Taxonomy (NCBI): domain Eukaryota; kingdom Metazoa; phylum Arthropoda; class Insecta; order Lepidoptera; family Geometridae; genus Cyclophora; species Cyclophora albipunctata. Next base: position 1,827,043 of record OY720122.1, read on the forward strand.
AGTGTCTTATTATTAAATAATCATTTTATCGAAAGTACTGGGCTTTATATATTTCTGAATCGATTTATACCTCTATCCATTTATTTATACTACGTGGGTTGGTAGCCTACCCTAGTGACGGAGTTCTTAGACCGCCTAAAAAGGCTTCTTTATGGCCTAACGATTCTAAATAATCGGAACCGCCGAAGCACGGTAGAGCTCAGATAAAAATGCCAGAATCGGCCACCCATCCAAATAGGGACCAAGCTGCACGTTGCTTAGTCAGTTCATTTCATACCTACCTCCTTAAAATCATTACTATTATTTATAAATCGACAAAATATTGAGTTAACGTTAGTTAAACTTCAAAACTGTGATGTGATGACTGTGAAAGGGTCACAGTACAATTTATTAGACCAGCAAAACGATATAAGTATAAACTACTTGCCGCGCCCCGCGGTTTCCCGTCTCCCTAGGTTTCCGCGGGAATTTCGGGATTAAATAAATAAATAAAATAATAATCATTTATTGAAATAAAAACAGGGCTAATTAGACCCAAACTAAAAAACTCTAGGCTTGAAATGTATCCCATGTGTTATACTGTTAAGTTTTATGCAAATCCATTCAGTAGTTTTTGCGTGAAAGAGCAACAAACATACATCCATCCATACATCCATCTTCACTAACTTTCGCATTTATAATATTAGTAGGACTTACTTGTGCTTGTATTGAAAAACAAAATCCCCTATACCAAAAACCATTCATAACACATCATTATTGATAACCAATCTCAACCCTAAGGTTGCCTTTTATATCAGTAAGTATCGTAAAAGCCCACAGCGTACAATGGTTGTAATTCGTCACATATTGACATAAATTATCCATTATATTGGCAATCATTTGACAGAATGAACTAGATTCATGACGGGACATTATCGGTGATTAGTCATGACTGAATGTCGTGACTACTTGAGATCTTTTGTTGGGGATCTTTTGGGGTTGGGAGTGTGAGAAGTGAGTGAGGTTTTTAATCTTGGATGCAGGTTTGCCTGAGAAGGTAACTAAGGGATTAGTTATTTACCTACTGATATGGAATATTGTTTTCTGCTTATGTTTTTTGAACCTTCTAAGGTAAGATAATATCTAATTATCTATTCCTAATTACTTCTACTTATATTATAAATGCGAAAGTTTGTGCGGACATATGTGAAGATCATAGTCACACAAAACCTACTTATCTAATTCGGATAAAACTTTACAATAACATAGGTTATAGACCAGAATAACACATGAAATTGTATCCTGAAATTCCCACGTCAACGGGTACAACGTGGGTTGATGATGGTGGTGATGGATTGTGGGATGACCACGAGGCAGTTAAGCATATATATAGTATATAAGCATATATGCTTAACATCATTCTCACCATATGCATGGTTGCATGACTATTTACGAGATAATTTTTATAAAGAATCAAATGATACATAGCCTATGAATGGAATACATTTGTAGAACTAGAACATACTCGTAGTTTGACTGAGATGTCAAGCAACATGCAACTCGGCCCCTACTTGGATGGGTGGCCGACAGTGGCATGTCTATCTGAGCGCTACCGTGCTTCGAAAGGCACCTTAACCAATCGGACTCGATTGTTTAATCGTCAGACCATGTTAGGAGCCTTTCGGCGGTCTAAAATCTCCAACACCAGAATTAGCCTATTATGATGAATGAATCAAGGTTTAGGCCCAACTCGTAGCCAGATTTGGTAGCTAGCTTCTAAATGGGAGAAATAATCCCGATTCGAAGCTGGCTACGAGATAGGAATTCGAAAGTCCAAGATTTAGGATTTTAACTAGTAAAAAAAAGAAATAACCCTAACCTACCGAATAGATCGTTCCCATTTAGTAGCTAGCTACAAGATGGGAAAACACTTTTCTCATTTCGTAGCTAGCTACCAAATCTGGCTACGAGATGGGCCTAAACTTGAATCAATTACCTAAATAATTATTGACCTTTTCAAACAATGTTCTTTCAACCAAAACAAAGAGAATTATGTTAAAATAAAATGAAACATTCAAATGCGTAAATTGGCCTTAAAGGTGCTTAGATATTCACAATGGTAAGTTCGCATAATAAATCATAAGGCTGCATGCACAATGGCGGTAAACCCAAAGGATCATCAGTCTGCACTAGGCTTTGCATATTTATGAAATATATCTGCATTCGATTCTAGTTAGGAATCGAATACAGCTTTGATGTTGCAGAATATATTTATTTAAAAACTCCTTTGAGGGTAGAATATTTTGCTTTTTAAATTGATCGGTTGATCACTGGAATTTTAAGATTATATTTATTCTTTTGTTTGATGTCAGAATATAATAATTTATATATTTCTGTGGATACTTTTCGAGATAAAGAATTTATTTTTAGTTATTTAATCTTTATTCTAATATTAAAAATAAAATTGAGATTCAAAGTTATCTTTCTTTCGTCGCTTTCAAACAAATAGGCCTAGTTGTAGAATTGTACTACTTCTAGATTTTTAATAAGATTCTTAAAAATTAATCGACTCTCCGTATGCGTAAATAATTTTGTTTCATCAGAAAAATATAGCTAACAGCTTGTTCTATACGATAAAGAAATAAGTAAATTACAGCTCTTGCATGACGTGATAGAACCTATTATATCTCATGCTCTCATTAATGCAATACGTCTATATTATTTGTGTATGTTATATATTATATATAATTAATATTTTAATATAATCATATTATAAAGAGGTAAAATTTGTAAGTTTGTTTGTTTGTTTGTTTCGAGGTAATCTCGGAAATTACCTGTCCAATTTGAATAATTCTTTATGTAATAGATAGCCACATTCAACGGGAAGGTTATAGGCTATTTTTCATCCCGAAATTCTCACGGGAACTGGCACATCGCGGGTAAAACCGCGGGGCGCTGCTAGTTATAATATAAGTAGAACACTCATTACCTATCTCGAACATTCATCCTACTTCCTGTAGACTACTTCTTAAAAAGTTTTGCGTAAAAACTTCCAAAAGTTTGAGCTTTCGTCAAATTTCTGCAAGACTGATGTTACATAATTAACTCGAGTTAGGCACTTTGTTTTATTAGTTGAATAAATTTTGAGATACTTACTTAATTATTTTAATTTTCGCAAGAATAATCTGAAATGGGAGTACTTTTAGTATTATTCTCGCAATAGAACATTTCAGCCTAACACATGATAACTTGCACTCATTATATTCTGATACATGCAGATATTGTTTATGGAACTTATAATATATGTAGGTATTCTTATAAAGTACTAAGAGCGCCCCGCGGTTTTACCCGCGTTGTGCCTGTTCCCGTGGGAATTCCGGGAATTTTTATACATACCTATACCTCTTGAAAGCGAAAATAACCGCGTCAAAATCCGTACCGTAGTATTTGAGTTTATCGCGAACAGACAGACAGACGCGGCCGGGGACTTTGTTTTATAATATGTAGCGATTTGTGTATGTATATGAAGTAGTATCAGTGAGTTAGATTCCATAATACAATCTTAGAGCTTTCTTTGGGTCTAATTAACCGGGTGTAAATTTCTCCGGGTATATTTATTATTAATAACTGTTATTGGAGATGTATGAAAAGTTCTATATCTCACCAGTCTTCCAAGTAATTCGATCAACTCTTGTAAAAGTCAAGTGAGGCGACAAGTCTTGTACGACACTTTCAGAATAATATACCAAGTCTTGAACAAATCTCATGCCAGTTGACTTCCAACAAGTTTACTAAATGTTTGAACTTGGGCAAGTGATGTACGCACTTCTCACAAGGTTATGTTGCATTTTAATACGGGGCTTGTTCGAGAACTTCGCAGAGATTGTGTTCTGTTTTCTTTTTAAAAATAATTTTAGATGAAAGGTGAATGGAACAAATAATGTGCTAATCTTACTATCCTATCCTACTTCCTACTTCCTACTAATATTATAAATGCGAAAGTTTGTGAGGATGGATGTACATATGTATGGATGTTATGAATGTATGTTTGTTGCTCTTTCACGCAAAAACTACTGAACGCATTAGGATGAAAATTAACAGTAATATAGGTTATACATCAGAATAACATATGGGATACAGCTTATCCTGAAAATCCCGCAGGAACGGATACAACGCGGGTGAAACCGCGGGGCGCACCTAGTTATAAATATAGGTACTATCGAGGATGCCATGAGGATGATACCTACTCCTGCCTAACCAATTTTATTTTGTACAATATGACCATTAAGGCGGCCCCTAAACGATCAATTATATTGCGCAATATTGAATATTGTGCAATATAATTGATCGTCTAGGGCTAATATTGAAGACTGCGCAATGATTGAACGAAAGTTTGAGCGAGTTTAATTTTTATTGTACAATATTTAATATTGAACAATATTGCTTCGTGTAGGGTCAGTATTGCGCAATATTTGACATGTTGCTCGGGATCAAACTATTCTCCGACTGAACAAGAAAACATTGCACAATTTTCTTATTGTGCAATATACCGTTTGGATCCAAACGCAATTCAATCTTATTGCACAATTAAATATATTGTACAATGTTATTGTAGGTCTAGGGGCCTCCTAACCATGGATATAAATTTGTCTGTCTGTGTTTTTCTATATTAATCAATGACACTGTCACCGCACCACGCCATCTACCGAACATTTCAATGTCGACTCTATTGCGATCGCTAGGAACCGGGCCGGGTGGTTAAAACTCATTTACTAACATGCTTTGTCCGAGTAACATATTCGTGAACCAATATAAAAACCGTAATATTCTTCCTACATATAAAATGTATAACTCTACAGTTTCCATCGCGTCCACTGCTTGGCTCTCGCACCAATGGGCCGTGAAATTCGTCTCTCGATTAAAATACAGCCGTTATTGGACAGATGTTTTCACAAAAAAACGCCTTTTATGAGAAAATGTGCTATGTAGTGTTGGGTACTTTGTTGATGACATTTTGTATCGTCTATTTTTGAATAAAAATGAATGATGTGTACTTTCCTAAGTATGTTTTGTGGACTTCCATATGATAGTTCAATCTATCAGGTTTTGGTAATCACAGTATCTATCAGTAGAGCAACGGTATATAGTACTATACCAATCATTTTACTAATAACTAACGAACACTCTGATTTTTTTAGCTATTATCGGACATAAATAAGTAAAATTACCTTAATTCTAGTGTCAGAGTTTAGCCATCTCCCCAAAATCGTTAAAAGTTAAGTGAAAATAAGAGCTTCGAAACCAAATTCAAGTAAAAATGTTTGCCTCCCTACAACTCGCTCAAATCTTGAAGACTGGCTGGCAGTAGATGGTTGAAAACGTGACTTGTAAGCATTATAATATCAGAGAGTAGTGCCAGAAAAAAATCCTTTAGCACTACATTCATTTATTCTTTTATTTCGAGTAGTATAGTGGCTAACCTTAGTGTCGGAGTCTTTAGACCGACATGGTCTGACGGTTGAAGCAACCGGGACCGACTGCTTAACGTATCCTTCGAAGCTATCGCTTAACCCAAAAGTGCTAATAGCTAACCCCAATGTTCCATTACCCAAAAAATATTTTATAAAAGACGTTTGTTATAAAGATAATCCCCACATTAGCACTTCGCTAACAAGTATTTGAACCATAAAAATGTTTTTACAAGATTTCAGCTGTGTACTGCATAAGTTGGAACGGATAATCCCACACAATGGTCGCTTATTAAGATGGTATAATCATGTAATCTCATTTTACGAGTATTACAATGTTGTTTACGAAAATTTGTACAGCACTTTATGGTTTTTTGGTTCCTGCCGATGTGTAGCTAAGTTTCCCTATTTTGTGGTGTCCATAAAACTAATGATATTTTTGAAGCGAGAAATTGTTCATCTTAAGTATGTTTAAGTATTCATTATACAACTTACATAGCTTAGTTTTGTCATGGAATGTCCCTAATCTTACCCAATTATTTTTAAAAACCTTTTTGGTAAGTACTTATGTATCTGTATTTCTTTGTATATCCTTCATCAAATCATCCTGCGATTGATCAAAAAAGAAAACAAGTTTCGCCGAGTTATAATATAGACTAGCTTTTTGAACATAATGTATTTCTTTTTGCATAATATACATACACCAAAACAATAGGTGCGAAATCCACACGAAAACAAAAGCAATTTTAATAGATCGATTAAAAAGTAAATTCGTCGCAGTCATCAGAGTATTGACAGTGGTCGGCAGCACCTGTAGTCATCACCGTTAAATTGACTCTCCCTCCATCAGATAAAACGGTTTTATTTTAATTGAAAATTATGTTTTTTATATCGACGTTAAGCTTTTAATTTACCGACTCTCATTCAATTCTAAATGGGAACTTGGTGTAGGCGTCTAATGTGTCTGTGATATGCAAAGATGATTCGCAAAGTATTGATGTGAATATCGCCTTCTTAACTCTGCAGCACTCATGATATAGATTGCCTGAGTGATATTAGTTCATTGCGATTGTTAAAGCAATGCGCAGCCCCTACATAGATGGGTGGCCGATAGTGGCATTTCTATCAGAGCGTTACCGTGCTTCGGTGGGTACGTTGGTTGGTGCGACACTGTAACACGCTAAGTTGCCAAGCAACATGTAAAGACAATATTTAATGCAACACAATATTGTATTGCTGCAACAGTGTACATAAATACATAAGGTTACAGCAAAACCTCATTCATAAACGCCTACGAAATGGTTTGTCCCTTTCCGACTCATGCTATTTTACAAAGAGCAAAAAAGACTAAACACTCTAGGTATAGGTACTTAATTAGTAACAGTACAGATAGAGCATTTATATGAATAAGGCGGAACGGCTTTAAAATCTTAGTAAACTCCTTCTTACGTAATACTTAATACAATCATGTAATTGTTGTGGGAACATTGAATATCAGTATACTCGTAAGTACCTACTAAACGAGTGCTTACTCTGCCCATTAATCAGAATGAATCCCAACCTACATGTTTAGTGAGTATCAAAAATAACACAGTAATATTTGACATCGTAATGAATAGGTGAATGCATCGCTCGGCCCTATAATTAATCCACCCTATGCATTACCAAGACTTCGTGGCACGTGTCCAAAGAAAACAGGCTAATAACACGAACAAACATACTGATTTGTTTATTTTGATGTAATTATTGGATCACACTTGCCCTTGGGTATAGATTGAATGGATCTGATAGGTGTAATTAGATATAAGGGGGTGTTATCAGAAATTATGTTTAGTAAGAGCAAAATATTTGTTTAGTGTTAATATTCCCACAGTTTGTTGCTTTATTTATTTAGTGTTCTGATCTATGATAATTTTATTAATATAATTTATCAATATTTGATTCAGGATAGGAGTATGACAAAATTAAATACGCATTTGACAAAAAATCTTGCGATGTCTATTTATAGCGCCATCTAGTAAAATTGATTAAAACTATTTGTAATACATAAACCTTAATTTCACAACATCACATCATGTTCGTAATAGTTCGACAGTTTTCTAAGAGATGTCGCTAACTCAGTAGTTGGTGCTGTAGTTGGTGCTGCCATCTATTGGGTTTTTCTTGCACTTATTAAAAAACGTTTTACAGACATTTTATTTAGTTCCAATGCGTGCGTATAGATGGCGATATGGTGTAAAATTATGTACAAAATATTTTATTTCTCATGTTTTATATGATTAAATAAACATTTCACTAAAAAAAAATTAAATACCTATGTAAAATATTTACAGAAATATTTATGTTTATTTATTTATTTTTTTATAACAAAGAATTTTAGAATATTTCATATATACCTAGAACGCGCAAGTGATATTTTCTTGTCAAATCACTATGTGTATCGTAATGTTCGAGTACTAAGTGTACTTGCTTCGGCAGTACATATACTAAAATTGGAACGATACAGAGAAGATTAGCATGGCCCCTGCGCAAGGATGACACGCAAAATCGTGAAGCGTTCCACATTTTTTGAAGAGTTTTACTTTTGGACTTGTTAGGGCTTTGAACTTACGTCGTACTTAGAGTATGTACATCTTTGTTCTGTTAAAGCCGTGTCGGCGTAATGTCTGAAGTTATTGTAAAAATTCAAATATCATTGTAATTCATTTATTTCTAGTAGGTTAGTAGCCAACCCTGGTGTCGAAGTTTTTAGACCGCTTAAAAGCCTCCGAAATAGTCTGACGGCTGAAACAACCGGGACCGACTGCTAACGTGCGCTCCGAAGCACGGTAGAGCTCAGATAGAAATGCCACTATCGGCCACTCATCCAAGTACCCAACCACCCAGCCGCTTAGCCAAACTACGCCACGCCTTTTATAAGTAGCTCTTCCGTTGATTTTTCATGACAAAACAAAACAATGTTCTAGGTACTTCTTCTTCGTATAATATCTCATTCCCTTTTTTTACAACAAGACTGGTAGCATAACCTTGTATGTAAGTTTTTATTATCTTCAGTCTTCAATACTAGGATCAAAAGGCACTAGGGGGATCAAAAGTATGTACTTAGGTAGCATAAATATTATTAATTATTATAAGTATACTAAGCCCTTATCGAACCGCCATTAGATTTATTATTGCCTTTAAAATTCTGGTAACACCTCAGTAATTCAAGATATCGGCACAAAGTGCAAAGTAAAGCAAAAAGCTTCACCAACGCGACAGGTGCTCGCCTCGCCACAGCCGTCAAAAGCTACCGAGTACACTGGCAAACAAAAAGCGTCACTAACTACGCTGAAATCCTCCTTGAAGTACAGTCAGCCAGACAAGTGACAAAGCGTTTAGTGAGACTTATCGGAACGCAGTCATTTTGGTGCAATCAACGCAGTCTTTGTTGAGTTGAGAGATAGTTTGCGCTCCTTCAACGTAGAGGTGGTGAACATTTTTAATCGATTACAAAAAGGGTAGAAAGATTTCATTTTTTCCCTTGTTTGTCACGTTTGTATTGTTTTGTCTGTTGTTTAAAATACTCTCACAAATCTTCTACTTGAATCGATATTTTCTTTAAGTAAAATAATTTATAGGTACTTATACCATACTAATCTAATACAAATACAAATAAATACAAATAATTTATTAATCAAAAAGAAGCCTAATATAAATGGCGATACACTATGCTAACATTGTGTTACTACTAAGGCCTTATACATATACAAGATTCCCTACCCCCTGAACTAGTGGGAACTGTAATCGACCAAGAGTATGTAAGATTTTTTTTTAGAACTAGCCAATCTCTAGGACTGCCCATCCGATTTGAATATTACTTTTGTATTGGATAGCTACATTAAAGAGGGCGGTTATTGGATATTTTGTATCCCGACGGTTCTTTGATAATCTACTAATTCTAAAATAAAATACTGAATATTTTCTGTCTCTATTACAGCCAAAGGTTCACCACCACTGCGCAACGGAAAGAAGTAGTCAACCATAATCCAGGATTCTCATATTGTCTTCATCGTGTCTATTTACACAGGTACTATAGCAGTGACGCGCGCTCTCAACTGCGTTGTATTTTAATACAAGCGCGCCCCACAGTCTTACCCGCATTGTGCCCGTTCCGATGTGATTATCGGGATGAAAAATAGCTAATAACCTTCCCATTGAATGGGGCTATCCATTACAAAAAGAATTATTCAAATCGGCCTCTTCAGATTAATTATATTATTACCAATAGAAAACCAGATGAAACCACGAGATAGATTACAAAGAGTAACGGATAAAAATCTTATAATTACAAACGATTTGAGCTACCCTTAATGGGTCTCTACTATTAATAAAATGCGATTTTACCTATTAAGGTACATTTTGATTATACCTTCAGTTAAAGAAGCCTTTGCCTAGCACTTGGACTTTAGTGGCCTGATTAATAAACTCGTATTAAGGTACTGCCAGACGTGCTCATTACTAGCATGCTTATGTCATTTTATTGAGCAAGTGCTCATTAGTAGCACGTGTGTAATGTAATGAGCATGCTTATTTTGAGCATGCTCAAAAATCAAACAACGTTTGATTTTCGAGCATGCTACCTGAGGCGCGGGTAGGGGGGGGAGCGTGATCGGAAAACGTCTGAACATGTTTTATGCAATTAATTGATGTAATTAATTAAAACAAGCATGCTTATTTCTGGCAAATGTGAACAGTTTCCAGAGCATGCTAATTTTAAGCAAGCTTATTAGCATGCTTTTTTTGAGCACGTCTGTCAGTACCTTTAAGAACATTTTAGCTATCAAATGGTTTGTCACTTTCTGACACGCAGTTTTCCGAAGAGCAAAAGAGACAAAACACTTTATAACAGTGTTTTGCTTACACCGCTTTTATTAATAAGGGCCTAGAGGTTCAAACTACTACTAATACATACAACGTAAAAACACATAAATAATGTTTGTATGGACAGTGCGTATAAGCTTGGATACACACGTATTTACTCTCGCTTTTGGGACGTTGCGCTATTATTCCCCTGCGATATGGTAACTAATGTAAGCACTTACGTAATTTGACTCAAAACGCAATTCTCTGTAGCGTTAGCGAGCTATAAATTCATACTCTCTAGGGCCTAGCACGTCTTACAAATCGATGAGAAAGTATTTTGTACTAGGTTTCGCTGACAAATATAAATGTAAACTATTTATTATTTCAGTTTTCCCACAACTATGCCTTTGAGCAGGTGCTTAACGATCATATTAAACAATTCCGAGTGTCATAACTCTTAAGTGTCAGCTCGAGTATCAAGAGTATCAGGACCAGTGTAACAAGTGTCACGTCTAGTGTCACGAGTGCCATGTTTAGTGTCACGAGTGACACTTCAAGTGTCAGAAGTGTTGAGTATTGTGACACTCGAATCATAATTGTCACTACTTGTGCCCCGTTTAGAGTCACGAAGAGTCATGTTAGTGCAACGAGTGTTCAGTCCAGTGTGACTTGTGTTTTGTTTAGTGTCACGTCTAATGTCATGAGTGTCATGTTTAGTATCACGAGTGTTACTTCGATTGTCACAAGTCAGGACGAGTGTCTGGAGTGTCACAATTGTCAGATCAAGTGTCATTTCTGTCAAGTCGAATGTCACGAGTGAACTTAAAACATTACCAAATATTTCTCATATAAAACCTTCCACAATACCGAACCTCAATCGGTAACAGTAAGTAATCATTGTAACAGTAAACAAACCATCCCTTTGAGAATTTGTTCACAACACAAATGTTTGATTTAAAATCTGCATTCAGATTGCTAGGATTGCTTGTACCTCCGTTGAGCTCTTAGGAATTGAGTGCCAACTGCCGAAGGAAATGGAATGAAGCACTCACTCTCAATACCACTTCTTTACTTTATTTTCTGTAGAATTGTGATCGAGAGTAATACGAAGTGATTGGAATCGTTTATTGAAGAACTTTACGTCAGATTCTCCTGGAAATTGTATTAGTTTCATTGGCATTAATGTTGTGGTGTTTTAATTGTAGTTTACTTGTTCTATTCTTGGAAAAACAAATCTGAGTGTACTGAATAATATGAAAGGGATAAGCGTGGTAAGAAAATATAAATTTTTGCAACTGTATATTAATATTATATTTGTAACTTTGTTTGTTTGTATGTTCGGGCTTATCTTGGGAATTACCAGACCGATATGAATAATTCCTTTTGCAATAGATAGCCTTATTCAACGGGGAGGTTTAAGGCTAATTTTCATTCTGAAATTCCCACGGGAATGGGTACAACGCGGCTAAAATCGCGAGGCGCAGCTAATATTTATGTTTATATAGGCATTCATTTAGATTGAGTAATAGTACAGGAAACTCACATGCCGCGAGCATGTGTTTCCTGTTCTTCATTTAAAAATATATTTTTTTAAATCACCGACTTAAATACAACTTGATTAAAACAAAACACACCTTACCTTTCTGTACCATAGCGCAATTTCATTAAACTGTCCATTTACAAGTAAAAAGCATTTGATTTCCATACTCCAATGGACTGAGGCACAAAGGTGCTTGATTAACAAAACAAATAAGTGAATAAATATTGGGAAACGATCGAAGGGTTAATTCGAACTGGTATGAAAAGGAAAGGCGAGCTAACGTAGTTAGTGTTACACGACAGCTTAAATGGGTTACCATGTTAAACACACGAAATATATACGTACTAGCCACGCCCCACGGTTATACCCGCGTTTTGCCTGTTCCCGTAGAAATTTTGATAATTTTTATACATGTATTCCTGTCTTTTGAATTACTCTATCTATTAAAATAAACTGCATCAAAATCCGTTGCGTAGTTTTAAAGATCTAAGCATACTTAGGTTCAATATACTAATGGGTAAATACTCGTAGGTTTTAAACCTACAGTTTTTTTAACCGACTTCAATAACCGAAGGAGGAGGTTCTCAATTCGGTGGGTATATTTTTTTATGAGTAGGTGTTGTTGCAGTCTCGTTACAGAAAAATGTCACGGAAACATTAGATTGAGGTATGAAAAAAGATTTGTGGTAAGTTGCTTAGTATTGACTCAAAAGATGTATGGCAAAAAAATAAGTAAAAAGTAAGGAAATTCGAGTAGGTTGGTGGCCAACCTTGATGTCGGAGTTCATAGACCACCTAAAGACCTCGAACATGGTCTATCAATACGTAAGGACTATGGGATGTTATAAACTGCTTTATCCAATAAAAATAACTGAAATACTTTTTCCCTTTTTAAAAACTGAGTAGATACTACAATAAGTGAAGGGACCGCACAAAAAGTTGCGTCTATTCCAATTTTCCGTTCGACTTGAAAAGTTTTGGGTTAATTTTCCGTTAAAGTCCAAAGAAGACTGAGTTTTCTCAACTGGAAATCACAGTAGGATAACTTTCACTGATATTATTGTTAGGAATTATGTTATAAAGAATAGTACTACATTTGTTATTCACAAATGTAGTAGAAAGCTAATGTAATAAGATAAATGTATGATTATTCCACTTTAGAGTCGTATTGTATCTTCAGCAGTGCGTATAGAAAAAGGGTGGATGATATTATTAACAAAAGTGCAATTAAAGTGAATATAATTTAGCGCCCGTGGTATAGTTTGACTAAACGATGTTAGTTCATTGCGATAGTAAAGCAACGTGCAGTTCAACCCCTACTTAGATGGGTCTTCTTCTTCTTCATCGAGTGGATGGTCAACCTGACCAATCCTGGTGTCAGAGTTATTGAGCCGCCGAAGGCCTCTGACATGGCTCATGTAACGACTACTATCCGTAGAAAGTAACCGGGACCGACGGCTTAACGTGCCCTCCGAAGCACGGAATCATCTTACTTTTCGGGCAATCAGGTGATTCTGCCTGCAATGCCCTAACCAAACTGAGGAAATTCTCACAAAGAGATTTTTGTGAGATATCCCCACCGGGAATCGAACCCGGAACCTCCGGATCGTGAGCTGAACGCTCAAACCACAAGACCACGGAGGCTGCTTAGATGGATGATCGATAGTGAAATTTCTATCTGAGCACTACCGTGCTTTAGAGGGCACGTTAAGCAATCAGTTTCGGTTGTGTCAATCGTCAGCCCATGCTAGCGTCCTTTAGGTGGTCTGGTAACCCTAGTATCCAAATTTTAGACCGCCTTAAGGCTTCAGACATGGTCAATATAAACATAAAGTTGCTTGTCACTATGTTCACATTGTAATGTCATATTTAGCCAAAGCCAAGCACGGAATAGTAAACTATTTACTGGTAACGTTTCTCTACTTCGTGCTAACTGCATTATTTATTTCGTATCGCCAAGACTATTTTGTAAAATCAGTAATAAAGTTAACTCAGAAAGTAGTTACAAAGTAAACTGAAGGTACTGACGCAAAATATGAACTAACGTACGTCAAAGTAATTCAATAAAACTGCGGCAAACTTGTAACCAACTTTAGTAAGTTAGAGTGAGTCGTTGAGTCTTATACGCTCTTAAAATTACTATCATGACAATGTGATACTGTATAGGAAAAGTTGTATAAGTAAGAAATTAAGTAGTTGAGCCAGCAATGTCCTATTAACTTAGTACCTTTCTGATATATTATACAATACTCGTGTCGCTGTGTTTGTGGCCAAACTTCTCCGAAATGGCACGACCGGTTTTCATGAAATTTTGTGTGCATATCGGGTAGGTCTGAGAATCAGTCAACATCTATTTTTCATACCCCTAAATGTTAAGGGTGGTCAATTTTTTTTTACATTTATTTATATGGCAAAACAACGTTTGCCAGGTCAGGTAGTAAATAGTAAATATTAGTAAATTAATAGCACCCGGTAGTACCTACATTGTATTCGTTCCCATAAGAATATCGGGATGATAAATAGCCTAATATTACCTTGGTCTTAAACGTGGCTTTCGTATACAAAATAATTGTACACACCTGAAGAGAAGTGCGTCCAAATAAGACTTAAAGTTTCGTTAGATGAATTTATGATGACTATTTACCAATAAATACACTTTTTCTGTCAGGATCGACCACTTTAGCTAAATATAAGACTTGTTTTATTGAAGATCTGGGAATTAGTTTGGTAGCCTAAAATAAATTACCGCTCAAATTCCCAAGATACTCTGTTGGGACTGGAATACTTGTGCAACTTTCATGGTCATTTTATGCTACAAGATATTGACAATATTTTATGTAGTAGCCACGTGACCATAGGTAGGACATGGGATACATGGAGAGCATTTTGTTACAAACATACGAGGCCATATTATTTAACGCGTATTAATAACACTTTAGCTGTCAAATGGTTTGTCTCTTTCTGACATACGCAATTTTGCGAAGAGCAAAAGAGACAAAACACAGAATAACATTTTTAGTTACACCGCGTTTATTGTTTTGATTACGTAGCAAATTATCGATTGTTCTACTCGTAGCCACTTCGTAGCAAGCTCGTAGCACATCTCGTAGCACGTGTAGGCAGATAATATATTTTTTTCATACTGACAAAGCTTTCTATAACCGTTACGCCGAAGTATATTTTTCATTATAAAAGAGCGTAAAATTTCCCTTTCTATTGGGTTGTTTTGTATCATTTTAGTTCATTTTGTGTCATTAAAGTATGTAATAACTTAATTTCACTGACACTTTTAACAATTTATAATAATCATTACATTGAAGTCTCCACAGCTTTCTTGTTCCTCAAGAGGTCTTAAAGGTATTAATAATGAGTTAGCGTGTCTAGACCTAGCTCATGGATGGGAGTCCACCTGTTCAACTATCAGCATAAATTTAATTTTAACCTGCAGAGTAATTTGACCCTAACCTCACTAATAATAAAGTTCACAAGTTATGAGGTAAGGAACGTTTAAAGTAATTAAATGTAAGAGGTTGGTTAATGTTTTATTAAAGAGGCATAAGATTGAGGCTTAATAGTTTACTTTTATAACATTGAGGTTGAGTGTGTATTTATGCTTTGGATATAAAACTGAATAGTTTTTTAACTCATGTGTGTAATTTTAATGAAACTTTATCGACATAGAACATGATTTAACGAGATATTTTATGGGAAATGTATGGATTAATTGCATTCGACACGAATCGCTTGGCGATCACGTCAAACGATTCATTTTTTAAAAAAGGAACATGTAACATTGTGTTCTTTTTTTAAATCGCTTATTATTAAAAAAACATTAAACAATTGGCTTATTAATAAACGTTTATTATGAGTATTTTAGTTATTACATAGTTTGTCCCTTTCCGACATACTCTGTTTTCCGAAGAGTAAAAGAGACAGAACACGATATAGCAGTGCTTTAGTTAAACAGCGTTTATGAATAAGCCAGTACTTTGCATAGCAACTATTATAATTAAGTGTTCTATTTTCAAAAATAAATCTCCAATCTCAGTTGATATGCACCTTAGCACCCCCATGTGACTGCACACTTCCGGCGGTCCCATGACGTCACGATAATGTCAAACTAATTGTAATTCCTCGTAAGTTTCCGTAAACAATGTGTGACCTGACTCAAGCCCGGGAACGCTTGTCCACTCCAGAATTATTCCCGGAATTTTATTTTCGGGAAGGCTTATCGGGTTTGTTGGGGTGTTCCGGTAGGTTCTTAACAATGTTTTACTTATATTGGATTATTTGTAGTATGAATAAAGATACTGTTTGTAAAACCGCTGGTAAATGAATTCCGTGAATGGCTTGTAAAATCCCACAGCTGGGCTGAACCTAAAGGGATAGGTATGACCGTAATACGTTAAGTTGTCAGAGGCCCTTAAGCGGTCTAATAATACCGACAAAATCTTTTTAGGTTTATTATTATCCTAGTCAAGGTTACTTACATACAAAAAAGATATAGAATGTACATTATTAGTGAACTAGCAGCGCCCCGCGGTTTTACCCGCGTTGTGCCCGTTCCCGTGGGAATTTCGGGATTTTTTTTTACACAAAAACCTTCCTCTTGAATCACTCTACCTATGACAAGAAACCGCATCAAAATCCGTTGCGTAATTTTAAAGATTTAAGCATACAGACAAACAAACAAACAGACACGAAACAGAGACGACTTTATTTTATACTATGTAGTGATGTTATGTAAATATTAATGATAACTAATAACCGCAAGTTTACATTCAATTTATGATCATGATGAAATTGTGATAAGCCTATGTTTTCATTAATTAATACATAGGGTATAAAATCACTTCTAAACCAAATATTTTATCAGTTTATCTCGTCAAATTATACGAGTATGTTATTTGTACTAGAATGTGTTAAAATTTTACACGAGGTATTGCATCCAACCCCACAAACTTAGCCGCATCCCGCGGTGTTACCCCTATTTGCACCCGTTCCCGTGAGAATTTCGAGATAAAATGTATCCCATGTGTTATTCTGATGTATATCCTATATTAAATGTAAAGTTTCATCCATATCCGTTCAGTAGTTTTTGCGTGAGAGAGGTAACAAACATACTGTATGTACATACATCCTCACAAACTTTCACATTTATAATTTTAGTAGGACAAAGTATATATAGTCGTAACATCCAAGTGCTAAGTGTAACCGCCTCATCTTTGGGTCGTTAATCTTAACCGAAACAAAAATTTTCTTACACTTAATTGCTTTTTAATTTAAATTCTTCGTAAAAGAAATGTTTTCCGACATAAACTGATTTTACAGTTTTAAGAAAATATTTTTCGTCATTATTTAATGTTATTTAGTTACTTTATTAGTGAATGAATACGTTTAATTTTATAGTTTGAATTTTTCAGTAATGTTTTTAATGATTTTGAATATTTACCAGCGTTATAACTTTACAAGAACCGAAACTAAAGAAAGAATGCGGAATACTAATAATACTCGTACTATTTTCTTCGGGTGGGTTGTTTCAACCGGATGTCTATCGTAACATACGTACGTTAAAAAGCTTACGAGCTTTTAGGCTTTTAAATGTCTAAAGTTTTTCACATTTTCAAATGAGAGTCAAAGTTATTTAGGTAACTGATAGAAGCCACGCCTTTACATTGTCTTACATCTGTTGAGACCGTCATTTTGAGATAACGTTTACTAGTGCGTAAACGTAAGCTTAATCAACCCGCCCTTAAGAAAACCAGTAAAAAAGTTATACTTAAGAAAATTATGCTTTAAAAAGGACCTAATTTAAAATGGGTAACAACCTAAGTAAGCTTCTAGCTTACTTAGTTTGTTACACAAGTAATTCTTAATTTGATTTTAAACGTTCGATTTTTTAAAGTTTCGTGATAAAGAATAATTTGTCTTACTGAACTTAAATACATAACAAATTATTCGACCTCGCTTAGTGCTTAGTCCATGTCCAGATAAGTCTAGATTAGGTCTGAAGTAGGTCAGTTTTGTACCTAAGTTTTGCATGGCATGAAGCCAAAAGTTTGACCTTTCCTTTGCAGACATTTTATTCGTTGTTCTTTTTTTCATTGTAATTGATGGTGATTCTACGATATACGAATGTGAGATATCATGCATATAAATGGTTC
The DNA here is from genome assembly GCA_963082685.1 of Cyclophora albipunctata. Classification (NCBI taxonomy): domain Eukaryota; kingdom Metazoa; phylum Arthropoda; class Insecta; order Lepidoptera; family Geometridae; genus Cyclophora; species Cyclophora albipunctata. Next base: position 1,845,039 of record OY720122.1, read on the forward strand.
TTATTTAAATCAATATCTATCTGTAGTATTATAATAAAGCTAAGGAGTTTTATTGTTAGTTTGAACGCGTTTAACTCAAAAAGAACCAATCCGATTTTAATAATTATCTTTGTATCTAATTCAAAAGGAAGGTATAGACCTGCAATTCCCACGGGAACAGGAGTAACATGGGAAAAACAAGGGGCTCAACTAGTAGTAACATATTTTGATCTTTGCCCATTTCTGGGAGTTACGTTTAATAAAAGAATGCTGACGTCATAAGCTCCAATCAATACTAGTCTATGTTACATCAAGTTATGGGCACGGAAAGGCGAAGTACTTTCTACACTGTTTCGTGGGTATAGTCGACGTGTGGGCGAAAGGTCTAACACGTAAAGTTTCTTGTATTTCCATGGATAATACAGTATATAGCATACAGTATATGTACATGGTACATGGTAGGCCCCTCTGGCTAAAGCTATCATTTCAATATTGTAGAGCATTACGTTTTTCATAGTCTACTGATGTAAGGCTTAACTTACCGATACCCTAACTGACAAACTAGCGACTAATTTCGAACCAGTATGTAGTATGCATGGATTTAATATGCAAACTATAAAGTCCTTTGTAATCTATACATATCTATATATAAGAGAAAGTCGTGTTAGTTACACTATTTATAACTCGACAACGGCTGAACCGATTTGGCTGAAAACTGGTGGGGAGGTAGTTTAGAACCAGGAAACGGATATAGGATACTATTTATCCCGTATTTCTTACGGGAACGGGTGCGCTGTGGGTAAAACCGTGGGGCACAGCTAGTAATTCAATAAATAGAGAAGTTTACGCAGTAAGTTCTACCCTCTTCCGTGGTATTTACAATAGATCTTATTAGCCGCTGTTTTTTCTTTTGTAAGGCTCGACACAGACGGACCGCATTTAATCTGCAATCCAACAACAAATTTCAGTTTGAATGCAGTTGAGACGACTGCAATAGAACTGCAAACCAAACGCGCAGTCCGATTGCAGTTTAATTGCAGTCGGCGTGCAGTCATGTGAACTGCACGATGCCTTAAACAACCGCACTTGAGAGAGAACTGTCAGTACAGTAATGATTCACACATTTCTTATTGAACTAACAGCGCCTTGCGGTACCCGTGACTCCGCTGTCTCGTTTTCTAGATCAGAATACTGCTTTATTACAGTCTCGACTATGTGCTCGCTCTAGCTCTTAGCCTTACATCAACTACTAGCAGCGCCCCGCGGTTTTACCCGCGTTGTGCCCGTTCCCGTAGGAAATCCGGGATAAAATGTAGCCTATAGCCTTCCTGGATAAATAGACTATCTAACAGTGAAAGAATTATTCAAATCGGTTCAGTAGTTTCTGAGATTAGCGCGTTTAAACAAACAAACAAACAAACAAACAAACAAACAAACAAACAAACAAAACAAACTCTTCAGCTTTATAATATTAGTATAGATACTTCTTCTTCTTCATCGAGTGGATGGTCAACCTGACCAATCCTGGTGTGTCAGAGTTATTGAGCCGCAAAGGCCTCTGACATGGCTCGTGTAACGACTACTATCCGTAGAAAGTAACAGGGACCGACGGCTTAACGTGCCCTCCGAAGCACGGAATCATCTTACTTTTCGGGCAATCAGGTGAATCAGCCTGACCCCCCTAACCAAACTGAGGGCAGTCTCACAAAGAGATTTTTGTGAGACATTGTCCCCATCGGGAATCGAACCCGGAACCTCCGGATCGTGAGACGAGCGCTCAAACCACAAGACCACGGAGGCTGTTCAACAATACTAAAAGCTTATAATAAAACTACCTAGAAGTTTCTACTGCAAAATTCTTATCCAGTATATTTCCTAAGAGATTTATTCATAGTTTTACAATAACGCTCCCCGGTGCTGTTTGCTGATCTCGCTGTGATGGACTTCAAATGCAATTTCCGTAGTCTCGGACTCAATACTCCACTTTATAAACATCATTTTGAAACTCAAACGTTTGTTTGTAGTTTAATAAGTTCGTTTTTATTAGATACAGGAGGATTAAATGTTGAATATGGTCAAATTAAGTAATAATGGGTCAATGATCAACACTAGTGTCTGATTTTTTGGACCGCGTAATGACTTCGACCATGAATATACATATTTATATTATATATACCTGTATATATATTTTTTAATATATTGTTAATTAATTAAAACCATCGGGAATATAATTTCACAGACAGACACACACACATACTCATTCCATTTTGCGATGAGGGTTAAATCATATCGGCGTAAATATACATAGATGAAAGCATTATGTTAGTAATATTGGATCGCACACAATTTTAGTATTTAATTATCTGTGGCGAGTAATCTGTCATTGTATATGTCACCGTTTTGCCGCCTTTTACATATACGTTCTCTCTGCCTTTGACTTCGTGTGAATAGCTTTATTTGAATAAACCAAGTTGTAAATATGAATTAAACTTATAACTTACCACAATAAGTTAAGATCCCAACACATTCGATAGAGTAGATAAATTATAGGTTCTTATGTTAGACATCTGATGAGGTTAGATCAAACTAGACACAATGGTTTCCGCTCCAGTTAACACATTCAGCAAACCGTACTAATAATATACCTAACAGACAGCTGATATCAAAATCCTTTATACTTTCAGGAATATAAAAAACTTGAGAGGTGTCAAGGGACACATGGAACGAAGCTTATTTATTATCAACAAAAATAATCGTCGCGACACCACACTGTTCAATGCGAAATAGAAAGACGAAACGAAAATATCTAGCTTGCTTTCTATAAGAGAGAGAGAGAGAGAGAGACAGAAAGCGCGCATGTTTCTCTGTCTGTCTCTCTCGCGCATGTTTCTCTGTCTGTCTCTCTCACGCATGTTTCTCTGTCTGTCTCTGTCTGGCGTGCGCAAGTTTCTCTGTCTATCTCTCTCGCGCATGTTTCTCTGTCTGTCTCTGTCTGGCGTGCGCAAGTTTCTCTGTCTGTCTCTCTCGCGCATGTTTCTCTGTCTGTCTCTCTCTGGCGTGCGCAAGTTTCTCTGTCTGTCCCTCTCTGGCCTAAAACCTTTTTTTCCGTCTAGCCCCCTTTCGCAACGCGCGATAAGGAACTTCGTTCCAATAATTAACATTCAAACTTCCATTTATCAATGAACTGTAGCGCTCATGGCGCAGTTTAAGCGATGTTAACTCATTGATATGGTTAAGCAACGTGCAGCTCGGCTCCTACTTGGATGGGTGGCCCATAGTGGCATTTCTATTAAATTGTCGTTCCCGGTTGTTTCAATCGTCAGATCATGTCGGAGGCCTTGAAGCGGTCTAAAAACTCCGACACTGGGGTTGGCCAGTAACCTACTCGATTTAGGTACATACTTTATCATATAATTTCCTTTGTAAGTCCTATAGATTGAATAAAGTCCATTAAAAATGCAGCCTCGAATCCAGAACCTCCTTTATTGAACTTAGTTACGAAAAAATGCAGCCTCTTTTTGCATAAAAAGGTTAAAGGCTAATTCCGATTAACAAGATAAAAACAGACGCTTTCAGACTGTAGATTGTAGATGAAAAAAACATGGAGTCGGTTTAACGAACGCTCTTAATTGGGAGGGATCGTTAGTACATATTATACTTGTTACATCGTGTTTTGTAACGCGATTTTCATTTAGTTTTTACTTTGTTGTTAGTTTGATTTGTAAAATTGTTTTAACCTAAGCGTGATTAAATAAAAAAAATGTGTTTAGATGCTTAGTTCACCTAACTGTATTTTTAAAGCGTGGATTTTTACCTAATTTGAATTGTTTTCTACTTTTCAAACATGGCTCAGGTTTGAGATCACGGACGCGAATTAACAAGCATGGTGATTATGCCTAATCCTCTCACTGTACTGATATCTTCAGTGTCAAAAGTAAGTTATTACTTGCTTTATTAACTTTCTAACGCGAAAAAACCCGTGTGAGTACTTTTACTATATCTTCAGTGAGATAAGACCTTTGCCCAGCAGACACGATATACCTCTTACATTTTTGAACTATTTTTACTACCTTCAGTAAGGTTAGAGGCCTTAACCCAACAGTGGAACATAACTACCACTACTCAGTCAACAAAACTCAGGCATACTTTTCCCTTTATTTTGATTTCTCAAATAAACTTAAGTTACTTACCTGTGATATTAATATTCTATAAATAAATACAGTTAGTTACATAACGTAAACACTTACACGGTACGTTATTAGTGACATCAATATAAACAAACTGGGAGGTAATGTAAACAGGTAACATCGCAATATCATGTAGAGATGGTAGAGACTGGTAGTATTTGAAAGTTAAGATTTACTGGAAAACGAACAGTGCCTTGTAGCTTTACCCGCGTTTTCCCCATTCCCGTAGAATATTAAGTATATTTAGGGACACAGTTTGACAATTTGATCGAACTTAATCTTTTATTGTGTTGAAGCTGTTATCACTTCAAAGCCTCAGGCGTCAGCTAATACACGAAATCAAATAGAAATGATTAGATTGAAACACGACACTATTAAGGTAAACAAATATTTGTCGAAGCGTTCATTAGCGGATGTGTCCCGAGGGTGAACAGCAATTACCACAAAGCATAATATGTATAACAATGTAGAGCAATGAATTTGCGTGTCTGGATTTTGTGTTAAATGAGTAAGCCTTACAGTGACATAGATAGGTTAAATTGAAAACATGTATTGAAGTATCGATTTTATGATATTGAAAATTAAGGCTAAAAATGCACAAGCATGTGCCTTTTTTGGCACCTAGAGCTTACTGGTTTGCATTCTAAGTAAGCAACTAGGCGCCAAGCGCACGAAAGTTCATTTTACCTTGATGACTAGGATTTTGGCGCCAAGCTAGCCGTGTGCCTGTGATTTTGTAGTCTAAAATGTCTTAGCGCTCGGGTTATTTATTCGAATTGAACTGCACAGTTAAGACAGACCTACGCACCCTGAGTCTAGACTCAGGGTGACCACATTGACTATGGTATGCTAGCATACCATAGTCAATGTGCATCACTTTTCGGTTCATCCTTCAAACTGCGCACGCAAACTCCTACTTGCCTACTTGTGTTTTCATTTAAAAAAAACATTAATCCATTTATTTCTACACCACATAAAATAAGAACACGAAAAAAACTTTTCCACAGTTTTAACTTATGTTTATACTTGTCGAGTTGCGAGCCGTATACTTAAGAGCTTTATATTAGTTAAGTGTCATGCCGACTTTATCTGTGTTAAGAATACATTTAATTTTATCAAATAATTTTCCATTAAAACAATGGAGACAGTATTTTAACCCTAAAACATAACATTACGTATTTCACGTCATAAAAAGGGTTTTATAATTATTCAAATAAATTTTCCGATGTGGTTTCTGCGACTGTAATAATGAGGGTAGTACAAAAAATAGGATTATGTGCGGAGACCGTAACAAATTCAACACTCGAAACAAAGTAGGCACTCGTTAGTAATATGCTATTAATTAAAAGGAATTTGAACCTTTTTGCACCGGATTAAACGTCATTAGTTGATGCTTAATTAACACAAAGTAGGATGTTTTGTGTTCGAATTCAATGGAACCGAATATTGCTTTCACACTAATGGACTTACAAGTTTATACAAGTTTAGCAATGGATAGACTTAGTCGTATGTAGTTTTAATTGACGGACTATTGATAGCAAAGAAAGACTTAGAAGACAGGAAAAACAAACACGTTGTAGATGTTGTCAATCTTAACTTATCTTTATTGGTTTTTAAGATCATAGACCAAAATCCAGTCCCTTACTGATACTGAGAACTAACCCCTATTACTCATACTGAGACCACCTACTAATTTAGCTATGTAAAGGCTAGCGCAAATCTATCAAGCCATTTGAAACGACTCATAAGGACAAGCCCTATAACTTTATTGGCACTAGCTTCTAATTAAGCTATATGACGTCTAGGCTAAAATCCCACTGCTAACCAAAGGCCTCTCCTTTCAACGAGGATATCAGTACACTGAGCAGCATTAGGTGCAATCACCACGCTTCCCTACTGCGGGTTGGTCATCTCAAAAGTACCAAAGTCACATGTTATGTTTTGACAAGCCCGTTGGCACAGTGGCAGTAAGAGCGCTTACTGTGTCAGGGGTTACGGGTTCGATCCCCGCCCGGAGTCAACAATATGTGAAGATATAGTTGTTGGCGACAACGTCTGGGTGTCAATTATTATATTCTTATAAAGTATTTGTGGATGTATAAGTAGTAGTATCAGTGAGTGAGATTCCATAACACAAGCTTAGAGCTTACTTTGGGTCTAATTAACCGTGTGAATTTGTCCAAATACAGTTATTGCCACTTACATTATTCAGATCAATACGACATTAACTTGGTACAGTAAACAAAATACGATCGAAATAATCAAATTATTCTAGTCTATAAACTCTGGCTAAACGAATTTATTACTGCCCGTTCACACAATATCCCAAAACCACTTAGCACAAGTGTCTCTAGAATTTACGAGTATTTGATCGTAGACCTCTGAATACCTACTTAATTCCGACGAATAAACGGAAGGTCGACCCCAGGGGTCAACAATGACCCTGCGTTGAAGCCACCTCTTTAACACCCTGAAAACATCTTGAATTATTTACGGACGAGCCTCGCCAAATTGGTAAATAAGAGGAAGACTTTGGATCCTTTGTTTATATTAGAAATCAAATGTAGCTGCTTACATAGTTGTGGGATACGGAAATATAGAGAGCAGAAATACTTGATTTTCGACCTATTAAATGGTATTGGTGTCTTAGGTTACAGCGAACACTATTCATTTTGAATTGAAACTATAAGTTTACGGATACACTTCACTCACTGATGACTTTGAAAAATAGCATATAACCTTCCCGTTGAATATGGCTATTAATTACAAAAAGGAATATGAAATTCGAATCGGCTTGGTAATTTCTGCGATTAGCGTTTTCAAACAAACAAACAGTTCAGCTTTATTATATTATATTAGTACAGACATATTTTAACATCAACTGTAGACTAACGTCAACTAACAACTATATCATTTTACTTCTTCTTCTTCTTCATCGAGTGGATGGCCAACCTGACCAATCCTGGTGTCAGAGTTATTGAGCCGCCAAAGGCCTCTGACATGGCTCAAGTAACGACTACTATCCGTAGAAAGTAACCGGGACCGACGGCTTAACGTGCCCTCCGAAGCACGGAATCATCTTACTTTTCGAGCAATCAGGTGATTCAGCCTGCAATGCCCTAACCAAACTGAGGAAAGTCTCACAAAGAGATTTTTGTGAGATATCCCCACCGGGAATCGAACCCGGAACCTCCGGGTCGTGAGCCGGGCGCTCAAACCACAAGAGCACGGAGGCTGTTATCATTTTACTAATACTACCCAGTACCCAACAGTTTCAAATGTATAGTTTAACTTCCAAATGTCATTACATCAACTCGTGGAACAGTTACAACGGTAATGAAAGCTAAGCGTTCGTTATCAGTCCCAAAGGAACACACGAAAACCATTTAAATTAGCAAATTAGAAAACCGGTTAACATTAGAGAAAGTCGTGAAAGCAATTTATACATTAACGTACAAGGTAACCTGAACTTTGGCGATAGGTTCCGTAACAAGACTTAGTGCGACAAGGTCCCACGACGGTCTAATTTAAACTTTAACATGTTGGGGCAAGGACCTTGTCGTTTTCAGTTATGAAACTTTTGATAAATTTAGCTTTTGCATGATTAATTTTAGTTTGGATATCGATTTTCATATTTTAACAAAGACTCTTTGAGGGCTTGGTATTACTGGTATTCCTGGTATTCTTATAATTATACTATTATTCTCTTATAGTAAGTATAAGGTTTTGGTACAAAAAGTTGGCTTTCTTAAAAAAATCCTACAAAACAGTAATAAACCGCCTTATTCAAAAACAATATTTAACCTAAACACTGTTTTAGAGTGTTTTGTCTCTTTCGCTCTTTGGCAAATAGCGTATGTCGGAAAGGGACAAACCATTTGATAGGTAAAGTGCTGTTAATAAAATATGTTTATGAAGGTCCTAAATACCTAAACAAAAATGGGTCTAATTTAGAATAGTTGCGTCATTAGTTAGTACCATATTTAGGGACATTGCCCTTATATAGTAAAGGTACTAATCTAAAATCTATCTCACGATAATATTTCACTACTCCTATCAAAACTTAGTCAAATACCTTGAAGTAATTTGAACGATACACATCAATCCTTTCTCCCATAAAGTTTGGCGATATTAAATCATATGATATGTAAGTACAATAGCGAGCTACATGTCTTACTTCACGGCCTCGGGACATGGTCCGTTATGCACTATCTCTGTCACTCACTACTGTAATGAAGTTTGACGCACTAACACAACTACAAGCGAAAACATGACACCGGTAGTTCGACAGAGTATCTAATCACTCTACCTTCAACATTGAAACTATAGTACGGACGTAAAGTATAAAGAATGTACAGCTATGAGCTTTAATATTTGCCCCCGTCTAGCACATAATTATATTACTGTCTCACTCGCACAATGCGTTGATATCTGGTGATATGTCAATACAAATAAACAGTGTACTAATGATGGAGGCAAAACAAAAAAGTCACGGCACGACTTTCTTCCTAGTTTACAAACTTATTTTAGCTCACTATGGGTTCTTTCAAAGTAAGCGTTTTTAATCGTCGTTTTACGTACTTTTTGTATGAAAAATAAAAGCACCGTGTACGTGGATGACTACGCAACACCGAGACGCGAACCAGGAGGTCAAAACATGCTTAAATTGAAATACCTACATAGCCTTATTTCCTTTCTGAGACCAACGAGCAAGACAAGTCGCCTTTTGCTATATTTCTGTCGAAGCCAAATCTGAGTCGTGATTCAATTATTTTAGGCCTTTAGATTAGATTAAAGGTTAAGCTCTTTGATCGAAGTCTTAGACAACAAACTAGAGATATCAAATAGCAGAATTAATGATAACCAATTATTTTGACTAGATATTACTTATTCATTTATAACAGTAAGTTAGTCAGTAAGAATAATATACTAATGATTATAAAGAAAATACAATACTTTTGTGGTCGGCAGTTGCTGCTTGCTGCTACGGTCACTACCAAAAACAGACATTTATTGTGACGGGGATGACTTAAAAATATTTGATTAAGCCACTCGTAGGAAACATAAAAATATAATATTCTAATATGTATTTGGAAAGATCAAAATGTCTTCCATCACAAGTTATGCTGCATACACACGTTCGCATTGAAGACCAACAAAAGATATTCGACGTTAGCTAGCCCCTGTTTGTTGAACGTCAGTATTTCAAGCGTATGTCCAATTGTCTCATGTTATCGTCTTGATGTAAATTGCCAATCGTAAAGGAAGCCCCTAGACAAGACAAGATCAAGTAGTTCCATCAAACCTATCCGTTAACTATTGTTAGGTCTGTGTGTCAGAATCTTAGGGTGAATTGCACTAGAAATGTTTAATGTGTTTTGGTACCTAAAGACGTATGTTTAAGACACAAAAGCTGTTCGTTCAACATTGCATTTTGTTGTGCATTAAATAGAACACCATATTTTGAAATGATTGTCATTTGTTTTTATGCATGTTTGGGTACTAAGCAGAAGTTCTTGTGCAATCCACAAGCTTAATTATAACTTTTGATACATAAATATTGCGTAAAAACTTTACATGAAAAATAAGTTATTTAGTGAATTGTGATTGCCTCATAAGAAGTCAATACTTTCGCTAAGACTTTGATCATTCTTATCTAAGCGTTCGTCAAAGACACGTCTATATAGTCACGTCCTGATAGTCTATTTAATAGACTATCAGGATTCGTGCTATCTAAGTCAAAGTAAGGTCTTAGCCACACTTGACGGATCCTCCGTCGCCAATCTTACGCGACGGAACGCCAATACATACGAGTATTACATATAATTTACGCTGCGACGGAACGAACGCTCTTCCGCGAAGTGTGCCCGCTATTTGTAATTTTTATGTAATAATATGTATTGGCGTTATCTCGCGGAAGATCGGCGACGGAAGATCCGGCAAGTGTGGCAAAGGCCTAAGACTTCAAAGTATTTCTTTTGACTAATTCTAAGAAACGACTATTTATCTCGGCCTTAGACTTGGCCGCATTATTCTAAATTCAAATTAAATCGGTTGATGGTCGAGAGGCGAACAATAACCATTACTGTATAATTTAAGTTGAAATTTCTGTCATTTAGAAAATGCTGAGACGTTCAACACTCAATTTCACACGTTAAAAGGAAACTTCATCAAAACAAATTCCTTTTAAACTTCGAAGACCTATAATAAAAGAGAATTGTGATTTCTAAGTTACAATTATAATGTTTTGTATTATTAAAACTTATTTTATTTTATTATCTTAGGAGAACCAACAGCTCTTAATACTAATATTAATAATAATTATAACTATCGATAGCCAATTACAGGCTCCCACGAATAGTATGACTGTAAACATTCAAACGCGTCGAATTGAAACCTCCTTTGGTTTAGGAAGTCAGTTAAATAAAACTGCTTCCATACGCTTGCAAAGAATGCACATTAGGTAGAGATTGTCTAAGCTGAAATGACGCGCCCCACTACTTAATTACTTTATTTAGATGTGTGAGTGTAAATATTAATAGCGGCACTTCATCTGTGTGGGAGCGCCAATTATTGATTTCTATGTGCACATGTCGGCCGACTAGTCGGGTGATAAATCCGAAAACGCTCGCTCTATGGAGCAGCGCCGTCACTTTGTATGAAACAAGACGTCCTCTCCTCTCGCGCGTTCACGATCAACTAAACTAGTTGGACAACAAATCCGAGAATTGCACTTCTTAGCGAGTACGGCGAGTACGGCAACTGAACGACCAATTATAATTGCATGTTTATGTGTATTGCGTCCATATTTAAAATTTGCTAGTGTGCGTAAATGCGGAGGTGGGGCGTGTCATTTCAGCTTGGACAATCTCTACCTACTTACGAAATGTCTAGAACTTACTTATTATTTAATCCTAACTAATATTATAAATGCGAAAGTAACTCTGTCTGTCTGTAACGCTTTCAAGCCAAAACTACTGAACTGATTTGAATGAAATTTGGTACACAGTTATTCCAGAGCCTGAGAAAGGACATAGGCTACTTTTTATTGCGAAATTCCCGCGGGAACGGGTACAACGCGGGTGAAACCGCGGGGCGCGGCTAGTTACAAATATAGAAGGGGTCACTTATATATACCGAAGTATTTGCTACCTTCTGTTTTCCGAGATTTAACCCACAAATATCATTATATTTAATGCATATTACTACGTATATTATCCTACATCTAATCTCAACAGGAGACAATACTCACATAGATGGTCCATAACCAAGCGACGAGTAATAAGTTTATAGCCATACCATAGTTCATACATAAATTCATAGCCGTCAGCGGAGAGCTGCATAATCCGGACCAATTATAGGAGCTAGAAGTAAGAACCAGAGCCCACTAGACTCATAACAGCCTTGAGGCTGACTGATTTTGGTCAGTCTGAGTATAGTTTTCAGTCGATATCAACTATTTTTTCTTTATTTAACTTTTAGCACACAGTGTTAACCACGAAAGAGTGACTTACTGGTATTAAAGAACTCAAGCTGGTGTTTGTCGAGGTAAACATTGAATAAAGCAAATAAACAATTTACGATTCCGACGTTTAGCAATGATTGCACCTCACAGAGGAGCAAAAAAAATCCATACGTATTCAAATAAAAATATCTGTGAAGACTTTTTTCTCCAGTGTCTACTTCATATATTTTGATAGTCCAGAAGAATTTCTAACTACAGACTTGCCTATAGTGTAGTCTTTTTTAAACTTACACGATTTGAACACATAGTTTAAACGGTTTTTTTCGCGTTAGAAAGTTAATAAAAAAGTTAAACGACCACGAGAGGTGCAATCCCCTCGAAACGTCGGGAAATAAAAATGTAAGTTATTACTTGCTTTATTAACTTTCTAACGCGAAAAAACCCGTGTGAGTCTGTTTAAACTTTGCCTATAGTGTGTACTGTCTCTAAGGGCCGGCCATTACGAAGGAGGGTTAAGGGAAGGGAGGAGGGGTCTTTAAACGTTTCCTTGCACCTTAAACACTTCCTGAAAGCATCCTGCAGGAAGCGATTTGTCGGAAGACATGAAGTAAAGGTAGCAAGGATATCTTTAAGTGTTTGTCACCGTATTTTATGATTCTGTCTTTCAACTGTATTTTGCTGAGACAGATGGATTGTGAACCTTAAAGAATAAATGCCGTATTCAGAGTTGTCCATTGAATCGACAATTAACTAATTATTATTAAGCTATTGCATAGCTTCTATCGCGGGCCTTGAGCGCGGGGACCGAATCCAGAAATTCCGTAACGAAAAAACCTCACGCTCCCCACTCCGACGTGCAAGGAGGTGTGGCTTGAAGGCCGTGCATCGTCTAACGTCGTTTCAGTTCGGCAGTCTTCGACACGGCGTTGTGTGCGATTAGACGTATTAAATTATAATTGCATAAGTTGATACAAAATGCTATGCAATAGCTTTACCGCGGCAGTCCCCGAGTGCCACACGTCTTTTTTATTTAAACGGGAACTAACTTACGACGGAGACTACTGTTGAGAGTTCCTCAACACGTTTCGGTCACATTCGGTGACCTTCATCAGGAGGTGGGTGAAGCGCTCGCGACAGCGTCACTCACTCCCCGCACTAGTCAGTACACAATAGTCTCCGTCGTACGTAAGTTCCCGTTCAAATAAATAATAATGACATTAACGTACGTTTCAATTAATAGTAAAATTAACTAACTGTCGTAATTTTTCATACGTTATACGTCAAATCTCTATTAAGTACAACGTAAAATCTCTACTAAGGAAGCATTTGTTGTCTCTGAGTACGGCCGTAAGTGATTGAAGATACATATTAATCGTGAACTACTAAGGAAGTGAATCAAAGTAGAAAAAATATCTGAATCGGTATTTTATGGCTACGCAGTTCAAAATGTCCATTGACTCGGGCCCTCCGCCAACTCGCATAATCTATCCGATGCCTAAGTTTCAGAATCATTATGTTATTTCCGTTTAATGACCTCAAAACAAAGTGCCAAGTAATATCAAGTACCGTATCCAAATCACTAAACAAAATTATGTATATCAAACTAGCAGCGCCCCGCGGTTTTACCCGCGTTTTACCCGTTTCCGTGGGAATTTCGGGATGAAAAATAGCCTATAACCTTCCCGTTGAATGTGGCTATCTATTACAAAAAGAATTATTCAAATCGGACTGATAATTCCTGAGATTTCCTCGAACATACAAACAAACAAACAAACTTACAAATTTTACCTCTTTATAATATGTAGATAGTGAAACTTTCAAATAACTAAAACTATGTGTGGCATATAAAGTTGTCGAACGGTTCGGACAGTTAGTCTAATGTCCCGCTGCGACCCTTCCAACTCATTAACTAGGATTATCCGACTATATTATGTGTACCTAACTTGTTTACTACTCACTTATATATTCAATTTTGGTAGTAACCCTTTTAAAACTGGACTTTAATGACTGTGTGTTGAAGTTAGAGCCTCCGCTTACTGTAGTCAAAAAAGTCTTTACACTGACCTTGTTAGATGTGAATAAAAGTTCATAAAAAGTATTTTATCTACACTAATGTTGTAACATTCTACTTAAGTTTCCAATACTTGACTTATAATTACTACTGTTATAGCGCAGACAACTATAACACTCAATTTAAGCAATTGCACATGATGTTATAATATCCACATCGATATCGTAAAATCTCATTATAACATCGCGCCCTGCGCGGCGCGCGCCCTGCGGCCCTGTGCGCGCAGCTGCGCTCTCATTGGTTATATTTTAATGGCGGCAAGTTCACTGTGACAATACACGTACGCGTGAATTTAATGTTTCGCAATGTGTTTTGTTTTGAAAATGTTGTTTGATTAATTGTATTAGTGAAGATAAAGTAGTGTATGCAACTGCATATAACACGGGTATTAAAACACTCGTTACTATTATGAAACTCGCTGCGCTCGTTTCATAAACTCACACTCGTGTTTTAATACCCTTCTTTATATGACAGTTGCATAAACTACTATATCCTATCCTACTAATATTATAAATGCGAAAGTTTGTGAGGACGCAAAAACTACTGACCGGATTTAGATAAAACTTTACAGTAATATATAGGTTACACATCAGAATAACACATGGGAGACATTTTATCCCGAAATTTCCGCGGGAACGGGTACAACGTGGGTGAAACCGCGGGGCACAGCTAGTATATGTATAAGAGTATGTAATAATATTAGTAAGTTTATTATCAGCAAATTTCATAATACAAGTTAATCGATTCGTTTTGGTCTCAATACCCGTGTGTTAATTAGTCCGGGAATATCGATCTATATCTATATACTAATATAATAAAGCTAAGAGTTTGTTTGTTTGAACGCGTTAATCTCAGAAACTGGCAATCCGATTCGAATAATTCTTTTTGTAGTAAATAGCCACATTCAACGGTAAAGTTATAGGCTATTTTACATCCCAAAATTCTTAAGGGAACGGGCACAACGCGGGTAAAACCGCGGGGCGCTACTAGTTATTTATAATTCGCTTTTGTCAGTTACAGTTGTTGGTATACATATTTTTGGTCTTACAAATGTTGTTAGTACGAATTGTTCACACGAAAATACTGATAAACGTCTTGTCTCCTCTCCTGTCTGTGCGCTCCTTCATACATTTTCAAAAACCAGAGACCTGAAGATTCTCTAACAATAGTTATAGCTATAGTGTGCTCGCTCAAGCTCGTATCCGAAAGGTAATTTAATACTGGCCAATTAGACAATTCTGAAGGCTAAAGACATCGAAACTCTTTATAACGAAAATAGATTAATATTCCGAACAGGGCCACTCGTATTCATCAGACCACTCACTCAACAGCGTAAACAATGTTATCTGAGCACTTCGGCTTTGGAGCTATAATTTATTCAGCGTCCTCTAAATGAATGACCGAAGCAATTTCAGTAGCTAATTGCTTAGTCACTGCAGTAGTCGGATTACCTGTTTTTGTTTGAGCTTTGTACCAATATTGTTCTGCCGTTGGGTGGTCGAATAGTTTGGAATGTTCGAGAACTGGGTAACAGTAGTTAACTTCATTGAAGTCAAATGTCTGCAGTTCCATATTTGAAATACATTGTAGCTTTTACACCCGTATTCAGAGACATCAAATACTTGAGATTTAATCAGTGTTTTTACGTGTATGAAAAATAACATTAATTAGTTAAGTGTTGATTTGATAGACGGCTTTGAGTGTGGCAGTTAGATATGAATTGTATTAAACCTATAATATTTTAATTCAAACTTTAAGGACTTTTCCTCTGTTTATATCTAATTTGCAACTGCGATACATATAATGAGAGCTGTATATGTGCTAAATCTGAGGTCCCAGTATTTTTCTAGCTGCGAGTCAGAACATTCTTAAGACAATGTTACAAACATGTTTGACGGCCGTGTCTTATTGAACTCACCGGCTTTCAGATAGTCATACTACACAATCCAAACGACGCAACGCCTTATCAAGTATCACACCTAGGCTAAACAATAGATAAGAACTTCCTGTAGGTTGGAAGACCGACGAAAGGTTAGTAGGTAACCATTAAAAATGTGTTTCTAGGACCAGAAGGACTGCATTGCAGCACTGCAGTCTTCGTATCAAGGTACTTGGATAAAGCATTCCTGTAAAGAAAACTATCTAATACATTACAAATCCCAAACGTTACAGCTTTAATTAAAGTTAAAACTACTCTTGTCTCTATAAAACTACGTTACTAGACTCTAGGGAAATAATACTTCTCACTAGTTTTAGTACAGCATAGTTATTTCTACTAATTAGGTGCTAAGTACGTATGAAAGTAGAATTATTTTAAATTGACTCTCAACCGAGTAGAATTTAATTAAAAGCAAAGTGACTACGTGAAGTGACAGAGATGATGTAATGTTTTGTGTTAACTAGTGATACAAGCGTTAAGATAGAGTTGTTAAGTTGAGTTCGAGTTGAGATACTTACTTTAAGTACAATAGAAAACGTCACATATGTCAAATTACTCGTACGCTCGTTCCTGTCTAATTAAATTCGCATTAGCCTTGAGTTAAGTTCAATAGAAAACGTCACAAATGTCAAATTACTCTTGTCTTACTAAACTCGCCTACTGGTCCTTGCCAACTTGCCCAATCTAAACGAACACGTAAATAAAATTAAACAAAGAAATTGTTATATCAAGAGATCCAAACGTGGTATTTGTTTGCTGACTTACCAAAATGCCTAATTATTCCTTAGCTTCATTTTTCAGTGTTCATTTCATAATTCATTTTTCAGATCCCCCATTAACCCCATGTCTTTGACTGCCTGCTAACGCAAACATATGATTAACCCTCCAACGCAGGTCCGTGGGTAAATCAGACCCGAAACTAACAATAGTAAACGTTTACGTTCATTAACGCCGCAGCAGTCTGGAACTGACCGCTTCGGCTAACTGGTGTACTAACAAGGTAAAGCCACGACAATTGGAAGCCTTTTGTTCTCAGCCTGCAGGACATACCTATAGGACTTTTCATTAAAAGATACGAAGCGTTAAAGGTTAACTTACAAATGCTATGTTGTTATTTGCTCGAAGCCTAAAAGGAGTCTATTTGCATACAAAATCCATAAAAATATGATGAACGCCGCCTGTTTCCAAAATCCCTCTTACTTGAAGTTTTGTGTTAAGTATTGTTATTGCTTTTTGCCTGTTGTTTTGCTTTTTAGTTACTTAAATAATTTAAATTTTGTATCGCCTTCGGTCGCAGTTTTTTAGTTTTCACTTTGATAATAAATATCAACCGACAACAACGTTAACACCTATTCCACAATTTTCTCTGAATTTTAACGAACATTCCATTTCGATATAAACCTCATTTCAACAATAAAACTGTTTGGAAACCTAATCATAACCGACGGACTTATGCTCGAAGATAACTCCGTCGAACCTACTAAAAATAGAAATGATATGACAAATGAACCTGTCAGTCATTTGAAAATAGAATCTCCCGGCGATATCATTACATAAAGTAAGACAACTATAATCATTATTTGTCAAGAATTAACTGAGAGAAAATAAATCATTATTTCAGATAATAACTTAGAACGCTCGAGCTCAGCCCAAGCTAACCCTTTGTATTGGAATAAACCGGCCTCTATCGATTAATATCCGTTCAGAGATTTCGGAAATATGAGAGGAATTTAATATGCGATATGATACCCAATTAGATCGCCAGCCATGTCTGGCCTATCGTTATATTAATGTGTGACGTTAAGTGCTTTTGTATGTTAAATAAGTTATATTTTACCTCTAATGAGATTCGTTCGAATTTTAAACGAATGTAGAATCAAAGAAGGGTTACCTACTTTGAATGTTCTGGACTAAAACAACACTGTCAAATACAAAATAAAAACATTTTATTTTAGCATTTAAATCAAACATTTAAACACTTATCTCTACATATTATTTAAAACGCTTCAATAATATTACAAACAATAATTTTCCATTACATACTATTAATAATAAATTAGGTAGCTTAATAATAATAAATGCAGCAGTTTAATATTTTAGGTAAATAAATAATTTATTTTTAATCAGACTAGACTTGGTAACAGCACACAAATGTGACAAACCATTTTCAAATTTCGAATTATTGCACTGCCCGAAAAGTCAGTCTTTCGAAATTAATGATAGACATTATTAATAATAATGTTTGAAGCTGCTATATATGAAATAATGATACACAAATATTATTATTTATATCGAAATAATGACAATGAAATAGAGAAATACTACGTAATAATGACAACGATTTTCTACCTTTATCTACACTTATTACAAATATTTCTGAAGTATATAAAATTCTATATTTCTCTACGGTGATACTACTTTTATAGTGAATGAATAATGAAATATTGTGATGATATGAAGTTTATTAGGGATTTATATTTGGTCCTTATACATAACGAGGGAATTTGGTGACTTTGACTCTTTGGTTTTAATAAAAGTATATTTTTGCAAAGAGAGAGGAGAGGCCTTTGCCCAGCAGTGGGACACACCAGGCTAAATATAATAATAATGTAATATCATTTTTTGCATCTCTATTCACAAAAAGTAAACGAGAGAAGGTAATGACTAGAACATCAATGGTTAAAATCTATTAAAATCGATTGATATTTATACACCGAAGGATATTAGCTGTATTATACAATTTTCGACATTATTAATAAAACAGATAGCAGTTAATTGGATGCACAAAATAATAATACATACTAGTACACACTTAGTTTGACATGACTTTGGCTTGCACGAAATCATTCTAAAATCATGGTTGGAAAATTTAGTAATGAATCTATTACAATTATAGTTTTTAACATCGATACCTGTCAGCAATTTTGTTGCTATCAGGAGAAGAGTCGTCGGCGAATTTAATATCATTCGACGAATCAGAATTCTCGTCGGCGAATTTTATATCGGCGAAATCTGTTCTTTTCAATGTATCATCTTTGGTTTCTCTTACGCTATCATTGATCCTCTTCAAAGTCGAAGAGTTATCATCGTTTTTATTACTTCTATGTACTTTCACAGGAGACCGAGTCAAGGTGAGATCTTTCATGGGTATCGTTACAGGATTCTCAGCCTTCTTCTTCTTACTTCTCTTTGGAAGTTTGGGCGAGTTTTGCAAATCACTTATGCTGAAATTTAGCGGGTGTATGATGTTACCGTTCTCGATGACTTTTCTTATCGATTTGATCGATTCGTTGGATCTGTTGAATTTGTTTTCATTTCGTTTGAGGGTGCTAGAGCCAGGCGCGTCGTCGGGTGATTCTGTATTGCTTCCTGGGTTTGGCAGTAGTTCTCTTGGAAGAATTTCCTGTGAAGAAAAATAGTTACTTACTTTATCTTATCAACAATATGGATTATATTTTAACTACATTATGTTTTTGTATTCACACTTTTAATTTGAAAGGTATTTCGACACTTTGAGTGTTATTTTGACACTTTAATACTTTCTTTACTACCTTACTAAACAGAAAGTCTTCTATAATGATTTCTGATGTCGCTTGATTTACCTCATAAATAGGAGTATTGCTCTCGTCAATTTCTTTCAAAATGTCTCCATCTTCTAGTGGCGGGATCCAAACTAAGAAAGCCGGATCCATGCCCAAATATGATCCGGGAACTGAACCTGTAATACCGTGGAGACTTTATTCTTGAAATAAACTATTCATTTCAGATTAAGTTAGTTTGGAAGTTGTGCGTTGGTAAGTTCAATCGAACCCACAGTCAGTCGCAGCATGGACCAATGTGGGTCCATGGTCACAGTTACTTCACCTACCCATGTCAAAACCAAACATTTTCTTTCGCCAATCGAGCTTGGTAACTCTTTGCCTTAAGCGAATTAATAAAGTTAGGGCTTCCTTAATCAAAGTGATTAGTTGTTGTGAACAAGTGGCTTAGTTTGTTTGGGACAATCCTTTGTTTCAGGCTTATACGTTTAAGTCATGCGGTGAATATGGGTCTGAATACATTATAGTAGATGTGCCTCTAGACTAGTTTACAAGAAATAGCGCTTTTGTAAATGGGTTAAAGTTTAAATTGGGTGGTGAACAAACATGGGTCAATCTGAACAAGTTATAAACAGTCGGTACTCGTTCTTAATACAATATTGTAATTAGTTTTTAGCATGAGTTGTAGAAGACAAGGCCTTCACAAACGTTTTACTCTATGACCGTGAAAATATACTATTGAATATAATCCTTCAACCCGGAATACACTCACACACGCACACTCGCATGCAAACACACACGCACACTCGCATGCAAACACACACGCACAAACTAGCGCTCACACACACACATCAATTTAAAAGGCTAACAATATTTATTTCAGAGCGTTTTGCCCTCCATGCACTAAATGCCTGTCGTCTGCGCAAGGCTTTATTGTTTTTTGGCAAATGTATCTTTTAGACATCATCATCTTACCAGCATTGTTGACTTCATAATCATAATAGTCGATTTCCATTTCAGGGTGTGACGTCAGACTCAGATCCGATTTCAAGAGTTTACGGTTGCAAGACTCTTTTGTTTGTTTAGCGTTGTCCCTGATCTTAGCTGAGGACACCCCGCTCAGAGCGGGCGAGTACCATCCCTAGATTGGGAACACATTGTTAGGAAAAGTCAATGACGAAGGAGAAAGAGAAATAATATTTAGGAGAATGTATTAGTGGTTATAGTTATTGAGGATAGAGGTTATAAAGTACTGTCATTCTGAGAAAATATTACGCACTTTAGTACTCTGTCACTTTGTCAAATTAAAAAGATTGTGTCAGTTTCTTTAATAAATTGGTATTTAAGAAGTATGAATAAGATAAGGTTTTTATTATGCTTAAAATGTTTATAGGTTGACTGTTACAAGTTATTTTAGAGTACATAGAAATAAGACGAATTTATAAGACTTTTTCCGATAGAAATATGACAAAAAAACAATTAATTTTAAATAATAATTCGCAATGGTATAAATTTTGGGAAAGTCACCATCACAAAATGATCTCTACCACTCACGTTGGTAAGCGTAGCCGCTGATATTGAAGACGAAGCTCTGCTTTCACTTCTGTCCTTTTCCCACGCACTGTCCCGATCCTTTTCACTATCATCTCTCTCGCTCGCACTGCTGATACTTGTACTCATGTCAACTGTTGTTGCTGTCTCACAATGTGAGTTGGTTAGTGGTGAGGTAACCTGTTTAAATAGTTATAGTATAGCGTAGTTTAATAACTACTATAGCTATGGTTTTTTAATACATTTTTAACATTATATCCATTGTCTATTTTTCAATATCTAGTGGCAAAAAAAAAGAGCGCAAAGAACTGTTTGTAATGAATGCCTCTAGGTTGGATCTGAAATCCAAAAATCTATACTAATATAATAAACCTGAGGGGTTGGCTACATTCAGGAAAAAAGACACTGGCTTCAATGTGGATAAATCAGCTAGTCTTCTTCTTCTTCATCATCGAATGGATGGTCAACCTGACCAATCCTGGTGTCAGAGTTATAGAGCCGCCAAAGGCCTCTGACGTGGCTCATGTAACAACTACTATCCGTAGAAAGTAACCGGGACCGACGGCTTAACGTGCCCTCCGAAGCACGGAATCATCTTACTTTTCGGGCAATCAGGTGATTCAGCCTGCAATGCCCTAACCAAACTGAGGACAGTCTCACAAAGTGATTTTTGTGAGGTATCGGGAATCGAACCCGGAACCTCCGGATCGTGAGCCGGGTGCTCAAACCACAAGACCACGGAGGTTGTTATTCAGCTAGTGAATGGCTATAAAATCCATTCAATCAGAACTACATTTACGACAATAATTTAAAAATTGTTTGGTCAAATATCAAATGTTTCAGTACCTGTGTCACAGTAACATTAGAAGCTGACACAGTATGTGATCTCCTCATTGGCGATTGTTCTATCTTGGTGACTCGTCCGGCCGGGGCACTGCTTGAGGATACCGTCTCCGGTGTGACTGTGGCTTGACTGGCCACGCTGTCAGCACTGACCACACTGACGTTGTCGGGGTCAGCTTCGTTCTCTGAAGGCTGGTCTTCGTCTTCTTCGTCATCTCTGATTAAGAGGGATAGAACCGTGATGTTAAGGTGTAATTTCTTGGCTTGGGTTAAGTAAGTTTTTCCACTTTGCTCAACTAGTGAGACTCTTGGTGGAAAGGTACGATCCTTAACTTGCTGCAAAATATCTTAGCTAACAAAATCAATACAATACTTGTTATTAATTAAAATAATATTAAAAACTTCATTCACAAAGTAAACAATTACACATTTTAGGTAACAATAATCATTAAGTAAACCAGCCATAATTACGTTACCAATACAAACACTTGTTATCAACAAGAACAATAAAACAGGTGGTACAATTACTTCCAAAAGTCAATTAACATGAAGTTAGCTCTGTACCAGTGATACGTGCTCAAACAATGCCACTGTACGTTTAATAGGGAGTTCTTTACATCACTCCCAATCATTTCCTTTGTTTAGTTCTCGTTAATTATTACTGTCAACCCGACTGTACCTAGGGGACCCTTTGTTCGTTAAGTTTGTAATTGATATTTTTAAACTTGACTATTTTGTCTAGTTTGTTTTTTTAGGGTTAAAGGAATTAGAATAGTGGTGAATAGAGGAGTAATTTACGAAATTAAGACTGGTCAATTTTAACGTGTATTAGCAACTTTTGCAGATATTTTGTTGCCACGTGTTATATTTTCTTGTTTTTGAGTAAAAAACTGCACATACTGCAACCAAAATTTTACTATGGAATCTTAAAATTTTGATATTAGTGTCGAACGCTTCTATTTTTAACCGACTTCAAACACCGAAGGTGGAGGTTCTCAATTCAGCCGGTTTATATATAAAAAAAAATAAATTGACTATTGAACACTAGCTTCATAGTGAGGAATAAATACTTCGTTTATGCTCTACCTTTGTTCCACATTCTCCGAAGCAGTATCCCTTAGCCTCGTATGCCTGGTCTTCCCAGAAGGCAGCAGTCTTCTCAAAGACACACCACCTCCCACCACTTCTGACAGCAAAGTGCTCCGGGAGCCAGCGTTCATTGTGCCGAATTCTAAAGACGCTGAACATGCTAGAAGGTAAAATTATTTAATTTAGGCTTTACGTGGAAATTTCTGTTTTTTTTTTACAATAAAAAATTCAAAAATCAAAAATTCTTTATTTCGTCGTCTTCAACTCTATACGACAGTGCATTCGATGAACTGAAATAATAGGTGAATGTATGACGTATATTCCAATTATATTTTTTGATAAAATTAAGAGTGTTCTTATGCTATTATCTCACCATCACTATCAGTTAAAGATTCCTTATCCGCTGCTCTATGGTAGGCCCTGGTCCTGTGCGCCGAATGCAGTGCTAGGCACAAGGCCGCCAGCGCTGCAGCAGCTGCGAGCGCCGCAGCGGCTCCCCTCGCGCCCCCGCCGCCGCGCCACCACACCCCGCCACTCATAGAGGCCCAGGCGGCTGAGGCGTTGCGGATTGGCTCTGGGTGACGATATTTAACATTTGATATACTCGTAGAAGAATAGACTTAATTATTAAAGAAAAATTAATGCTGATCCAAATATTATGTGCATAACGAGCCCGATGTTCATTTTTCAAAAATAACGGTAGTCACTGACATTTTCGCTGCATCTTGGAACCTTAGCATGTCCAAGCGCTTCTGTAGCACTCGTGGCGTAGTTTGACTAAGCAATGTTAGCTCTTTGCGAAGGTCGGCCCTACTTGGATGGGTAGCATTTCTAACTAAGCATTACCGTATCTCGGAGGGCACGTAAAATTGGCAGTCGCGGTTGTTCCAATCGTAAGACAAGTCGGACGCCTTTGTTCTAAAAACGTCGACACCAGGGTTGACCGCAAACCTACCCAAACTTACTTGCTTACTTTAGCATCTTCTGGCTTCTCTGCATGCATGGACAGTAATTTTGTAATTTTTAGTATAGTAACATTTTATGTAAAATTTATATTTTTTAGTATGGCAACTGCCTTCTTTGTCCGTCACCCAAAAACAATGTGAATTGTGCGCATTACTCTGATAATAAATAATTGTATTTTCTTTACAAATACAATCAATTCAAGTTCTAGCCTTTTATTATACAGGCTAAGTGTACTCTGATAATAAATAATTGTATTTTCTATACATATACAATCAATTTAAGTTCTAGCCTTTTATTATACACATGCAATACTAACCGACTTGAGTGGCATGTGCCAGAAAGCCTCCAGCACATTTGTCGCTCGGATCTCCAGACCGCAACTCCACGAGGACATGGCGGCCTCCAGACAACTCGATCACTCCACTGGATGTAGTCGTTTCTACGTCACTTGACTGTGGAATAAGATTTTGGGTCAGGTCGTTTACATTACAAGAAGAGAGATAGAGAATTCTAAACAAAACAATAATTTTTCACAATCGCCAATCCAATATATTAAGTGTAGTGTGCAGTGAGTTCAATGAAATGATAGATCCATTAAGACAGCCAACTTACTATTAGTAATTTTGCTGGAACGAACTTTTTAAATCTATGCTATTTTTATAAAGAAGAAGGTATTTCCCTGCGTATAAAAATGTATGGGTGCGACCCCACGAATAAAACATCACGCGGAACAGCTAGTTGTGATTATAAAAAGCTCCATCGTAATTATAGTTCCGGAGCCGTGGGTCTTATTGACGACTAAGAACCCTCAAATCCACTTACAACCCTGAAATCCACTCACCACAGCCGTACTATCGGGTCCGTCCCATGAAGCCAACAGTGGGGACCCCAAGGAGTCTCCATCTCTTGCCCTCAGCGACTGTCCAGCACACGGCAGCTTCACTGCTTCCATGCGGAGTCTCACTACTAGACCTTCTTCAGCCTGTGGAAGAAATCCAATGTGAATACCATACTGGTTTCATAGGTTTAAAGGATTATAACATAATGTTCTTAATTATAACTACGTATAATGTACTTTGGTTTTACAGAAACTGTAGTTACTAAGACCGTCTTGTGTTACCACAGTACCTGTAGTGCTCGCGGCATACTTTAGATAAGCGATTGTTAAGCAACGTGTAGCTCGGTCTCAACTCGGATAGGTGGCCGGTAGAGGCGTTTATATCTGAGCGCTACCGTGCTTCAGAGGAAACGTTAAATTATCGGTCCCGGTTGTTTCAATCGTCAGACCATGTCGGAGGCCTTGAGGCGGTCTAAAAACTCCAGGGTTGGCGGATAACCTACATGAACTTACTTACCACAGAGTGCTGCAAAGAAGTCGAAACGTCAGATTTGAGATTTGCAACCCAAAATGATAAATCACTTATTTCTATGTTAATTAAGATGTTTTCGCCACAACAGTACAAAATTAAATCAAATTGTATAAGACAAACCAATAAGATAATCTCGGTAAGCAGACTCCAAAGTCACAATGATACCAATAACTTTAATTACAAACTGTAAGATACAAATACCGTTTAATCGTATCGTTAAAGTTGACGTTAAACGTGACCAAGTTTTAATTGAAATATAACTCGTAGCAATAAAGTTTTAACAACATGCTAATCGGTCCGGGAATCCGGTTTATAGAGCGAATATAACTTTTGGTTATCCCATTGAATATCAACAAGTTGGGTTTATATATCCTCTATGGGTTATAATTGACTAGCAGCGCCCTGCGGTTTTAGCCCTAATGCATCCTTTTCCATGCGAATTTCGGGATTTGTATTACTTACTATCCTATTCCTGACCAAGGTAAGTTGAATAAAAAAAGAATCATTAAAATCGGTCCAGCCGTTCTCGAGTTGTAAATGGCGTAACGATCACGACTTTCTTTTGTATAATACTTGCCGCGTTGCCCCGCGTTGTACCCGTTCCCGCGGGAATTTCGGGATAAAATATATCTCATGTGTATTCTGACACCGTAACAGCCTCCTTGATCTTGTGGTTTGAACGCCCAGCTCACGATCCGGAGGTTCCGGGTTCGATTCCCGGTGGGGACAACAATATCTCACAAAAATCTCTTTGTGAGACTGTCCTCAGTTTAGCTAGGGCATTTCAGGCTGAATCACCTGATTGCCCGAAAAATAAGATGATTCCGTGCTTCGGAGGGCACGTTAAGCCGTCGGTCCCGGTTACTTTCTACGGATAGTAGTCTTTACATGAGCCAAGTCAGAGGCCTTTGGCGGCTCGATAACTCTGACACCAGGCTTGGTCAGGTTGACCATCCACTCGATGAAGAAGAAGATCCAAATCCGTCAATGAGTTTTTTCGTGAAAGAGTAACAAACATCCATCCTCACAAACTTTCACATTTAAAATATTAATAGGATAAAAATAACTATAGCTACAGCTAAGCCATTCCTACTTCCAACACAATAAGGCGAATTGTTGTAGTAAAAAGTATTTATTTTAACATAAAGTAAGTAATTTAATTCGTAAGAAGTAGCCTTAATAAAAATGATTTGTATTATATTTTGAGTTATATTTTGAGTTTTCGTTTAATTTATTTGCTAATTAATTGTTCGTCGTCTAAATTGTTATTGAGTGCCAAATCTAGAATTTTGAAACATTTGACCTTAACCGATTGAGCTGATAGTTATAAAATCTGAAAAACTAATTTTAAAAACTCAATAACCAAAATATATTTCATTATTAGTTTTTATGACAATGCATTTTTATATTATTAAAGCTGAAGTGTTTGTTTGAACGCGCCTATCTCAGAAACTATAGGACCAATTTGAATGATACTTGATTGGTAATTTGAAATGAAGCCACATTCAACGGATAGGATGAAATTAATATTTCATCCCGTAATGCCTACGGGAACTGTCACAACGCGGGAAAAACCGTAGGGCGCTGCTAGTGTAATTATATTTCTACTAGCAGCGGCCCGCGGTTTTACCCGCGTTGTGCCCGTTCCCGTGGGAATTTCGGGAATTTTTATACATATAAACCTTCCTCTTGAATCATTCTATATATTAAAAAAAAACCACGTCAAAATCCATTGCGTAGTTTTTAAGATCTAAGCATACAGATAGGGACAGACAGGCAGCGGAAAGCGAATTTGTTTTATACCATGTAGTCATAGAGCTATTGTTAAAAACTATGTTTACTTACCTACTGCGAATTAATTTTATTCTAGCTACCGATCTTTTGTTTCAACTGAGCATATTATTTTCCAGAATGTTCTTTGTAACACTCATTCAATTGGACTAATTACTATTTCGCGGAAATTTACCATTATTTCAATTTGTATTGTTTACCTTCGATACTCAGCATTATAAAGGTTTCCAGAAATGTCTATAATTAATATATCAATGTTGATTTACATTACAAAATTCGTATTGTTATTGTATACTTAATAGGTATACTCTTATCTTCTAATTAGCTCCTTTTATTTATTTCTTTATACAAATCGAACTGATAATTTCCCAGATTAACTCGAACATACAAACAAACTTACAAAGACCTCTTTATAATATTAGTATAGATACTCGTATTTAAAAAACAAAACCATAATAAATCAACCCAATTGAATCACAAAACCAAAACACAGAATGATTTTATCCAAACTATTAGAATTCTAAAGGAACTATTTACTTTCCATTACGGAGTGACCCTACTATGTATTAAATTCCGACCACAGAAACGTAACGATTTTAATGACCCTAAAACTCTGTCCTATTTTGCATAGAGTAAACAATTACCCTCCAATATTAGTTGTTAGAGCGGATGGCGATTAGGTAACGGCGGACCCTCTAAAACTGAAGTTTTAATAACTCTATAGCGATATAAATTGAGTGATGATGTATTTTAGCAGTTAAGTGATATCCTGCTTACCATATCAGTATGTTAAAGTCTTTTTTAAACTTACACGATTTGAGCACATAGTTTAATCGTACTCACACGGGTTTTTTCGCGTTAGAAAGTTAATAAAGCAAGTAATAAATTACTTTTTATTTACCGACGTTTTGAGGGGATTGCACCTCTCGTGGTCGTGGGTGAACTGACATGACTTGTTCTTCAACGAATGGGCTGAAAGACCAGCCGCCTGACTCATAAAGGCTCTTTAACCAAAACACTGTTATAAAGTGTTTTGTCTCTTTTCGTCTTTAGAAATAGCGTATGTTGGAAAGGGACAAAGCATTTGACAGCTTAAATGCTGTTTATGAATAGGGCCTTAGGGGCCATATTAATAAACGCGTATTAACCCTCTCAGGACCATAAGTGTATGGGGGGATGTATGATCATAAAAGTTATATAGGATAGTTAATTATGCATATAATAAATATACTAAATTATCAAAATATGAAAAAAAATTATATATTTGTTGGAATTTCTTGGGACATATGCGTCCCTATGGTCGTCAAGGGCTGAGTTTTTCCTTATTCAGCCTATCTTTACGTGTTTTACATTTACGAGTTTCATAAAAACAAACAACATATTTATTATTTTTATTAAGTTTTATTAATTAAATTACAATATTTTAATGCAAGAGTTATATTTTTGTTTTATTTTATTTATGATATTCATCAAAACAATTTCTGTCATTAGTGTAACAGAGATGAATTTTACATACAGAACAAGTATTATTTGTGCGACTTTCTCGCTTGAACTTAGCACAATTTACACACCGTTTTCTGTTATTCACTTTTTCCATAGCATGTGTAGTAAATTGACGTTTTATGGCTCTTCGTACAGCACTAGTTCTTGAACTAGGAGCATCTCGCTGCCTGACCGTAAAACCATTGATCAAACTCCGAGCTACTACTTGCCTGAACTGTAAGTTGGTCAACAAACTACCTTCCATTTTTTTTTCATTGTAAAGCTTCGTGTAGATAGTATATGCATTATTCACAGATATATCGAACAAGTCAAAGAACAGTCGTAGATAATATTTTATTTTGGATCTTCGATCTAGCTCATAGCACACCTTACGTTGATCCATAAGGTCAACTCCACCCATATTTTTATTATAAAATGACACGATCCGAGGGCATTTTACATCAATTTTCTCTGCTGAACCAGCTTGACGGCGTTTTACAATGTCTGTTTCGATAGGCGACAGAAAGTTGGTGAGCAAATGTACTGCTTTGTTGTCCATCCACTTGACGTAACTTATGCCTTGAAAACTTGTGAAATAAATATCTCCGCGCTTCATTTTTTTGTCAACAGGTGCAGTTTTTGGAAGGTTTTTTCGGTTTGTTCGAACAGTTCCACATGCCTTCGTATTTTGAGATATCAACTTATATTGCAAGAATGGCGAATTGAAAAAGTTATCAATATATATTTCACAACCCAAACCCTTCAATTTTTCTGTGAGTTGAAGTACAACTGATTCGCCTAACCCATACTCAATACCAGTAGTTCGCTTACCGGTATATAAATCGAATTCAAATAGGTATCCGGTTGCCGAATCGCATCGGCACCATAGCTTGAAGCCCCATTTGACTGGCTTGTTTTTTATATATTGCTTCATTACATTGTGCCCTTTGAACTTTATCATATGTTCATCTATTGATTGTTCTTTGGTATTGTTGAGGGCATTTTGGAATGACTTATTTAGATGTTCAATGACAGGTCTTATTTTGTAGGCTCGGTCAAAATTGGGACTGGAAGGGTCTCGTACTTCTTCATTATTACAAAAGTGTAGATTTTTACGTAATTCTTCAAAACGAGCCCTAGGCATAACATTTGCTACGAAAGGTACTGCCATGTCAGGTTCTGTAGACCAGTAATCTTTAAACGCTGGTAAAATATGATATCCCATTACTAAATTCAAACCGAGAAATGCTTTCATTTCATCTATTTCAACGGAAAATTCTCGTCCGTTTTGATGAGCGTATCGCATTGATTCTGATACTATCAACTGTACTAACAGGTCAAATTTTGTTGTTGAAAGGAATATTTCGAAAGGAGTCAGCGTATCATTGTTTTCCACATCTTGACAGATTTGCACCTTACCGAATTCATATTCAACATCTTCAAATACATTCGGAATGTATGTTCTCTGGGTCCACTTGAAAACTGGTTGCTGAACGGTAAGTGGTTCGCTTACAAGTTCTACCGCAGAAGTTGAAGGTTTGGGTGATGATATCCTGGATTCTTGAAGTTGATGTGTCGTATCTTCAATCTCAACTTCGGATACCCCTTGGTCGTCGTCCTGTGTGAGTAGCCTTTCATCTTCTTCGTCAAGCAATAAATTGTCTTCATCGTCACTATTATCACCCATCAAAATCTGCTGGATTTCATTTTCCCTGAGTTCGAAAACCGCACGTCCTCTACGAAACATAATCTGTAAACATAAACATAAGAAATGAGGGTAAAAATAAAAAAACACAACAGCAATATTGAACCAGATAAATACCCTTATAGACCACAGGGACACCCGTGTCCCTTTATGTTTATAATAACAGATGAAAGGGTACAATATGAATTTAGATTTTATTAGTTTATAAAATAAAAAAAGTACTTACCAGGCAGTAAATATTTCGCAATATAATAACTTGTCGACAACTATTGCACTCGAAATACTTTTTCAAAATATAAGAAAACCGCGCGAAACAAATTGTCAATTTGCAATGACCATAAACAAAGACTGACAGTTTAAATGCTGTGTTGCTATGATAAAAAAATAAAAAGATACGTTCAGAAACTAGTTAACGCTAAAATCACACCTACCGTTTTATTAGTTTATGACTTATTTATTGATTTTTGTTTGGGACAAGGGTGTCCCCGTAGTCCTTAAAGGGTTTAAGAACATTTTATCTATCAAAGGGTTTGTAAATTTCTGACATATGCAATTTGCCGAATAGAAGAGCACTAGAAACAAAACACAGTATATCAGTTTTAGTTACACCGCGTTTATTAATAGGGCGGTAGGAGTTTATAGCCTAACCTAGAGACTGAGTTGCCAAATTCACTCCGAAATTTCAACAATAACGAGGTCACATGAATATGCAACTGTAGGCAGAGAGAAAATATTGGCGTCTTCTTCTTCTACATCGAGTGGATGGTTAACCTGACCAATCCTGGTTATTGAGCCGCCAAAGGCCTCTAACATGGCTCTTGTAACGACTACTATCCGGAAAAAGTAACCGGGACCGACGGCTTAACGTGCCCTCCGAAGCACGGAATCATCTTATTTTTCGGGCAATCAGGTGATTCAGCCTGTAATGCCCTAACCAAACTGAGGACAGTCTCACAAAGAGATTTTTGTGAGATATTGTTGTCCCCACCGGGAATCGAACCCGGAACCTCTGGATCGTCTATTGTAGCCCTTACTTTGACTGTTATCACAGCAATGAATTAGGGTGGGTGCATCAGTTAACGCCTACGCACCAGTAAAAGTTAACATAAAATGTCAGTCTCAACAGACGTAAGAGAATGAAAAATAGCCACGAATTTTTTGCCTGAATGACTCTAACAGACTGTTAAGTTATGAAACAACGTTTTCTATTTAACATACATTTAACAGATTTTTACCGAACGTATGTTACGTTAACTAACCGTTTAAAACCACCCAACCTTAATCAAAGCCAAAGCAATAATGTTCGCAGTTCTTTCACTATACGACCAAAGTGATTACCCATTGGGAACTAGCTCTGTTTTGGTCAATTAGGCCGATCATGTTACCAACACACGCTACACGTTAATTACAATGAAGACTCTAGCACGATATCACTTTGATCGCAGTTAACGTTGGCGCGTAGATGTTAGTAATGGTTGGCCCGAATAGCTTAGTACTAGTGAGAGGAATAATTCGCAATAACTGACAGTATAACTTCGTTATTAGATACTATGGCCTCGGCGGAGTAATATCAGACTATCAGCCTCGCTTGGGATGTGTATTGATAACTACGACCTTCGTTTATTATGTCGATAAAATCATGTTGTAAGTCAATTTGCAAATATTAGATTAGTAAATAATTATTAGATGTCTGGTTGTTGATGTCTGTTGGGTATTATAATATAAAATTGATTTTAACGCAAACTTCATACAAATAGAAAGAAGACTAAATTGTCAGTAATATGCAACAATTTTAATCTATCTTCTTGTAGCTTAATAGTCCACGATGTACGATGTAATACGTATCGCATAGGAATGTTATAAGTGCGTATCCATATTAATAGTGTCCAAGAAATGTGGAAAAGTAGCATACAACCTTCTCGTTGAATGTAGCTACCTATTACAAAAATAATTATCCAAATCGGACGGGTAATTCTCGAGATTGGCTCAAACATACAAACAAATAAACTTACAAATTTTACCTCTTTATAATATTAGTATGGAAGTATAGATGAGACACTCGCCTGTAAAAGCCAGAACGATCTAGCAGGACATGCCCTAGCGGATCCAGCTAGGAGCCTCGCGGTTGGCGCTAGATGCAGCACGCAGCCACACCGACACCTCGGACCCACTTCAGCTACCACCATCGATGAGTCGCCAGCCCAAGGTTTAGCTGTACACTCACACGCTGCCAGTTCCACTGCTTGACCCTGATAAAGTATTGTAATAAGTATAACGAACAAAGGAGAAAGTATTAAAGGTAAGTAAAGAAAACAGCTCTACTTAATGTCAAGTGAAAGAATTTTTGGTAAATTAGCGAAAAGTATAGCAGGTGTAAGAATACCACTGCTTTTAATGTTATTTTACTAATAATCGAAACGTACGTGGATGTCATTATTATTTGTTCAAACGGGAACTTACGTACGACGGAGGTTACTGTTGAGTCTCCCTCAACTTGTTACTGTTGAGTTTCGGCCACATCCGGTGACCTTCGTCAGGAGGTGGGTGAAGCGCTCGCGACAGCGTCTCTCCCCGCACTGGACAGTAACCTCCGTCATAAGTAAGTTCCCGTTTGAACAAATAATAATGTTTTTAATGTTGATTAAGTGTTAACTAAAACATTATTTTTAGTAAAGATTACTTGTTGCATTGTTTGATAAAAAGGCACCCCGAGGCCTATCTTTATAAAAACTATCGTGTTTTGTAGAACTAACTTTTATTACGGTCACAAAAATACAAATCACGTACAATAAATTATTCTAAAATATATTTTTCTATTCTTCTTTCTCTTCATCGGCTGCTTCTTCGTCTTCTGCAGTTCCTTCAGGTTTTTCTCCTTCTTCAGTAGCCGTTGCTTCTCCTTCTGCCGCCTCACCTTCTGGAGCTTCTCCTTCTACTTTATCCTCGTCGTCCTCTGCTGAAATCTTCGACATTCTTGCTTCACTAAACTTAGCTGCCGACTGTTCCGCCATTTGGACGTAAGCCAAGTCCTTCAGCAAAGACTTCTGTATTTCTAATTTACTTTGGGCAAGCTTCTTTTCCATGTCTTCTTCTTCTTCATCTCCAACGGGCTCAGTCTCATCAGATACTTCTGATTTTGAAGAGGTAATAAACGATGGTAGACTCTCCTTCTCTAACTCAGGAAGAGACGAGACAGGAATGAGTTTAATACTCGGTATAGTCTTAAGACTGCCAAGAGATGACGATGATATGATGGTTGATTCCTCTTCCTTGTCGCCCTTGACTTCATCTTTGGCTTTAACTGCAAGAGGAGTTGTTGCAACAGATGCCTTCTTTCCAACCGGTTTAGGAATAAAACCAAGATCTCCCTCTTCGTATACTTTTCCAAATGAAGCCAAGGTCTCCATAGATTCGGCGCGTTGAAGTTCTTGATATTGAGAAACGATATCAAGAAGATGTGATAGTAGCACTTGTCTATTCATCATTTCTCTTGAAGAATCTGTAGCTGCCCACTCATCTAGTTTCAAAGCTGCATGTATAGCAGAAGCCGCTTCTTTTAATATCTTTTTCAATACTGATGCCTGTTTTTTTACTTTTGACGCCTCTATTAATGATTTGTTCTGGTCGCTCATACGCGCATGTAAGTTTTGTTCCAGAATTCGTACTTTGAGTGATAAATTTTCGTTTTCTTTGGTTAAACTGTGTATTTTCCCTTGTAACACTTCAAAATCATAATTCCTTTTCTCAAATAACGCTTTCTCTTTCTTGACATTTTGAAAAGCTGAAGTAAGTTGATCTATCACTTTAAGTTGAATAACGTTTTTATTAATAGCCTTGTCTCTTTCTTCTTCAGCCAACTCCATTGCTACTCGAGCACCTTTTTCACTTTCTTTATACCTTTCATTTTGTTCGGCTAACTTTGCCTGCGTTGAGAGAATACTATCAAGTTCATTATTAATCGCAATATTTTCTCTAATCACTCGATGCGTTGAAGCTGCAATTCTTAGTTCAGTAGCATCTTGGAAATCTTGTGCCAGCTGTAAAAGTCTAGCTTCCATTTCTTTTTTCAACTTATCTTTTCCAATAACGAATTTCTTTTCAGCATCGTAAATAATTCTTTTATATTTCATCTCTTGATCTTTAAATGCTTGTTCCTGTTTTTCAAACTTCCTCATCAAATCATCTCTGATTGCTCGAAACTCTTCCAAAGTATTAAGTTTACCAGCCAATAGCTTATTTTCGGACGTTAATTGATCTTTCATGATTGTGAAATTTCTTTCGAGATCTGTTACAGTTTCTTTGAACTGTGCAGTTTCGATTTCCCGGGTTTCTTCAAGGCCTTTGACTTTTTCTTTGAGTTCAATATTTTCTTCATTTTTTAAGTTTAGTGTTTTTTTCATGTACGCGATGATATCGGCTCTGTCCTCATCCAACTGTTCGTAGTTTTTTTGCAGTTCTTCATTTCTTTGTTCGTATTCATCGACGGCTGCTCGAAGTCTTGCAATCTTTCTATTTAGTTCTGCTATTTGTAAGTCTAAGAATGTTTTATCGACTTCGCTGGGGCCTTTCGGTGCAACGACGACCTCCTCTTTCTTTTTATCTTTCTTCGGAGCCATTGTTCGATTTTATCACTTGTAATATGAGTTAAAAAAATAATTGATACAGTGCCTTAAATTGTGTTTGGTTGTGTATTATGGTACGATGATATTGACATAACGGTTGCTTAGCAACGACGCGATGTTGACGAGCTCTCTGTTGTCAAGGACGGTATGACGTTGACTGAGGATTATACTTTACCTTTTCCAACCACGGAAGAAACACTTATTACTGTATTTGCGATTTATATTTGAGTTTTGTGAATACGACTTGCGAATATGATTTTAAGTATTATGAATATTATTAATCAAATAAATTTACCATAGAAATATACGGAAAATAATAAAAATATAATAATATATAATATATGTACCTGGATGAATTCACACACGGCTTATTAGACCCAAACTAAGCTCTAAGCTTTTATTATGGAATCTAACTCACTGATACTACTACATATACATACACAAATACTTCATAAGAATATATAATTGATACCCAGACGTCGTCGCCAACAACTGCACATATGTCTGCACATATAGTTGACTCCGGGCGGGAATCGAACCCACAACCCCCGACACAGTAAGCGTTCTTACTGCCACTGTGCCAACATTACATTTATAACAACATAACATTAGATTTACATTTATAACATAAAACTAAAAACCAAAATACATCACACAACATTCTACATCGACTGTGCTTTTGGTCGTTCCCACACTCGTACCTCACAATACTTGGCTCCATACGCGGGGGGTGGTGAGTCACAGAACCGGTGCCTGCTCCGAGTCCTCGTGGAGCAATGTTGAGGAGCTGGGCATGCCGACCAGGACGACCACTCGCCCCACCCACCCGCGCCGCCGGCTGTCAGAGACATAATGTTAAAACAAAATCAACGTTCACACAGTTTTGTCTATGTTGCAGTATGAAATGTGAATAACTAGCAGCGCCCCGCGGTTCTGCCCGAATTGTTCCCGTTTCCCTGGGTATTTCGGGATGAAATATAACCTACCTGTTGACATTCAACAAGTAGGTTAGCTAGCAAAAATATTAATGCAAATCAGATTGAAAGTGTCTGAGATTAGCGTATTGAAACAAACAATACATAAATGCTTATTATATATGAATAGATAAAGATAAAAGTTTGATATCAACTGTGTTCCAATTGAAACTGTACAATACTGCTAGTTAAATTAATGTTGAACTATTCATTCATGTAACTAGGTACTCAAAGTTATACCAACTGTGTTCCAAATTCAACCAAATGTTGGTTTAACACGATAACCAACAAAAAGTATAAATTGAGATAAACTTTCATATTTATATTATTGGCCATCACAGCTTCTATGCTGACCAAAGCTAAAAATATTTCCAGCATCTTCCAACAATCGATCATCTAATCACTACATAGTATAAAACAAAGTCGCTACTTTTGTCTGTTTGTTTGTCTGTATGCTTAAATCTTTAAAATTACGCAACGGATTTTGATGCGGTTTTTTGTAATAGGTAGAGTGATTCAAGAGGAAGGTTTTTATGTAAAAAAAAATCCCGAAATTCCCACGGGAACGGGCACAACGCGGGTAAAACCGCGGGGCGCTGCTAGTTAGTTTATATAATTGAAATTATGTAATCCGATTTAACCTTAATCGACAAAATGGCGACCAGACATAACTATGAATAGGAAAAGGGATCATAACGGCTGTGATTCAATTTAACGTGAAACCTTAGCTAATTTAAATACACCGGTTGTTTCAATCGTTACACCATGCCGAAGGATTATTGCCAGCTTTAAAACTCCGACAAGAGTTGGCCACTAACTAGCCTACATGTAACTTCTTTTTTACTATTAATTGATACATGTAACTTCGTTCATTCATTTCGAACTAACCTATTGTATCTAACCTTGTCAAGGATGTTTTAAACTACTAATCAACATACATACTTTTTTTTGGTTTATTGCTTAGTTAGTTTACTCATTTTATTATAAACTAGCAGCGCCCCGCGGTTTTACCCGCGTTGTACCCGTTCCCGTGGGAATTTCGGGAATTTTTATACATATAAACCTTCCTCTTGAATCACTCTACCTATTACAAAAAACCGCATCAAAATCCGTTGCGTAATTTTAAAGATTTAAGCATACAGACAAACAAACAGACAAAAGTAGCGACTTTGTTTTATACTATGTAGTGATATACCTGTAAATATACCTGGACAAATTCACACACGGTTAATTAGACCCAAAGTAAGCTCTAAGCTTGTGTTATGGAATCTAATTAACTGATACTACTACATATACATACACAAATACTTTATAAGGATATATAATTGACACCCAGACGTCGTCGCCAACAACTATGTCTGCACATATTGTTGACTCCGGGCGGGAATCGAACCCGCAACCCCCGACACAGTAAGCGCTCTCACTGCCACTGTGCCAACGGGCTTGTCAAATTATTAGTTACCCAATGATGGTTTCATTATAGCCAAATTATACAAAATGTTAATGCACTATTTATCGAAGAGAAACACAACATACAACTAATACTCGTAAATGTAAGTTTCACTCAGAGAAGTAATCATTATTGCTAATCATTATTGCTTATGTCCCTTACACATCATTAGGCTTAGGCTAATTAATAAAAGTAAGTAAAAAAAGTATTAGCTTATAATATCCCACTGCCAGGCAAAGGCCTCTCATCTCACTGATATCAGTACAGTGAAGAGAGATTAGGCATAATATTAGTTATATTTGTAATCATACCAGTCATAGCCAGGGTCGGCAGGCAGTCCATCCTGACGTCAGCGACTGCCCCAGTGACCGCTTGAGAGACGTACACGAAGCAGTACTCCGGGTACCGCTCGCTGAACAGGCGGCAGTCGAAGGAGGCTGTGTGTTGACCTCTGTGAGAAAAAAGAGATATTATTCTCTCTCTCCCCGCAGTCTCTCTCAGTACGGGGAGAGACGCTGTCGCGGCTCTTCACCCACCTCCTGATGAAGGTTACCGAACGTGACCGAAACGTGTTGAGGAACTCTCAACAGTAGTCTCCGTCGTACGTAAGTTCCCGTTTAAACAAATAATTATGAAATTAACGTACATACGTTTCAATTTATAGTAAAAAAGAGATAGGTTGCCTTTCTGCCAGAGTTGTGTTATGCCAGTAAATAAATTCAGTCAGTACTTTGTTCTTACGGGCTATGTTATGATTTTTTGCCATCTACCAATAATAAGCATAAGATGGCTTTGTGAGCCACCATAGCCAGTAAGGCAAAGTTCTGCAACACAGAAATCTCTACGCTCATTGAAGATACAG
Source organism: Cyclophora albipunctata (assembly GCA_963082685.1). NCBI lineage: Eukaryota > Metazoa > Arthropoda > Insecta > Lepidoptera > Geometridae > Cyclophora > Cyclophora albipunctata. The sequence goes on from OY720122.1 coordinate 1,882,924, forward strand.
TGTATAACAAATAAACATTTATATGAAATGTTTTACAAAAAGTATCGAATCTTAATTAAAGAAACAATTAGGATGTTGAATATAAGTGTTTTGAAAGGTTCTTGTACAGGAAAGGATGACTATAAACCCATCATAAAGATGCATTGCACAACATTGCATGTTGCACCGCTGTGTTGGTTCTTTTATATTGTTTGTAGATACGGTACCTAATACTTATTTTTTTTGCTTTGTCCTTACTTTTACAACCAAGTTTGTCTTACTTTCCAGCTCACAGGTAACTTAAGCCGTACTTAACTGGAAACGAATTGAACTTTAAAAAACTAACTGCCCACTTAACGAGAACAGGAGTCACACAAATTTAACTTAGCTAAACAATTTAAGACACCTAACTTGAACTTAAAGGATTAAGACGGTAAGTTTCAACGGTACAGTCCCGGTAAATTTTAGTTGTGCAAATTATGTTGGGAAACCGTGTCCTGAACTACGTAGAACAGATGTCGGGCGGCGAGTTTTATTGCGAACCTTTATAGAATGGACGGGAAAGGCGACAAACTTCCACGGAATTAGTAGCGTGAACTGTAACTACTTAATACCTTTGTTAGTGCGGTAGTTTTAAATGTTTTAATATTCAATGAGAGATAATTTTTGATTGGTACTTTTCAAGAACTATGTATTTGTAGTTGTGCGTTATTACTACGCCGTAGGCCTATGCTACGAATTGCTACGACGTAGCACATACCATGGATGGATGAGATTATAAGCCTCCATTGAATATTTATTGAAATTCCTCTTATTTTGTGTAATATCTATAATAATAATTACAAAGCTGCGGAATTTGTTTGTTTGCGCTAATCTCAGGAACTACTGAACCGATTTGAAAAAATCTTTTTGTAATGGATAGCCACATTCAACATGAAGGTTAAAGGCTACTTTTCATCCTGAAATTCTCACGAGAACGTGTACAACGCGGGTAAAACCGCAGGGCGCTGCTAGTTACTACATATTACTACAAACAGCATCCATCCGATTTAAATAAAACACGAACCTTCAGAATTTAGGTTTTATTCCGATTTCCCAACGATACATACATCTTGATCTTTCTTTCTTATCGAGTGGATGGCCAACCTGACCAATCCTGGTGTCAGAGTTATTGAGCCGCCAAAGGCCTCTGACATGGCTCATGTAACGACTACTGTCCGTAGAAAGTAACCGGGACCGACGGCTTAACTTGCCCTCCGAAGCACGGAATCATCTTACTTTTCGGGCAATCAGGTGATCCAGCCTGCAATGCCCTAACCAAACTGAGGACCGTCTCACAAAGTTATTTTTGTGAGATATCCCCATCGGGAATATCTACATCTTGATTACTCAATGCAAATGGTATTAATTAAACTGTTAACAAACTACGCTTCAAATGTGATTATTGACTAATTAAGTAAATGAATAGCTCATTACAGAACGGCGATATTAATTTTATCTGCAGATTAAACATAATTATCCCATTTCAACAGACTATTAATTAAACTTGCAATAATTTGACAATGATTTCAATTGACTACCATTAATACATCATTGCGTAATTGTTATAATATGTTTAAATTAACTATTTTACTATAATTTCAGTTGACCATTAAACTTAAAATAATAAAGTTCACTCATCCACTCATTGATTGTATCTAACTCATTGAATATAACAGACCCTATAGACTACTGAATAGCTACCACCTAGATACACTTCCACCTATATCATACATCAAAATATCTCCCAACTATAACTCTTCATACAACCACCCCAATAAATTAAACTTAAACAAAAAAGAATCGCAAAACTCTAAACGTTACAAAGAAACCTTTTCTGGTTATCAAATGTTACGAGTACCATTACAGTGATAATAGTGGCAGCATGGCAGGACAATGGCCCATTTCGGCCATTCCGTATACAACCGCTATACAAAATCGTGGGTCGCCCACTCTGGGATTACAGCCGTCCTATGTGCCACAACATTATGATAAGAAGTCGTTATATTAAAGTTTAGTAGTAAATAAAATTTAACTGCTAGAGTTATGTGCTCTTTTGGGCTATTTACAATACGGTTGGAGATAATTTGTTGATTTAGTTGAATCATCTGTTGGAGGATTAAGTTAAATAAACAAATGAGTATTTCATGTTTTTCTTGTAAAATTAATTGTTAAGTTACTAACATTTTTTAAGTAGTATTATGTATACCAACTAGCTGTTCCACGCGGTGTTTCCACCTGCGATCCAATAGATGGTGCTAGAATCAAAATTTTGTAGATACGTCGCTTTCTCAGATTTAGTGGGATCGCACTTACGAGTATACATTACTAGCAGCGCCCCGCGGTTTTACCCGCGTTGTGCCCGTTCCCGTGGGAATTTCTGGATTTTTTTTACATAAAAACCTTCCTCTTGAATCACTCTACCTATTACAAAAAACCGCATCAAAATCCGTTGCGTAATTTTAAAGATTTAAGCATACAGACAGACAAACAGACAGACACGAAAAAGAGACGACTTTATTTTATACTATGTAGTGATGTTAAGCAGGAAAAACATCAAAAAAATTGTTACTGATGAACGTTATGGGATGTGTGCTAAATTCCCGTTTATTAATGTTCAAAATTATAAGTTTTAATTCATTCTCATTGTTTAGGTAATATAAGTAAAGTAGGTATAAATACCAAACCTTTAGCCAGTCATATAAATATGACAGATCGCTTCTAAACCGAGCCGATCACAAACAGCAATGTCAACAAGTTCGAAATTACATAGATATTCATAAAAACCTGTAGTGATGCTTGCGGGCGGCCGTTACTGCCTGCTGTTGCGGTCACTACCTCTACTCACACAACTCTACAACTCACCTCCTCACTCTTCTCTCCGCCACGTATCTCAATCTCTCATTGTCCCTCCCGAACACTCGGACCCGGTCGGCGCCCTCCAGCACGCACTCCGGGTACTGGAACAGCACCTTGACTCCATCGCCGCACGGGAACACGGACCCTCCGTGCACGTTGAGCACGAATTGGTCGGACCAATCCGCCTGGGGGTAGAAGAATGGGGTTTAGTGATATTGTAATGAGAAGGGTTTTTAATAACGAACTTTTTCGTATGGATATGTGACCGTAATATTGTAAACGCCGTTGGTTTATAATCCAACTAGTAAGATTATAAACTGTCGACAGATTATGAACTGTAGGGTTTGTACGTAAAATGCGTTAAATTGTAAATGTTTATTAACAATCCGACGACAGTTCTTACTTTAGACGTTCTTACGTTAGACAGCGTTTACGATATTCCGCTTTTATGTGCAGATGTGTATCTGTAACATCTGCATACAGAAGCGTCCTAGATGATGGTATTAAGTATATAAATCATGATAAAACAATCCAACGAATTGCGAACTTCCTCTTTTTTGGAAGTCGGTTAAAAAGAGGCACTTTTGTACTTTTTAAATAAATAAGTTGCTTATTATGAACACATTTCGTGCATAAAGGGGTGCCACTGTATACTATTGATTTCTTTATTACCTAATAACAAATTTTAAAATTAAAGAAAATTCGCTGTCATTATTATTCATATCCATTTTTATTTTTTAAACAATTTTAAGTAAGTAAGTTCGTAAGTTAGTGGCCAACCATGGTGTCGAAGGTAAGACCACCTAAAGGCCGTCGACGCGGAATAAACATAATGAGAATTGACTGATATGTTTGTATCAGCCACATTGACGTCATAACAGCTTTTATCTTTCCATTGAGATGGTATATTATACACATCTATGACATGAACAGATACGAGTATAACCTGAATAGATGTCGGTGTCCCACAAAGCACAAAGAATACGATTCTTTCCTTTACGACAAAAGATGTGTCAATTTTATGAAAGAGTATGCTCACTACGAATGTAGAGCTATTTTATTGTAAAGGTGTTTTTTATTGTAACATATGAACTTAGCTGAGACAGTTTATATATGTTTATGTTATGTTCATATACTTATACTTTTCCATTAATATTTAATCAGTCCGACCACTAAGACGGTTAATTATTATAAATAATTAGCTGCGCCCTGCGGTTTCACCCGCGTTGTACCCGTTCCCGCGGGAATTTCGGGATGAAAAATAGATGTTGGCCGATTCTCAGACCTACTCAATATGCTCACAAAATTTCATGAGAATCGGCCAAACCGTTTCGGAGGAGTACGCGAACGAACACTGTGACACGAGAATTTTATATATAAGATAAATAAATACTTGGACAAATTCACACACGGTTAATTAGACCCAAAGTAAGCTCTAAGCTTGTGTTATGGAATCTAACTCACTGATACTACTACTTATACATACACAAATACTTTATAAGAATATATAATTGACACCCAGACGTCGTCGCCAACAACTATGTCTTCACATATTGTTGACTCCGGGCGGGGATCGAACCCGCAACCCCCGACACAGTAAGCGCTATCACTGCCACTGTGCCAACGGGCTTGTCCATCAATAGTATTAATCAATAGGATAGGATAAATCTCTACGCGGCGATTTTATGCAATCGTATTGGTTAATATTTCACTGTTATTCGCTCAGCAGCCTCGCTTTGCTACAATAGATAGGCAGCCTAAGGGCTTAGTTTAAAAAAAGAATATATCATCAACTAGCAGCGCCCCACGGTTTTACCCGTGTTGTGCCCGTTCCCGTGGGAATTTCAGGAATTTTTATACATATAAACCTTCCTCTTGAATCACTCTATCTATTTAACAATCGCATTAAAATACGTTGCGTAGTTTTAAAGACATAGGGACAGACAGACAGACAGACAGCGGAAAGCGACTTTGTTCTATACTATGTAGTGATATTCATAACCGTTATATAGCGCTCATGGCGTAGTTTTACTAAGCGATATAAGCTCACTTATGAGGCGACGATTACACGTAAAGTATTTACTGTGATCCATCAGTAAATAATGACGTATCGTGGTATTTACTGAACGTGTAACCTAATGTATTGATGGATGTCAGTATTTATTGATGGATTTCTAGATTTCTTGATTCTGTAATGATGATCCGTCGGATTATGATTAAAAAAGGTGTTACTATTGTCAGAAGTTCTTCAAAGCAGGGTTCAGGCATTTGCACATCAGGCAAATAATTCTAGTAATCATCCATTTCACCATGTAATTTAATTTCTGCCATTAAATTCAAATGTGTGTACCTTTCCCTTTATTGTAACCAATTTTTTGCCCATCGCTTTCGCTTGGCCTTTTTATTAAAACTAAGTGCTAAAATAATAGCCACGCAACCTTTAATTTTCAGCTCTGTGGCCATTTTAGACGTGTAAACAGCAGGAGACCGGACACAATACTGACGTAATAAATACTGTACGTGTAGGCTGGTGTATTAATTCATCAGTAAATACTGAAATCCATCAATAAATACTGTATTGACGGATCACAGTAAATACTTTACGTGTAATCGTCGCCTTACGATACTACTAAGAAGACAGATCGCAGCGGTAACACACACACACACACACACACGCGCGCGCGCACACACACATAATTGGATGGGTGACCGATAGTGGCATTTCTATCTGAGCGCTACCGTGCTTCGGAGGGCACGTTAAATTGTCGGTTTAGGCCCATCTCGTAGCCAGATTTGGTAGCTAGCTTCCAAATGGGAGAAATAATCCCGATTCGAAGCTGGCTACGAAATAGGAATTCGAAAGTCCAAGATTTAGGATTTTAACTAGTAAAAAAAAAATAACCCTAACCTACCGAATAGATCGTTCCCATTTAGTAGCTAGCTACAAGATGGGAAAACACTTTTCTCATTTCGTAGCTAGCTACCAAATCTGGCTACGAGATGGGCCTAAACTAAATTGTCGGGCTCGGTTGTTTCAATCGTCAGACTATGTCGAAGGCCTTGAGGCTTCTAAACTAGTTTACTTTGGAAACATTTTACTCTCTAAAGTATTGTATTTGTTAAGTTTCATTCGTTACGCTAACATTAAATTTAAAAACATTTTTCTATTAACCGAACTCAAAGCTAACAATAACAACATTAATCTTCATTGCCCTTAAGAAAAAATAATACAACTATACCCACATAAATTAAGTTTATTCTAGACGAAAGGTTTTACGACCTATTTAAGGTTTCCATGGCCTGAGATTATATTGGTTACGCTCTTTGACCTTTACAACTTCCACGCCATTACTTAACATCTTTATGTCGTATTACTTTAACTAGCTTGGAACATAATATACCATCGAGAATAGATTGTGAAAGTCGTTTATATTTAGTTAATAAGCAAGACTAGTTCAATAGAACGCAAGCATCACACACGGTTATACGCGATTATACTAAATGAAACGAGTCTGTACCGCGTTGGAAAATGTAACGTATTTATTAAAATACGTTCCCGACGTTTCGAGCGAATTACACCGCTCGTGGTCACGGGATGACGTTACCGTTATATTTTTCGTTATAAATCACTACATATAAAAGACTGTATTTAAAAAAAGTCGCTTTCCGCTGTCTGTCTGTCTGTCTGTCTCTGTGTATGCTTAGATCTTTAAAACTACGCAACGAATTTATACGCGGCTTTTTAAATAGACAGAGTGATTCAAGAGGAAGGTTTATATGTATAAAAATTCCTGAAATTGCTACGGAAACGGGCACAACGCGGGTAAAACCGCAGAGCGATGCTAGTTCGTTGTAGTTTATGTATTTATGGTTCTTTTATTTAAATTCGAGTACTCAATTCACTTATATTATTGTTGTCCTCAATACTTAGACGAGTAATGTCCTAATCAGAATTTCCATTCAAGAGAAAAACGTAAAAATATCATAAAGATGTCGTTATACATCTTCTTAAAACATGCTGCTGAGAAGAAATATCGTCGGAATTGTAATTCTGTCTATAAAAACGTCTCTCAGCAATAATATCACACTCAAACTCAGCTTCCATAAACTTTTATGTAGATTGTTTCCTAACAGAAGTTTGTAAATAAAGAGCTGGTGAAACATCATTTTTTGTCCATTACGACGCGATGAAATATGCTCGAAAATGAATCGAATTGAGCTGTAGGAACGAAAAAGCTGTTTGTAAAAACAATATTTTATGCAAGGGTTTTCAAATAAAATATTATTATATAGGGTGGCCTTTTATATCGGTTAGTTTGGGCAAGTCTGAATCTACGAGAGGTACAAAATCTTATCATTTTATTGTATCATCCCTGAAACCACATCGGAGACCTTGAGACTGTCTTTATCTAACCAGTTACTTTCAATGTAATAGTAATAGGTTTAAAAAAAAGTAATAGCCTGTAATGTACCTCTGCTGGGCAAAGGCCTCTCATCTCACTGAAAATATCAGTACAGTGAGGAGGCTTAGGCTTAATAACTAAGCTTGCCAAATGCGGATCGGTGATCTCGAGCCATGTTTGAAAAGTAGGAAACATGTTTTCACTCGATCCTGGAATTGAACCCGAGACCTCAGTCTTGGCAGGCTAATACAGTATGCACATACTACTAGATCACCGAGGCGTCATAATAAGTAGAAAACAAGTCACTATCAATCCATGAATCTTAATTTCCTGAATCCATGCCACTTCACATATAACCACCGCTTAAACACCACAGTCCTCGAGAAGAATATTCGTCAAGGTCACGAAGGTCACAAGCCTCAGCATTGAGGTCAAGCGACGCAAGGAGAAGGAACTAATGACACTGACCTTTATAAAAGAAGTAGCTAAGTCTTGAGGGCCGGTGGCTGCAGCCGGTCTCAGGGTCAGCGCGTAGTCACCGGCTTGCCCGAAGAGCTCGCAACGAAGAGTCATCGTACGCCGACCGGGGAAGCCGTGCATCTAGATGTGGAAGAAAACAATTAGGTACGAGTAGAAAGATAGAAGAATAGAGAGAAGAAAAAAATTAGTACTTAATTATACTACTCTAGCCATTTTATTTTAAACGTTTTCGTCCGGTTACGCGCTACAGTTATGCGCAGTTGTTTGGACACATAAGTTCATTAGTTTTTCTTACAAAACGCACGTGACAGGACAACATACATATGTTGGGATCGAAAGAGCCTTTAGTTATCTTATTCATCAGAGTTGTACAATACTGTGTTTTATATCTATGTAATATATCAAACATCCAATAGTAATGTAACAGCGATGATGGTTTCCACTAGTCATATTAGATGTTGTATTTATAGTTGCTTTGATGGAAAAGTACGGTAAAACCAGTTCAACCAAAATTTAATCTTATATATAAAACTAGCTGCGCCCCGCGGTTTCACCCGCGTTGTACCCGTTCCCGCGGGAATTTCGGGATGAAAAATAGACGTTGGCCGATTCTCAGACCTACTCAATATGCTCACAAAATTTCATGAGAATCGGTCGAGCCGTTTCGGAGGAGTACGCGAACGAACACTGTGACACGAGAATCTTATATATAAAACCGCGGGGCGCAGCTAGTTATATCTAAAATGACTTCAATGTCAAGAAATTTTGTTAACATCATCAACTAAAATCGAACCATGTAAGTGCACTACAATCAGGAAAAAGTTGTATAAACGTGTATCGTGAGTCAATTTGGAGAAGGAAACAACAGAATTGTTTGATTTCAAAAGCGACACTACTTTTGTACTGCGATCTAATCCCAGGTGAGATGGGTGCCGGCTCTCGAAGCTTACTGAAATGAAGGTACGTGACGTCGCGCGGTCAAATTGGATCCAGGGATATAGATGTAACTTCAGATGCAACGTTTGATTAAAAGGTATACTTAGGTCCCATATTATTATGACACTATTCGCCAACTAAAGGCACCGTGATGTCTTGAGCTACTAAGTGGAAGACTTTAATGAGAGCCAGAATCAAAGTATAACCCTCTTGGGCTTCGGTGCAGTCCGGGTAAATATAACCGGTAGATGGCAAACAAACGGCATACAAACGGACATCACTCAAGTAACGGTACATCTTGTCCGGTGCACGACGCTGCTATACAATCATAGTGTACGTATGTGTGTTAAAAAATAGGGTAATGAGGATTGGCAAAATTAAACACTAATTACGAAAAAAAATCTACACACCTGTTCGGAGTACAGCACATGTGCATGTGAACTGGTGTTCTTTCCATCGCACAGCACTGCGCCGCCACTGGAATGGCCACAATAAAGCAGCTCCAGCCAAAAGTCTGCACTAGACTCGACAGGCGCACACACAACTCTGGGAAACTCCAGAATTGCAGTCACCTGCCTCTCAGGATACGTCTGTATCTGTTCCGGAGTCACATCCAAGTTAGCTGAAGGCCACAAAACGTCAAATTTCCACGACTTGACAACACTTTCACCGGTTTCCATCAAGCTACCTTCGCTCACGTCTCTTTTAACTTTAGCACTTTTCACGTCACGTTTGTCGATATTGTTCTTTAGTTCGAAAGAGTCTGTGTTGTTGTCGTAGTCTGTTTGGAAGGTGTCTTTGTCTGCGATGAGTTCGAGGTAGTAGACGCCTCCTCTTGAGAAGTATCCACAGGGGAGGGTGACTCTGCTTTCAGCGTCGAGGGCTAAGGGGAGGGTGGCGAGGAGGGTGCGTCCGTCGTCGTCTTCTCGCGCGAGCCGCACGCGCAGGCCGGGCCCGATGTCGCCGTGTACCTGGATGTGGACGTCCCCACCCAGAGCCACCAGGGTCGTGGGGATCTCCACCCATACTTGACTCAGATCTGTCTTCTCGTCACTCGTGTATGGGTTCACGAAGTTGGCGCCACCTACCGAAAACAAAATAGTATTACATCTTCAAACAACATCAAATAAGTTCTATTTTTGAATGTTAAAGTAAAGAAACACAAAACTCTTTTATTCCGTTTTAATCCAAGCGAAGTTGAATAAAATTAATTATTAAAAACAGTTGAAAGCGGATTATAACTTGGTAGAGTATTATTTATCTACATTTGATATTCATAGAAGCGGACGATGGAGAGTAAGTACCTTCTGAAAACAGCCTTGTTAAAACGTAATGGCTGTTGTTTACGTTTTAGGTGAATTATTTTCGTAAAATATAGTCACCTCCAAAGGTTACCGATAAAGATAAAAAGTAAAAGTATAAACAGTATTATAATATTCCACTCTTTGCAGCCCCTAAAGTTACGTATATTAAATTAAATAATTTTATTCAGAGTAAAAACTGTTTTATATAATTTAAACATACATGCATCAACGCAAATCATATATTTACTCTATAACGAAAGAGAGTAAAAAAATACTACTAGTAGGAATATAAAGTTGCCATTCATTTCCCAAGCCCAATGTTTATGATTCAAATAAAATATTCTGATAACTTCGCAACCATTATACATAAAAGTTAAACCGACATTCAATGTAAAACATAACATGTTTTCAATATCGTAAAATATGAAACAATTATCTTTTTTGTTTGGACACGGGCTCAGTGTCAAAGTCAGAAAACAAAATTAAGCTGTCATGTCATAAAGTTTAGCATTTTTCGAATTTATTTTTTGTTATTGGTGCCGCTGACGTAAAATTAAAAGGTTAAGCTCTTTTAATTACAAAGTCGAAGTTATTAGGATAGGCAATTAAATTATTTGCGCTACGACGAATAGTCTCTCACTTAATCTTATATATAAAATTCTCGTGTCACAGTGTTCGTTCGCGTACTCCTCCGAAACGGCTCGACCGATTCTCATGAAATTTTGTGAGCATATTGAGTAGGTCTGAGAATCGGGCAACATCTATTTTTCATCCCGAAATTCGCGAGTGAAACCGCGGGGTGCAGCTAGTTTCTCTATATAATAAGGAATCACAGCTATAATATTTTTAATAGCACATTGACAATTAATTGAAAGGAAATTAAATAATTGACTACAAAAAAAAATTTTTAGAATTATTCAAAAATAAAATATAAGTAAACACTATCGAAACCATTCATAATAATTAATAGAATATCGCGGAATTAAAACAAAAAACAATCATATTCAGAACCATTAAAACCGACAACAAAAAACCACCCACGAGCGAGTCGATCTCGCGCACGGAGGGTTCCATACTTTAAGAAACGACAAAAAATTATGTTTGTTGTATAGGAATTGAATATTTGTTTTATTTTATTTTTAGTATTTGTTGTTATAGCGGCAATAGAAATACATCATCTGTGAAAATTTCAACTGTCTAGCTATCACCGTTCTTGAGATACAGCCTGGTGACAGACGGACGGACGGACAGACGGACGGACGAACAGCGAAGTCTCTCGGAACCCTAACAATCAAATTCAGAACCTCGAAAACCGACGTCAAAAAAGGAAGAGATTTTCCAATTTGTATATCTCAACCATGCCAATTGATACCTTGAAAACCAAAACGCCTAAATCTATTCATTTCCTAATTCAATTCTAAATCGGTTAGACAATAATGAAAGTCTACAACAAGTATAGAGTCGAGTATTTCTAAATTGATTAGCTAATCCAATAGGTATCGGGTCTCGTGCAAACATTAACAACGTAATTAAGGACACGGCTTGGACCGAATTGAAGCAGCAACAATGTACCGTACCTGGGGAATTAGATGGTGTAATGTATCAGGCGGTGGAGGGGATATTTAGTGGGTATTGGGAACTTTAAATACCTATTGCATTAATAGATTTGAACATAAATTTGTTATATGAGAATGACTTTGTTACAAAATTAGGTGTTCCAGTGCCTAGTGCGATGGCAATGGGCATATTTTTTTACCAACTTCCAAAAAAAGGAGGAGGTTCTCAATTCGGATGTTTGTATTTTTTTTTTCATGTATGTTCGGGCATAACTCCGTCAAATATAGACGGATTTGCAAAATTGTTTTTTAAATGTATATTTAAATGGGTGTTCTATCATATATAGAACATTTAGTTTTTACTCTATATGTTTTGCAAACAAAGCATTGTGCACTCCTTTACGGGTATATGAATTAAAAAAAAAAAAAATCAATTTTGAGTGAAAGACCTTGACGTAAGCTATATAATTCATACATAGAAAGGATTTATTTATCAACGCTTTTTATCAGCATTTAAGCTATGATATGGTTTGTCCCTTTCCGACATCGGCTATTGTTTCAACAAGCAAAAGAGACAAGACACTTTTTAACAGAGTCTTATTTAAGACATAATAGTAAATCTACAATGTAGTCATAGATCTCAAATCTCACTTTTTCCAAGAATATATTCATTGTGGTGAACCCACGTTGTTTACTATTATTAAAAGAACTGTGTATCAAGTGGGAGCATCCCCAACGTATAATATTTAACTACGCAGATAAAATGAACAAATCTCTTTAGCTAAGAAAACGCGAACAAAGTTTTGCGACCAACCGCATAAATTGGAGTCTGGACGATTTCTTCCCATTTTATCTAGACCCATCCAATTTCACACTCGTTTTAAAACATTTTAAATTCTAAACGCATCGTTGAAACTCAGAGCTCAACTTAAGTTGGTTCTCATATTACTGTTTACATAAATTACGGCGGTAAGGAGCTAAAATAAATTATTATTGTTGTTGCTAATGTAATTATATTAGATATATTTCTTTAGGAATTAAAATGGGGACGTTTTGATTGCGTTTTACTTTGAGTTTGTTTTTATAATAGCTATCGAATTAAATGTTGAAGGTGTTTTATGATAATATATTTTGGGATATAATAGAGTATTACGGTAAGTTTTAAGAATATGAAAGTGGGGTATATTCAGTAAGCTAAATTGTTGCTACCATCTAATCAGATGTTGACACTTGACAATCGGCTAATAGTAAAGCACTCAGAGACCTCAAATGCTTCCTAATAGAGATTTAATAAGTGATTTTGACATGTAAAGTATGAAAAGTTACGTCATATAATTAAGCGTCTACAAAGCGCTAACTAATAATACGCTAGTATGTTAATTAAAGTAACTTAACAGCCTCCGTGGTCTTGTGGTTTGAGCGCTCGGCTCACGATCCGGAGGTTCCGGGTTCGATTCCCGGTAAGGACAATATCTCACAAAAATCTCTTTGTTAGACTGTCCTCAGTTTGGTTAGGGCATTGCAGGCTGATTGCCAAAAAGTAAGATGATTCCGTGCTTCGGAGGGCACGTTAAGCCGTCGGCCCCGGTTACTTTCTACGGATAGTAGTCGTTACATGAGCCATGTCAGAGGCCTTGGCGGCTCAATAACTCTGATACCAGGATTAGTCAGGTTGACCATCCACTCGATAAAGAAGATTAAAGTAATAACGCCATAATAGGATATTATGACATTCTCTTACTTGAGATATGGTGTGTTATAATATAATTTAAAATTAGAAAAATATAACGTTCCCAAAACATTATTTTGTTCTGATTACTTCATTTAATACACGTTTAACTTTACAAATACACTTGATAAATTGTTGCACCATTTTCCTCAGTATTTATGATAAAAATTCGTCAATTTGTACTGATATCTACCGATCTCTACGGAGAGATTATTCACACGAATCCCTGTGTATTTCCCTAGAGATCGCCTCGTTCTTACAAACAACATTTTCATCTTTTTGTTTGAAAATTCGCCTGTCAATTTTTGCTTCCTCAATCTGTTTTTATGACAGGAAGTCGTTCTCGTGATATAGGATCATATTCGTATTGTTAGGGTTTATAAATTCGTGTGCGATCAACATCGTTACGAGTGGTGGAATGAAAACCTATAAATATTGGTCCGGTGAATACAACCCTTTTTAACAACTCAAAAATATCATCTAACCCAACCAAAAATCGTATCGTAATCAATATAATCTTTAATTTAGAGTTTTGATTCCGAAAAGATTGTGATTATTAAGCAACGTGCAGCTCGGCCACTACTTGGATGGGTGGTTGATAATGGCATTTTTATCTGAGCGCTACCGTGCTTGTAAGATCTCGTAAAATTATCAGTCTCTCTCAATCGGTTGTTTGTTATATCTAATTCTACCGACAAGAGGCAATCGCTTCGCATTCTTTTCGCTTTGCTTTAATCAAAATGAATTGGTTATATGATAGCATGAATTTAATATTGTATATTTTAAATCCATGACTGATAGTCAAGTGACATTTCTATACATTTTGATAGTGGACGTGTAAAAATTAACAAACGCCACTTGTCAAGGCAGTAATTTATCAAGTCAAATGTACCTAAATTTCAAACAAAATAACTGTGTGAAAATAGCTATCACTAAACTTTTTAATGAAGTATCGTAAATGGGTTCATTATTCATAGTAATAATAAGAATAAATTGCAGTTGTAATCCATTACATTAAACATCTCCTCGTGCCCTCTACAAGTTGGATCTGTATCCCCTCGTATGCCTCTCAAAAAGACAAGATTTCTCCCGTGACTCTTAGGGAGAAACTATAAGAATGTAGGTACTATACATAAATGAAGATTGACAAAACGCTTGCAAGTCCTTTGCAAACACATCAACAATGAGAAATTAGATAGTAGCATCTAATGGGGTGTCTTCGTCCAACCATTTAGCGTTAACCGCTAAATGTTTACCAAAACCACCCTAATTAAGGACTCTACACATAAGACACGTCAATATACTTTAACTTAACCAATAGCTTTGACGACCTTTTAGGTAAATTAATCTTCTTCTTATCGAGTGGATGGTCAACCTGACCAATCCTGGTGACAGAGTTATTGAGCCGCCAAAGGCCTCTGAAATGGCTCATGAAACGACTACTATCCGTAGAAAGTAACCGGGACCGACGGCTTAACGTGCCCTCCGAAGCACGGTATCATCTTACTTTTCGGGCAATCAGGTGATTCAGCCTGCAATGCCCTAACCAAACTGAGGACAGTCTCACAAAGTGATTTTTGTGAGATATCCCCACCGGGAATCGAACCCGGAACCTCCGGATCGTGAGCCGAGCGCTCAAACCACTAGACCACGGAGGCTGTTAAATTAATAGGATACGGCGTAGTTTGACTAAGCGATGTTAGTTCATTGTGATTGTTAAGCAACGTGCAGCTACTTGGATGGGAGGCCGATCGTGACATTTCTATCTGACCGCTTCCGTGCTTCAGAGAGCACGTTAAATTGTCGGTCCCGGTTGTTTCAATCGTAAGACTATGTCGGAGGCCTTTAGGCGGTCTAAAAAGTCCGACATCAGGGTTGGCCACTAACCTAACCTAACTTACTTAATAGGATATCCGCGTATACATCATGTATGTAGTGGTGGTAATTATGAGCCCACCGACTATTTCCGCGAACCGGTGTGTAGTCTCCTTTAGAGGTGTTAGTGCCAAATTCACGTGAAATACAACAGCCATTAAGGTTATTATGGTGCACTAGTTAACCAGAAGTTAACTAACGCTTTAGGGAAGTTTAGAGTTTAAATAGTGAGAGATAAGATTCTTCTTCTAAAATGGTACTTATACCAATGTGGTTTAGAATGTGTATTATTTTGTTTTGTAGAAAACTATTTTAAACGATAACTGTTTGTTGCTATTGCTATTTAAGTACATAAAAGTAAAACAACGTCTTACTAACTAAATCTTACGTATTAAAAATAATGTCCCCAAAAGCTGTCAATATGTCATTTTCTCAAAAACTACTGACGGGTTTTCATGCCGTTTTCTCATAAATACACAAAGTAGTGACAATCCCCTCTTGAATCACTCTGTAATACTCTATCTAACAAGTGATTCAAATGAGAGTTTTGTGACTACTTTAAATTTTAAAATTCCCACAGGAAGTGATACAACGCGAGAAAGACACGCGGGGCACACTTATGTAGTTAGTAGTAGATAATGCTTTTATATTATTAGCAGATATAGCATCATCAAATATTTCAATAATAAACACCCAACTATATGACGTCATAAAGAGATCAATTTTTGTTCTTTTAACAACATTCTTTCTAATTTCCCCACAAAGTAAACGGTTCAGTTTCGAAACTGCATAGGTAATACATTCTAAACCGCTTTGTTACTTAAAACTCCGTACCAACTAGTAATTAAATGCAAATGTGGATAATATGAATACTGCCGCGTCCATTGAATTTATGTTTTCAAGAGGCTAATTAAGACCTTTGTTGAGAGAGCAATGGTTAATGAACCAGAAAAGTTGTTCTAACTTCAACTGAGTAATGAGGTCAGCGGGAGGTCATGTATTAATCTGAGGATTATAATTAGGAAGTTAAACGAAGGTTAAACAAAAAGGAATTTTATCCAAAGCTTAAAAGTTTTGAGTCAATAAGAGTTTGTCGCTGTCACCGTGACATGGCAATTTTAATTGATGTGTTTAGTAATTAGTAATGTCACTTAATAGTGGATGTGAGGCAATGACCCATACATAGATAGATAGGTGCCTACTAATGAAATACTTAAGTGCTACTGCGATGCTCGCGTTGACCTTTGGCGAACTAAAAATCTACTGGTTTCTAAAGACATGACATGATATAGTTAGGATAATAAAGGTTAGGTAAATAAAGACATGATATAGTTAGGATTGTTGGTTGTGTGGTAAATGGATCACTTGCTGATAGCGTTACGTGGACTTATAAGTTAGGCCCCAAGTAATTAAGTTACCTGCAATCAAGAAGAGCCGCAGAAGAGCGGCTAGCGGCAGCCCGCGCATGCTGCGTCACCTCCCCATCAAACAAGATGCGCCCGCGCACCGCGCACACACGCGCTCTGCAACAAACAAAAGCTTTATTATTATAAATTATATAATATTTTACATAAAAATAATATTTATCATGGGTAATGTCAACTGGTTCACTTTTATTTATATTAATGCACAATCATTTCAGTTCACAGCCCCCTTTACACAGTTACTCTAACACGCATGAAATAATATATCCGTAAAGTTTATACATATTCGTGCTTGAGCAAGCATTCCGGCGTGAAATCTTGGACGAGCGATAGGGTAAGGAGGCTATAGGGACATAAAATTCATTAGCTCTTAACAACATACCTATCTCAAGTTGTGTTATTGAGTAGATAAATATGTAAATTGACGGACAAATTCATACACGGTTAATGAAACCCAAACTAAGATTCTACTATGAATTACTCGTAAAATGATAGTTAACGTAAGCCGTACGTCAGAGTTCACTTTATTGATATTTTGCTGCTCCAATATTTTCATAACATAGATGAAAGCTTTTATTAAAAAAGCGAACTAAAACAAATCCATCAAACGAAATATTTTTATGTAACACATATTTTTGAAAGTTCCTCGTTTTTCAGTGTATACAAAGTCAGTGTAGAACGTAGAACGCGATACGGCTGCGAGCTTCCTGCAATAACCAGCCATCATTGTCTCCTCCAACAGATGGAAATTCACAAAGAAATAATAAAGTATCATCTTCCCGAAAGTTTCTCCCTTTGTGAATTAATAGAAATCAATTTGGAAGCTTTGCGTTTCGGCTTTACTTTTGATTTATTACAATACCGCGAAAGCTCGCGGATCTTTTTGAATTAGATTTTTGTTTGGATGTTATTTAGAACCAGCTTCATGTTTTGTATTGTTATTTGAATAAGTTTTCTGGGTGTAAAAGTATTGGCTTTGAGTTCCTATGTATTTACATAGGTTTGATATACATATAGAATTCAACTAACCTAAGCATTCCAATCATAAAAAAATACAGCGCTATCATACCCTGTTAATATAAAAACCCATAAAAGTCATTCGTTATTTTGAACTCTTGTTAATTAAACTGGTAACTCAACCTTACGTACCTTGTAAATTATACAATTCATATTCACAAATCAAGATGGCTCCCCTCGTCTGTATGTTTTGCAAATTATTCGTACTATACAAAAGTTACGAAGCTATCGGAGCGTTTCAATGGCGGGAGCTTTTGATCTCCGATACGGTGCGACAACTCGTATTGTGATCACAAATATCTTTGGCTTTCAAGATTTGAATCGAATGTTAGGAACAGTGTGTGATGTACCGTTATTGTGTATAGTATAACTGTCTCTTTTGCACCCGAGGGTTCCTTTGCTATTGTACTACGTTTGGTTTTTGCTAAACGTGGTATAAAACGTGGTATAGCAACTTAGTTAAGCTACGTTCAGCATGGCTTTGTTAGAAAGACACCCTAAAGTTAAAAAAAAAACATAAATACTTAGGCTAATTAGTTTCCATAATGCACACTATAATTTTGCAGTGAAATTATGTAATTACTAGCAGTGCCCCGAAGTTTTACCCGCGTTTTGCCTGTCCCCGTGAAAATTTCGGGATACGAAATAGCATGTAACGTTCCTTTTGAATTTGGGTATCTTATACAAAAATAATTATTCAAAGTGGACTGACAGTCCCTGAGATAAGCGCGTCCAGACAATCAAAAAATATAACTGTTCAGTTTTAGTATTTGTAACAAGTCGATAAAAGTTCGGCATGAAAATAAATAATCGTTTTGAATTGAAACTCCCTTTACAGGAACCGTGGTTACAGAAGACAGGATAAAAAGGGGCCGAAACGTCAGATAAAATATGTAAAATAAAAGCGAAGAGTATCCGTAAACGTAGGTTCAATTCAAAATAAGTAGTGTTTGCTTAAACTTAAGAAACCAGTCAGCAATGATCGATCAACTTTAAGGCTAACTTTAAGACTAATTCGTCTGTAAAACACATCCAAAGACGCCTTTACTTGAAATATCCACGAAATAGGTAGTTGTGGACACAGACTACAATTAACCTAACTTCTCGTTCAAAATGTTGTAGCCAAAGTCATTTCCTATCAAAGTTCACCTTTACCTATTCGTATAGGTTTAGTTTCCGGGTAAACATCAAAGTTTTAAATAGCTCGGTAACTAACGCTTAGGAAACTTTCCATAACATAGAGTTAACGGAAAACTGGTATAAATAGCTGAATGTAACGTATGTATGTACGTACAGTACAAGCTTCATAGTTCTAACGTCAGAATGTAAACATAACAAATTTTCTGCTATATTAACAGCATGTGCAGACTTAAGTCCAGTCAGTCTTTTAATGTAGTCTATGTCTAGTCTAAAGAAACTATAGAATTCAAACGAAACGCAAAGTATTCTATGTCTATTGTGGTATATATTTAGTCTATTAGAACAATAGAATTCAAACAATGTTTTCTATGCCTATTACTGCCCACACAAAACCTATTCCGATTGAAGGATTGCATGCTAGATATCTAACAGACTTTGTGAACTGTCACACCTTTCTGTCTGTTAAACTAACTATAGAATAATACCAAAGACTGTCAGATTGACTAAAACAAAGACTGCATCAAACAAGTCACTCTTAAGGTACGATTCCACCAGTGTGCCGAACTGTGCCGCACTGCAATGCACATTGTGCGACACAAATGTATATTCTGGTCGACTCATTAAAGCATACAATAACAAATTGTGCACGAACATTCAAGGTATGTTCGCGCACATCTTGTAACTTTTGTGCGCGCACACATGCAGGCAGTGGACTCGTGTCGACGTGTACAAACCTGTTGTTCGCGAACTCAGTCTTGCTTCCGCTACCGGAATGAAAACATTTATTTGTGCGCGTACATTTTTAATTAACCAAATTAACTATGGATTGGACGAATGATAAAATTATTAAATTTATTCAAGCTATTGAAACTTATCCTGTGCTGTGAGATTCTAGTCACTAGTGATTATAAAAATAAAAACAAAAAACATGACGCCACTTAAGAGTTGGCGCAAAGCTTCAATTGTGACTCGACTGAGGTAATGAGAAAATGGAAGATTATTTTGGCCGTCCATATTAACTACTGAACTGTCTTCGCCAGAAACTCTGCTCAGTGAACATGTTCGCGCACAAATGTGCTGAACTGTGCGCTTACAAAAGTTACGCACAGGCTTACCAGTGGACATGGAAGCCAAATGCGATACCAGCTTAGTACGCGCACTGCTGGAGTTTTGCACAAAATGTTTGTAAACAAATGTGCTGCACACTGTTTTGGTGGAATCGTACCTTTAGGGCCATACCTCACCGAGATGCCATGGCGACGTGGCCAGCGACGTCGCCATGGCTACGTCTGGCGTCCCTGCGTCGCCAAATCGCGTCGCCAATGCATTCAGTCCTGTCTTGAAACAGTCAGGAATGGACGTGGAAATGACTGCACTGTTATTATATTATTACCAGCGTCGCAAAAAGATGAAACGAAAAAAGAAAAGATATGGGTACATCCGTTTGTATCAAACCGAAGCCAAAGCGGTGTTTTTCTCAAACTCTATGAAGATTTAAGAAAATACCCTGAAAAAATTTTCAATTATCTGAGGATGTCACTAACATCATTTGATGAATTATTGAGTTTATGTCGGAATGATTTAACTAAACATGATACAATATTAAGAACGCGGCGACTGGTTGGCGACTAAGTGAGTGACGGAGCATTCAAACACGTGCAAACAACTGGCGATGTCGCCAGGTAGCCAGCGTCGCCAGTCGCCGCATGCGGAGCGGTCGACTCTGGCTACGCTGGCTACTTGGCAACGTCGCCAGTCGGTCGCCAAGTGAGTTAGCCGTCATACATCTCAATAAGAACTAGTTGGCGCCGTCGCTGGCCACGTCGCCATGGCATCTCGGTGAGGTATGGCCCTTAAGGCTATCGGACTATAGTATGTAATGGTCTTTAGTAGTATTTAACAGCAAATAAATTGCTACTGTTCAATGGACTTTATTATCATTTTAATCGCAATTTTACGGTCATTAATATTGAACAAAGTATTAACGGTGATAAATAAATCTATTTTTATTTCCAATGCTACCATTACGAACGCAATTCATTAAAAGATTTCACATTAAAATGTAATTTAACTTAATTTACTTTCAATTAAATTCGCGATTGGGAAACTTTGTCTCTACAAACCATTGTTAGAAATTTTCCTTGTGTAGCCACCATAAGAACTCTAAGCTCGATTTTATCTCCCATCAATTACTCGAAAGTTAATTAGAATACCAACGAATTGCCTCACATCAGCACTTAAGACACGTACATACTTGACACGTCCACCGTTTATTTTCACGGTAATCGTCACCCCTCTGGTAAAAACTGGTGGATTTTTCCGGTGAAAACTGACTTGCACCAAATGAGATCCAAGTTCGATGTTAGCATTAATTCGGTCGGAATGTGAACGTAAAATGAGCTTTAGATTTATTGTTGTGGTGGGTTGATAGCTTTTTCATTTTCTTAGACTAAAATGCTTGTTTTTATGAAAATTTACTTTTTGTATAAAATATATTAAAATATGTACATATGAATCAGCCACTGATTTTCACAGTTAATTAACCAAATCAAATCAGAAACACGTCGCTTGTTCACGAGTTATTTCTGGCGATGTTTGAAATTCATGAATTTCACTTTTGTTAATAATATTCCTTATATTTTACGTATCAAACACACTTACGTAGAAAATAAACTTCTTCTTCTCGAGTAGGGATGGTTATTTTTTATAAGTTAATATGTATTACAAAGCTGATCAGTTAAATTTTTTGTTTGTTTGAATGCGTTAATCTCACACTACCCATCCTATTTGAATAACTATTTTTATAATGGATAGTTACATTCAACGGAAAGGTTTTTCACGCAAAAACTACTGAATGGATTTGGATGAAACTTAACAGTAATAGTTATAGATCAGAATAGCATGTTGGATACATTTTATCCCGGAATTCCTGCGGGAACGGGTACAACGCGAGTAACACCGCGGGGTACAGCTAGTAAGTTATATTTAGAGAATAAACTACACCAACACAATAACACGTGCTATTACCAAATCTAAAAACCATAAAATACAAGAACCATTTATCAAATACCGAAACGTTGTTCTGAGAAACAAACAGTTTACGAGCTTCCCCAAATTGTTTTCCCGTTTTTACGGTAAACAGTGGTTGTTAATATGCCGGCGGTGTTGCCCGACCATTCTTAGCAAGATTAATAATTGCGCTTATTGTACCAGGATCTTTGTTTGGTTATTTGTATAGCGGGATATTAGGTGAAGGTTTTTCGCTGGTTTATTGATTCGAGAAGTAATATTTAGTTGAGTTATTTTGGGTCGTTCCTCTTGGTAATGTAGTGGCACGTGAGATCGCCAGCCAAGGCCTATGATTCAATCGATTCAATCAAATGTGCAAAAATAGCTTAGATTTTAGATCACCACCCAGTAGTTGACAAGCAATTTTAGCAACAAGTAGTCGGATTGGGCAGCTGACTGTACTTATATCTTCAGTGAGTTAAGATGTCTATACCCTGCATTATTTTATTATTAGGTACATAGCATGTTACTTATAATATTATATGTTAATACTATACATGTTTAATATATGAATACACTAGCCACGCCCCGCGGTGTTACCCGCGTTGTACCCGTTCCCGCAGGAATTTAGGGATAAAATGTATCCCATGTGTTATTCTTATGTATTACTTACATTACTGTAAAGTTTCATCCAAATCCGTTCAGTAGTTTTAGCGTAAAAGAGCAACAAACATACATACATCCATACATCCATCCCACAAACTTTCACATTTATAGTATTAAGTTTGGATATGCCTTCCTAACTAAAAAGTAGTTAGTTACTTAAAAGAGTAAATTAAGTAGTTTCTAAGTTTTCAAGCAACTAAATAATACAAAGGTATGTTGAAATGAACCTACACAACAGCTGTTGACATCTCTACATAACTCTAAACGTCATAATTTGTCATACTTGACATTTTACCAATGGTTACATGTCACTGTGACATATTACCCGTGTCAAGTTGACACTCAAGTGACCACCGTAACGAAAACAATTTGCCAAAGAGCGCATAGGCTTATGTTCTAAATGTTTGGGGCCATGAAATGTGATATGAAAAATAAAATTTATACAATAAATTACGTGTCTAATTAATTTGACGTGATTGAACAGTATGTAGAATATTTTACTGACGTTTAAAACATGTTTTGTTAATTTAAATAATTATTATTCATGATAGAGCTGAACTAATTAATCAGCCCTAAAGATATTAGATTAGAGTACCCATCGACATAATAGATCCCAAATATAATTCCCAAACATTAGCTCCGTCAAAGTATCGAAGTATCAAAGTATCGAATGTCGAAGTATAGTATCGAAGTAATTTTTTGTTTGTGTACAATTTACCTGCCTGTAACAGAGTCAGAACAAAGATAAAATCAACTACAAAAAATCGCCTATAACAACTTCACGACCAAAAGCAAGTACAATAAATCGCCTGTACGCTATAAGCAATACATGATAATGATATTCCCGGACAAATTCACTCAAGGTTAATTAGATCCAAACTAAGTTCTAAGCTAGTATTACATTTGGAGTCGTATACGCTACACAGAAGCTACAATCAACATTCTTCTTATTTCATAGCCACATCTAATTCCTTGAAATGTTTGTATACGTTAATCGCTTTGATCCAACACGACGTTCTCGTCCGGGGTGTAGACTTGTAATGGATAGAGTTTCCACATTTAACATAACATGGACATTAATATATAAAGGATAATACATCGTACATGAATCCTACAGTTTGGTTGGGGCATTGCAGGAATTGAATCACCTGATTGCCTGAAAAGTAAGATGATTCCGTGCTTCGGAGGGCACGTTAAGCCGTCGGTCCCGGTTACTTTCTACGGATAGTAGTCGTTACATGAGCCATGTCAGAGGCCTTTTTTGGCGGCTCAATAACTCTGACACCAGGATTGCTCAGGTTGACCATCCACTCGATGAAGAAGAAGAAGAAGAAGAACAATAGCAATGAGTTAACATCTTAGCTAAGCTACCCCATAAGCGCTACATGCGCGCTTAGGTACTTCGTATCGTAAGGTTACACTTCTCTATATCATGATTCTGACAGTTGGGGCAGACTTTAGTTTCTTCAGCCTGTCTTTAGTTTATATTTTTAACCTACTTCAAAAACTGAAGGAGGAGGTACTCAATTTGGCGGGTATTTTAAATAAAAGTACCCCTTCTGCTTTTGACGTGTCTATCTAACTGTCACTTATCAATTTGAGATAGGTAGAAAATAAGTTGCTAAGAATGGTTAGGGTTTAAGATTCATCTAAGGATACAGTTATTTTTCTATAGAATGTTATTCATTATTGTCCTTAAATAGTGATGTAGGAATTAATTTGAATCATTTTAAAGTGTCTGTCTTTCATTAAATTTAATAAGTATTTAAAAGACCACAACCAGGTGTTTCAATCAGAGTGAATCGTGTTCGTATAAAACTTTTATTTCGATTCCGAATTCCAAGTTTAAAACTTGTGTTGAAAACGACACTTGTATGTTTCCAGCTCTTTTTATTTAAATCGTTCGAAAGTTATTTAATTCAAGCGCGATTTATAAACTTCTTTTCATCATTGTTAAAAATTTTCTAGACGTTAATCATCGCCACCAATAACTTGATCAATTGTTATTTTTATGCTCATATTACAGACTAACATTTTACAAACGATTACAAACTTACTAGGGTTGGTTTACTCTCGTCTCACTGAAGATAGTACAGTGAGGATACTGATTTTAGTTTCAACTAATTATATCGGACGTAGCACAGAATCGGTGGAAAGGACCACTAACAACTGCATATCTATAAGTATATTATGTATAAAGAGAAAGAGAAGTTAAGGTTTCTTAAGTTTAAGCAAACACTTCTCATACGTTTTTTGTGACCAGGGTTCCTGTAAAGGGGCCGAAACGTCAGAAAAAAAAGTAAAATAAAAGCGAAGTGTATCCGTAAAGATAGTTTCAATTCAAAGAGGTTAATGAAGATTCACATTTTTAATCGAAGAACATAAATCCGAACATACATGCTCAAGTCTACCACAACTAAGTTCCCTAAGGATGGTCACAGGAAGCGTCGTACATTGTACACAGAACTTAACCCTCAAGTTGCGAAGGCACTATCTCGGGAGACAAACCTGTGGAGTACACAAATACGTTCGGGTCTGCCGGACCCTTTCACATTAGTGTTTATGACAGTAGGTTCCTTCAAGTGTGATTGTGATTGTGTAAGATTCTAACCCTTTGTAATATTGTCTAGAATATAGGACAAAGGTTTTAGATTTATGGGGATGAAAACACAATAATCCTACTAATATTATAAATGCGAAAGTTTGTGAGGATAGATGCATGTATGGATGTATGTTTGTTGCTTTTTCACGAAAAAACTACTTAACGGATTGGGATGAAACTTTACACTAATATAGGTCATACATCAGAATAACACATGGGATTCATTTTATCCCCAAATTCCCGCGGGAACGGGTACAACGCGGGTAACACCGCGGGGCGCGGCTAGTAACTAAATATGTCTAACTATTACCAGTAGGCAAGCGTGTTGATTATATGTAGCGTATTCTTCCCTACTGTACAAATATCTTTAGAGATGAGAGGCCTTTGTCTAGCAAGAGGGCATTACAGACGAACCGCCTAATCTTATACGATATTTAACTTAAACAGTGATTTAAAGTGTTTTGTCTCTTTCCCACTTTGACGAATAGCGTATGTCGGAAAGGGACAAACCATTTGAAAGCAAAAGTGCTGTCCATAAGGTTTTATGGATTAAGCCCTTATACTTTAGTTTACTTCGCGAACTGGATGTCAATATGTCTAGGCAAATGTAATTATTTATTTCGCTTGGTGGTCAACTGGGCCCGCAGAGCACTGAGCCCGCAGGTTCAGTTACCCACTCCGTTTTTTTTCATAGGTGACTCGACCCACACTAATCACGCGACTACTATTTACCGATAAGGGCCTGCTCAGCCCACAGGTTCAGTCGATAAAAAAAAAATAACCATAACCTACCGAATAGTACCTACGCCCGCGGGCTGAATTGACTCTTAGGCGGTAAGTAAGCGGGCTGGGTTGACTCTTGGGTCGAGTCACCCCTAAAGAAAAAAATGGTCAACTTAGCCCGTGGGCTCAGTGCTCTGCGGGCCCAGTTGACCACCTTGCGATTTATTTACTTGTAGCGCACAGTGGTTTTACCCATGTTGTACCCATTCCCGTGGGAATTTTGGGATAACCATACCTTCCCGTTGAATGTGGCTATCTATAATATAAAAATGAATCGCAAAATGTGTTAGTAAGCGCATTCAGAACGACTGCACCAAATTGGATGATTCTTTTTTTAATGTGTTCCTTATTGTCAGGACAAGGTTTTTATATAAGAAAAATAAGGAATAAAAATCTCAAAATTCCCACGGGAACGGGGTCGCTGCGGGTGAAACCGCGGGGCACAGCTAGTCTAGTATAAAAATAATTATTTAAATCGGATAGGTAGTTATTATACTTATTATACTTATTATTATACTTTATAGAAAAAAAAATCTAATTCTTCAGCTAAATATTAGTATTGGTTTATTTTTCTTATGAACAAAGTAAACAAAGAACAAAACTTAATCTATTGAACCGAACGTAAAACTTTTCAGACTATGTAGATTGCAGTTCATTTTGCAGATTCCGAGCAAAAAATCTGAACTATAATGTTATGTCGACATCCTTTTTGTAGTATAGAAATAGTTTAAAACTATTCTATTAAACGAGATATAAAGCCCCGTACAGACGGTATCGTTGTTTAGACTATAAAAAATAGTAGCCTGTTATATCCCACTGCTGGGCAAAGGCCTCTCAACTCACCGAAGATTTCAGTGAGGTGGATTAGGCGTAATCACCACACTTGCCTAATTGTTGTTTAATGAAACTAAATTATTATGTTAGATCCTAACTAATATTATAAATGCGAAAGTAACTCTGTCTGTCTGTTACGCTTTCACGCCAAAACTACTGAACGGATTTAAATGAAACTTGGTACACATTAAGTCCAGAGCCTGAGAAAGGACATAGGCTACTTTTTATCCCGAAATTCCCGCGGGAAAGGGTATAACGCGGGTAAAACAGTGCGGCTAGTATTTAATAAAAATAACAACATATTTAATACCAACACACTCGTATAACATTAGTGCTAAAAGCAAACACATATTACTCTCAGCATTTCCCTAAATTAGCAACTTTGTAACATAAATTGTCGTCTTTTATCTAAACGTCAACACGAAACTAGCTGTTATAAACTGTTATAAAATGAGGTTTTGCTCATAACATAACATTAATGTTAAAGTTGGCGCGTTTTGCATGGAAATGTTAGATAATGTGTTTACCATTACTTGAGGTTTAGAGATTAGACGTGCCCATCGGGACCGAAGGGTTGGCTTCGACGGGAATTACTCAAATACGTCTCCTGAACTCGGATCTCAATGGGTTAAACTAATCGAGATAATTCGCGATTTTAATGGGATATATTTGATGTTATTAAATCTAATATGTATCAATGTTTTATATGTACTATATGATAAAGTACTATTATGTTCTATCTTCTTCTTATATATAAAACTAGGTGTGCCCCGCGGTTTCACCCACAGCGCACCCGTTCCCGTAGGAAATACGGGATAAATATCCTATATCCGTCTCATGGTTCTAAGCTACCTCCTCACCAATTTTCAGCCAAATCGGTTCAGACGTTCTCGAGTTATAAATAGTGTAACTAACACGACTTTCTTGTGTCACAATGTTCGTTCCCGTACTCCTCAGAAACGGCTTGACCGATTCTCATGAAACTTTGTGAGCATATTGAGTAGGTCTGAGAATCGGCCAACATCTATTTTTCATCCCGAAATTCCCGCGGGAACGGGTACCGTGGTTGAACTCCTCTGAAACGGCTCGACCGATTCTCATGAAATTTTGTGTGCATATCAGGTAGGTCTGAGAATCCGACAACATCTATTTTTCATCCCGAAATTCCCGCGGGAACGGGTACAACGCGGGTGAAACCGCGGGGCGCAGCTAGTGTTTTATATAATAAAGTTGAAGATTTTTGTTCGTTTGTTTGAACGCGCTAATCTCAGAAACTAACAATCCGATTTGAATGTTTTTTTAAATATTTTTATGGATAGCCACATTCAATGGAAAGGCTATTTTTAAACCCAAAATTCTCACGGAAACCGAAACAACGCAGATTAAACCAAGAGGCGATCTAGTTAAAGTATAAACATGGGTTATGAAGTGGCAAAGGGGTGATAAAACAAGTAAACCGCTTACTTTGGTATGTGATCAATATGTGAACGTTTTTAATATGAATATTTTACCAATAGGTACTAATGAAAAAAGGTTTAAAAAGATACATTTGACCTCATATTCAGTTTAAAGGTTATAATACTTTTTTTTTTTTTTTTTTTTTATTTAAACACAAAACAAATTACAATCATGAAAATACCACATAAAATAAGTCGTGTTACAGTACTAGATTATAATTAAAAACTATGTGCTAACATAAAGATACAATATATGTTAGTCTAACTGAGCGTGTGCGCCCTACATTGGCAAATCAAAATTTACTATAAGGTTTACAAAAAAAAAAAAATATAAAAATAAGAAGCTAATAAAATAAAAATACTTAGAGAAACATCAATATGAAAAAAAAAAAAACCAAGAAACAAAAATAAGAAACGAGTAAATAGAAAACAAAGAAATATTTGAATAAAGAACACTGAAACTCATATGCATCAATTTATTCCATCCTTCACAGAACGGTACAGAACAGTTTGGAACAGTCCAGTTTAGTAGTAGTAGTTGTAGTACCTCTGGTAGGGGTAGGTGACGGGGCTGATGGAAGACGGGTAGTACGAGTAGGGGTAGCGGTAGAGGGGGTTGTATGTGTAGCGGTAGTAGGGGCTGTTGAGGAGCAGTTCGCGCTTCGCCACCTCCTTGTCACCGTCGGGCACACCAGCCTCCGTCAGCGGGGTCCCTTCGCGTGGGAGCGGCTCGATGGACGCCGCGGCCGCCAGCGCCACCGTAGCCACCATAACGAGGATCGACAGTTTCAGCATCTGCACGTTATTGGACACATGTGATTGGTTTAGGACTACAATGATTATGAAAATGATGATGACTGATTTTGAAAACTTGGAAATTAATGGGTCGTTATAATGTTATCTTTTACCCCATCAGGGTGCAGATAGGTTAAATGGCTTCGTGGACTTATATTTTTGAATTATAATAGTAGATATTAAATTTATAAGAGATAATTAAAATCAGAATATAAAATTACACTTCTACCTTTTAATATAATGAAAATAATATATTACCTTGAATATTAGATTGGAACACACGAACGAATGATGCATTTCACCAAAAGACCACAGTTTTTATACTAAAAATATAATTAAATACCAATTAATAGAAATACCAAATGGTTATCTTCAAACCTGTTACGTAACAGGTCATTGAAACCGCAAAAGGCTAACTGAGTAGCAAGATAATTAAGAATACAGAAAATGAACAAAAAATTACTAATAATAATAAACAAGTTAATAACTAAACGGCAAATGTTCTATCTGCTAATGAAGTCGCCAAGTGATATTAGTTCGATGATTAATTAATAAATTAAGTACAAGCACTAGTTAAGAGAAAGAAAATCATCAATCTACTTCTCTTCTACCAAACTTTTTCTAACCCCACCTGACAACAAATCAGCAACGTCTGCAAAAGATATTCGATATTCAAGAAATACGCAGTCATGTACCTTGTTGATAAAGTCAGTGACCACCAGAGTTAAAGTACCTTTTCGGTGCCTAAAATCAAATGCGGTTTTTCTGTTTAAGACTTCGAAGGCAGGCTTACTTGACGCCTAGAACATAGAGAGTTGTATTATAGGTATACAACTAGCTGGGCACCAGTGCGGCTGGTCGGAAACATTCGCGAACGTTTGTCTCACCTAGATGACTTGCTAGGCACAAACCGCCTGCCTATATGTTCGTACCCCTTAGGGTTTTGTTTGACCGACCCTTAGGTCGGTTTGGTTCGTATTCAGTTTGTTGAATAATCGATGGTTGGCAGTTTTTGAATAATGAGGCAAGTTGATGGCAACCTTATTCGGATAGGGTTGTCTAGAAACGAACACTGATTTGTGAACCCCATAACTCATACTGAGGGTTGCCACAACGACAAACTTCTAAGAGGTTACCAAACTTTGATTTTATGAAGTTACACTTTTGCCAAGACATTCTTGAAGTTTTGTTTTAAACGAATTCTTGGTCAGACTTGTAGTTTGTGAATTATGAACTTGTTTAGTGGTGAAATTTTTAACATGGAATTTATTTCAGAAGACTAAATTTTTCAAAAACTCCATCCGAAGTATTTGTTGCGGAATTCCTCCTTTTTTCAATGTTTTGTCTCCCAATCTAACTTTCTATGGTTTACTTCATATGGCATTATATCATTTGATTTTAATTGGTTATATTAGATGTTAGAAACAAATTCCAAAGTGTTTAATGTAATATTTTGTTTGATCGATTTTTAATGACAACTTTTTATTATATAAACTCAGTAGTCCGATGCATGTGTATCACTAGTTACTTTTCTTCAAGGAATCAAGGTAATATATTATTTATTTTACAATTTATTTTACTGAGTGCTAAAAAAACTGACTGTTTGATAAGAGTGTTTTCAAGTTTCCACTTAAACAATGAAATGCTACCTTTGTTATTCACCATTACTACTATACGTAGCGTAGCACCGTAACATAACGGAGGTTCGATATGATTGGTGGAAAACCGGACCAATCATATCCAACTTTGCCATAACTCTAGTTTAAAGCCACCCGATATCATGACCTACTGTGACAAAAGACAAATAAAAAAGGACACATCCATTAATTTCCAGAACTTAAAAATTTAATCATTTCCAACATTTTCACAGTCCACGAAGCCATTCGACCCATCTGCACCCCGATGGGGAAATGATAACAATATAATGATCCATTAATTTCCAAGTTTTATTCAAAACCAGTCATCATTATTATCACAATCATTGAAGTCCTAAACCAACATGTCCCCAATAACGTGCAGATGCTGAAACTGTCGATCCTCGTGTTGGTGGCGACGGTGGCGCTGGCGTCAGCGGCGTCTATCGAGCCGCTCCCCCGCGAAGGGACCCCGCTGACGGAGGCTGGAGTGCCCGACGGTGACAAGGAGGTGGCGAAGCGCGAACTGCTCCTCAACAGCCCCTACTACGGCTACCAATACAACTCTCTCTACCGCAGCTACCCCTACTACACCTACCCCTCCGACTTCAGCTATCCCTCTTACCCCTACCAGAGGTACTACAATTACTACTACTAACTCAACAGTTCCAAAATTGAAATGTACCGTTCTGTGAAGGATGGAAGTTTGAAAATTGAATAAATTGCTGATGAAATTAGTTTTTGTTTAAATTGAAGTTGTGTTCGGCTGTGTTCATAAGATCCCTTCTATAATGTGGGTGGTATCAGAGCGTGGAAGAAATAAATACCGTATTTTTTCTTAAGACGTCTAGAGGATACCAATTTCCAATAGACAAGAGTGGTGATAAGATCTAATCCTTGTCACTGATCTTTGATTTTTATTCAGCAGTGGAACATTACAGGCTGGCACCTTTATGATAATCCCATTGATTTTTCTGTTCTCTCAAGCTTTAATTATATTTTTACCAAAATATTACCAAAATGGCATCTCCTCCACAAAAGATCAATAGCACCAGAATACAGAATTATGTATGGGCCTTCTCTTAGCAACAACATACTCGTAAGTTTATCACTTCTGACACTTAGACTTGGAGTCTTAACGGAATCCCCCAAATTCCGTTAAGACTCCAAAAATATCATATTAACCCTGGATTTCTATATCTTCTTTGACGAGAGCCTTAAGATAAAAAAATAAGCTATTAAATAGATTGAGTCCAAACCCCTAATTCTATATCCTGAGTATCACCGAATGCTGATTAATTGTATGGTAAGAGCTGAATGTTCTTTGGTCTAAATCACTTGCCGCCGCAGCTGTCGCTATTGCTGTACCCTAGCACAGCAGTTGTTAGTTACAATGATTTTTTTAACAAAGTTACATTTTCATTCTTTGGTAAAAGATGTCAAGCAAGACAAGGACAGTTCGAGATATAAAATCCTTAATTGAATTCGCAAACTTGCGTTCTATTAAACTCACTTACGGTTCCCATTGAAATCGCTGTTAGCTTATTGCGATTGTTAAGCAACGTGTAGCTCGACCCCTACTTGGATGGGTGGTCGATAGTGGCATTTCTGTGAGAGCGCTACCGTGCTTCGGAGGCCATGTTAAATTGTCAGTCCCGGTAGTTTCAATCTGAAACCTCCTGAAATCCGAAACGTATTTCCTGAAGCAATCATAAATAATTAAATAATCTATACTAATATTATAAAGCTGAAGAGTTTGTTTTGTTTGTTTGTTTGTTTGTTTGTTTGTTTGTTTGTTTAAACGCGCTAATCTCAGAAACTACTGAACCGATTTGAATAATTCTTTCACTGTTAGATAGTCTATTTATCGAGGAAGGCTATAGGCTACATTTTATCCCGGATTTCCTACGGGAACGGGCACAACGCGGGTAAAACCGCGGGGCGCTGCTAGTAATATTATAAAGCTGAAGAGTTTGTTTTGTTTGTTTGTTTAAACGCGCTAATCTCAGAAACTACTGAACCGATTTGAATAATTCTTTCACTGTTAGATAGTCTATTTATCGAGGAAGGCTATAGGCTACATTTTATCCCGGATTTCCTACGGGAACGGGCACAACGCGGGTAAAACCGCGGGGCGCTGCTAGTCATAAATAATTCTTCCAACTAAAATGATATTCCGTGTAATGGACGTTCGAATGCATCTACGAGTACAAACGGTAGATTTTCTCCTGTATTTATTGTTTTACGTCTGAGTTCGTTTGTCTCGCCCCAGCACGTTTGTTATCAATGATTTGAAATATTACGCTGTGGTTCAGGGAAAAATCTCTAAAATGTTACCTACATTAGTACTTAACAGACTTTGAAAATCTAGAGGGAGGTATACGTTAGGTTTTAATGTGTAGTCCGTCCATTCGCCATTTATTTTGAACTGCTAACTGATCTTATCTACTACTAGCCGCGACCCACGGTTTCACCTGCGTTGTGCCCATTGTAATTATATATAAACATCCCTCTTGAATCACTTTATCTATTAGAAAACCGCATCAAAATCTGTTGCGTAATTTTAACTATCTAAGCATACATAAGGACAGACAGCGGAAAGCGACTTTGTTTTATACTGTGTAGTGATTGATTCCATTATAGCAGCACCATTATAGCGCTTGTAGTGTATTTTGACTAAGCGATGTTACCTCATTGTGATTGTTAAGCAACGTGCAGCTCGGCCCCTACTTGGATGGGTGTCTGATAGTGGTATTTCTATCTGAGCGCTACCGAGGGAGCAAAATGTAAATCACTAATACGTCCGTTTTGTAGACCAAATGCAAGAGCCATTAGTTAAGTATGATAGCATTAACTAACAATTACACCTTGACATACATCTATATCTACTACACCTATATCTATAAGTACTAACTATATTATGAAGACTTTTTTATGTCTGTTTGTTTGTTTGTATATTCGACCTAATCTAGGGAACTGTCAGTCCGATTTAAATAATTATTTTTGTACTAGATAGCTTATAGGAGGATAGGTTAGAGTTAGTAACGGATAGGTTAGAGTTTGTAACGGATAGGTAAGAGTTTGTAACGGATAGGTAAGAGTTTGTAACGGATAGGTTATAGGCTATTCATCTCAAAATTACCATTTTAACAGACATAACGCGGGCCAAACCGCGGGGCTCTGTTAGTCAGAAATAAAACAAAAAATACAATGCTCAAATTAACGTTTATTTCAATCAATAACAAAATCACTTCTTCTCAGGGTAGAATCCGTAAGTGCTGGCGAAAAATTCCGGATCGTAAGATCCCATAATCGGTAACGGGTACGAAAAACGTAACGGGAGTCCGGTATACGGGTACAGGGTGTACGGCATCCGGTACTGCGCCGGTAGGATGGTATTGACACCATATTTGCCGTAACGAGCTTCCCAGTCCATGAGTACCAGTTTATCTTCCTTCGGTTTCTCCTCTTCAGCCAAAGCGAAGGCGAAGATGGCGACAAGGAGTACGATTTGCAGCTTCATCTATTTGGGAAGAGGAATATTGTAAGTATAGTCAGCAAAAGAATAAGAATTAAATGTTGTTGCAGAACTTAATATCTATACTAATATTATAAAGCTGAAGAGTTTGTTTTGTTTGTTTGTTTGTTTAAACGCGCTAATCTCAGAAACTACTGAACCGATTTGAATAATTCTTTCACTGTTAGATAGTCTATTTATCGAGGAAGGCTATAGGCTACATTTTATCCCGGATTTCCTACGGGAACGGGCACAACGCGGGTAAAACCGCGGGGCGCTGCTAGTATACTAATATAAGCTAAAGAGTTCGATTTTGTGTTTGTTTGTTTGAACGCACTAATCTTAGTAACTACCAATCCGATAAGCCTATAACCTTCCCGTTGAATGTGCTATCCATTGCAAAAATAATTATTCAAATTGTAAAGGAACAAATTTAATGTCTGGTAAACTAAGCCATGAAAAGTGTTCTAGCTCAAACAAACCAAAGTAGGAGAAAAGGAGTGTCAAAGGATATTATATAAAGGTAATTTTTAGACTAAAAACTAAGCTTACAATCTAAAAATACTTCACTTTATTTTAAAATTGCTCTTTCAAAAAATTATATTTAAATATTTTTTTATTTACCTTGTCAGAGTGAACTTGTTAATTTCGCTTCAAAAAACCGAATAATTAATGAAAACCAAAACTCGCATTTTATAATAAACTTAATTGGTTTGACACCTTCTAAAATAATTTGGTATCATCTAGCACTTCGTTAATTAATGACATTTTAAGTGACATTTAATGACAAAAAACAAATGCAAATATTATTTTGTCATTAACAAAGAACCGAGTCATTAAAATGTTATTTTCTTATCAATAATTAAATATAGTTCTTTGTTTTCGTATTAAGAAAAATATAGACTAATCTACATCCGGTTAAATGATACAAGTAGAACAAAAACTAGTAGAACCCCGCAGTTTACCCGCGTTGTGCCCGTTCGCATTATAATTTCGGGATGAAAAACCCTTTATAACCTTCCCATTGAATGTGCCATGGTTATCCATTACATAACAGCCTCCGTGGTCTAGTGGTTTGAGCGCTCGGCTCACGACCCGGAGGTTCCGGGTTCGATTCCCGGTGGGGACAATGTCTCACAAAAATCTCTTTGATTGCCCGAAAAGTAAGATGATTCCGTGCTTCGGAGGGCACGTTAAGCCGTCGGTCCCGGTTACTTTCTACGGATAGTAGTCGTTACAAGAGCCATGTCAGAGGCCATTGGTGGCTCAATAACTCTGACACCAGGATTGGTCAGGTTGACCATCCACTCGGTGAAGAAGAAGATCCATTACACAAAGAATTATTCAATTCGGATTAGTAGTTCCTGAGATAAATAAGATTTAACAGCTTACTGCAATAAAATATATTGATTTGTACTTACATAGTATGGTTCTGCACGATGAACTAAAAGAAACTTTACACATTTCATTTTCATACTAAAAATATATCCAATACGCTTCAAAAATGTTCTTTTTTCGACAAACCTTTTGAATTCCCGACGAAGTTATTCGAAATCAAATACAAAAGGAATGCATAATAAATGGACCGAGACTGTACGAGTATGGCGTTAAGATATATATAACGTATTTATTGAAATACGTATCTGACAAAACTGATGATCGGATAACATCAGCAAAGGAAGAAAGTCATCTTTTTGTTATTGAATTAAAAAGTATTATCCTGTAATGTACAATAATAGGTAAAAGCTTGTCATCATCAGGTTAGGTTAGATCAGGTTATCACCATGCTTCTGTGCCATGTTTAAAAAGAAGGTTGAAACGACTATTTTTTTTTTTATTATTGACTTAAGTTTAGTAAACGCATTATTTTTCTGACAGATTTGGCCGACTCTTGTGGATATAGTTTTTTCAAATATTCCTTTTTCTTTATCCTTATCTTACGCTACCAAAAAAAAAATCATACACAAAGTGAAAATATCCTAAGTAGAAGTTATTCTCATCAAATGTTAACAGTCAAAGTACATTGTTAAAACGAATAAAAAACTAGTTTGCTCTATAATTGATTGTGGTCAAATTAGTCTATGAATGATATAAATATGCAGCCATTCTGGATGTTGGTATCAGAACACACAGGTGCTCAGTCAAGGTAATACTAAAATTCTCACTTTACCTTACATTTTAAATTTTCATACTTCATGATTTACTAAGGTCGTAAAGTCAAACCTTAAAATTTACAACAAAGAGCTTCATTTAATAAATTCTCACTATAAAACCGAAAATAAACCGGGAGTTACTTGAAAAATCGCGACCACAGGGGTCCAAATTAAGTTTAAATTAACTTGGGTGTATTTACCTTTAATACAGAATTTAATATAGGGCACAAGGTTGAGTACTGATTAATGTAGGAAAAATAAAGGGACAGAGCTGACTGGGTTTGTTTTAAGTGAGTGTACTCGGAGCTTAACATAAGGGTCGCCTTTGAAACTTAATAAGGCTTTGTTCTTGTTTTGTTTATTTTTAATTTTTATAAGAAGGGACGAACATGAAAAACATACAAAGTTAAATACTGGGTGTTAATTTCTTTTTTAAGTGCAAAAAAAATGGATCGTACTAAATATATAATAATATTAATATTTTAATATAAACATCTTTATTTTTTTTGTATGATGGACTAATTCGAAGTCGCAAAATGGCTGACTATCGGCAATGCTACGCGACGGCAACTTAAAAAAAAAACCCCTGTCATTTCACTATATAATCCGTGCTATAATTTAGTGTTCTATGTTTAAAAATTAGCTCGACTCCAACTACATCGTGTTAATCGCTACACTTCCTTATCTCGATAAGGCGTTGTATAGAAACGGGTGAGATAGGGAATGACACTTTTGAAATAAGAATGCAGGTAATAATCTATTCAATTTTTTTTCTATAACCCTCTTTAATAATTCGCAGATGAAACTCTTCCTCGTCCTCGCTTTCTGCGCCTTCGCTGCTGCCGAGATCCACTGGGACGAGTCTGGTCAATACCGTCTAGTGGACACCGACCCATCTATCTCCTACAAAGTAGTCGACGCTCCCATACCTGAATACCTATACCGTTACCCCGAATACTTCTACCGTTACCCCTACACGTACCCCTATGGATACCCCATGGACGTGAAGGTAGATGGAACCGTAGAAATGAAGGAATACAGCCCTTTCATCTACTCTTACAAACAGGTTAAAGCCGAATGATTTGTGAAACAATAAATTTATACCGTTACTTGTAACGGTTTGTGCAAGAATTTGAGTTGTTTTTTGATTCATCACTAGTTATTTTATCATTAGTTACCCTTTGCATTATCCCGTTGTTTCCCGATGTTTCCCGCAATCAAGTTGTATAACACAACTTGATTTGAGACATTTTCTGATTTATCAATCTATTTGGAAAATTAGCTTTTATATAAGTAGCTGTTTCGCACAGTGGTTCCAACCGCAATCAAATAGATACAAATACAAATACAAATAGTTTATTGATCAAAAGTAGCCTAACATAAATGCAGATACACTATGCTAACATTATGTTACTACTAAGGCCTTATACATTTACAAGATTCCCTACCCCCCTGAACTAGTGGGAACAAAAAAAGATGGCGGATGGCGGTGAAAAGATGGCGCTATATAGTGTTAAAATTTTGTAGTTCGCGGTAACGTCATTTTCCCAATTCACTGCAATGAATTTCATATACATAAATGTATATTACTCACTATTATATTAATACTTTCCGTTTTTTAATCAGATTTGTGCTTGTTCCCGTGGGAATTTTCGGTTAAAAATACGCTTAATTATCTCATGAATATAAATAAAATTAAATAAATAAATATTGTACAAGGTAAATTTACACACGGTTCATTAGACACAAACTAAGATACCGCAGAAACTACGAAACCGCAGGCAACAGCTAGTACATTATAAATATCACATACAACAAAATCTTATACTTATTTATTAACTGACTGGTGGTTCCAGCACATTCAAACAAACTCGGCTTTATTATATGTATTAGTACTAGCCGCGCCCCGCGGTGTTACCCGCGTTGTATCAGTTCCCGCGGGAATTTCTGGATAAAATGTATCCCATATTTTATTCTGATGTTTAACTTATATTACTGTAAAGTTTCATCCAAATCCGTTCAGTAGTTTTTGCGTGAAAGAGCAACAAACATACATCCATACATACATCCATCCTCACAAACTTTCGAATTTATAATCTTAGTAGGATAGGATAGTAGGATAAATACAAAAGGTATATTTTAAATATTGATTGTTTAATCTAGAGTTGCTTAGTTCACCTGCACCATAATTAATTAAAGCTTTGTAAACACGATCCGGAACTGCCGAGCAAAGCCAGCGGGATTGTCCTGTGGTGTAAACGACAAACTCAAGTCTCATTCAAAAACGCTATTATAGCTAGCCAATGGTTTGTCCCTTTCCAACATACGTTATTTTACAAAGAGCAAAAGAGACAAAAACACTTTATAACAGTGTTTTATTTTTAAAGCGTTTATGAATTAGATTGTATATATGGAAACATATATATACAAGTTCGTACATTTTTTTTACGTAACCTCGCTGTCCCACTGCTGGGCAAAGGTCTCCCCCAATTCTTTCCATTTATCTCTTTCCATGGCCAACTCCTTCCAATCCTTTATAAAATCGTCCAGCTCTTTTCGCCATCGAGTCGGAGGCCATACATACATATGTATATTGTATCGTATACCAATTCTAACACAAGAGTTTGCAAGCATTTAAGAGTATAAGCGTATCATTATCATATCCTTCTGTGGTTGGTAAGTACATACTATCTATATCATCTATACTAATATTATAAAACTGCATAGTTTGTTTGTTTGTTTGAACGCGCAAATCTCAGAAACTACCCATCTGATTCGAATAATTCTGTTTGTAATGGATAGCCACATTCAACGGAAAGGTGATTATATTTCATCCCGAAATTCTTACGAGAACACAAACGCAGGTAAACCCGCGGCGCTGCTAGTTTTACAATATAATGTAATTCAAATTAATAATATTTCAATCTTACATCAAGCATTCAATAGCAAATAGTTTACAAATCTAAATTAAGTGTTTCCTAATGTTTAAAGGAAATCAAACGCTAACCGCTTATCCATTAAACCACGTGATAAAGATTAAAAAGTGTTGTTACAAAATTGATTGAAGAATGCACCGTCTCTACAGCGGAGCTTTTGCAATTAAACTTAATTTCATAATCTTCTATTTACGAGTATTATGAACTCGCCGGTGAAATTGGTATTTATGGAGAAATCCTGGTTTAGTAGTTATTAGTAGAATAAGCTCTTTTGGAGATTAAAATCGACATAATCTATACTAATAATAGCTGCGCCCCGCGGTTTCACCCGCGTTTTATCCATTATCGCGGGAATTTCAGGATGAAAAATAGATGTTGTCCGATTCTCAGGCCTACCCGATTTGTACACACAATTTCATGAGAATCGGTCGAGCCGTTTCAGAGGAGTTCAATTACGCACCCCGTGACACGAGAATTTTATATATTAGATTAGATTATAAAGAGGTAGATTATAAAGAGGTATCTAGCAAATCTCGGGAATTAGCAGTCCGATTTGAATAATTATTTTTGTTATAGGTAGCCACATTTAACCGGAAAGTTATAAGCTGTTTTTCATCCCGAAATTCCCATGGGAACGCGGACAATGCGGGTAAAACCGCGGGGAGCTGCTAGTAAGATGATAAAAATGTATGATGGTAGAGTACTCACTATCTTATAAGTAAGCTGGCCCTTTGATAAACCCATTGGCACAGTGGTTTGTGAGAGTATTTGCTGTGTTGAGGGTTGCAAGTTCGAACAAATATGTGTTAGCATAATTTCACATACATACATCATATATAAATATGTACACAGAATTTTTAATTACTATATTACGTTTAGTTAGGTTCCATATCACATATTATACCTATTAGTTTTGGTCTGACTAACAAACCGTGTGTAAATTAATTCCGAACAATAACTATATTGTAGTAATATCTTGAACATTGAATTATTTCTAAAACAAACACTACAGAATCAATATATGAGTTCAAAGCCCAGGCAAAAGCAAAATCAATTTCAAAAATCGAACTTTCATAAAACAAAACACAAGCGCTAACAACGAAAAAATCCAATCAAAAGTACAAATTAACCAAAACGAAAATTAAATTCAATTTAAGATCGGAATTGACTTTTTGAGAGTTCGATAACAATCGCGCCCTGTAACAGACAATTTCATTCGTTTTATTGATATTTTTGTCACTTCGTAGGGGAGAAACAGTCGGAGGGGGAGTTTCAGAATTTTTCCAAGTTGTTTTGGGGTACGAATAGGGCAGTTAAAGGCGGTGCACTCACAAATTGTACGAGATATGAGTTCATTTTGTACTTTTTTTGCAATCAGGACTGAATAAAAAATGGGGTTTCGTAGAAAAAAACATAATAAGGAAATAATAAGTTTTGTGGGAGAGTGCATGAAAATGTTTTTCCAGTATGCGAAAGTGCCATTTGTCTACACAATATAATGTAGATACCGCCACAAATATGCGCATTATATTTCCAAAACAGATTCCATGGAAGTCTATACTTATATTTGTTTTCTTAAGTTTAAACGAACACTACTCATTTTGAATCGAAACTACGTTTACTTTTTACTTTCTTATACTATATTTTGTTTTATCTACACTAATGTTGTAACATTCTACTTATGTTTCCAATACTTGACTTAAAATTACTACTGTTATAGCGCAGACAACAAAACACTCAATTTAAGCAATTTCACATGATGGTATAATATCCACATCGATATCATAAAATCTCATTATAACATCAATAAAACGCGACCAATTAACCTGGCGAGCCTTATGTCAAAATCCTCATACAAGTTGTATAAAATTTTGATATTAGGCTGGCTTTTGAAAACAGTTGGGTTATACGTGAAAACTTCGTCGAAACTACTAAACTTACATACACAAAACTCTTTGATAAGATCTTGTGCCAATTAAATAAAAAAAGAACAGCGCGCGCTCGCTCCTGATTGGCCCTGCGCGCGCAGCTGCGCTCTCATTGGTTAGATTTTAATGGCGGCAAGTTCACTGTGACAACACACGTACGCGTGAAAAACTATTGTCAGCTTTTACTCTTGTTGTTTGATTAATTGCATTAGTGAAGATAAAGTAGTGTATGCAACTGCATATAACACGGGTATTAAAACACTCGTTACTATTATAAAACTCGCAGCGCTCGTTTCATAAACTCACACTCGTGTTTTAATACCCTTCATTATATGACAGTTGCATAAACTACTATAATATGTCCATGTCAATTACATAAAACACTAATACTGCTAAATTGAGTATTAGTCGGCGCGGATAGTTCTAAAAATTAAGACATAGTTTTATAATGCAAGCAGAAAAAGCGCTTGTACGAACGAGACCTAACTAATTTAATTATCATACAACGCTAAACAGCATCACGTTCCTTACACCAGATATCTTCCTAAACACCCTAATTAAAAATAATAACTCCATTTAACCTTATTAACATTTCTGTACAGGAAAACCCTTTTTGAATAATGATTGTTACGTGTTTAACTTGACTTCACCGCACATGAACTTTGTCTTCATGATCACATATCCAATTTACTTCATAATGCGGAAGTCTTGTGTTATCTCGAAGTTTCCTTTCATTGATGAAGAGAAAACCGCAGTGCTCCTGACATATGTCAAGATAATAATTGATAACAAACATGTAGATCACAAGTTGATTGTACACCCCTTTAGGTATGTGGAGTCGGGTAACATGGTATTCAGATGCTTATAGGGAAATTAAATTTAAATTTGATTAGTACATTTTAATACGATCCGGTTTGATCCTAATTTTGAGTTATGATCACGAAAAAATGGTACGGTCGGCCAAGAAAGTGGTCTACCACTTTTGACAAAAGTTTCTGCGAGATGTAACGATCGCTAAGGTTGACTTTTCTATGCACAATTATGTTATGCCAGGGAAAATTGACCTTGTTGTTTCATGACGTTCAAATGAATCTCAACCGTAGGGTGGTAGACCACATATTTGGCTGACCGTACTATTTTGTGGTACGTCACTAAAACAAAAGAGTGCAGACAATAATTCAAAATCCGAATTCTTTTTAACCGATTTCAAACACCGAAGGCGGAGGTTTTCAATTATACTCGGAATTATAATTCGATTCCAGATTTGACAATTTCAGTGTTGCAGCATTATGACAAGTACTAAATAGTGACGTTGCGAAATTATTCGATATGGAAATGGAATATTTCCGGATCGATTCTTCTCGTTTATAATTTTACTCTCGTAAACTAAGTATATCAGGAAATTAAATATTTCTGAACCGATAATTTAGTTTTGACGATTAATTAACGATCTGAGACTTTTATTTTATAATTGTGTGTGAAATAAATAAAAAAATGTGATCATGAAGGAACATGACAAATAAATCAGATAGATGTATTATGGTAATAATTTATTTTATAAATTGTCGCCGTCATCGCTATCGCTGTCACTTTCTGTAACATTTATTATACGAGGGCGGGTCAATAAGTCCGTGACTTTTGCAATAAAAGACAGATTTTTTTATTAAAAATATATTTTATTTTTCAACGTAGTCTCCCTTGAGCTCTATACACTTTGTCCAACGCTTCTCCAATTTTTTTATCCCTTCCAAAAAATATGATTTGTCGAGGTCGTCAAAATAGGCCTTTGTTTGCGAGATGACTTCATTATTGGAGTCAAATCTTTTTCCACCAAGCCATTTCTTCAGGTTTGGGAACAAGAAGTAGTCGCTCGGAGCCAAATCTGGAGAATAGGGCGGATGAGGGAGCAATTCATAGCCCAATTCATGGATTTTGGCCATGGCAACTGCACATGTGTGCACCCTTGCATTGTCTTGGTGGAAAAGAACTTTTTTCTTGGCCAAATGAGGTCGGTTTCTTTTTAAATCGTCATTGAATCGGTCCAATAAGTTGGCATAATATTCCCCATTGATTGTTCTTCCCTTTTGAAGGTAGTCAATGTGGATTATCCCGCGTGCATCCCAAAAAACAGTCGCCATAACTTTATTGGCCGACAATCCCACCTTGGCCTTCTTTGGCGCCGATTCACCCTTGGAAACCCACTGTTTTGACTGTTGTTTGGTCTCTGGTGTGTTGTGATGGATCCACGTTTCGTCCACGGTTACAAAACGGCGCAAAAACTCCTCCATATTACGATTAAACAATGCTAAACCTTCCTGTGAAGTTGTTACACAATTGCGTTTGTGGTCGACTGTGAGCAAACGCGGCACCCATCTTGCGGACAGCTTTCTCATGCCTAAGTGATCATTCAAAATTGAAACCACTGAGCCATGCGAGATCCCTACTTCTTCCACAATCTCTCGCACTTTCAATCTTCGGTCGGCCAACACCATATCGTGAATTTTTTCGAATGTTTTGGGTGTAGAGACCTCAACTGGGCGTCCAGGACGCTCGGCATCTTTAGTGCTTGTACGGCCACAACGAAATTCAGTAAACCACTTTTTTACCATGGAAATCGATGGTGCAGAGTCCCCATAGTATTTATCAAGCTTTGCCTTGGTCTCGGTAATGGTTTTTTTTCGCAAGAAATAATGCTTAATAAGCACACGAAATTCACTTTTGTCCATTTTCTCGTCAAATTAGTGAGTAGTCTGATAAAGATAGCTGTAAAACACAAACTAACTGACGCAGCAAGTTCAAATTTTCAGAGGAGTCAACTGACAGATGCCTGTTGACGGGACCAGTATTATTGTTTCAGTAAAGAGGTCGGAAATTCAAAAAGTCACGGACTTATTGACCCGCCCTCGTAAATGTGTCTGTGATATCGGATACAAAATATCGATTCGCAATGAAATAAGATATTCGTATCACTACACTACACTATTATATGTGGTATCATTATTTCACAAAATGACAGTAGCTAATGTCAAATCTGGAATCGAATTAAAATTCCGAGTATAGGTCGGTTTTTTTTTGCACTAAAAATGAGTTATAACCTTGGTAAACAGTTTGTGAATACCGTTAGTTCCAATTCAAATATCGAATGCCATACTCTAAGCAGAGTCAATAACAAAGAAAACGTCAAATGACTATGAGAAAAAGGTTGTTCACAAAAACGCAGCGTTTGGTCCACGACAAAAACGTTATTGATGTATTTTTCCCCGTGGTCTGCATTCGGTCAACTCACTGAGCCTTGACGCGAATCGGTTTTCTTTTAAAAGCTCTTTCTGTTATTGAAAACTGTTGGCTGTGAAGTTGTGTACCGTTCTATGTGAAATGTTTGAAGTAGGATTCGATGAAAGGTATTGAAAGGATTATCTAGTATAGTTGTTTTATTTGAACTATAGTTGTAGTTATGATGAGTTTAGATACGCGTCTT
Source organism: Cyclophora albipunctata (assembly GCA_963082685.1). Lineage (NCBI taxonomy): Eukaryota > Metazoa > Arthropoda > Insecta > Lepidoptera > Geometridae > Cyclophora > Cyclophora albipunctata. The sequence goes on from OY720122.1 coordinate 1,927,457, forward strand.
TGTGTGTGTTGCAATCAGTTATGTCTGCAAGATCATTGTTTATATTTGTTTGACATATCTCGCTGCAAATAATTATCGATTAAGCTTGATAAGAAAGGGACCTGTCGCTAATTCAAAGATAATTTTGACATGATTTTTATGTTGGTATAATTATTATCTAACGAACAAGATAATAGTATAGACGAGTACTAACAGCTAATTTTACCTCGAACGATATAACCAAAACAAAAATATTCAACCCAACCTAAACATAACTCATGAAAGCAAAACATGTAAAATTTATTCGCATCCATAATTTGTGGACTACTTGAACTTATGCACGACAACATTTACGAAAATATGCATTAATTTCCCTCTAAATTCTCGTATACGCTCGTTAGCGTACAGTCGCGGACAAAAGTCCTTTGACCTGCGATGCACTTATCAATTATTTTGTCGTGGGTTTTTCCTATAGCCCCTGTTCCCCTATAGCCTCGTTTGCCCCCTCTGCCGGCCATCGGGTAGCGTGTCCATCGCAAGTCATTCATCACGGCACGACTGGTCAAATTACTCTAACAATTTTTTTGATAAACTCAGGAACTGTTGGGTAATAATTCGACAGGAAACGTAGATTAATTCGTTAAGGAAATTCGGTGTTAGCTACGCATTTTTATGGGAGTGATATTTATTCAACACAGCGTTTTGGGGGAGGCAGCGTTTGATTAATCATCGAAGTTATCGTGATTAATTTATGTTGGTATTTCTAGGTTATATCTATATTTTTACTAGCAGTGCCCCGCGGTTTTACCCGCGTTGTACCCGTTCCCGTGGGACTTTCGGGATGAAAAATAGCCTATAACCTTCCCGTTGAATGTGGCTATCTATTACAAAAAGATTTATTCAAATCGGACTGATAATTCCTGAGATTACCTCGAACACACAAACAAACAAACAAACAAATTTTACCTCTTTATAATATTATGTATAGATGACATTTGTACAATATTGTTTTGTGTATACAACAGCAAAAGGTAGCATTTCTAAAAAATAATGATATTATTTATTGATACACTTTACCAGCAAAGGACAAGGGACGAAGTGTGTGCGAAGGACAGGGAAAGATGGAAAAGTTTGGGGGAGACCTTTGCCCAGCAGTGGGACGATATAGGTTAAGGAAAAAAAAAACACTTTACCACACTTTAGTAGTATCAAGTAACCACTCTAACAGGAGTGCCACGGTGCTGCGAAGGCTGCACCGCAAATACCGCTTTTTTTAAAGCACATTCAACAATCTCTTCTCTATAGTTTTGTGAACTCATAATCTATTTAATTGGTGGCCGTTGGTACACCATTGTACTCTATTTTACTATATATACCCAGTTTATAGCGCTCATCGCGTAGTTTTACTAAACGATGTTAATTCATTGCGATTGTTAAGCAACGTGCAGCTCGGCTCCTACTTGGATGGGTGGCCGAAAGTGGCTTTTCTATCTGTGCGCTACCGTGCTTCGGAGGGTATGTTAAGCTGTCGGTGCCGGTAGTTTCAATCGTCAGACCATGTCGGAGGCCTTAAGGCGGTCTAAATCTCTGACACCATGGTTGGCCACTAACCTACTCGAAATGAATGCATATACAGGGCGACATCTGGGTCGTGACTCTAACTTATTGTTTCAAAGTCAGTTATTTATTGCGATTTCAGTTATAAAGCTAGTTTTTCATTTATTTACATTTATTACAGCTATGTGTTAGTAATTGAATAAATAAAATAAACGGATAAATGCTTAATTTATGTTCAATCTACAATTCATGCTAAAACCTATTTGAAAACAAACTTATTAGATGATTGACAAAAGTCATTAGTCATTATTACGTCATTATTATGACAGTCAGTGTCTAAATAAATTTAAGATTAATAAATTAAGACATTTATCCGGTCGGGTGTGTAGGGTGACTACACGACCTAAAAGAGTTTTTTTTTATATCGACCAAATTTTTTTAATGTAACAATTTAATCAAAATTATGTGATAAATAACTGAAATCGCAATAATTAACTGAGTTTGAAACAATAAGTTAGAGTCACGACTCACGACCCAGATGTCGCCCTGTATAATCACATTACCTACTTTAAAAGTTTCATTAATGAAGCCATTATATTAACATCGACATTAAAAAGCTTTGGTCAACGTTGAAAGCGAGCTTATTTATCACCTGATTACAACAGCATTATGAATTAAATATGATTGCAAATGAATCCTTTTAAAGGCTCTACCGATTTCACTTTCACAAAATGGCCGACAATCCCTCACACGGCCGTTGTAATCTCTTTACAAAAATCCATTTAAAATTCAGACGTAATCATTAAAAAGCTTTTTAATCGGTTTATAGTGACGGATTTGGGAATCCAAAATGATACGTAAAATTTTAAAATCATTAAGTATTTTATTCATTAAGTATGGAATTAATAAGAATAAAATACTGTGTCTGCAATCCTTTTGAAAATACAATATGAAAAAACTTCCTACTTTTCAAACATGACTCGATTTTGAGATCACCAACCCGCTTTTAGCAAGCGTGGTGATTACGCCTGATCTTCCTCATTGTACTGATATCTTTAGTGAGATGAGAGGCCTTTGCCCAGCAGTGGGACATTACAGGCTAATACTTTTTAACTTACAGGGTGGATAGCGACAAGTTACAATTCCAACCAATGAGGTGTAGTGTATATACACCTTCATCAAGTTACATAAATATAAAACCCTCTATATTTCCTTAGAATAGATGAGTCTAATATCAGAATTCAGTTGTTTAAGTTCTCTCCTAAAATCCCCTCTTTACAGAGGTAAAACTGTAAAGGTACAATTAGACTAGGCTTACAGAAACTGCTGTATACGTCATGCATTGACAGCTTCATTTTAAAATATTGAAAGTTGAAATTGTATTTGTCAACTTATGTTGCATGAGGTGAACGAACTAGTGTACGCTCTAAATACTATACGTAGCCTTTTACTCAATCTAATTTGTACTTATAGTGACCGCGGCGTAGTTTGACTAAGCAATGTTAGCTCATTGCGATTGTTAAGCAACGTGTGGTTCAGCCCTTTGTTGGATGGGTGGCCGATAGTGGCATTTCTATCTGAGCGCTACCGTGCTTCGGAAAGCACGTTAAATAGTCGGTCTCGGTGGTTTCAATCATCGGACCATGTCGGAGGTCTAGAGGCGATCTAAAAACTCGGACACCTGGGTTAACCACTAGCCTTACGAACATACTTTTTTTCCTTACTCAACCGAATAATTTTTTTATGCAGAGAAAAATTTCACTCTGTATACCTAATATACCTTTTTTATTTATCTTCCAGGTACATGTAGGTACAACCGTACATAGTCGTCTAGACTACAACAATACTCGAAAAAAACACATAAATCAAAGCAAACCGTATTTTTCACAGGACAATGTTTGTTTCCAACATTCATTATCCATTGTTTAGGAGGGGTACCCTGAAGTGAAGCCGACTATGTACACGAGTACATAAAATTACGTTATTTACGTACAAATGCGAACATAAAAATTCCATTAAATTATTGTTGTCATTGTTAACGAAGAACCGTTGTAAATTGTAAGAAAATAACGTATATCAGAAAATTATTTTACGTTTTTATCGTTACAGGTTAGGCTTATGTTTTTGACAGTTTATCGCATAGTGACATCGATACAGAAGGGTGGAATTGACATAATAAAATTGAGTATTTATTAAGGTATAACGAGTTCAGTTAAATATGAAAATACCGTAAGCTTAATTTACTGTTTTCAGTGTTGTTTACATTGAACGAGTATAATAAAACGCATCTGATCTGAACGAACAAATTTGTTTACATGTTAACGCTTTTGTTCTATTTCACCTTGTCAGCGAACAGTAAAAAAATATATACTGGCTGCACCCCGCGGTGTTACCCGTGGTGTACCCATTCCTGCGGGAATTTCGGAATAAAATGTTTTCCATGTGTTATTCTGATGTATAACCTATATTACTGTAAAATTTCATCCAAATTCATTCTGTAGTTTTTGCATGAAAGAGTAACAAACATAGGCACATACATATGTACGAGTACATTAATCGTCACAAACTTTCGCATTTATAATATTAGTAGGATTTACTCAGAATAAATAATAGATTTTCACTTACAAAATTATTAAGGAAAAAAACTCTTTAAACGTCAGGAAAATACTAAAAGTGATAGAGAAAAGTGTAACCCTTACCGAAAAGTCATAACCATTCAGCAGATATTCATGAGACAGTCAAGCAATAACTAATAGTTACGATAACAATCAGAAACAGTTTACTGTAAAATCCGACGCACAGCAGCGCTCTATTCTCTATGCTAATATCACAAGCAATCACTCACCCAAGTAGTGAGCGAGTTTGCATAATTTCAAAATTATCTTCAGAACCTAATGTGATGGATACAAATGGATGGATGATTTAATAACCAGATGTTCAACTTGCATCTACTTTGCTATACATGTTCTATTCGGTGAATGAGTAAGTGAACGATTAAAATGAGTGAGCTTAGAGAATGAATGAGAGTTGATTCGCTGAAAATAAGTGAGATTCACTGAGAGTGAGTGAGATTCACTGAGAGTGAGTGAAATTCACTGAGAATCACAAATAATCAACAGTCTAGCGTTTTTTAAAGGACATTAGCTTTTTGTTTTCTTTTTTCAAAACTTCGCTCATCGCCATCAGTCGCCAACACCTCACTTTATGTATGCAGGAAACTCCTTTAAAACGCAAAGACAACTCCAAGCAACTATTATTTTTATTATTTCCATTACAGTGTCTAGTGTCTAAGCGTTAGAATATCTGCAGCGCTCGAGACTTCGTACTGGCTTCCTGTGGCAACTTGATATACTGAGCTTAGTTGACTGTATACTACGCATTCTTGACCGCGTACCCACCTAGCGCACAGCTGGCTCGCGAGCCATGGCTCGCGAGCCAGCCTCAGTAGTTTTGTTCAATTTACACGAGGCCGCCTCGCGAGGCAGGCTGAGCCATCATAAGTCGTGTATATTCAGCTGCAGCTATTTTCCTAGCTTCGCGCGCGAGCCAAAACATAACCGTACCCACCTAGCGCACAGGCTCGCGAGCCATGGCTCGCGAGCCAAATGCTCGGCTGGTGTGGACGTGACGAATTACATTCAGTTATACCTTCTTCTGTGATTGATGACGTAAACAGGGAGTAACATTGTACACAAGTGACTCGCGGGATTTTTTGAAAACAGAACACGAAGTTCAAGAATAACGCCCGTACTCAGAAACGTCAAATGGTTCATTAGTAGAGATTTAATGAGTGATTTTGACTTGAAAACATCGTCAATTAGTTAAGTGTTGATTTAATGGACATCTCAGACTACGCTTGTTAAAGTAATGTATTTTTTTGTTACCACATCGGCCTTTAATTTTTTACTCTGTGCCCATAATCCATTACTAACTTGTAACCTACTAGCAGCACCCCGCGGTTTTACCCGCGTTGTGTCGGTTCCCGTGGGAATTTAGGAGTTAAAAATAGTCTATAACCTTCCCATTGAATGTGGCTATCTATTCCAAAAAGAATTATTCATTTCGGACGGGTAATTCCCGAGATTAGCTCGAACATACAAACAAAGTTACAAATTTTACCTCTTTATAATAGTAGTATACATAGAGTTTGGTACAACGATCTTAGAGGACCGAGCTAGCTCAATAACTATTCACACGATCGAAATCAGCTCGGACTGAATACAATTATGACTGCACATACCTACCTCATTAACTTACCTGCATAAAATACTAAATATATACATACACTTTAACCCCTAAACTTCACACCAACATTTGCCCGTAAAGAACATTTAAATTCCAGCACATGTTTACATTTACGCGCTATTCCAAACACATGTCGCAAATTGTTACGAATTCGAGGTTTTCCTAAACCAACAATTTTATATGGAATGGAACAAAAAGACCCGCATATGTGTGTTAATTTGAAAAAATAATAAGAGAACGGTTAAGGGTTGAAACTTTCGTGGGTAGTGGTTGTTTTTTATATTGGTTCGAGTTAGTTTAACAAAGGACAGACATTGAATTTAAAGAGAGAAAGTTTAATAAAGGGTGAGGCAGAAGGCAGAAGGTTGTACTGTAAATAAACGTATTTTTTTTATTAAATATCTACTGCCAATTGGCAAATGAATTACTAAACAAGATGGAACATTCAGTATCTTGTAATGTGACAAGACAATGTTATCTAGTAACATTATTTTATTGGTGCAATTTTGGAACTAATATCTTTCTCACAAAAACAAAGATAAGCCCGATACAAGAAAAAATCCGAACGTTGAACCTTTATTTTAAATCGGGTAAAAACTAGAACATTGTTGGTACTTTTTTGGAAACCGTACATACAAAATGTTGACAAATATGGAACACGGTGTCAAATTTCCAATCCTATTCTCCTTTGAAACGGGACAGTAGGTATTTACATTGTAATGCGTCCGCGAGACGATCAAGTGCACTTGACAAGTCTACGGGCTTGAAGTGAATATTGATCGTTTACAGCGTTGACTTGACAATTCCCGTCAAGTATCTACGTGCTGGACATGACTTGACAATAATTTTGATGATAACTTGACAACAAATTTGAACCAACTTGAGCTTGATGCGACTTGACGCGACTTGACAAGTTTTATTCATTTGCGACTTGTCAAGTGCACTTGATCGTCTCGCGGACGCATAACTCGCACCTTGTAAACTCGCTCACTGTTAACTAAATTCCACTGCAGGCAAAAAGTATCACTCATTACACAAGTCGTTGGTAAACAGATTAAAAATATTTCGAACAAAATCACATTATCACAATTATAAGGTTCATTAATTTTTGTATGGTTCAGGAGCTACGATGCACTCACACTCACTCACTCAAACTTAAAAAAACCTTTTCCAAAACTAAACAAACTTCAATTCATTAACTTGCACAAAGCGATATGCGGTATAAATTACCATTTATCTTTTTATTGTAAGTTGCCAGTTATAAAAAGGCGAAAAGCCCAGCTGTAGCGTGTAGACGGTATTGATCGGTGTTCATTAATTCATGGCGTATTTTCCCATAGAGTATTGCAAGACCACGGATAATAGAGTTCCAAGAAATAAGCTGTTGTGTCTGGCCTTTTATTTTTATTTGACATTGAAAGGTTTTGTGTAGGAATTTATGTTTAGTTTATTTATCAGATATTTTAGCCGACTTTAGAAAAGAAGAGGTTTTCAATTCATCGTAATCTTTTTGTTGTTGAAACTTTAGTTAGATTGGTGTATTTTTTTATTCAGTTGGTAAATAAAAAAACCTGTTTTCCAATTTTAAACATTACATTTAATAAGCTTGATTTGAATTCTATAAAAAATCTTTATGTAATTTAAAAATACTTTTACAAAAAAACGGATATTAAACCGATTCAAATTCAAACACAATCCTGCATCCTTTTTCTGTAACAGGCATGACGGCACCGATAACACAATGATAAAACAATTTATTTCTCTTTCTATTCGGTCGAATTTCCTCCGCAATCGAATCTCCTGACACAAGGCTTGTAAAGTCCAATAGCTACTGCATATGACATCTGTATCCATATGGACAGTTCCTTCGTAATTCAATGGATTTTATGCTTTAACATTGAGCGAACGAGACGTAACTTTGAGGTTTTCGTAGGAAAAGTGCTACGGGTGCAAAAGTGCAAGTACAGTGATAAAAAATATTTGAAAAAAGATCATAGAAATATAGCTCTTGCTCTGGCACAATAATTCTATATTCCATTTTCAAATATTCGCCTGTCAATTACGTTCGCCATTCCTGAGTTCTGGTTGCCGCTTTTGGAATAACCCATATTAAAAAGGTTTGAACAGACGCTAACGTCCTATTGATTTAACATACGTACTTCTTAAATACACATATTCAAATTATACAGCTACAACTTGCACAAACTTAAACAGAACATAAAATTAATTCAAGAAGTTTAAAAAGTCCATCAATTTCTAAATTCAAATTAGAAAGAACAAAAGAAAGCGTCGGTCAAAAGTTGCAAAAGCAATAAAAGAAGGTTGAAAGAAAAGTAATAATATTAATATTTTTTCGAGAACGTGTAAATTCCGGATCTGTTCGGTTACAGCTGGCTTTGTCCGGATCAGCGGAAAGTTTCCGGCAAATTGTTGACGTTAAAGATATTTATATGGAACGAGTTTCTTATTAATAAAGGGTTTGGTTTCACGAAATGTTTTTCAAGGAAATGGAAGAACAATGAAGAAAAGATGTATAAAACAAAATTGCAAAATTACTTTTCTATTAGTGAAACTATAATCGATATTGATTTAATTTTTGCAATTCTTGTCTACGTGATCTCAATGTATTAACAATAAAATAAAACACCTCAATGTAAGCTCCATAAAGATCTTATGAAGCTAAGAAAAAGTCATTCGCCGCATGCTAACATGCGGGGCTCGCAACAGTCGGACATTAAGCAGTTGTCACCTAATTAGGTGACAGTCGACGGGCAGTCTAGAGTGAATACCACTTTGAGTGATCAAATAATAATGAATCAAGTTCGGGCACTGCATTAGGAGAACCCAGTAATGTTAAATATTTTGACATTTATCATTATCATTATCTCACCACACTATAATTCTTCAAAACCATTCTATAATAACCAGTAAACAAATTCCTCTTTCAAGGTACCTTCATTTACAAAACGCGTACAAATAAAATATCAATTTGTATCCAATCACCGTCACTAGCCACAAATTAATGACATTTAAATGACTTTATCACCCGTAATGACATTTAGTGAGAGTCGTGTGACGTACCGGCTTTTAATTACATCGTAATCATTTTGGTTATTGAATATAATACAATGTACTTTGTTATTGTTGTGCTTATTTTTACCTATGTTATGTCATATAGATTGAGTTGTAACGCTCGTTGTATAGTTTGACTAAGCGAGGTTACCTCATCGCGATTGTTAATCGACGATCGGTTAAAAAGTTCTTATCTATCTCTCTCACTCATGTAAGAAAGCTGAAGAGTTCGTTTTTCCACATATTTGACAACTATATTCCAGAACTGTATACGCTGCTTATTCCTAATGGTAGTTGAGTATTCATTCGGTAATAGTGATAAAAAGTTTTCTTTCATTTTAATAGCCGCTTTGTCACGAAAAGTCATATGCTTCGGTGGTCTAGGGGTATCTGCACTCGCCTGCCAAGACTGAGGTCCCGGGTCCAATTCCCAGATCGAGCAAACATGTTTCCTACCTTTTAAACATGGCTCGGGTTTGAGATCACCAACCCACAGTAGGTAAGCGGGGTGATTACGCCTAATCCTCCTCACTGTACTGATATGTTCAGTTAGACGAGGACTTTGCCCAGCAGTGGGACATTACAGGCTTACTTACTTACTAAGTCACATAAATTATCGTATATAATATAAATTACGTTTGGGGTTATAAACTACATTAACTCTATCGATTTATAACCAACAACTGTTTCTAATACGTGTTTAATATTGGAATATAATTTCCCTAACAGTTTAGGGCTCGAGGGATGTATGAAAAGTAGCAGGTGCGAGGATAATTAAGGAATTTTATGTACACTAATGTTGTAACATTCTACTTATGATTCCAATACTTGACTTATAATTACTACTGTTATAGCACAGACAACTAAAACACTCAATTTAAGCAATTGCACATGATGTTATAATATCATTATAATATAACATTATAACATCATTATAACGCGACCAATTAACCTGGCGAGCCTTATGTCAAAATCCTCATACTAGTTGTATAAAATTTTGATATTAGGCTGGCTTTTGAAAACAGTTGGGTTATACGTGAAAACTTCGTCGAAACTACATACACAAAACTCTTTGGTAAGATCTCGCTCGCTCCTGATTGGCCCTACGCGCAGCTGCACTCTCATTGGTTAGATTTTAATGGCGGCAAGTTCACTGTGACAATACACGTACCTACGCGTGAATTTAATGTTTCGCAATGTGTTTTGTTTTTAAAATTTTGTTTGATTAATTGCATTAAATAGTGAAGATAAAGTAGTGTATGCAACTGCATATAACACGGGTATTAAAACACTCGTTACTATTATGAAACTCGCTGCGCTCGTTTCATAAACTCACACTCGTGTTTTAATACCCTTCTTTATATGACGTTGCATAAACTACTATTATTGTACTCAAAGATATTGGTTATCTATAAAACGATCTACACAAATGGGGCTGTTGAGCGGTTTTATTATCGTGTTTGTGGAATAATCTGATTGGTTATATTGAGCGTGTTGTTCTACCAGAGCTAAAGCACGTTTAGTTTCAATCAATCATATTGAACTGATAACTATGTAGCGTGACAACTGCGGAAGGGCATCCTTAAAATTTGAGGGTTATTAATTTTCAATATAGTTATTAAAAAAGACTGAGGTCCCTGGTTCAATTCCCATGTAGGGCTTACATGTTGCTTACTTTTCAAACATGGCTCGGGTTTGAAATCACCAAATTGCATTAGTAAGCGTGGTGATTACGCCTCACACTCCTTATTGTACGGATATCTTCGGCGATATGAGAGGCCTTTACCAGCAGTGAGACATTACAGGTGAATACTTAAATGGAAATGAAAAGAAGTTCAACTACTACATCAATAGAGTTACTAATCATTCTTTCTCACGCTCTACAACCAAAACCAGTCAACTATCTCACTCTACAGATATATAAAAACTAGCAGCGCCCCGCGGTTTTACCCGCGTTGTGCCCGTTCCCGTAGGAAATCCGGGATAAAATGTAGCCTATAGCCTTCCTCGATAAATAGACTATCTAACAGTGAAAGAATAATTCAAATCGGTTCAGTAGTTTCTGAGATTAGCGCGTTTAAACAAACAAACAAACAAACAAACAAAACAATCTCTTCAGCTTTATAATATTAGTATAGAATAGATAACGAGTAAATAACATCTAAACTAGAAACCATTTTAAAGCCATCCAATATGACCGCAATACATTATTTGATTCAAAATCCTCTTCACAATCTCATTCGACTCACAGTTTCAATTTGGTACTCAAATTGAAAGCTAAAAGATAAACCTAACAACCATGAAGAGCGGAGTAAAATGAGGTATCGTTTTATTCCATATCTTTAAATTAGATTATTCAATGCAGATATTCATACGAGTATGAGTAGGTGAATTGTGTTGAGAGCTTTTGCAGTTCAGCTCAAGACACACTTAGTGCTTGCGTGACGTTGTGTTCCTCGTAATACCTTTCCGTTGAACGTGGCAATCGACTACAAAAATAATTATTCAAATCAGACTGGTATCTCCCGAGGTTAGCTCGAACATACAAACAAACTTACAAATACCTCTTTATAATAATATATGTATATGTCACAATATCTAATTGTTGTCTAATTGTTATTATTAATAACCCCCTTTGGTGTTAAGATACGCCATCGCATGCATACGTAGTATGTTAGTAACACGACAATGACGTCACAAATGCGATGAACAAAGACAATTTGATAAGCCCCCGTTCGCCGTACACTTATCTACAAAAGTGTTATCTAGTTAATTTCCATAAAGGCTCCGTGAAAGACTTGAGCCATTAATATTTATTGTGTCTGTTACCGCCTTAACATAATCCATTATTTGTTTTGTTCAGTGTTGCTTACCTTCGTGTTTAATTTTGTCATGATAATATACTAATTGTCTTGCTCCAACATTACATACAATTTAGTTGTTTAGTAAGTACTAAGTAGTTTTGTCTGTATAATGAGTTGAGAAAAAGAACTTATCACCCGCGATCACGAGAGGTGCAATCCCCTCGAAACGTCGGGAAATAAAAAGTAAGTTATTACTTGCTTTATTAACTTTCTAACGCGAAAAAACCCGTGTGAGTACGTTTACTAAGAACATATCAGTTAGTAAGATTACAAACAGGCTTAATTTGGGTCTAATGTATGAATTTGTCCGGGTATATTTATCTATTTAACAACGAGATATATTGTAGTGGTTATTGCAGTCAAACTGACGAAACGGCACCCGTGGTTTTTCAGAGTCTTTATATATATTGCCGTGAAGTGGGCGACAGTTTAATGAAAAAACAAAAGAACGAAATTTTGTCCCAAAAATTAATTAGAAATAATTTAATTAAAAATACTTGCGGCCATATTTTGATAGGCACCCTAGTAGATATATATCCTCTAGATCATAAATATACGTAAAAAATTGGTTTTTAGCATATCTGGATGAACGTAGTAACTCTGCAGCGGAATCTTAGTCTAACAGTAATGCAGCACCTACTTTGTCATGACCAATATGACCGTGGCCGAGTTGGTCACGTTCCAACTCCTTGTTCGTGCATCGATTCCTCCCACGTGTTACGAAACGGACCTTGTACTTGGAACTATGTAATTGACAGTCGCAGTACATCCCTTGAACTTAGGGCATGCACAGATGATAGTCTAGACGGTCGTAGAACAGTATACAGACTGTGTGAAGACTGCTTATTTGTAATCTATGAAAACCTATAAATAAGTGCTTTGAAAGAGACTTTTTGTCTGTTATAGACTAAATATAAACAACTAGACTAACTTTTAGTTAGTGTATATGTATACTAGCCTGCGTCGAAAATGTCAGTCTAAGACTTTATGAAGTACGTTCATATATATAATAGTGAACTTTAGTCTATCCAAAACCTTACTACATATTATATACTACAGTATTATATACTACATACTATTGGGAATTGTAGACGAGTGTCCTAGTTTACTAGGAAGTTATTAGATGCAACTACATATTGGAATTAGTTGCAACTTAGATCCGATTCTAGTATTCGTTAGGAATTGCTCATATGATGTTGGTACACGTATCAATCAAAGTTTATAACTCTATAAGTGGTGTACTAAATTGATTTTAAGTAAGTGAATAAACTGATGCACATTTTCCCTAATCTTGATAAAAAGTTAATTCCAAACTATGTATATAATATTTTTATTACTACCACAAACAAAATCTTTGTCAAACACCGCACACTTCAAAAGCATAATTCAGTTGAAGTAAAAGTTACAACTGAATTCCACAAAATATCTTTAAACAAGGTAGCATAGAGACTTCATTTTAAGCATACTCTTTGAGACAAAGCGGTAAAATTGTTCACTAACATTAGCATCAGAGTTCGGTTGAGTTATGAAACACTGTAAAAGACGTGCATTCGACTAAACGCCGAATTTCACCAGCGTTGGCGCGACTCCAAACTGCCGAGTACAACGTGCCAATATTTTGTACCTACTTCCCAATATGGTAATGTTTTCAAATTTCACAAATATTAAAATCTGTTGTCGATTGGTTTCGGTTCAGCAGTTTTCACTTTAATATTTTTTTGATAGGCACTGATTACTTTTTAAGTATTCATTCATTTTGGGTAGGTTAGTGGCCAACCTTGGAGTTTTTAGACCGCCTAAAGGCCTCTGACATGGTCTGACAATTGAAAGAACTGGGATCGACTGCTTAACGTGCCCTCCGAAGCACGGTAGCGCTCAGATAGAAATGCCACTATCTAACACCCATCCGAGTAGACGCCGAGTTGAACGTTACTTAACAATCCCAATGAGCTCATATCGCTTACTCAAACGACGCCACGACTAACACGCTACCGCTAGGTACTAAAGTGAATGCTTTGTTCGTCGACTTCTGGCGGGAGATAGTCAATACGTCTTTGTTTTGTAGAGCGATGACTCATACTACGGGGTGTAAAGTTAGTTGTTTGTTTTTTAGTAGTTTTATTACCACGTCAAGCTACACATCGATACTTTATAACCGAGATAACTCTCTGTTAAAATTGAAACAAAGAGCATTGACGCTTTGTTTGGGGAAATAAATAGCTCCGTATAAAAGCCGACAAGCTAGAAATTTCTTTCATAACCATGCATACTCACAACACTTTTTTTCTCTAACTAAATAGTTCACTTGAAGATAGTAAATAAATAGAAGAGTTTCTTGCGTATTCTTCTTTGCTGATGCTCTTTTGAATGGGTGGTACGTTCAAAAGAGCCTCTTTGTATTCAAAACTGAATAAAAATATTTGAATTGGACTTAACTTTGGCTTAGATCTAAAAAAATACATTCCTCGACAAATACATATCATCTTCCGAAATATTACTCGCCAATGGCGCGATGTTCCGCAACAGATGACAAAGCAATGTTCTCGAAGCCTCTCACCTTGTTGGATCTCAAAGAACCGTCTAGAAATAGCTGAGACTCTTACAAAATGCTCATCCTTTGACGCCAAGCACCTCTCGATTAACGTCACTGTCCAACTGAAGGCCTTTTAACTTGCAACGAATGAAATTTTAATGTAAAGTGACTTACAGACGACTTCGGCGTCACATTTCAATATCTTTTGAATAAAATATGGGTTAAGTGAGTAAATTTAAGTAGTCGTTAGCCGCCACTTGCCAATACGGGTTGGAATATAGACTGATAGGCTTATTTTCGTAGTACATAGCTTAGTTTGTTAATAAATTGTTCAAATTATGATCTTTGGGTTCCTATTAAATATAAATATAAATAAATATAAATATACCTGGACAAATTCACACATGGTTAATTAGACCCAAAGTAAGCTCTATGCTTGTGTTATGGAATCTAGTTAACTGATACTACTACATATACATACACAAATACTTTATAAGAATATATAATTGACACCCAGACATCGTCGCCAACAACTATGTCTGCACATATTGTTGACTCCGGGCGGGAATCGAACCCGCAACCCCCGACACAGTAAGCGCTCTCACTGCCACTGTGCCAACGGGCTTGTCAATTAAAATCAAATTAATCCAGTAGCGTAAAACTAGTAAACACAAGATTCTGTTATATTAAACAGTTGTAAAATGGGAAAACTTATACATAGATATAGACGAATCTGTTAAAACCAAAATCATTTAACTTACCAAAAAATTAGACAAGCCGCCAAATATCTGAAACAAGATAATAAATTATTTATTTTAAATGTTACGAATACATTTATCTAATTAGTGGTTATTTTGAATTTCAGTTTTATTTCAATGCAGACTGTTTGTATACTGTTCTGGCACACTCAGAGACATCCATTGAATCAACATTTAACTAATTGACGTAATTTTACATACAACATCAAAATCACTCATTACTTCTACTAAGGAAGCATTTGAAGTTTGTATAAAGGTGCGTACAGACTATGTAACATATTATATAACTTGTGTTTTATAACACGTCCACATTATGTAACCTTGTTATTCGACATTGCAACATAAAACAATACTGTACACATTAATGCAATATAACAATGTTATATAACCATTGTCGTTTGTCGTTCTTCAGTGCTATCCATAATGTCGACAAGAGAGAGTTGTACATATCAATAACATAATTATTATAACATGTTTTATAACATTCAGTGTCCACATTATCTGAAACATGTTATATAGCAATGTTGTATAATATGTTATGTTATATAGTCTGTACGCACCTTAAGGCGGTTATAGTTTACCTCACTCATTACTTCATACGTTTTACTTTCTATGTTTACTATTATCATTGCTTCAATACAGCAATTAAAAGGTGCCACGTTTTCACATTATTGTTTCAAGGTCACTCTGGAGACCTCGCCCGGAGCCCGAGTCTTAGGTCAAGTGTTGTAACGAATTCTTGAAGCACCCCTCACCCTCGCTGGTACTTTAAATTAAAGACATACTTTTCAAAACTTACTGAAACTGTTTCTATAGCCTTAAATTACCCAAAATAGCTTTATGTTACAGTATTTACAATTTGCTTTAAGTAAATAATTTACTTTTGACAAAAGGGGTGTATAGTTTGACATTATTTATTTATTTGAATAGGCTACTGGCCAACCCTGGTGTCGGAGTATATAGACCGCCAAAAGACCTTCGACATGGTCTGACTATTGAAACAACCAAGAGCAACTGCTTAACGTAAAGCACAAAAACATAATGTGATTATATGCGACGATCTATGTTTCACACAATACCGTGAACATACTTCCTGGTCCGATTCCGATTCCGATGATTCCGTGCTTCGGAGGGCACTTTAAGCCGTCGGTCCCGGTTACTGTCTACGGATAGTATAGTCGTTACATGAGCCATGTCAGAGGCCTTTGGCGGCTCAATAACTCTGACACCAGGATTGGTCAGGTTGACCATCCACTCGATAAGAAGAAGACTTCCTGGTCGTTCAATGGCATCTGTGCGCGCCATCAAAGGGTGAGATTTCTTGGGTCACGGGAGAAAGGGAGACCAAGTGAGAAAAAGAGAGAGAAAAGAATGTTCCAGTTTACTTTCCTATAGTTGGTTTGTCCAAGACATTTCTAAAGTGTTACATATTTACTTTGTCAACTTTTAATTTTGCATTATTCCTTTTAAGACGTAGATTTTGAAGGGATTTTGTAAAATTCAACACCAAACCGAGGACGGCCATTTTATAATGAGCTTTTGCTTCAAACAGACTTACGTTTTAACAGCTGCATTTCAATACCAACATTTTTTTGCGTAGATTAGGTTTGGCACTGTAAACAAAATACACAGCTTCCATCTTCCGTAAGCTGCAGTATGAAATAGACTTCCGCCGACATCTTTGCTGTAACTTCGTTTAAACCCTGTTGCGTTATAAAGAGAGCGTCTAGTGAATACAATATCGACTTTATTTACTCTAACATAGTTTATTGAAGGCAATAGGCATAGGGTGACATGTTTACTAAAGCAAGTATCTAGGTATTGCTCGGTATTGTTGTTATTTGTAAGTTCGTGTAGGTTAGTGGCTAATCCTAGTGTCGGAATAATCATTATTGAACATTCAGTTATGTACAATGGAGTTTATCTATTTTAGCCGACTGAAGAAAAGGAGATGTGAATAGTACAATAATTTAGTCTATTCTATTCTAATTATTGCACCTCTCGTGGTCGCGGGTGAAATGAAGACATTGGAGTTACCGCTGTGATGGGAGGGTAGGCGTTCCAAGTGTTGGAAGTCACATGGTCAATGTTGCTTTATTAACTTTCTAACACGAAAAAACCCGTGAAAAATTATTGTACCTAGTTTAAACGTGAGTACGTTTAAACTAAGTACAGTAATTTTTCACGGGTTTATTCGTGTTTTTTCAATCGACCTATTCAAAGCTTGATTGTTAAGACTGTTGATGAGTTTTCTATAGAGATATAAGAACAGTTTCCAAATATATTGTACTAATTAGTAAGTATTAGTCTATAATGTCCCACTGGTGGGCAAAGGTCTCTCATCTCACCGAAGATATCAGTACAGTGAGAAGGATACTGATCACTCACGTCAATTCAATTCAATTCAATGTATTGTTCAATAAACATGGGTAGAGATTGTCCAAGCTGAAATGACACGCCCCACCTCCGCATTTACGCACACTAGCAAATTTTAAATATGGACGCAATACACATAAACATGCAATTATAATTGGTCGTTCAGTTGCCGTACTCGCCGTACTCGCTAAGAAGTGCAATTCTCGGATTTGTTGTCCAACTAGTTTAGTTGATCGTGAACGCGCGAGAGGAGAGGACGTCTTGTTTCATACAAAGTGACGGCGCTGCTCCATAGAGCGAGCGTTTTCGGATTTATCACCCGACTAGTCGGCCGACATGTGCACATAGAAATCAATAATTGGCGCTCCCACACAGATGAAGTGCCGCTATTAATATTTACACTCACACATCTAAATAAAGTAATTAAGTAGTGGGGCGCGTCATTTCAGCTTAGACAATCTCTACAAGGGTATTAACCTTCGATCAACAATACACAACTAGATGTCGGGTCGGCGCAAAAAATACGTCTCGGTGAATAACGCCTCATTTGAAAAGTGAGGCGTTATTCTCACTTTTTTTATTCATAAGATTTGCTACTTTATTGCTAGGTGTCATGGTTGTCATTAGGTTGAACTTCAAACTGTTTTAAAACTTTTTTGTCAGTTCGGTAGTAAACAAAATAAGCTGTCTCACGTCATCCACGCGGACAGTATTTAGCTTTGATTTTGTACGTGACCCGATATCTAGTTGTGTATTGTTGATCGAAGGTATTAACAAAGTGTTATGGTAATAGCAGTAACAGCCACGTTTCACTTACTTACTAAAATATTAATAAACAAAACCATTAATTACATAAGTAACCGTGTCCTGTTAGTACAACTAATGAACTATGTTGATAAGGGCATGTTTAAGTTAACATTTAATAAGAATTGAGCCTGTTTGAACCCTCGTCAGCATCTGTCCAACACACGTATTTAACAGATATTCAATATAACCTACATTCGGTCGACTAGTCTTATTTGTATCGTCAAACATGTCTTAAGTAATTAACTATCCGATATTAGTTTGTAATTTTCTCAAGATGATGATGAAACGGTTGCGAAAATCCTTTGAAACTATTGATTGGTGGCACTGACATAGATTTCGTTCGTCCTATTGGATGTAAACTACTTGATATGGCACTTTTAAACAAAAGAAAAACTCTCATCGAATAGCAATTATTAAATTAAGATTAGAGTACTAATTTTGATGATACAGACAAATTATACACTGAATACGTGAGTCGATGATTTTGAACTACTTTACAAGTTAAGAATTCAAAAGACAAAGTTTGAAAAACTCATTGTAAGATTACTTTCTATTAACCAATGTAGCGTTCGTTGCGTTGATTGACTAAGTGATGATAGTCATCACGATTTTCAAGAAACGTTCAATTCATCTTCTTAGATGGGTGGCTGATAGTGGCAATTCTATCTGAACGCTACTATGCTTCGGAGGTCGCGGTAAATTGTCGATCCCGGTTGGTTCAATCGTCAGGCCATGTAGGAGGTCCGTGAGCAGTCTAAAAAACTCCGGCACCAGGGTTGGCCACTTAACTACTCGAATTTTCTTAATGAACTAGTTGGTCGAAGCATATTAACCTGTTTGATATAAAGGAATGGATTACCATGTCAACAAAATTCAATAGAAAAAGCAAGTATGTAGTACCCTGTTATATAACATTGTTGAACAAAGTTTTCTCACTGGAGATCAGTACAGGGAGGAGGAAAAAACCTGAACTTAAAATTATACCGACACTACTACATTTATGGAACAAAGGAAAGATAACAAAATAAGTCAAAACACACATAAATGTTCTGCTTTTGATTGTATCAAAATGCACCAAACACATTACTCGCTATGTACCAGAACAGATCTTTGTTCGTGTGTAATAACGTTAGTGTAGCGAGATCTCTTCATACGCTCAACTTAATGAACTTTCTAGACCACAGTTCGTGAGAACACAGTACGATATGTACTCGTATACTGTATTACATATCAGTGTTCTTAATTACGAGTTTTAATTGACTGTGTGATTTACGAACGGTATACAAAAATATGTGGTTTATTTGTAGTCTAGACTAAAATTAATATATTTTGCTTTTGTTTAACAGACTGTGTTATTATACCCTCTTTTTGCGTTGTGGTTGTAAAATATGTTTTCATTGTTGTCTCACATTGGTATCGGATTTTTGATAATTTTATTATTAGAAAAGCTTTGTAAATTTTAACAACGTGCAGCTCGAATACTATCGCTAGGTACTGGAATATCTTACAACTTAACAACACAACACAAATTAACTCATTTTAAAATTAGTTTTTCGATACTCAAAGACTTTCATTGTGGTTGGAGACCACAACAAAACTGCATACAATTGTTTTCCTTATTCCTTTACATGCTATATACCTTTGCAGCTAAGTTTGAAGCTACTGAGCTTCTTTCTCCACATTGCGTCTCCAGTTTTCTTCACTAAAAACATCTCTATTTAACCTACTGTTGCCACTATGTCACAATAAGAAGCTTACAGACAAAATAAGGTCAGGGTAAGTCTAGAATGTTCTTAATTGAACCGAGAACATCTTCACGTCTCTACTGAATTTATCGTTTTGTTTGCTATGAACCTCATTAATTGTGCCTCTTACATCTTTTAGGTTTTTAATTCGAACATTTTCTTCTTATTTATGGAATTTAATACATCTTTCTACCATTTTTATTAGTGCTTAATGAAAGGAATGTTCTTTGAGATGTCTCCTTTACCTTTGTTTTGAGTGGACTTGGCTTTTACTTAAAGCTACTTACATCTAAACAGATTTATAAATTCTGGTCCCATATAACTTATGAATTATCTTCTAAGAAAACTCTTTGGTTTATATTGTACAAAGTCAAGTTTTCAATGTATTAGATACAATAACATTGCCGAACAAAAACGTAAATCAAAGAAGAATTCGCAACAAGCTCTTGTAATGAAGATCCGAAGAATCATCCAACATATTTGCTACATTTTTTCTGTGAAGTGAAACGTAATGAAAGCACATTAGGTAGCTTTGAAAGCTGTCTGATAACGCTCGTCGGAATCACACGTTTGCGTTCAAATGTAAAAGATTAAATTAACTTATCGTTCTATTACGAACATGACTTGTAAATGTTATAAAATTTTTATGAATTTCAATTTATATTTCAAATATGTTTTATTATTCGTATATTAAGTATCGTAAGTATGGGATTGGTTCGTTTACGTTTTTATTCGAAAATCAGACTTTCGTCCTTGCTTATGGGTAAAAAATTGTATATTAATTCTATGTTAGAATCTTTTGTGGGAACATTATTTAGTTTACTCTATGGTATCTTTATATTTAAAAGAAAGTCGTGTAAGTTACACCATTTACAACTCAAGAACGGCTGGACCTATTGTAATGCTTATTTTTTTATTTTATTTGTCTTGGTCAGGCTTACTAGGACAATAAGTAATAAATATCCCGAACGTCCCACGGGAACGGGTGCGCTGCGGGTGAAACTGCGGGGCACGCTAGTAGGTACTTTATATAGTAAGTAAGTTAATTTAGGTTAGGCTTACTAGGACAATAAGTAATAAATATCCCGAACGTCCCACGGGAACGGGTGCGCTGCGGGTGAAACTGCGGGGCACGCTAGTAGGTACTTTATATAGTAAGTAAGTTAATTTAGGTTAGGCTTACTAGGACAATAAGTAATAAATATCCCGAACGTCCCACGGGAACGGGTGCGCTGCGGGTGAAACTGCGGGGCACGCTAGTAGGTACTTTATATAGTAAGTAAGTTAATTTAGGTTAGGCTTACTAGGACAATAAGTAATAAATATCCCGAACGTCCCACGGGAACGGGTGCGCTGCGGGTGAAACTGCGGGGCACGCTAGTAGGTACTTTATATAGTAAGTAAGTTAATTTAGGTTAGGCTTACTAGGACAATAAGTAATAAATATCCCGAACGTCCCACGGGAACGGGTGCGCTGCGGGTGAAACTGCGGGGCACGCTAGTAGGTACTTTATATAGTAAGTAAGTTAATTTAGGTTAGGCTTACTAGGACAATAAGTAATAAATATCCCGAACGTCCCACGGGAACGGGTGCGCTGCGGGTGAAACTGCGGGGCACGCTAGTAGGTACTTTATATAGTAAGTAAGTTAATTTAGGTTAGGCTTACTAGGACAATAAGTAATAAATATCCCGAACGTCCCACGGGAACGGGTGCGCTGCGGGTGAAACTGCGGGGCACGCTAGTAGGTACTTTATATAGTAAGTAAGTTAATTTAGGTTAGTGGCCAACCCTGGTGTCAGTTCTTTTAGACCGCCTATAAGCCTCCGACAAGGTCCATGCTCTAATTCTTTAAGAACAAACCTTAATGAACTAAAAGTGCTTGGCTTTCCGACTAATGATAGAATCATGCAATTCCTATGAATGACCACACTAGTCTAAAAAAATTAAAGATAACAGATCACTAGTATCTGAAACCTAAAACGTACTACATTTACTATTCAAAAAGTACTACAGCTACTGCACACCAATAAAATATCCTCAAAATTCAAGAAATAATTTTCCATAAAAATCTTTCTAAAGGCGCCTCTAACACGTAATCCAACCCAAGAAGGTTCTTTCAAGAAAATATAATGTAGTTGGGACCTATGCCTTATAAAATGCACGAGTTCGTTCCCGTGAGCTCGTAGATTGTGAAGAATCTCATGTATGACAATTTAGGAAGAATTTTCAATACTCTTTTGTACCCTCACTTTTGTATTCAGTGTGTGGAAGCTAATCTCATTTTTTTATTCTTTTGGAATTTTCAGTTTAGCCTATAACCTGAACACTATTTACGTATTGAGGTTTAAATTGCTTATCCTACTAATATTATAAATGCGAAAGTTTGTGAGGATGAATTTATGTTTGTTACTCTTTCACGCAAAAACTAATTAACAGATTTGAATGAAACTATACAGTAATATAGGTTATACATCAGAATAACACATGGGATACATTCTATTCCGAAATTCCCGAAACTAGTGGCTTTATTTAGGCTTGTGGACTTATAAATACTTCTTAACTTTGTATCCTTAGCTCTTAAACTGAAAAGAAACTCTTTAGTAATAAATCTTTTGAATCTATTGTCCAGAGGGCCAGAGACAAGATATAATTATAAGTAATATACTACTACACCATACCATACTTAAGACCCCTACCGATAGATTTGTTTAGCCTCGATTCTAGTGGTTGCTAGTATATATAATACGATCACCATCGTAATTTGATATCGCACGCACACATAAAGCTTCGTACTTATATAACACATACAAGCCAGTAGATGATGTAGTTTCGCACAACTTTAACCTGAATAAAATCTGTGTGGAGAACTTAAAACATAGACTATGAAATACTTCTGATAGAGCTGCGAATATAATATGTATTTCATACAGTTTCTGATGTTAATACCGCTTCTACCTCTTCCGGAAATCTCTCGTCACTATTATTATTATTATCAAGATATATCGTAAACAAAAGTAAATACTGAAAAGTACTGAATTCGTTTTATAACACTCAATTTTTATTCTAATCGCGTATACAAATTGCATTAAAATAGGAGTTTAATTTGTTTTATCTACATATTTCTCAACATCAAGCGAGTCTCTCGGGTCATATTATCGATAAGGAAATGTACTGAAAAATCCTTGAACGACAAAACACTTGAGTTAATTCAAAGTTACTTTATTATGCCATTTGATATTGTCGATGGAATTGAGATGTTACGACCACAAAGAAAAAGATTAATTGAGAGCTAATGGAAGATTCCAAGTTTGAATTCCTCATCTCGATTGTTAAGACATCGAACAACTTGCAATCGGTATTTGATATCAAATCCGAGCGCGGTTGCTTCCAGATTGTAAAAAATGTGTTTTTTTAATTTAAATTTATTCGACTGAGGAAAATAAAGATGAAGGTCGTAAAAGGTCGTCAATATTTTACACACGAAATTATATATTCTATAATCCAATTTTTCCTCCTCTTTGTAGTGATATCTTCAGTGAGATAGAGGCCTTCGCCCAGCAGTGGGACATTACAGGCTTAATACTTGTTGTTTATTTACAATCTTTTTTAACGAGAGGTAACACTCAAACCATAATGACTGATTTTTCATCCAAAGAAAACTTCTTATATTCAAGAAAATAGTTCGGCGATGGAGTAAGCTTGGAATGACTTCGGCTGGAAATTTCAATTCTCGTAAAAAACTAGAGCGTAAGTAGTACTTCTCTCTTCTGTGATGTTACAAACAACCAAATTTTAATAAATGGAACAGCTTATACACCGGTTTCATCCGCCTCTTACCACCAAAACTGCGTTCAAAACCAGATTCCAAAAAAATTAACACATTCATGAAAGTCCAATTGAATTCTGTTCCACCTAAAATTTATTCATACATACAAAATGAAGCAGCCCTATTTTCATTGGCAACAAAGCAAAAAGCCTGTACCCAAACAAGCGTCTCAAAGTGTTCCACACATGACATATATCGAACAAAAGCGACCACGGACCGTCATTAATGGGTTCTTTTCAAACGGAACGAGAGAAAAAATAGCTCATACAGAGCTTATATGGTAACCGTTGAAAGAAGGAGCACATTTTTAATCACATTTCCTTGAATTAATGAGTTTTCAGCGCATGAAGTTTCTTTTGTATTGCACCTTGTATTTTTAACTATGCGGCCTGACCTATTTCACTTTTTACTTAATAAATGACGTAAGTGATACTCCATAGTTCATGCTAAAACATGACCATTTAACGGCAAGGGAAATTGAGTCTTAATGACCTATCTATCACTACATAGTATTAAACAAAGTCACTTTCCGCTGTCTGTCTGTCCCTATGTATGCTTAGATATTTATTAAAAAATACGCAACGGATTTTGATGCAGTTTTTTTAATAGATAGAGTGATTCAAGAGAAAGGTTTATAAGTATAAAAATTCCCGAAATTTCTACGGGAAAGGGCACAACGCGGGTAAAAACGCGGGGCGCTGCTAGTCATTTAATGTAATAAAGATGAAATGGGATCGAATTTACTTTATTTTAAAAGAAAGGAACTAACCTATCGATATCTAATCAGTTGTTCCAAGTAATAACGTTGGTAAAGTTTGTTTGTTTGTTTGTTTGTATGTTCGAGGTAATCTCAGGAATTATCAGTCCGAATTGAATAATTCTTTTTGTAATAGATAGCCACATTCAACGGCAAGGTTATAGGCTATTTTTCATCCCGAAATACCCACGGAAACGGGTACAACGCGGGTAAAACCGCGGGGCGCTAAGTACTAACTTATAATATTAAGTTTAACGGTTTGCTAAAGTATAATTTAACGGTTTAAATTCTTCGACCGTTTCAAAATAATGCATGCGTTGTAACGTGAATTATAAATTCTCATGTGACTTTCAAACATTTAAAACAGGTAGGTATACGGAGTTTATATAAACTGTTCATGTCCCGAAGCATTTTCCAACGGTACTAAATCCCAAAGAAACTCGTAAACTGCACGCCACCGGGTCCTTGTACAGTTTTGTACGTTAAATAAGCTATTTTAATTTGCGCACCGTACAAAGAGGTGAGGCCAGAGCTACAGCGAAGCAAATTGAAAATTCGACTAGACAGTTTCGATCAACCTTTCATACAAAATACGTAATAAAAACTACCGTTGAGAAGCAACTATGACAGACTTAGAGGAAAAATGTATCTGCCACGTGTACCACCATAGATTAACACAGTAGTACGAAGTATAAAAGCACTAGCCGCACCCCGCGGTGTTACCCGCGTTTTATCGTTTCCTGCTGAAATTTCGGGATAAAATGTATCCCATGTGTTATTCTGATGTATAACTCGGATTACTGTAAAGTTTCATCCAAATCCGTTCTGTAGTTTTAACGTGAAAGAGCAACACCCATACATCCATACATCCATACATCCATACATACATACATCCTCACAAACTTTCGCATTTATAATATTAGTAGGAAAAAAGGATAGGATAGGATAGGAACGGATTGTGTGTATTTACATTGTGACTTTCTGAACTAGCTATTGTACGTTGTTTGAACGCACTTATCTCAGAAACTACTAAACCGATTTGAATAATTCTTTTTGTAACGGATAGCCACATTCAACGGGAAGGTAAGGCTAAGTCTGTATTTAAGAGTTTTCAGTAACTAGAAGTACCAGAAAATGTTTTACAAATACTTTTCAATTGCCGTTCCTACTGACCTTTCAAAGTAAACCACAACATCTATTCAGTCGCGACTCGACTTCACTGCGACCACACAAGCACACAGTAGGGTAATTAAACTTCTTGTATTCTTGATTTACTTACGAATGAAAAGAAATTTTTTATTTCAGTTTTCACAGCTTTTCACGTGAATAAATTAACTGAATGGAGCCACATTCGGTTAAATGTGTTTCATTAGGCTTTAATAATGTCTGGTGTGACACTTCGGGAAAATTATTTAAGGCCTTTTGTAGTGCAGCTTTGGAAATAATAATATTTTCATTTAATTTAAATACTTGGTGGTCTTGGTGAAGGTGACTATCGCTAGATGAAGGTGTCCTTGGTTAAGACTTTTGTGCATCACACGAGATGTTTCAGAAAATGTATTCGTAAGTAAAAGTGAAAAAGTAGTAAAAAGTCTATATATATAAAAAAAGTCGTGTTAGTTACACCTACACTAATAACTCGAGAAAGTCTCAACAGATTTTAATGATTCCTTTTCTATTTTATTAATCTTGGTCAGGAATAATTTTCCTATTCCTATGACGTAATAAAAATCCTGAAATTCCCACAAGAACGGGTATAGTAGAGCCACGAGGCAGAGCTAGTAGCTAAATTAGTACTTAGTGATATTCCCCATTATAGCTCATACCTTATTGGAATCTAAGCTGAACCGTCAAATTAAATATTCAGTAAAAAAGTTGGAGCTCATAGGTGAGTATCCAATTGCAAATAACGGAGTTTTTAGAAGGCCTCCGATGAAGTTAACAAATGAATTCTTCGAAAAACAAACCCCTCTCAACATTGACCCGGTACGTATTTCACTTCGCTACAATACACCAGTCCACTCCCGTTCACAGATTAACTTAAAAACACGTTTTGCCAATAAAATTTTTCGTTTACCTTTATTTTCTATGTCCAAAAACTAGAACCTATTTCTATACAGAGGTAGTTAGCAAAAAATCCAGGCGAATTCAATATTCGGTGAAAAAAGTATTGCCAACCAGTCTTTTTTTGGGAAAAATTGAAATAGAATCAAAAAGAGGTTTGAATCCAATCCGTCTATTTTCCGGACACTCCATTAGTTACCGGACCGGTCTTGGACACCTTCGTGACAAATTAAAAAGACCAATTTGTCGGACTCATGTGAAACGGACAAGTGGCTTTGGTCGCTCGCTCGCTGGCAGATTTATGGTTTCTGCACTTACGATATGGTTTATCTAATTCAGTCACGTGATCTCTTATCAGTGCTGACTTTAATTAAACTGTCTGTGTATTGATGAGTATTTGTCACGATAAGAAATAGAGAAGACTCCTGGTGGAATTCCACGTAATAGTACTTATATTATGTGTACGTTAATACCAAGAAACGAATAGAGATACAAAATGTGAGAAGAATTCCACCAAAGCTGTAAAAAACTTGCTAAAGCGGTGAAACCTCGGAGAGCATAGCACTAGACTCTAGTGACTAGAGCAACATGTTTTGATATGAATAAAGGCAGCACTATACAGGCTGAATCTTGATCTGAATTCAGTTCCTGAATTAAGAAACTGAATTTCAATACCTATGCCTCACACATGTCTGAAAATCAGACTGAAAGCTTATTGGAGTCATCCTTACAGCTCATTCTGAAAAATTATGAATTTGAAATCAGAACGAGTTTGGTACTCGTTAAATTTTTTGCAACTATGGTCGTTCTGAATCTAAAATCTTAATTCCAGATTCATTACCATGTATGGTAAGATTGGTAATGGATCACGGAAATCATCATCATCATCATCAAGATCATCCGTTCTTCATGGAAAAACCTGCATGGATCTCAAAACATTATTTAAGTAAGTATATAAAATATTCTAATAAATATTTTCCAAACCATGTTTTCTCACAATGTCCAATCGAAAAAAGCTTCATTATTTGCTTCTTTTAAATCCAAATGCTTCGATTAAATCGAGGTCACAAAAAGCCAAATAGAGTGTCCTATTTACAAGTCAGTGTCCACGTGCCGTTCAATTCAAAAGACTAATTTGGCGAACATTGCTTTCCGAATATAAATTGCTGCTGAAAAGATAAATGGATCAGAAAAAATAACTAGTTAAAAATAACTGGTAAAGATGCTACATTTAAAATTCGAGAGTTAAAAATTAATCATTTATTTTTGAATAAAGAACAAAGTTATGAAATAGTTTCGTCTAAGCATTTGTTTTTAATTATGATGAGTATTACCAACATACCTTTTTTTAAATATTTGAATATGAAAGCGACATTATATCATTTCAACCCAAATAAATCCACGGTAAATGCTAGTCTTCTAAATAAACAAATATTGATAGGCATTTTCTTATCAAGCCACTGGCTTCAAAACTCTGAACATTTTAATTGTTCATATTGTACAATCAAAAGCAATAACAAAAGAAAATAAATGCCGCTATTGTGATTCCCAACAGTTTTCCAAAGTACGGCGACTGAGTACTGGCAGCATATTCATTGAACCAAAATTAAAACGAAGAGGCAAACTAAGGAAAATGGTCTATAGGTACTTTTTATCTTCTTTAAGAGCAAAAAATAAAGTGTCTAACATGAAAATGTTTTTGTTTTAGAACATTAAATGTAATTTCTTTACATGCCATATTGGGTTTCACTTACTCTCTGTACTCGTCTGCTAATTATTTTGACGAAATAAACAGATAAACATAATTTATTCGTTATGGTATCTGATAGATCTGGTATCTATATGACTGGTACGACGCTGTAAATAAATTCTCACAGAAACGGGATGAGCTAATATTGAAATGTAAACAACCAAATATTCTCGTGACTCGTATCATTCCGAATTCGAATATCGAGTCGTCATCTACATACGCATCAATTTACACACACACACACACACATGAACACCAAAAGTCATAGCTTTGAACATAGAATGCCAGTTTATAAAACAAAACATTGTTGGCAAAGTAAAGAGCATTTGTTTTTGGAATGTGACGTAGATGGCGCGTAAGAAATAGCAACGCTTGTTCAATCAAGCAGGCTATTCTGCATGAACGCTCGCACTTTGTTTTGCGATTTAAATTGACCGCACACAAAAGTCGGCGCGGAACTCTACGAAATTGGGGCTGAATTATAAGTTGAATTAAACTTTTGGGTTTTGGTTGAACATATATTTTTGGGGAGCATTATTTTATAAAATCAAATTAAACTCTGTTGACGTAGGTTGCTTGGAAGAAACCGCTTTTAGTAATAAGACAGCTTTTTAAAATGCTTCTAAATTATGAATACTGCAATCTTTCGATTAAAACATTCCACTTTTAAATTTGAAACAAAAACACGATATCAATAATGACACATGTCATTCAGTTACCTACCTCATTTGCGACCAGTACAGCATAAAACCAGTTGATTCAAACACAATTGGACAAACGGTGCGATATCAAAGGCTCAGTTACTGTTCGGAGACGATTTGCAAACATATTGGAGCTCAATGAAAATATTTCCGCCCTTTGCTCTGACTTTCAAATCATCCGACGCCCGGACCTTGGACCTAAAAGAATTCAATCCGCCGCCGCGCCGTCACTATCGGACCTTTGTTTAGAAGATAATTCTGTTTTTTATCTCCTTGAATGTTTTATACCGCTCCTATTCCGGACTCGGCGGGATTAGGCATAATAATACGGATATTTGAATAAAGGGAACATGTTTAGTTTGTTTGTTTTATATTTGTGAAACAACTTCTTTTTCTTTTTCGGTTTTCTTGGTTTCCGCATAAAACATTTATTGGTTGGAAGGTTATGTTGAGTTATGAACAAACTATTCGGGTTTTTCTTTTTCTTTGAGGACGCTACTAAAATAACGTACGGTCGGCCAAGAAAGTGGTCTACCACTTTTGACAAAAGTTTCTGCGAGATGTAACGATCGCTAAGGTTGACTTTTCTATGCACAATTATGTTATGACGTTTAAAATTGACCTTGTTGTTTCATGACGTTCAAATGAATCTCAACCGTAGGGTGGTAGACCACATATTTGGCTGACCGTACATATTTTATTAGGATAGCTAGGATAGCATTTGAAATTGAAACAACGTTTACGGATACAGTTCGTTTTTATTTTACACTAGCAGCGCCCCGCAGTTTTACCCGCGTTGTGCCCGTTCCCGTGGGAATTTCGGGATAAAATGTAGCCTATAGCCTTCCTCGATAAATAGACTATCTAACAGTGAAAGAATTATTCAAATCGGTTCAGTAGTTTCTGAGATTAGCGCGTTTAAACAAACAAACAAACAAACAAAACAAACTCTTCAGCTTTATAATATTAAGTATAGATTTTTGTCTGACGTTTCGGCTCCTTAACAGGAACCGTCTTCTATGACCACGGTTCCTAGTTTCAATTTCAAAATGAGTACTGTTCGCTTAAACTTAAGAAACAAGTAGAAAAGCATTCTTACAGAATTCAGAGTGTGGTACTAACTTAGATAAATTTGTAATTTTAATGATGACTTTAGATAGTTTATGATCCGGGAACACTCGAGGTACAAGAATTTCAGAAGCATCTCTCCCGTTTCCTGACTATAAAGGAATTTACTTTAGTACTAACTATAAATCTCGGAAAACGTTCGAGACGTGAGTCATATGGGCCGAGGCAACCATTCATGAATTAATTCGTACATAACTATTATATAATATGTATAATTAATTAAATAAAAATTAATCTAAGATACTAATATCATAAACCGGTAAAATTTTAAGTTTGTTTGTATGTTCGAGGTTATCTCAGGAATTATCCGTCTGATTTGAATAATTCTTTTTGTAATAGATAGCCACATTCAACGGGAAGGTTATAGACTATTTTTCATCCCGTAATTCCCACGGGAACGGGTACAGCGCGGATAAAACCGCGGGGCACTGCTAGTTAAATATAAATAAGTAAATATTCACAGGACAAATTCACATTTGGTTAATTAGACTCAAAGTATAGAGCTCAGTTTGGGCATAATTAGCCAAGTGTTAATATTTGTCCTTGTATTATGGAGTCTATCTAACCGATACTATTACACATACGCATATAAATATACTTTATATGAATATAATTATACACACAGACGTTCGTCACCAAAATATTTATTATAGGCCACTGATTATTATTGCATGTTGAATAAATGATATGTATTGCATACTAAGTACCTATTTAGATACGTTATAATTATAATTAATGTACTATAATACTTAATTATAATAAGACTATGCCTCACTGTACTGATATCATCCTTCAGTGCGTTGAGTGGCCTTTGCCCAGCAGTGGGACATTCAGGCTAATACCTTATTTAATCATATTCCCAAATAACACTACAGAGTCATCCATCCATCAATCCTCGCTAAATAATTGAACCAATCTTGAATAAATACCTGAAATACAGTGGTTCAGGTTTGATTCCTGATTTCCGGGGGCATATAAATTCCCGGGTTCGTGGTAGGACAGTAATGTGCCAAAGTTCGTGGTAATAGGTCAAAGTACCCTTGTTTCACGTGTACAAGACACGGGACGTACCTTGTCGGATTCAACTTTTGTTTGAATGTTCGAGATTAATTTTGTTTAAGTTATTGTTTAGTTGAGTACTTGGTTGTTAATTAGTTGGTCTTGGTTTCTCGTTTGAGATGTGTGTCGTGTAATCGGGATGTTTGTTTATGGTATTTTTGATAAGAGACATATTTTTTGGACGAATAATTTCGTCTTAATGACAATTATTCGGTTATGTAGTACAATACAGTAGAAAGTTATTTCAATGTTTATAGTAGAATGTTATTTCAATCATTGTTGACCGCAACAAATATTATGTAATCCAAATAATGTGCATATCCAAACACGATAAACTCCATAAAGAAAGATCACTTTTTATTACATCCAACATAACGAACCAAGGAAATCCAATCACTACTATTCTCCAGATGCCACATCAAAATCGGTCACAGTTATTTCAATCCTTAGACCAAAGGACTTTAAGCGATCTAAAAACTCCGATACCAGTGTTGGTCACTAAAGTAAGTTCGTGTAGGTCAGTGGCCAACGCTGGTGTCGGAAGTTTTTAGACCGCCTACGGGCCTCCGACATGGTCTAACGATTGAAACAACCGGGACCGACAATTTAACGTGCCCTCCGAAGCACGGTAGCGCTCAGATAGAAATGCTACTATCGGCCACCCATCCAAGTAGTCGAGAGGCACGCTGCTTAACAATTGCAATTAACTAATATCGCTTAGTCAAATTACGCCACGAGTGTAGCCTGTGTTGGTCTAGCCTACACAAACTTATTTTGGTGCTAAAATTGCTCACATGATGAATTTAATTAAAACCTAATCACGCGCTATAGGACATGTAGAGGCCGCGCGTTCGGACGCGACGCGCGAAGGAGGTTAGATATTTAATACTTCCTTTAATTTAAGGAAAGGTCGCCTCTTAATGTTTTTGCAGCACGCTTGTTTACCTAATTTTTATTTGATGTGTCATCTTCACTTGTTTGCCAAGAACACGAGAGCATCTTGTATGGTTGACAAAAGAATACAATGTGTAATAAAATCATCTTTGAATTTTAGAACACAGTACAAGAACAAGGGCTATCATAATTTGGAGACCCATGACTAAGTCTGATAAGACTTGACCCAAAAAAAAATGGAACATATTATTAAGTAGATACATAGTTTAATTATGCATATTAATCATATCATTACAAAAGATGTTTTTTAACAAAAATACCATTTGTTACAATTTGAGTAGATAATAATGCTATTCTAATAGCTTTGTAAAATATTGAACACGAGTTATGTAAAAACGATCAATTTAAATAAGTTTTCTGAATCGGTAAAATCGGAACAAAAAAATACAAAACGTAGATATTTTAGATATATCGCTGGCCTTTCGATAACAGCTTCCCAAAATATACGTGGAATCATTCTAAAAACTCGATTTACTATCCCCAAACGGATAAAGTATAAACAATATTACATTACGTACATTCGAAACAAAAAACAATCGAATTTTTAGCATTTCCCAATTTGAGCAAAAATTCGGAGAAGTTGAAAGCCTTGTGGATAATTTCATTATGGCGTGTTTGGGAACCTATTTATGATGGTAATTTTCACTGAATGCTTTATTGTTATTATACACAATGTTTACTCTTTGTTCTGAATATATACAATCGTATTTCATTCACTTTAGCTAATGGGACTAAATAAGTCTTTCGCCTTTTTATTCTTTATTTTGTCAGAAAAGAATTGAGTTCACACAAATATTATTGTCAGCGCTTAACCGATTAACTTTTAGAATAATAAAAAACATTTTTGTAAAGAATTCTCCATTAAAATGAATTCAATTCGCTTTTTCCCGCCGTAACAAGCGGGCGGGCGGCAGACGCCATTTGCCGCGTAATTAAACGTCAAGCAGCCATTTTGTGAAATAAACATGCATGAGCGAAATTCACTCGTCACGTGCCTGCCGTCTCGTAAATTTTTTAAACAAGACTCTTTTTAAAACTCAGATTTATATTCACGATAAGCATTATTTCAACACGCTTTTATGTTATAAAAGTTTTTATAATTGAATCTGAACATACATAATTTAATGTAAGGTACATTTCATTTTTTCATATTCATAGTATATTGTTCGTAGAAAGAATATTTAATCAACAAAATCCTTTTTGTATTTACGTGGTACCTAATTCGATTTTACCAATCATGTTCGGAGTCGTAGTCTAGACACGGCGTCAGCGCAAGACATTAGCCTACACAATATATATGTAAATCGTATCTGATGTCATAACAAAAGAAAATGATTCATTAGACACCAATTCGGTCACGTATTATAATACGTTAGTCCTTAACACATGTCCCATTGAACTCCATAACCGACAATGTAACTTGGTACGAGCTGTATCATGTATTATGCATCACTAGCAGGGATGGAACCCTATTCGCATTTAATTGCACTAAAGCTGCCAAATCACGTGGCCCCACTAATGTGCGTTTATTATGTCAATTATCAGAAGCGGGTATAAAGCCGTCGAAAGAAAGCGGTTTCTCTACATCTCATGAATATTGAACTCCTCATTTTCGTAAGTTCATCACCTCATGGTATCGGATATGCACGTCACGTTCGCATAACACAATGACGGCTCCTAATCGGCTTTTGTTACACAACGCGATCCTTGCTAGAGCCGGCCAATGTCGACGTCAACACCCACGGAATATCGATCATGGAGGAGAACATGATGTTTGTCTTTCTACGTCCGGAGTAAACGGAAACTTAGCAGGAAACTCGGGAGCTCGTATAAAAGAGGTACCATGGTAGTACGCAGCATCATTCGTCTCCAGTCAGTCGAACAAGCAACAATGAAGGGTTTCGCGTGTGTTCTCTTGATCGCGTCAGTTGTGGTGGCTGAGCCGGCGGGCTTCAGGCAGAACTTCAGGTTCCAAAGGCAGGAACTTGAGCGGGAGTCGACCACGCCTAGTGCATTGGATGCTCCTTACCCGGCCGCAGGGTTCAGGCCAGCCAAGGAGTTCAACCTACCATCTGAAGTGTCTGCTCCTCCTGCATCATACGGCATTCCTGACACCAGCTACGGCGCCCCCATCCAGACCTACGGACCTCCGGACAACCCTTCCACTGAATACGGCGTTCCTGAGACCGAGCCCACCACCACAGAACAGCCGCTTCAAGTTGAGGGTCTGAAAGAGAACTTGGAAGAGGAGCCCAAGGAGGAAGCTGAAGTGATAAGCAACCAGGGCGCATACTACATTCTGTTGCCGGGCTCGCAGCTCCAGCGAGTCCAGTTCCAAACCGAGAATGACGTGAGTAACATGGCTTACACCGCTCGTCTTCAGTACAAGAACGAAGACCGAGCCCCCCTGTTCGTCTACACCGCCGTGCCGCAGTACCAACCCTCCGCCGCCTACGTCCAGCTATTCTAAACCGACCTTCACTCAATTCAATGTAATTATTCTTTTCAAAAATGGAATTGAACGAACCAGCTCCCTGTTAAAAAAGGTTTCTATGCAACCTCGTTCGTTGAAAACATTTTAGGCCAAGGCAATAAATGTGTAATGAATTGAAGATGTATGCGTATTTGTTTTATTTTCGATTTCGTTGAACATTGTTTAATGACATGTGTATAAAAGATGTCAGTGGCTGTGTGTTAACATGACAAAGCTTGTTGAAAATTTAAGTATTTTAACTTGTTTTTACTTTCCTGTTTGTTATTCTTGTGCAACACAAAAGGTTGCGTGTCAGAGGCACGCGTTTCCATTTCATTTCAAATAGGATATGAATTGGTGACGCTCCACTTGACATCTTTAGATGCGGAAACCGACGTTTATGGCAAGATGTCTTCAGCAATTACAATATCCATTGCATTCTACTAAATCCTGAACTCATTTTGATTTGTAGTGTTCGCTTAACCTTAAGAAATCAGTTCGTCGTAGTCGTTTATAAACGAAAATACATGTTGATCTTAACTCTTTCTAAACTCACACGATATCCACTCACTGCGCTATATAAAATCCCGTGACTACTAGTGGTGTAATCCGCTCAAAACGTCAGTTACGTATTTTAACTAATACGTCTTAATAATTAATTCTAACGCGATACAGTCCCGTTTCATTCAATACATCACTCTCCTAATACTTCAACAACTACTCTCTACTATTACTCACACCGTAACTAAAACAAGATAGCAAATTTTTCACCAACATAATTAAACATCGATAGCGTCACAATTACAGCAACAAATCTAAATACACGTACCTACGTCACGTTGTAACTACACAATCGAACGCCAATATATAATGTTCTCGTAGGCAAATAGTTCTACCTACCATACCTATCTATAACCCTAGCTGTAGCCTGATAGATGCCTCTCAGTGGGCGGAATATGATCAAACCTCAAACAAGCACTGTAATGTTATTGGAATACGAAACGACGCCGTTATTAAGCTGCCACTAGTACGAAATTAAAGTTTTGGTTGGATGTTAGTGTTATAGTACGGTGCGGTAATATAATTTAGTGCCTTTTACGATAGTATATTTAAGTCTGTACCTAAAATGGTTATTATAGTAATAAAGCTTTATTTGTGGCACATAACCTAAGTACACTATTTAACAATTTTTATTAAGTTTATTAATTGTTGATGTGTAGTTCCCCTTGGGTAAAAGCCTCCTCTAACAGAAAACAATATTTTTCAGGCGACTCCCATAGAAAAAAACAAAACAAAATTGTTATTAAGAAATTGTAGTTCAGTATTGTTGACAACATAACTCCCATGTATCTTAAAATTTTGAGGCACTCGATTTTGAATGCCTTTGTCTTTATAACA
This sequence comes from Cyclophora albipunctata, assembly GCA_963082685.1. NCBI lineage: Eukaryota > Metazoa > Arthropoda > Insecta > Lepidoptera > Geometridae > Cyclophora > Cyclophora albipunctata. The sequence continues at coordinate 1,963,505 of OY720122.1, forward strand.
GGCAGTGTATTGTAAAAGTTAATTCACACCAAAATGATACATACATGTGTTTGACTAACACTATTGTCGTTCAAGAAAATACTCTTCCTTGCAAAAAGTTTTCTTTATATTTCCGCATATAGGAGTGAGAACAGTACAGGATAAGGAAGGATTATTCAAATTAATACGACCAACTATAATACCTTCACATATTATCTGATTTATCGATATATTGTAGCTGACGGGTTGTAGGACAATTAATCAGATTTGAACATGCTAACAAATTCCTCCCATCCACAAACAGAACACGTTCTAAACCCGAACTGAGTAAACCTTATCCGGATAGTGATGTGGTGAGTAGTCTCGTCTAGAGTATCGATAACACTAAAGATTTTGTTAGAGAATTAGTAAAACGTACCGCCAAGTACTGAAACGCCAGTCTGAGCCATCCAGCCAAAGTCGATTTAAATGTACCTATATTTTTTGAGGCTTTATTTTTCAAAAAAGTATGAACTACAGTTATACTCTTTCCAGAAAGCTAAAGCTCTCCGATAGACTGGCCCTATTTTTTTTCGTGGCGTAGTTTGACTCACTGATGTAATTTCATTGCGATTTCATACTCAAAGATTGCGATTGTTAAGCAACGTTCAGCTCGGGTGGGATTTCTATCTGAGCCCTACGGTTCATCGCAGAGCACGTAAAGCAGTCGGTCCCGGTTGTTTCAATCGTCAGACCATGTCGAAGGCCTTTAGGAGGTCTAAAAACTCCGACACCAGGGTCAGCCACTAACGTACTCGAAATGTATGAATTAATTAATTAATGAATGAAGCCCTGTTTATCAAAAAGACGTTGTTACTTAATAAAAATAAACCACTACTTTTTGTTAAACATTTACCGATTTCTAAAGTTAAATTGCCCCATCACTACGGTAGCGAGGGTCAAGTAGTACAAATGTACTTTACAAGTGTTAGTATTATGTATAGATGTCTAGTTAATTCCTATTTCAGCGCTGTTCTACTCTGATTGTTTCTAAGAATAGTTCTCGGCGAATTTCCGTTTTAATGTAAAGTTCACTGGTTTAGTTTGGACGTCACGAAGAATGTTTAAAATTACAATAGGTATTCGGAAATGTGCCAGTATTTATATTATTTGAGTATTTCGTAAAACATGCGTTTTCGATTCAGGTTATTTTTGAGTGCAATCACTTTTAGCAATAAGTTTATTGTCGATATTCGTTACTATGAATGTTAGGTTGTAAAAAAGTATTTGTCTATGTTGGAGATTACAAGGCAAAGGCCTCTCATTTCAGGGAAGATTTCAAGGCATTCAAAGAAAGGTTTATATACTTTTATGATCCTAAAAATTCCTACGAAATTGGGAACAACTTGGCTGAAACATTGGAAGGATAGTTATTGATAATTATCAGCTCGAGATAACAAGCCAACAATTTTATATATGATTAGTTTATATGTCTGTTAATAAGTTATTAATAATATTATACATAGAGTTACTATGGACCCGTGCCGTGTGCAGACAAGTAATGAAATATTTTTAAAACAAGAGCAAAACTAGCAGCTCCAAAATGCTCAGCAAAGTTAATTAAAAATGCTCAGTAGTTGTAACTTATCCTGCATATCCTCAAAGCAAGCCACTGAAAGTGTTACGACCTCGAGGAATACATAAAAATGCTCCCCTTACTTAATTAAGTAGAGTTAATTTAAAACTACGTTAATTACGGGTAAGGGAGGATCTTAGAGCCCTCGTCCACTATTGGCAAAACAGACTTTGACTGACTGACTTGTTCAACTCGAATAAAAGTACATAAATGTAACTCGGAAGTTCATAGTACAAACTCTTTAGTTGAAATGACGAAAAGATCTATGGTAGACAAACGAGTCTGTGGCATATAAGAAAGTCAGTTAGACGTCTATAAATAACAACTAGTGTGCGCTTTTTCATATGTTTTCACCACGGAAGAGCGCAGTACTAAAGGCGACACTTATCTACATATTTCGTGATTTTATAGACCAGAATACTGTCTTAATTCAGTTCTGACTATAGTGTGTTCAGGCCCTTAGTCGGGACACTGTTTTCTATGAACCTACACCTATATGCGTGTATACTATCCCTTTTTATAGTAAAGAATTAGGAGCCTTCTCGACGTTAATTTAATTAACAAGGTATGCATAATAATGTTGAAGCAACATGGAATTTTAAGTTAGTAAAATGTTGGTAAGTGTTTGCAGTACCTATGTAGCTAGTTGTGATTGTGATTTGTTGTTGAACCCGCAACCCCCGACACAGTAAGCGCTCTCACTGCCACTGAGCCAATGGCCTTGTCAAAACGATACGTCTGTTGCTCAGTAGAGACTTCCCTCAGTAGAGATCGCCTTTTTCATTAAAAGTAAGTATTAGCCTGTAATGTCCCACTGCTGGGCAAAGGCCTCTCATCTCACTGAAGTTATCAGTACAGTGAGGAGGATTAGGCATAATCACCACGCTTGCCAAATGCGGGTTGGTGATCTCAAACTCGAGCCATGTTTGAAAAGTAGGTAACATGTTTTCGCTCGACCCGGGAATTGAACCCGGGACCTCAGTCTTGGCAGGCGAGCGCACATACCACTAGACCACCGAGGCGTCATTAAAAGTATTTATCTAAAAATAATTTCACATCACGTTTCTATCTTAAAAAGTTAATAAAACTGTTAATATAAACTGAATCTCAGAATTGGATATACAAAAATATTTGAAATTTTAAACTGACCGGAGATTGCATGTCAAACGATATCTGAATTTTAATGAGTACTTAAATAAATAGCATTTTATTTTGTCCATTAAATAACTGGGTTCAGCTTTAACGGTCTTTTGCTGGCCTTTTTGAGTCAGGTCTCGTTCAGAGAGATTCGAGGCGTTGAATGAATCTTTTTGTCGTCAGCGTTCATTTAGAAGAATGATCAAAAGCATCTTACTAATATTATAAATGCGTTTGCGAGGATAGATGTATGTTTGTTACTCTTTCACGCAAAAACTACTGGACGGATTTGAATGAAATTTTACAATTTTACAGTGATATAGGTTATACATCATAATAACCCCCCCAAACTAGGATGCCCCGTATTGAAAGTAAAGTTAAGAAATTAGCCTGTAATGTCCCACTGCTGGGAAAACGCTTATCTTACCTAAGATATCAGTACTGTTTGGAGGATTAGGCGTAATCACCATGCTTGCCTAATGCAGGTTGATGGATCTCAAACCCGAGCTATGTTTGAAAAGTAGGAAACGTGTTTGGCTGGACCCGAGAATCGAACCTGAAACCTCAGTCTTGGCAGGCGAGTGCACATACCACCGTGGCGTTTTAATTGAAATAAATACAAAAATAACTATACCAAACGACAAGGCCTTAGGGTGCGTCCACATCTGACGAATATGCCGCGAATGCGCAGGTCGCGAACCGTTTGTGAGCTGCCCGCGAGCTGCGCGCGTGCATTTTTGTTCGTGCGCCGCTCTTGCGCCGCTCGCGCGCAGTTCGCTCGCAACCTAAGCGCCGTATGGCGTCTGCCTAAAAGTACTGAGCCAATAAGCGCAATTGTAAGCGTGATAATTGAGCGCGCGCAGATCGCGGGCCGCGCGCGCGCTGGGCGCGCGCCTTTTACGAGCCTTGCATGAGTTGCACTAAAGAGGCGCACCAAACCATTGCCGTGACTGCACTCGCGCGGCTTGCGGGCAGCTCGCACATGGCTGGCGAGCTGCACATTCGCGGCGCATTCGCCAGATGTGGACGCACCCTTATATTTCGGTATTACGTCAGAACGAGAATGTAGAAGCGAAGAGGTTTATTTGTCTATGTCTAATTTGCAATAAATACTTTTTGCTCCCACCAACGACAAAGACTCCTTTTTATATACCTTGTTGTTCAATGTTAGAAACGTCAAAGCTTCAGACCAGAACGACAATGTCATAAAACTATTTTGACAGTTTCAAAGAGAAAATAAAATTATTTAACACGGAAAATCTAAGTATATATAAGTGATAATAATGATAAGAAGAAGTATAGTGGCTACTCCAGATTTCTCCATGCGATTGATAAACATAAAACGATGTACTTGTATGGCATATGCAGTAATGATACAATGTAAATATAATACCTTTGTTATATTAGATGTTTTGTTCGTATTTAGTAGTGTTTGGCCTTTCTCTGTTATTTCATCGTTACACTAATTACGAGACATTCAGGCTGTCTAAAAACTTCAAAAGATTGGACAGTGGACACAAACTCGAATTTATTGAACGCAAACATAAAAGATAAAGTACAGAAACTGTAAGGCATCATAAGTTATCGGTATATCCATCCAATTTCTCTAGCATATTATAGATTCTGCGTCATACAATAGCAATTTCCATATCACTAGATAGGGCTGTATTGGTATTTACGCCAATACGGCATCAGCATTGAGCATTGATGCGTGCTTTCGTTTAGGTAACTGTTCGACCAGGGAACTCACTAACGAAGATCCAATCCCGTAGTTACACGCAGTGCAACCAGGTGGAAATAATGGCTTGGAACTGTGGAATTAAATGTGATATCAGAGACGAACAAGTTTTAGTTCGAGCAAGCTAAGCAACCTAATCAAGCTTGCCTAAACTGCAACTAGTGCAATGATGCTTGCGTCGCAGTTCATTAAGGTGCCCACTGACGATACGTCCATTACTCCGAATGGAGTAGTCGTCGTCCAAAATCGTCCCATGAATGGTAAAAAAATAATCCATTTGGATGGACGTCAGGCAGCTCTGGATTTCCAAACGGATTGAAATCCATGCGTCCAGGCCAAATGGACGTCTTCCGCGGCCGTCCGTCAATGTAGGAAACGTGCGCCACGCCATATGGAAGCAGTCGGAATTGTCCGTGAATGGGCGAAACGGCGTCCATTTTTTTGAGGTTATTGTTTCACTTTATGTTTTGATGATGGTGGTGCGTGTGCTGTGTATTTGTCAAGCGTTATAAATATTTTTTTTATTATGTCTACGTCCGCGCGTCACTTTGTGTTGGAAGTAATAGAAAAATATAAATCATATCCATGTATATGGCAAGTAAAAGTATTTCTTTGTTTCAACCAACCCTTCATCCACTTTCTCTTAGGTTTTTTTTGTCTTTTTAATGAAATACACACAGCTGCTGCCACCAGTAAAGTATTGTTATCCATAGTATTATTTATTTCCGTTCCGTACGATTGCAAAGTTCGAAGTGACGCCATGCATCCAAATGGAAGTATCGTGAATGGTACCGTGATTGGATACATTTTCATTTGGAGTGCATCGAAAAGGAAGTCTACTAAATGGACGTATCGTCAGTGGTGGCCTTTAGGTGCTCGTAATTTAATTCCCAGTTTTATTGGTTGTGAGTTACACATTAGTAGTGTACTTGTTTACACTTGTTGGTTGTCGCGTTCGGATTTTAAATGCATGTCCTATTGGCAGAACAGTTTTAACCCCTGACGCAAAAGAGTCGATGGATTTGTGCGTGTGTGTGTGTCTGTAGCACTGTAGACTGTAGCTTACGAACGGAGGTGGACCGATTTAATGAAGTTTTTTACACTTTAAAACCAATTTCCTCACAGTCGTTATAAGCTATATTATGTAAAAAATAGGTACGAGCGATAAATAGGTATAAGTCTAATAACTCTTCTATGATGCCTTCGTCTCCGCCCTTGAGTTGCGAGTTGGGCTGTCCACAGACTTAGATGTTTACTCTTCTACTTTTAAAATAATACTATCCCATAGAAGTGTCTGTTTAAATCTCATTATTGAAATTGCATCGCTCACTTCAAAAGCTTCACGGTACAAAATTGCTTATTTGAATGTCTTGTTCCTGAAAACATTTTGAACACCTGACCGTTTTGAATATCTTAGCATAATTGCAACATTTAGAAAGCTTCTTTGGCCTCAAACTGTCTACAGTAACGGTTCAGTTGGAAGACACATACTCGTATGTCTGTTTACAGCATAAGTCCTTAAATTTTCTTGACACTAGGTCAAAATCCTGCAGTGTTATCTTCGTTTAGAAGGCCAGATCTCCTACAGGTACCTTTATCTCGCACCAATTACAGACAAAACTCATATTTAATTTGAGCCAGCGCATCATTCAACAATTTGTTAAGGACTAACAATGATATCGACTTATTTAACACCTCGATTTTAAGTCTCAAACGTCGAATCATTATTTCTTCCGTCCATGAAAGCTTCGATTGTTTATAGATAATTTTCTTTTTTATTTAATATGTAATTCATTCATTCATTTCTTTCATATATATATACTAGCTGCGCCCCGCGGCTTCACTCGCGTTGTACCCGTTCCCGCGGGAATTTCGGGATAAAAAATAGATGTTGGCCGATTCTCAGACCTACTCAATATACTCACAAAATTTCATGAGAATCGGTCGAGCCGTTTCGGAGGAGTACGCGAACGAACACTGTGACACGAGAATTTTATATATAAGATATCTTTTGTATTCAATGTTTGTCGTCGTCTTTGTGTTTGTTTAATTCTATCTCTATCAGTGGAAACTTGTAATTGGCCTTCTTTAACATGTATTGCATGTTTATTTTTATTTTTTTATATACTGTTACCTAGCTGTAAGTTTTCTTAAAATTAATAAAATAAAATAACATAAACGTTAATTTAATTACATATCAATCAATGAATATATAATTTGTTTCAGGTTTTCTCGTATTCGTAGGCAGTGCGACAATCCTCCGTTGCATGTGGCGTCCAGAAAAATTCGACAACGATGTCTACAAGCTATTCAGCATCATGTACCTCTTCGATAAGACTAGCTGCAGATATCGCTTGAAAGGCTTCAGAGAACGTTCAATATTAATACTGAGTAACGATACGAGAGGTCTTGACGTGGTGCCTATTCAGTGGGCGCCGGCCATCTCGACAGTCACCTCCAAGTTCTCAAGTAAAACTAGAATGTAATCATTAAAGTATACATTTTGTAGTACAGAACTGTTACTATTAAACCGTACGTACGCGTACCATTATTAGGCAAATATCAGTGGAACTGGATAACAGAAAATAACTCGGTATAGAGAAAACCAACTTAGACACCAGCACTAGCTGTGCCAATGCACTAGCTAGCTGTTTTTTCATAGTTGATAATGTGCAAAAAATAATGAAAAAAGACGTGTGGCACTCGGGGACTGCCGCGGCTATTGCATAGTTATTTTTTGTATCACTAGATGGCGTTAGTGGGGAGCGTTAGGTTTTTTTGCGTGAGGTTTTTTCGTTACGGAATTTCTGGATTCGGTCCCCGCGCTCAAGGCCCGCGATAGAAGCTATGCAATAGCTTAAAACGGTTTGACGCTCAGCATGCAGGTAGAGCAGGACAGAGCAACTTCCACATTTATATTTATAGGGAAGGGATACATCTATACCTGTAAAATAGTTGTGTTCGTTTGAACGCGAATATATCTGAAATTATCAGTCGGATGTGAGTAATTCTTCTATTGTTGAGCCAGCTATGTAGTAGCCGCAAGCTATTTTTGTTTCGAAATCCCACGGGAATCACTACGTGCGTAAAACCTCAGGACGCTGCTAGTTTTATGTATAATTCAATATCATAGAAGTATCACACACTTTGTTCCAGGTACATAGAAGTAAGCGTCGCTCTTCACGTGTTATGGATGATATCAGCACTAGCGTTCAGGTTATCAATAACATATATGAAACATTCCCGATGGACCACGCGGCTAGTGAACTGTTTCTTCTACTCGTGTATCTTCATGCTTTTCTTCGACGTTTCCATGGCCATAGTGTACATTGCATATATAAAACACTGTCTTACCAGAGGCATGATACTTAGATACTGCGGTTGGAATATCAAGTTGGTTCACTCCAACCCAAACGATTTTGGCGGTTGGTTCCCTATGACTGCAGCCATTTGTTGGCTCAGAGGAATCGTCTTCTACATCTTTAACGTTTATACGGTCAATTATATCTACCACCTCAGGAAGAAGATAAGACATAAAACGATAATCAAGAATTTCGAGTTTCAAAATAAGCTGCCGATACCAGAAGCGCGGTATGATGCAAAGCCAGATGATCAAGTGCTGTTGTTTAGACCTGGCGAAAACAAACCGGCTGACCGATAAGGAGCATAATGTTAACTGTTATACGGCTATTTCTTCTTCGTTGTCTTCAAATATAAGCCAACTAGCTGTGCCCCGCGGCTTCACCCGCAGCGCCCCCGTTCCCGTGGGAATTTGGAGATTTTTATTCCCTATAAACCTCACGGAGCCCGCGACCTTTCTAACGAATGCAAAACCGTGGAAATCGGTTCGTGCGTTCTGGAGTTATAGCGTCAGGGAGGAAAACCCGACTTATTTTTATATAGTACTCGTAGATATGGTCGATTTTTTCAAGGACAATTTTTACTCTAGATGTGGATCTCCTATTTCTTCAACAATTCTTAAATACCAGAATTGTTTATGGTTGGAAAATGGGCCATATTAGTTTAAATTTTAGTACCTCGTTAAAAGAAATGTATTGTACATAAACTAGGCTTAAGTAATACCGTCATTTCGGTAATGCAAAGTGAAATGGAACGTATCTCAAGGAAATTCAATTTGGATCGTCTGGCGTTGGACGCCATTAAATTTTTCATTATCACCTCAGTACCGGCGCAAGGTCATTAATTGGGCGCTTTACCTGCGATCACAACAGGGGACGACCAATTTGCTGCTTCAAATTAGTTCATGACCGTTCACGGCCCACTTGAAATTCGGTTTCATTTGACTAGCTAGAGCAAGTTCGGTCGATTGTAAGGACTGTGATCATTAAATTATTTTATTTCCTTACCTTTGGCTTTGTTTAATTGAATTAAATGGGTACCCTGGGCGCCTGGAATATGTTCGCTATCTTGTGTCAAAGTAAGTTATATTTTCAAATATTTTAAATTGTCAACAAAACATTTATAAATCTGCAATTTATACTCATAAATGTCACAAGAGATATCAAAAATATTGATAGTTATTTTATTTGTCACATTATGTTAGTTTAAAATAAGTGATGAAATTCTCAGTAAAACGGCGCTTGACCTTACGGTGGCACCTGAAGAGTGAAGACTTTAGTGCAGTAAAGAAGTATTATTAAGTATGTTACGTCGTATTTGGAACAAGCATGTGTTCTCTTTAGATCCATCGCAATAAACTATTTCTTCTTACTTACCAGATATCAAGATTAAGTCAATTGTTTCTATGTTAAAAAATCTGTTAATTGACATCGCTGGTAGAGATAAGTAATTGGGATGGACATTGGAAAAATACCAAAATTAATTTATTTAATCTTTGTTTTCTCTAATGGTATCTCTAATGAGGCCAAGTGGAACAATATGGACTAATAGTTTTCTATAATATTTTCAGCGATCGCATGTGTGATACTTGCATGGCTGATCTTAGGCTGCCGATTGGAGCCAGAGTCCACGGAACTGCACGAGGTAACACTAATGAAGCTCCTCTACCTATACGATCCGAAGGCTTGTGAAAGAATCCACTTCTACAACTACATGGTGAAGACAAAGAACAATGACAAGACTGAGAGGAATGACAGAGACTTTGATGCGGCTATTGTTTGGCCGGAGGAGAACGAAATTGCTGCTGGTTTTAGAAAGTAAGTAATTATACATACTGATGTAAAAAAGCTGAAGTTTGAAGCTGAGTTTCTTTTTTATTTGTCTAGGCGTGCTTATATCCGGAACTTACTATCAGATTCTTTTATTTTTATTCGATAGCCACATTTAAGAGAAAGCAGTAGACGATTTATCTCGAAATCGCCCCGGCAGCGGACACAAAAGAAATTAGAGCAGCCAGTCTAGAAACTTTTAGACTATCATAAACTAGCCGTGCCACGCTGTTTACTCGCATTGTGCCTGTTCCCGTTCCTTTATATCCTGTTTACTATTAAAAAAAATGAAAAGATTTTTTGTTTGAGGGTACTAATCTTAGAAACTACCAATTTTCAATAATTATTTTTGTAATTGATAGTCACATTCAACTGGACGGTTATAGGCTATTTTTCATCCCAAAATTCCTACGGGAACGGGCACGACGCGTGTGGAACCGCGTAGCGCTGCTAGTATAATGATATATTACAGAAAGATCAAGCTCTGGGTGTCTCTGCACATAATGTGGTCGTTTCTAGGAGTCGTGAACATCAGTCGCGGTAACAAGCCTTGCGACTTCTACATGATATTGATTCCCTTCACCATAGTCGGGATCTCACTCCTTCTCACGGACATTGCGTTTGTTTGCTTGTTCCTGATCGATGCCAAGTTAACTTCAACTGAACGTGAGTCAACTTTTGTTTATTGAACCTAATATTGAGGTGGAGTGGAAAGAAGGGGAAAGAACTCCATCGACAAGAGCTCAGCTCTTAAATTTAAAAGAAGAAAAGGCATTAAAGATCATTAAAGATCACTGCATGTTAAAAATATTTTATTTCACTGCACTAAAATACTTTTCTTTAACTACCATCTTTAACTACGTCTACTATGTATTAAAGTGTTTTGCCTCTTTCGCTCTTTGGTAAATAGCGTATGTCGGAAAGGGACAAACCATTTGATAGCTAAAGTACTGTTTATAAGCGGTTATGAATAAAGCCCTTATTCTATAAAAAGGAAGTTTTGTACTAGATTTAGTAAGTAAGGGCGTGACCCCAATAAATCTGGAAAACGTAAGCGCGATCTACAAAATGTTCACAGTAGCGTCATCTATTGAAATCCAGATAGAGCCACCGGGCGTAACAGCTAGTAAAAAATAAAAGGTTCAAAAGATAAACTAAAGCTGTATTGTCTGTTTGTAATATCAATAGAACATAAAAGTTTGAATTACTTATATACTTTGGCGGGAGTTATTGTCTCTATGTTCCGGCAAGAACGGGTAAAACGCATTTGAAATCACGTGACACTGGTACTGCTTAAATATTTACAAACTAACTCACATAAATCTGTACTTAAAATAAAGTGCACAAAAAATCAGAATAATCTTTTCAAATCTACAATCGCCAAATATTAACTCGAAATCATATCCAAATTCTATACGATACTCTATTTTATTAGTAACATGGTATTTAATTAACGAATGTCGGCCAAACCATCCGTTAAACGCGGCATATGACGTCGCATTCGATATGAAAATATTTTGTTCGTATTTGCTTCGAAAGGGAATGCATTGCGTTTATTATTCGTTAGTTTCATCCGTCCCATACATGGCGGCGCGACGGTTGAGCCCCGAACAGATTGTTCATTTTCATTAAAAAAAACGAACAAATTAAACGCATTTAAATACTCCAATCACAATCCACGTTTTTATAGATGTTTTCTCTATGGAATTCGATATTTAAACCTCAATCGTAGACCAGTTAGTCGAAGAAAAAAGTGCCTTTGTCTTGCAAAAGGTAGACTGGCTATTCGTTTTTTTATTGTTTTTGTATGATAGCATTTAAAAAATGAATAAGCTTAGATTTAGGAGCTCAATTAATGAGCCATAATGAATTGAATCTGTCAAATTACGAAAATTATGTACTTTATTTTAATTTTTCTCAGAATAATTTAATGCTCTAATTATAGTCTAATTGCTGTATCCGATCTTCCTAATATTGTAATAGCTCTTTGTACTCATATTTTCGAAGCTATCATATCATATATCATTTTGTATATTACCATAATATTTTAATTATCCTTATCTGTTCCCCAAATACTTGTTTTAAAATATCGAACCAAACAAACAGTAATATTACTTGAATAACGTCGGTATTCCCAGGGAGAAGCGATTGGTTCCAGTTTGTTATTTGATCTCGATCTCGAAGTCAAGTCATAGGTCACAGGCTGGAGGCGCTTTGTAACTTAAACCTAGTCCGACTACACGCGGAAACTTAGTACCTAGGTACTCTAAATATATAACAGGAACTGACTGTGTTCTAAATGCACTAACATGCATGAATTGAAACTGGTGTAGCATATACTACTTTACAACCTATGTACATGTAAGTAAACTCGACCAGGTTGGTGGCCAACCCTGATGTTGGAGTTTTTGGCCGCCTAAAGACCGTCAATATGGTCTAAAGAAATAACCGGAACCGACAATATAACGTGTCTAAAACACAGAGCTAATAGAAATTATTTGTATTTTTGATCCAACAAAATAATATACGGTCCATTCTTAATCCATTTCCTAACTAAATACAATTCCCTTTGTATAGGAAAAAGGTACAGTTAGGCTACCTGATTGCTTTGCTATGCGGCCGACTTCACAAAACATATGTACTTTAAATAAGTCTCATAACTTAAGCATTAAACAGTTTTTGAAGTATTAAATTGAAATATAAAGTGCGATGAAGTTTTGAACTTAAAATGCAAGTTCTTGGTAGATATTTCTAGGTTGGTTGTAACGGAGCTTTCAACAAACTTGAGATCTATCTAGATTAAGAAGAAATTACTAAATGTTGTTCAACTTTTGACTGTTGTGCAACTTAACAGTTGTCTACAAAAAAGTAAAGTATAAGCCTGTTATGTCCCACTACTGGGCAAAGGCAGAGGTCTTCTTCCATCTCACTGAAGATATCAGTACAGTGAGGAGGATTAGGCATAATCACCACGCTTGCCAAATGCGGGTTGGTGATCTCAAATTCGAGCCATGTTTGAAAAGTAGGAAACATGTTTTCACTTTACCCGGGAATTGAACCCAGGACCTCAGTTTTAGCAGGCGAGTGCGCATACCACTAGACCACCGAGGTGTTCTACAAATGAGTATGAAATTAATATTACATTATTTTCATATTTTTTTCCTCCTCACTGTACTTAGCTTTATCCTGCTGTACTGATATTTTCAGTGAGATTATAGACTTTTGCTCAGCGGTGAGACATAACACGAATAAGTAGTTTCTACACTTATTTATTCTTGGTTGATGCAAAACATTATAAGGGGTGTTCTTTTAATGTTCGCAAATAGTCCTGGCTCTGAGACCAAGGGATTCTGAAGTCAGAAAATATTAGGATTTATTCAGTAGTATCAAAGACAAAAAGTATTATGTGCAACTCAATACTTTGTTATTAAAGATAAGCAACTATTCCTGTAAGAATTTCGGTATAAAAAATAGCCTTTATACCTTCCTCCATAATCCAGTACGAAAATAATTATTGGAATTGGATAGATAGTTCCTGAAATTAGTCCAAACGTACAAAGAAAATAACAAATGTCCCCTCTTTATAATATTTATTTAGGTATCAAAATAAGAGCATTAATTTCAAAACGAATAACACCAATCGTCAAAAAGTCCACCAATCTTCAAAACCCATTCCAAGTCTCAAAAGATTTCAATCTTTCTGTGAAAAGGAGTGAAAATAAATAAAGGCGTAAACTCGATTAAGTCGGTAGTGAGGAGCTTACCGATCCGTTCTCTTAGTAATTGATGCCTGGGATATACCTCGGTCTTTGAAACGGTTCATGGCTTGAAGACTAATCCATATTACATTGAATATGCTCTGATCGATACAGCAGCTTCGATGGACCTGCATAGAGTATCATACGATTTGACGGACGAAGATTAATTGATTCTATCCTTAGTTAGACCTTTTGGGACAATCCATTTAGGGTTAACGATCTTTAAAGCCGGTGCTTAGTTTAAAACTAAACGAATTGATGTTCGACGTAAAATTATACTAATATTATTAATGCCAAAGTTTGTGATGATGGATGTATCTATGTGTATTGCTCTTTCACGGAAAAACTACTAGACGGGTTTGGATGAAACTGTACAATAATATAGGTTATACATCAGAATAACACATGGGATACATTTTATCCCGAAATTCCCTCGGAACCGATACAACGCGGGTAACACCGCGGGGCGCAGCTAGTAGTAATACATAATTACAAAATTTGCCAGAGTCATTAATAATTTGCCGGAATACAGCAACATGAAAAAAATGCCTAATAATGCTTACATTCAAAATAAAATAAATATCTTATAATCCCGAAGTTCACAATTACAACATATAGGACGCAGGCAAAATTTCCGGGTGTTGCTATGCTAATAAATAATTAAATGTCTATATTTCTTTACCTAATACATATGGTTTCAGTTGACATACTCCACTACGTAGACTCGAACAAGAACTACGTGCGGTCAGTGAACTCGACCATCCAGCGTATCGAGGTGGTTGACAACTCTTCCTGGATCGGAGTGGTGATGGCTTACTGCAGCTTCAGATTCATCGTGCTTTGGATACTCAACTTTTGGATAGTCAAGGACACGTACTTTGAAGGACTGGCTGTGTATCGTGAGTAGATATTTTTTACTATAAGTTATCCTCGTTGCTTAAACACTTTAAGCGTTCTTACAGTACGCGCGCGACAGTGGACGGAGATCGATATTTTTCTTTGACACCTTATAGTGGACGTTCAAACTGCTTGTAATTGTTAGTATTTTCGAATATTTTATTCATTATATTTGCCCTAATATTTGTTTTAAAGTAAGTTGTGGTACAAAAATACCTACCCCGCACCTCATACCCCGACTGCACTAAGATCGCCCGCGTACTGTAGTTCTTGTTAACAACGCGCGTAGATTGGCTAAGCGCTTTCAACTCAACGCGACTGATAAGTAACGCAGCTTGCACTATTTTGATGGGTGGCCGATTGTGACATTTGTATCCAAACTTTACTGTGATTTAGAGAGGAAATTGATTAGACGGTTGAGCACTACCGTACTTTGGAAGAAAATGGAATAGACGCTTTCAGTTGTTTTAATCGTAAGGGTTGGCCCTTACGATTAAAACAACTGAAAGCCTTGGCCCTACTGCGTTGATAGCGGTTCACTTTTGTATGAAACCGCACGCGACGGTTCACTTTTGTATGAAACCGCACGCGACGGGCGCACGCGACGGTTCACTTTTGTATGAAACCGCACGCGGCGTGCGCACGCCTAACGCAGTGTCGGCCCTTACAGTCTTTTAGGCAGTCTCAAAACTCTGACACCAGAGTTTACCATTTATCTACTTTCACTTATTTACACATTATTCACTTACTTAGGCCTCGTTTCTCCACATAATGACGTGCAAAATCATATAATACTTTTAGGACCAACTAAGTAATTGTGCTTTCCTTAGCCGAAAAGGTGAAACAAACCCAACAGCAAACGCTGCCTTATAAAACGCTTCAGACTTTACATAAGTTCGGATATCTGTCAGCTTTATGTAAGTCTACGAGTGCATTACAAAACGGATACTTTCATTCAGTAGACCACCTAGATACTACACTTTGAACAGGGCACACGCACACATGCACACTTAAGTTTAGAATGGGGTAAATCTAATGCCATTTGAGATTTGCTACGAAAGACGTGTAAACACACATTTATGTATGTGTGCGTTATTTTTCGTAGCATTCGTAGACTACGAATGCTACGAAAAATAACCTTCTGTGTATTTTTTTCAACTTTTAGTAAGTTAGAAATCTAATTACTTACCTTTGTATTCGTCTTGCACCGCTCTACGTCACCGAAAATTATATTGATACAGTTTTTTTTTTCTTCACGAGTGCTCCTGAGCCATATTGTGTATTGTGTAACCCACATTGTCTTAGTGTGCATCTTGGTTTGCGTCAAAATACTAATATTATAAATGCAAAAGTAACTCTGTCTTTCTGTCTGTTACGCTCTCACGCCAAAACTACTGAACCGATTTGAATGAAATTTGGTACACAGTTAGTCCAGAGCCTGAGAAAGGACATAGACTTTTTATCGCGAAATTCCCGCGGGAACGGGTACAAAGCGGGTAAAACCGCGGGGCGCGGCTAGCCGCTACCGATAGTAATTCACACAAATAAAATTACAACTACAACTCTGGGTCAGGGGCATCTGTCCTGTCTGATCGGGTCCTGAAAACAACTGTAACTGTACTTTATTTTCAGATAAGTCGCAGTACCCTAATTACACAGGAAAACGACAAACCAACAGGCGTGAGAGTCATATGACTGTTTAATATTTATTATAGTTTAATAAAAATTGAAATGGACTTGAATATTTTTTTACTAACAAAAAATGGTTAAAATTAGACCTAGTTTGGACAGGTCAGAGATATACATATACGTGTTTTAACTTTAATATTTAAGTTCACATTTAAGAGAGAACCAATAAAACGTGGAAACCAATTATTAGGTTTGGCTATTGGAAGCCCAGCTGCAGGTGATAATTATTATTTAACAAAAACATGTAAATACCTACAAGATACGAACTGGACGCCTACAAGAGGGACTGGCAACTGGTGGCTTCGAATTGAGAAGATTGGCGGAAATGGAGGAAGGCCTTTGCCCAACAATGGGATGATACAGGCTAACAGCTATATAAATAGAGAGAGTAGAGGAATATAAATACCAGGTAAAAGTAAACAATTAGGGTGAATTACACCACCCGTGGTCACGTGATGAGTATTCCCGTGTCCACTAGTGGTGTAACTCGAAACGTCGGGTACGTATTTTAATAAATACGTTATATATTCTAACGCGATACAAACCCGTTTCATTTAGTATAACAAACATCACAAATTAAAATCAACCTTTTTTGATTTCTGTACAGTGTACATACATAAATTTAAATTATCAGTATAACAAGAATTTCAAACAAAAGAAATCTCCAAATGTATTTCAATACAAGAGTTGAAGGTACCTGATACAAAAACCATACATTTACCTGAAGGTTGTCTCCACAAATTGTGGTTTTAAGGAAATGTCAGACCATTTCCCTTTCAGGCTATTAATCTTTCGAAGTCATCTGGAAATATTATGGTGAGACGTAACGGGCTTTGTGTTAAAAAGATACGTTTATTTTTCGTAAAGTGATGCGTGATACTTGACATATTTGTGTAAAAAATGCGAAATTTAACGAATTTCAACAATTCTTATCAAATGTATTAAAAACTAGAATATTTTGCAACCTCGGTTGTAAAAAAGAAACAAATTAAGAACTTTTTAAATTTGGAACTGTCTCAATAAAAGACGGAGTTTCTCAATTCGTTTGTTGATTTCTTTTTTATTATTTACTAGCAGCACCCCGCGGTTTTAACGGCGTCGTGCCCATTCCTGTGAGAATTTCAGAAATGTTTATATATAAACCTTCCTCTTGAATCACTCTATATATTAAAAAAAAGCGCATCAAAATCAGTTGCGTAGTTTTAAAGATCTAAGCATACATAGGGAACAGACAGACAGCGGAATGCGACTTTGTTTTATACTATGTAGTGACAAGAAGTTTACAAGCTTTCTTATTTTGTTCGAATGTTAGTGCGAGATAAAATTGAAGCTGAATTTGAATCAACCTGTCAACAGATCTGACCTACATGTTACATAATTTTCCTATACAGTATAGAATTCTAGTTTTCAGTAACACTCATTGAAAGCGTTGATGCCTACTGAATAATATATGCCACGGAACGTGAAATATAATTCATAGAACGCGCGGTAACTTCCAGTAAACGTTTAATTCAATTGAACTCTGACCCTTATCATGAAATCCTGTCAGATTTTAATTATTTCTGAGAACATTTGATAATTCTCTTCCGTGTTCTGTTCGAGATCCATTCAATGGTGCTTGGGGTGTATTAGGGATGTCATTAGCGATATTTTTGGAAGTACTCATGCTTTTGTGTGTTTGTAAATCTAAGGGCGCTTTTGAATCGAACGATTGAAGTCTGTTGTTTCTTGAATTCTAGTTCGTTTGTTTGTTTACTTAATGAATCATTATTTGGAGCTTCAGATTTGGTTCCCATTTTATTTTCAATATTGAGTTTACCTATCTCTTCTCTATCTCTTATGTGTGTATTAGTAGGTATGTATATAAGTTTTCAAATTCAAAAAATAGTTTTAACTGTAATTTAATATATTATTGTCTGAAGTAGATACTTATTAAATTATCAATTAATATTTCTTACTGGCCTATTTTGTTAAAGTGCCGTTAACGTTATTATCAGAATTAAATTATTCAAAGTATAAATTAAGCAATATGTAAAGTCGTGTGATGAATGAACATTTAACTATTCATTTGGAATGGTATTTAGGGAATGGAATAGAATGCGTGTTCTGTACACTCGACAAGGAAAATTCATTAGCATTTGAGAAGCTGTGACCAGGTTGTTAGAATATGAATACTATTAGCGACTAATGGTAGCTAAGGATGCGTTTACATAGAAGCGGAATGGTGCGGATCTCAATTGAACAATAACAATGCACTGAAATTGTCAAAAATGTTAAGCATACATAATAAGATGAACCTCCTCAACACTTCGCTACGCTATGTGAACGCAGCTTTAGTGATGATAAAACAAGACAGTATCAAAATAATTATTTACTTGTAAAGTGTTTATTGTTGCAAGTTCCTTTAAATGTGTTTTAAATGGCTATGCGTGGGTTTTCCAGTATATAAAACAATAGTAATATTTATAATTTTATATTGTTTTAACGAACTTTTACATACAAATCAAGGTCTGAAGAGCAACAGTGGCGCCCTCTCTGGCAGCGTCAGCTTTGTAGTATACTTCATGTTTTGAACGTCATTCTCAGTCTCAAGCTCTATCTTCTGCAGTAGCCCATTAGGGAGAAGAACGAAGTAAGTCCCAACACTTTTCTGCACCTCTACTGGACCTTCAAGTTTTTCCGCTTGAGGGTTGTCAGTGGTTGGGACGTCGGTCGTAGGTTCAGGAGTTCCATAGGTATTGTCGGGAACACCGTAGCTGGTTGAAGGAGGCTGTTCAGGCAATGCGAAAGGCAGGCTTGGTTTCCAACCAGAAGGAGGATATGGCCCACTTTCTTGAGGAGCCCCGTAAGAATCAGCTGGTTTCTCCTGTGGCAGCGTGAATGGTTCTCCTGCAGGTTTCCATCCAGAAGGTAGGTAGGGTCCTGATGATGACGAGTCGGTGGTAGGTTCTGTCGGTGAGTCAGTGGTGGTCGGAGCCAGTTCCTGTCGCTGGAACCTGAACCTCGCTGGCTTGAAGCGAGGCAGCTCAGCGGCGAAGGCACCAGACACAAAACAAAACACTATCACGAACTTCATTTTAATTATACGTCTAAACCACTGTTAGATAGGAATGCTAATCAGGACTTGTTCAAATCACTGAATGATGACTGTACGAACCCTGTTCACCGTTTTATACTATGATGATGATTTTATGGTGCTTTGTGTGATCATAAATGGAGTGATAAGGCCGTAGAGTACGTGGTTAGGAGTCGGCTCACGTAGTTGTGTGACATTGACCCCGAATACGTCATGTGGCGGGATGAACGGACGCGGACTAATTAATTGAATAATTATGTTGATTTTGGAACATTTGGTTTAACAAAAGATGTTTCTGTTTTATTCCACCTATTCGTTATAAGTCCGAAGGGTCGAGGAGTAAAATGTTTATAAGCCTTTGACAATCAATAATAACCGGAAGAGGCATGGCGTGCTCTTTAAAACACGATAGCTCCATTATTCTGTTACTACTTCGTTGTGTACTATGACTGCAACGTTTAATATGATTGATGGATAGCATAGTTATGGTGGAATTCATCTGTTTGTATACTAGAGTATTATTAGAGACCAATACTTTCCATTCATCCTTCTTTGTTTCCTTTCTAAAAAAAACACTAGTCATTGTACATTAAAACTACGTTTACGGATACTCTTCACTTTTATTTTAACTTTTTATCGGACTAAGAGCGTTTGTCCACCGCCGCCGGCACCGGACCGTCACCGGGAACGAGATGACGGCGCCGAAGTAGCGGTAGATACATTTAGAGCGTTTTGCTTTAGCCGCGTGTCCACCGCACGTCCGTCATCCGAGCGCCGCGTCATATTAAACTCGGCCCGAAATAATCTCGTTCCCGGTGACGGTCCGGTGCCGGCGGCGGTGGACAAACGCTCTTAGACTTAAGATTTTCGGTGACCACGGTTGGTGTTAACCGGCCGAAACGTCATAAAAAAAAGTATAATAGAAGGGAAGTGTATCCGTAAACGTTTCAATTCAAAACTATTATCTAACTGACAAGCCCGTTGGCACAGTGGCAGTGAGAGCGCTGACTGTGTCGGGGGTTGCGGGTTCGATTCCCGCCCGGAGTCAACAATATGTGAAGACATAGTTGTTGGCGACGACGTCTGGGTGTCAATTATATATTCAAAGTATTTGTGTATATACTCGTATATGTAGTATCAGTTAGTTAGATTCCATATTACAAGCTTAGAGCTTAGTTTGGGTCTAATTAACCGTGAGTGAATTTGTCCGGGTATATTTATTTATTTATTTAATAACTGTATCAGTCAGTCAACACCCGTCACCTCAGTCTGCCCAACACAACACTATCACTTGTCACATATCACTACATCAGTTGTAATAAAACTGTAATAAATGATTCTGTCCATTCCCGGATTAAACTTCAGATTGACAGTTAATTATCGGGTGCAAATAAAACAGCTTGCGTCCGTTGATGTTCAATATGAATACTGGATAGCGATGGACTATTGAAGAGTGTGTTTGAAAAAAAAAATTAACAGGGTTGGTTTTATGATTTGATGTATTTTTAGGGTTAAGCTTTAAAAGCGATATATTCTTAGGGCCATATTAATTAACGCGTATTAAGAACAGTTTAGCTATCAAATGGTTTGTCACTTTCTGACATACGCAATTTTCCGAAGAGCAAAAGAGACAAAACACATTATAACAGTGTTTTAGTTCATTATCACATATATCACATTTAACGCCTCGGTGGTCTAGTGGTATGTGCGCTCGCCTGCCAAGACTGAGGTCCCGGGTTCAATTCCCGGGTCGAGCAAAAACATGTTTCCTACTTTTCAAACATGGCTCGGGTTTGAGATCACCAACCCGCATTTGGCAAGCGTGGTGATTATGCCTAATCCTCCTCACTGTACTGATAACTTCAGTGAGATGAGAGGCCTTTGCCCAGTAGTGGGACATTACAGGCTAATACATTAGTTAATTAAAAAAGCTGTTAGAACTGAAGCTCAACTTCAGCTTTTAAGTCTTTCCTCCAGAGAATTGCTATGCCATGCTACGTTTATTACAAGTGATATTACTACTACGTTTGATGCGATAGTGTGAACATCAAACTTAGTATAGCAACGAAAAAAGTATATCTCTAGTGGCACAGCACTAGCTTTTGTTTCATATAAGGCTAACCACGTCAGATTTGTATAAAACTTCGCTCATTTAACGCGAATGAAATCACGGGCCCCTTGTAAATAAAAATTAAAAAAAGACGTGTGGCACTCGGGGACTGCCGCGGTGAAGCTATTGCATAGCATTTTGTATCAACTTATGCAATTATATTTGATATATTTGATATCTCTTCTCTCTCACCCCACCCGCCTCCTCTCTCTCACCCCTCCCGCCTCCTCTCTCTCACCCCTCCCGCCTCCTCTCTCTCACCCCCACTCTCTCACCCCTCTCTCACCCCTCTCACACCCCTCTCTCACCCCCCTCTCTCACCACCCTCTCTCACCCCCCTCTCTCACCCCCTCTCTCACCCCCCTCTCTCACCCCCCTCTCTCACCACCCTCTCTCACCCCCCTCTCTCACCCCCCTCTCTCACCCCTCTCTCACCCCCCTCTCTCACCCCCCTCTCTCACCCCTCTCTCACCCCCCTCTCTCACCACCCTCTCTCACCCCCTCTCTCACCCCCCTCTCTCACCCCCCTCTCTCACCCCCCTCTCTCACCACCCTCTCTCACCACCCTCTCTCACCACCCTCTCTCACCCCCCTCTCTCAGCCCCCTCTCTCACCACCCTCTCTCACCCCCCTCTCTCACCCCTCTCTCACCCCCCTCTCTCACCACCCTCTCTCACCACCCTCTCTCACCACCCTCTCTCACCCCCCTCTCTCAGCCCCCTCTCTCACCACCCTCTCTCACCCCCCTCTCTCACCCCTCTCTCACCACCCTCTCTCACCCCCCTCTCTCACCCCCCTCTCTCACCACCCTCTCTCACCCCCCTCTCTCACCCCCTCTCTCACCACCCTCTCTCACCACCCTCTCTCACCACCCTCTCTCACCCCCTCTCTCACCACCCTCTCTCACCACCCTCTCTCACCCCCCTCTCTCACCCCCCTCTCTCACCACCCTCTCTCACCACCCTCTCTCACCCCCCTCTCTCACCCCCCTCTCTCACCCCCCTCTCTCACCACCCTCTCTCACCACCCTCTCTCACCACCCTCTTTCACCACCCTCTCTCACCCCCCTCTCTCACCCCCCTCTCTCACCCCCCTCGCTCACCCCTCTCTCACCCCTCTCTCACCCCTCTCTCACCCCTCTCTCACCCCTCTCTCACCCCTCTCTCACCCCTCTCTCACCCCTCTCTCACCCCCTCTCTCACCACCTTCTCTCACCCCCCTCTCTCACCCCCTCTCTCACCCCCCTCTCTCACCACCCTCTCTCACCCCCTCTCTCTCACCCCCAACGCACAATCGCACACAACGCCGTGTCGAAGACTGCCGAACTGAAACGACGTTAGACGATGCACGGCCTTCAAGCCACACCTCCTTCCCGTCGGATCGGGTAAGCGTGAGGTTTTTTCGTTACGGAATTTTTGGATTTGGTCCCCGCGCTCAAGGCCCGCGATAGAAGCTATGCAATAGCTTAAAACTTTTCCGATAAAGTGGAATTATCGATGATATAAAGAAACTCACCGTCCGCCGGCTGTGCTCTAGTGTGCCTGAAATAACAAAAAATCATTACACATTTAACAGGGAAAGTTGCTAAGAAATAATAATATGAATTCTTCTAATAACTTTGAATTTTCATTCATGAGCATAAAACTTTCTCTTTTTATTACAATTTTTGTTAACTAGGAAGCTAATTGTGATTATGACAAATTGGGCTTAATGTGTGGGTATTTATTAAAGAAGAATTATGCGAATCGGATTGGTAGTTTCTGTGATTAGTCTCATCAAAGAAACGAAAAAGAAACTGGTCAGCTTTATTTATAGCCATATAGCCATGCCCCACGGTGCTACTCGCGTTGTACCCGTTCCCGCGGGAATTTTAGGATAAAATGTATCCCATATGTTATTCTGATGTATAACCTATATTACTGTAAAGTTTCATCCAAATCCGTTCAGCAGTTTTTACGTGAAAGAGCAACAAACATACATCCATACATCCATACATACATCCATCCTCACAAACTTTTGGATTTATAATATTAGCAGGTAGTAAGATACGATAGGATAATACTCGTAGGATAGAATAGATATACAAAAAAGTTTTTATTTGATACAGTTGCATTGGACTTTTAAGTACATTATTCCGTGTACTTTATTACATTATTCCTGGGCTCCCAGTACCACTCTTCCTTTAAATCAATTTTCAGACTTTCCCTCAACAAATGGACGTAACATTTTTTGGGTCAGCTATTAATTTAATTAATTCACCACTGATCAAAGGAAACACGATCCTTGATAGAAACCAATTCCTCCTTATAAAGTGGAATCAACATCAGATTTAAAATCGTTAAAATTATTTTACTCTACTGTGATGATATTTAATTAACTGTCATATAATTTTATTGGAAGCTTAGCTAAGCAATTAATTACAAAACTTATTATTAAAACTTATTATATAGATTATAGCCCGTATATACAAACTGTTTAGCAACATGCCTAATAAACTGAGTAGCCGCTTGCTTGCCAAAGTGCAAGTTCCATGCAAGCATTCCCAGATGGACATGTAAGGAAGTGTGTAAGGTAAAAGGCAAGGTATGGTAGCTAAACACATGCAACACACACTAGCTGAGCCTATAATAAGGCGGAGTTACATCTTCAGTCCCATCATGAGAAGAAGTACCATGTGTTCCAATATGGTTAATGCATGCCAAGAAAGATCGAATTACAAAAAAAATCTATACTAATATTATAAAGCTGAAGAGTTTGTTTTGTTTGTTTGTTTGTTTAAACGCGCTAATCTCAGAAACTACTGAACCGATTTGAATAATTCTTTCACTGTTAGATAGTCTATTTATCGAGGAAGGCTATAGGCTACATTTTATCCCAAAATTCCCACGGGAACGGGCACAACGCGGGTAAAACCGCGGGGCGCTGCTAGTACTACAATAAAAATAACTACTATGGGTTTTATTTTTTTACCCGTAGTACTGCCAGTTAGTTCCGGAAGTACCGCCGCAACTACAGACGAGTATTTAAAATATACTTGCAGGTGTGTATTCACCCTAAATTCCGAAAACAAATTACATTCAAATTAATATTTAACTAGAACACACTATAAATCATTTTACGGAACTATTTAATTGGGATTCCGTCGATCCCGAGTGAAACTTCGTTATTCCACGGTCGCACACTGAATACTTCATTAGAATGCAAACGTTTCAGCTCAGATTGTATTAGTGGACCCACTATGCGATACTCCCGCATTTTTAATTATTATTTTACCTACACTGTTAGTTCTTAGTTAGTTCTCTTTGTCATATAAAAATAGCAATTTTCTAAACGATATTCTTGTTTAAAAACTACGTGTAGTGGCAAAATTGGATGACGACAAAAATTGAGAGAGAAAGAGTGTTAAATTTGTAGTTTCATATAGTAAGTGTGTATATTTAAAAATACATTGTATGCTTATTGAAGGAAGTGTAAAAATGAATCTTACCCCATAGAGTTATAATGTACTTTTCACTCTCCGAATTACACGCGGTTAACACTATTAGTAATTATCTTTTTGAATTGAAACTACGTTTCAGATACACTTCGCTTTTATTTCACATTTGTATCTGACGTTTCGGCTCTTTTACAGGAACCGTGGTCACAGAAGACACTAGTAATTCTCTTCCGGTAGTCTAAATTAACCGCAGCTTCTTCTGCCATCGTGTTAAGTTGATTATTGATTAACACTAGTTAACCAATTCTGAATGTATACATTGGTTGGGCTTCGGTATCAACTTGCTGGATAGTAATCGATCCTTCCCTGTTATGTTAAAATGTTTCAAACAAAAAGCAAACATACTAGACACCAATACACTCGCTATTAGTTCTGAATGTTATGAAAGGTAATTGTTTCCAAAGTTCAGTAGTCACAGGCAACTCGAAACGTCCTCATTAAACCAAGTTAATGACTTTCTACAACTGAATAGTTGTTTAATCGCGGCTACCTGACCACGGACCTTTTAACTTCAAAACAGATATCAAGCGAGGGTATACACTAGGCCACAAGGGAGAAGTTTGTCATATATTTGGTAAAGCAATTGTCCATACATTTAGGTGTTTATTGGCTACATTAATGTGGTTTTCATATTCTCTTTTGCCACATCAGCCTCTTAGACAAATGGCAATTGCTTCGGATTTTACTCGATTGATAGGTCAAAATGGCAAAACTTTTTGGAGAACCTAATATGTTCCATATTATGGAATACCCTAGTAGAAGTATAATTAAAGATATTTGGGGTAAAATCTGTAGATGATTGAGTTGTTAGAGTATGGTGTTTTTATCAAATTCCTGTCAGTCGTATCCGCTACAAAAAACACGTTGGAGCGCCCTCCAAATATGTGAAAAATGGAAATATCCAAACACAAAATGAAAGCTGTACAACAAATATTCAACAATCAAAAACGAATGCTACTAAGCACCTTCTTATTTCCCTTTTTTGTATGCGAACGTATGTAACGAAGTACTTCTAAAAATTCAATTTAACAACAAACGGGACCTCAGAAATCACGGCCAGAATGTCACCGAGCGGGATGAATAAGGAAAATTCCGCGTGTTGGGAACACGCACGTGTTTATGTAATTGTATTGTAATATTGGAGACGTTTGCGGAGCTCTTTGATCCTGAATGTGGATTGGGTTTTTGACTTCACATATGCTGGTATCATGTTTTGTTGAGTTTTATCAAGCTAACGTTGTACTTCTTCTTCATCGAGTGGATAGTCAACCTGACCAATCCTGGTGTCAGAGTTATTGAGCCGCCATAGGCCTCTGACATGGCTCATGTAACGGCTACTATCCGTAGAAAGTAACCAGGACCGACGGTTTAACGTGCCCTCCGAAGCACGGAATCATCTTACTTTTCAGGCAATCAGGTGATTCAGCCTGCAATTCCCTAACCAAACTGAGGGCAGTCTCACAAAGAGATTTTTGTGAGAAATTGTCTCCACCGGGAATCGAACCCGGAACCTCCGGATCGTGAGCCGAGCGCTCAAACCACAAGACCACGGAGGCTGTTAACGTTGTAATAAGACTAAAGTAAGTAAGTTCGAGTAGGTTACTGGCCCTATACTAAGATTATCTGCTAGACTCTGGCTCTCTGCATATTGTTCTATGACAAATCGCTGCAGTTAATTTTATTTTTTTGCCTTACCTATGCTGTCTCACTGCTGAATCTCCCTATTCGTGGAAGGAGAAAAAGAAAAAAGGTGTAAAAAATCTTCAGTTTTCCTAAGCATCTTCAAGCAACTCCAAATAGCTTGTTTCAAAAATAATCATCGTCAAAACGACATCTCCTAATTGAATTTCATGGCAATAATTAATGTTCGTGTTACGTTTCTTAAAGGCGTTTAATTTTGACTTAGACAACCATTAATTTTGGCGACATCTAGAGTGATATTTTCAGCGGGCAATCGGAATGATTTACGACGACTTATATTGCTGAGATATTCCTGGGGAATGTCTGTTCCCAGTTTAATTCCCGCAAATCGGCGACTCGCAGGTGCTAGAGTTATCATTGCCGTGTCGTCTCCAACGACCAAATATGAAAATGTTGACAATCTAATATGAACAATGAGTGAACGAAACAATTTCACGCACCTCAACATGAAAAGTGAGGATATAAAAAGTTTAAATTATATTTCTTGCAAAGTTTTACAAAGATTTGCACAAGAAAATCCTTTTAAGCACTTAAGTAGCATCTTTTCCTCTCGCACTTTAAATATGCTGAATAAATCTACAGTTTTGTTTTTTAAATGGAGGTTGGAGAACATAAGCCTGTGAGGTAAATCAACAAACTGTATCACTGGGCTCACCTGCTGAATTAATCAACTCCTAAGATCCTAGTGGCTATCATTTAATCGTTTACTACTCGTCTATTCTATTCGGGCCTCTACTACCAAAATGTTTAGGAATATCACATATCAAGTGACACATTCCTAAAAATAGCAGTAGACAATTAAAAACAATGAAAAACAGTTGTCATTTATCGTTAAGGACTATACATACAGTGAAGAGTACTATGTACTACAGCGCATTAAAGGTAATCATCGCGCTTATCTTCATCGAATTCATTCATGACCCCAAACCCAAGCCATATTTACTTTTCTTATAAAATAAAATACAGCAAGTATTTATGATATTCTCGCCTTGTCACAACAACAGATGTAGAAATATTTATGACTCCGGTAAATTATTAATCTTCAATGCTGAAGGGTCGCCCCCTGGGTCTACCTTTCGACAAAGGTCCGAGGCCTTTGTGTTCCTAGGGATTGGTAATCACGAATCCAATAATATCATATTCGGTGTTGTACAAGATACATCGGGACGTGGTGCTGGTAATGCATGGATATTGCGATCACTATACACAAGTTTAAGTATTCTACATTAAGAAAGAATTAGCAATGCCCCGCGGTTATTAATTTGGGGATGAAAAATAGTTACTTACCGTTTATTGTACTATCCATTGAAAAAATAATTATTCATGTTCAAGAAAAACCAACTCTTCAGCTTTTTTATATTAGTACTAGCAGCGCCCCGCGGTTTTACCCGCGTTGTGCCCGTTCCCGTGGGAATTTCGGGATAAAATGTAGCCTATAGCCTTCCTCGATAAATAGACTATCTAACAGTGAAAGAATTATTCAAATCGGTTCAGTAGTTTCTGAGATTAGCGCGTTTAAACAAACAAACAAACAAACAAACAAAACAAACTCTTCAGCTTTATAATATTACATAGTATAGATAGTTTAGTCATATAAGTAACTAGCAGCGCCCCGCGGTTTTACCCGCGTTGTGCCCGTTCCCGTGGGAATTTCGGGATAAAATGTAGCCTATAGCCTTCCTCGATAAATAGACTATCTAACAGTAAAAGAATTATTCAAATCGGTTCGGTAGTTTCTGAGATTAGCGCGTTTAAACAAACAAACAAACAAACAAACAAACAAACAAACAAACAAAACAAACTCTTCAGCTTTATAATATTATATTATATATTATATTATATATTATAAGTAATAATACTAATTTGTTTGTTAAAGTATGTAATTATAACTTTACTATTACATAACTAAGTAAAGCACTAAGTAAAGTCTCTGTATCGAGTGGATGGTCAACCTGACCAATCCTGGTGTCAGAGTTATTGAGCCGCCAAAGGCCTCTGACATGGCTCAAGTAACGACTACTATCCGTAGAAAGTAACCGGGACCGACGGCTTAACGTGCCCTCCGAAGCACGGAATCATCTTACTTTTCGGGCAATCAGGTGATTCAGCCTGCAATGCCCTAACCAAACTAAGAACAGTCTCACAAAGTGATTTTTGTGAGATATCCCCACCGGGAATCGAACCCGGA
This sequence comes from Cyclophora albipunctata, assembly GCA_963082685.1. NCBI lineage: Eukaryota > Metazoa > Arthropoda > Insecta > Lepidoptera > Geometridae > Cyclophora > Cyclophora albipunctata. Next base: position 1,992,078 of record OY720122.1, read on the forward strand.
ACCTCCGGATCGTGAGCCGAGCGCTCAAACCACAAGACCACGGAGGCTGTTACTAAGTAAAACTAACTACTATGTAAAGTAAGCTCTAAGCTTGTATTGTGGAATCTAAGTTACTGATTTGGAAAGCAACGTGCAGTTATGTTACGACTAGGATGGGTGGCCTTCGACGTCGTTTCTAATTGAGTACTACTATGCTTCGGAGACCACGTCAAGCTATCGGCCCCGTTTGTTTTCAATCGTTACATCAAGTCTTTTTTAAACTTACACGATTTGAACATATAATTTAAACGTACTCACACGGGTTTTTTCGCGTTGGAAAGTTTATAAAGCAAGTAAATAACTTACTTTTTATTTCTCGTGGTCGCGGGTGAACTCTGAGGTGCAATCCCCTCGAAACGTCGGGAAATAAAAAGTAAGTTATTTACTTGCTTTATAAACTTTCCAACGCGAAAAAACCCGTGTGAGTACGTTTAAATTAATCGTTACATCGTATCGGAGACCTTTAAGCGGTCTAAAAACTAAATGAATAGAACGAATACCGATAAAATTCATTCAGTATAAATTTAATTTAAATATAACATGGTAGATAACTGGTTAAACAAATACAATAGGCTTTTACATTCACATGATGTTCAATATGTAGTTATCATCCGGTTTAGATAGCGCAAATCAGATAACATAAAATAAACACAGATCGCGGAAAATGAATCTATTCCAATTTACATTTCAAAATTCATTCGAAATGGCCAAATAATAACTAAAACAGTAAAAGGTAATGATGTTAAATGATAAAAGATATATTTTTAACGTTATTTATTAGATATAAAAACATTGTATTTATAATAACACGGGATTTAATCACTAGGATATGATCTAATGCCGTTATATTTTCGTTCGTTATCAATAGATTCGCGATTGTGCCCCTGGTCCTCGTGTGTGAGTGAGACAAGGCATTTTGGAAGGACAAGTGCTGGTCCCTTCTACTGGAACAGGTCTATACTACAGCTTCAAAGGTACACCGCTTCACCTATTGGGGACGGATTATTCGTGTAACTAAATACTTTACTGAATTAAAATAACGTTTCCAAATTAAGTACATTCATTATGATAAAATGAAAGACACTTGTAACAACACGCTTCAGTCATCATTAGCTTAATCAAACCTTTTTTAAATAATTGATAATTCGTTAACATTGTATTGAATTTTAATAGTTGAATATAAATGGTTGTGTTTTAGGTGTATTTTGCAGTAGATTTTTGCCTATTTTAAGTAAATTGCAAGCTTTGGTATAAAGAACTCCAAAATCAATGTAAAAATGTTGATAATAAAAAGTTTGTTTGTTATTTCTGTGATACATTTCCAGGTTTGTGTTAATTGTTATTTTAATGTTTAATGTTATTTAAAAGTAGTAAGTATTAAAACAACAAGCTGTTTATTTTGAAACGAATCAAATAAGTAAATACAGAAAGGTGGATTGTAAAAATGATGATGAAAACCAATAACGTTCGTTTGAAGTGGTTTTAACATATTTATCTACACTAATGTTGTAACATTTACTTATGTTTCCAATACTTGACTTATAATTACTACTGTTATAGCGCAGACAACTAAAACACTCAATTTAAGCAATTGCACATGATGTTATAATATCCACATCAATATCGTAAAATCTCATTATAACATCGCGCCCTGCGCGGCGCGCGCCCTGCGGCCCTGCGCGCGCAGCTGTGTTTTGTTTTTAAAATTTTGTTTGATTAATTGCATTAGTGAAGATAAAGTAGTGTATGCAACTGCATATAACACGGGTATTAAAACTTCATTATATGACAGTTGCATAAACTACTATTACAGACCTAATAGATTTAGAATGTGTTGCTTCAGTCACGCACCAGTAAAAGTAAAATGAAAAATCGTGGCTTCTACTGGCAGCCAGAATGACTTTAACAGACTTTTTATTTTTAGTTATGAATCAACGCTTTGTATTTATCAAACATTTTACATAGTAAAAATCTTGAAATTTATAACAAACGTACGAGTACGTTAGTATAGCAAACCTATTCAAAAACCCACCATTTATAGCTCTTAGCTTTTCTAATCCGCCCTTAGTATTTCTATTGCCACTAAATGAGTTCTTATCCATAGGTTCACGATTGTGCCCGTGGTCCTCGTGTGCGAGTGAGACAAGGCATTTTGGAAGGACAAGTGCTGGTCCCGTCTACTGGAAGAGGTCAATATTACAGCTTCAAAGGCATCCCCTACACCGCTCCACCTATCGGGGACTTGAGGTTTAAGGTCAGTAAAGTAACAAATATAATTGCAACTAATTTAATGAGATAATGAAAAAGACTGTACTTATATTTGGAATCTATTAACGAAAATAAGGTATTACTCAAATAGTAATTTAAACTAAAGTAATTTTAACGAGATATTAATTATGTTCCAGGCTCCACAACCGCCATTAAAATGGAATGGTGTTAGAGATGCGAAAGAATACGGATCAATTTGTGTGCAGTTCGCCACACTGACTAGTACCGAGGTCGTGGGTGATGAAGACTGTCTCTTTCTTAACGTTTACTCTCCAAACATCAATCCTCAAAAACCCATGGCTGTGATGGTTTTCATCCACGGAGGAGCCTTCACAACTGGCTCAGGAAATGATGACCTTTATGCTCCAGATTTCCTTATGGGCTATAACATTGTCCTCGTCACTATCAATTACAGACTAGACTGTCTTGGATTTCTTTCGGTAGACACTGCAGAGGTTCCTGGCAACGCTGGCCTCTTGGACCAATTGGCAGCATTCAAATGGGTACAAGAAAATATCGGAGTCTTTGGAGGAGATCCAGATAATGTAACCATTTTTGGACAGAGTGCCGGAGGATCTTCAGTCACGTATCACTTGGTATCACCTGCAGCCGCGGGACTCTTCAAAAGGGCCTTATCGATGAGTGGAGTGTTGTTCAATGAATTCGCTTCAACTTTTCAACATAGACGCCGTGCATTTGCTCTCGGTTCAGAACTTGGCATAAACACGACTGATGCAAATGAACTCATTAGTTTCTTAAGAAAAGTACCCCCTAAGAAATTAACAGCAGTGCGCCCAAATATATTGTTGTCGGATAATTCGTTGACAACACAGTACTATGCTCCAATAGTTGAAAAGAAATTTGGAGGAAACCAGTATCTCACTGAACAACCATGTGCTTTGGTTTGTAAAAGAAAAATCAATGCCGTCGATCTTATGATTGGTCATACAGAGATTGAAGGAACTCGATTCGCAGTTTCTTCGTTAGATGCTATTCTGCAATTTTATCCTAAGTATGTAGAACTCTTTGTACCTACGCAAATATCGCATGTTACAAGTTTATTAAAAGTCCTGGAGCTCGCAGATCAAATCAAAGAACACTATTTTGGTAATGAGACAGTGTCTGTAGCAACGTTACCTGAATTTGCAAAATTTGAAGGCTATTATGAATTTACATATGATATTCATTATTTGGTGGACAATTTTCTTCCAAAATACATCTTAGATCGGGTATATTTTTACATATTTGCTATAAATTCTACGAGGAATGTATATTCTGCTGAAGGTGTGAAGTATGGTATCGAAGGAACGAGTCATAGAGATGATCTGGCTTACATATTCGATGGGAGTGGATATAATTTGACAGTTGACGTCAACAGCGAGGCATTTCAATTTGTGGACGAGATGTGTACTCTATTCACAAATTTTGCTAAATATGGGTAAGTTAAGTTCATCATCCAGTTATATCTATCTAACGATAAAGTGCATTAAGTTAAGTTAAGAATGAACCTGTAATATCTCACTGCTTGGCTAAGGCCTCTCATCCCACTGAAGATATGAGTACAGTGAGGAGTATTAGGCGTAATCACCACGCTTGTCCTCTGTGCATTACAGCAGTATTATTATTTTACAGTACACCAACACCAGACGATTCATTCGGTCTAATCTGGCCAACCTATGGAACTTCCAGGACCATGGTGCAGATTAAAGCAACCCTCACAGCAGGCCCTGAGGAGAAGTTCGTGCCGGACTTGGGATTTTGGAGAGGAATCTATAGAGAAGCTGGAGTTACTCCTTACATAGAATCATAGGTTATAGAATGTGCTTATAAACAATTTAAAACATAATAAAATTATTGATTTTCCATTCATATCCGCTATTGTTAGTCATATAATATAGCTAATATCGAAAAGTAGGTGCCAGAATTTCTAAAGCATTTGATAAAATACATGTTCCATCATGAATTCCTGCATAATTCATTGCATGATAGAGTTAGGACGTGAACAATATTTACTGGACTAAACTGTAAAATTATTTTTGTCCAAGTTATAAAATAAAAGATCATAATTTAATACAATGTTTAATTAATTAACAAATTCCCATACATTGAGTTTCATATAAAATGTATAGATAGAGATAATATATAGCTCATGAATTCGGAATGACTCGTAATGTTACCTATATACATAATAAGTACCACTGTTAAAAATATATTCATTACCTTGAGTGTAATGCCTCTTCTAGCTATAAAATATCATGGTTGTTCTGTATACATAAAATTAAATAGTTTTACGATTTTTGCTATATGATAGGACGAATTTAACTCATTATCTTTTAAGTTACTACATACTGCAGTTGTTTCGACTAGCTATCGGTACTAAAACTGTGAGGAAATGGGTATGAAATATACCATCGTGGTCTCCATTTTGATGACTTTCATAGAGGTAAGTGATTAACTTAAAAATTGAATAGATAATAATGAATAAAACGTAATTAAACTTCAATTATTTTGAAGTGATACATAAAAATTAAATATAATCATATTATAGCTTAATATCAAGTTTGTTTTTTTTGGATTTTCAGGCTTTTGTTTGTGAAAATAATACTGCTATAGTAACAGTTGAACAGGGTATGCTGGAAGGTCAAGTGCTAGTACCATCAACAGGTATCGGCAAGTACTACAGCTATAAAGGCATACCCTATGCTGCATCACCAGTGGGGAAGTTGAGATTTAAAGTAAGTGTACTTATTGTGATCAAAAATATATCAATGTAAATAAAGTATTACCCTGTAATGGCCCACAGCTGAAAAGACCTCTCATCTCACTGAAAATATCAGTAAAGTAAGGATGACTAATGGATGCCTAATGCTGGTTAACGATTTCAAACCCGAGCCATGTTTGAAAAATAAATGAGAAACATGCTCCGCTCGACCCGGGAATAGATCCCGGGACCCCATTATTGGCTACATAATTAATACAAAATCTCTCTGAAAACTATTTTTCCACAGGCTCTCCAACCGTCTGTTAAGTGGAAAGGAGTAAGAAGTGCTGCAGAACACGGGTCCATCTGCGTGCAGCATGAAACAATGAGGAGCGATAAAATAGTCGGAGATGAAAACTGCCTCTTCCTCAACGTGTACTCCCCAGACATACACGCCACCACCCCCATGCCTGTGATGTTCTTCATTCACGGAGGTTTGTTCAGGGATGGCTCGGGAAATTCTGATTTCTATGGACCAGATTTCCTCATGGGTTTTGGAGTTGTTCTTGTGACCATCAACTATAGACTCGACGTATTCGGATTCGTCTCGGTAGACACAGCAGACGTGCCTGGTAATGCTGGGCTTAAAGATCAAGTGGCTGCTCTCGAATGGGTGAAGAAGAATATTAGGGTTTTTGGAGGTGATCCCGATAATGTCACTATATTTGGAGACGGTGCTTCAGTCACATTACATTTAGTGTCTCCCGCATCAGAAGGTCTTTTTAAGAGGATATTTGTAATAAGTGGAGTGCTGTATAATGACTACGCTATAAGTTTTGAACATAAACGACGCGCTTTTGCTCTGGGTCAAGAATTGGGAACGAACACAACTGATCCTAACGAACTTATAACTTTTCTTCAGAATATTCCAGCGAAAAGACTACTAGAAGTTAACCCGGTGATCATATTCTCAGATTGCGTGTCACATCAACTTTTGACAACGACATACTTTGCTCCTTTAGTTGAAAAGAAATTCAATGGTCCTAAACAGTTTCTTACTGAACAGCCAGAGTGTTTGAGACGGCAAGGAAGAATAAATGACGCAGATATTTTTATTGGCCATACCGAGTCTGAAGGTCTTCAAAGCACAGCCTACCTTCAAGATTTAATACTAAAATACTATCCAAAATACGAGCAACTGTACGTGCCTATTAAGATTTCTAATGTAAAAAGCATCGCAAAAGTTTTAAAACTCGCTGATAAAGTTAAAGAATACTACTTCGACGGGGGCAGCGTCAGTCAGTCCAATATAAGTTCATTCATACAATATTATGGATATTCCCATTTTATCTACGATATTCACTACTTCATTGATAATACTGTTCCAAAATATCTTTTGGACAGGCTTTACTTTTATTTTTTTGTAATATATTCTTCAAGAAACTATTATTCTCAAGAAGGAGCGAGGAGGTATGGTATCTTTAAGTCGACCCATCGAGACGAACTGCCCTATTTGTTCGATGGACCTGGGTATGGTTATGGGCCAGTGGATACTTCAAGTGAGGCCTATATGTACGTGAAAAAGACATGCTTATTGGTCACAAACTTTGCTAAATTTGGGTAAGTCATACATCAAAAGAGTCTTCCCTCATAATATATATTCACTTTTGATCTTGTTATCCTTGGTGCCAAATCTTGATGACTCGTGAAGCTACACCAAATACAATAGTTCAAGGATGGGAAGCCATGAGGCTTCCCATCCTTGAACTATTGTAGGCTAGTTTTCAATTATGTTATTTAACAATATTCAATTTCTTTTTTTTTCTTTTAGAACACCTACATCCGATGACTCTCAAGGCCTGATTTGGCCGAAGTATGGAAAATCTAGGAACTATGTCGAGATATCATCAAACTTAACGGCAAAACGTGTTGAGTATACCGGAAACTTGGGCTTTTGGCGCGACCTGTACAGAGCAGCTAGAGTCAGGCTTTATGTGGGAGAGTAAACTTAGTGCAATGGGTTCATTATTCTCTGTGTCATGTTATTGACTAGTGATTAATTTCTAAACAGCATGACACCAAGATATTTCTTCCGAAAATCCGTTTATGAATTGCTAAGCATCTTTCGTTCTACAGCATATCGATTCTGTAACAACTTTATCTCAGAATTCCCACTGAAGGAGCTTAGATAAAACGAACAGTTTGCTACGATATAAGTCAATTTTAAATAGTTTAAAATAGTTAAAAAAATCATGAAAGTAGCATGATTATACTGTTGCGTTTTCGAATGTTTACCTATAGTGATACATTTGGAACGCTAGGCTTTGGGAATAGATCTACCCTAAGTAAGCAACAACAAAGCTAATATTAACTTTGTAATAACATAATAAATATTATTCATTTCATCATTTTTGCCAATGCTTTAGCCTGCATAAAAGTATCGGGGCATTTAGGGCCGACACTGCGTTAAGCGTGCGCACGCCGCGGTTTCAATACAAAATACAAAAGTGAACCGTCGCGGGCGCAAGCTTAACGCAGTGTTGGCCCTTATACCTAAAAAGACTATTTATTAAATTATTTAACGTACCTATATTCCAATTATCGAATTGATTAAAAAATGGAGGATCTTGATCCACATTAGATACCTGGAAAAAATAAATAAATATTATTGACAAGAAAGAAATATATTTGTAAAAATAAAACACTCGTTTTTTTATTTTTTCAATAAAAAATCAAGGACGTCATAACTTCATTTGTGTTCTACTTTATACATAACTAGCACCGCCCCGCGGTTTAACCTGCGTTGTGCCCGTTCCCGTGGGAATTTCGGGAATTTAATACTTATAAACCTTCCTCTCGAATCACTCTATCTATTAAAAAACTGCATCAAAATCCGTTGCGTAGTTTTAAAGATTTAAGCATACATAGGGACAGGCAGACAGCGGAAAGCGACTTTGGTTTATACTATGTAGTGTTGCCATCTGAAAATGATCATTTATTCTGATATGCCCGGATGTGTCCCTGTAGTTCAATCCATTGCATTGAATATCTCCTCGTGGCATCTACGAGTTGGATTTGTACCACAAGTTCATTATAATTTTTCAAGCGAGTCGCTCGCTTTAGTTTATCGACCTTGAACATTGAGCAAGTTTAAAAGCCAAATTTGGTCTAAGCATGTCGAAGTTAAAGGCAAAATATTCCATAGAAAAACGGGTATATATATAAACGGGTGTAGGATTTATTTTATTACACACAACAGCAAGAATTAAATTGACCGTTTGCTATCAATATTTTCCTAATAGTATTTTCCAAAAAAACGTATTGCCAATCAAAATGTGAAACTCGGTTTCCTGAAAACACACTAACTAACAATGTGAAAATCAAAATTCTTAAAAAATACAAGTGAGCAGGAGTCATCAATTCATTAAAATTTTTACAATTACATAGTTGTCAACAATATGTAGAAAATGGAGAATTTAGCACACAATTAAAAATTTGATGGAAAGTAAAATCTCTTGAGTTGGAGTATTCGGTAGTATAAGCAATTTAGTAATCTGTGGTATAAGTTAAAAAAACAAGCGACAAATTAAATTTTTGTTTCCAAAAATAGTCAGATCATAATCCAAAGCTTTCAAATCTTTAACCAGACTAAAAAATCCGATCAGGTTAACCACAAACATAATACGAAGTACCATACCAATTCGTAATCTACGGTAGCATACCTACTATATAATGATCATTACCGCTATCGATACGAATGACATCGCCTCCCTACGCGTTTTACCTTAGTCATTCCACGTTTTTTACATGTGTAAAGCCGTATCCAGAATGAAAGCAAACCAGCACGATACACGCCGAACGTCACTCACCACCATCACCGATCTACTGGCGCTTATCGGAACAGGTCATCTTAATACCAGCGCCTATCGGGACCGGACAGGCTTTCTTTCTGAATGAGGCCTAAAATAGGATCCCTTACATGTTCTTTTCTATAACCAAGCTTTCCAATGCATGCTCAAGCTAAATCAATATTATGAGAAAAACGAAAACATAATATCTATACTAATATTATAAAGAGGTTAAGTTTCTTATTTTGTTTGTTTGTAAGGGCTAACCTTAGAAACTACCCATCCTCTTCGAATTATTATTTACTAGCAGCGCCCCGCGGTTTTACCCGCGTTGTGCCCGTTTCCGTGGGAATTTCGGGATTTTTTTTACATAAAAACCTTCCTCTTGAATCACTCTACCTATTACAAAAAACCGCATCAAAATCCGTTGCGTATTTTTAAAGATTTAAGCATACAGACAGACAAACAGTGTGACAGACACGAAAAAGAGACGACTTTATTTTATACTATGTAGTGATGTAACAGTAATTCTGATATTCCTTAAGAGCGCGCACAACGCAGGTAAAACCACAGGGCGGTGCTAGTACGATAATAAATCTTAAGTTAAAAACTACGGACAGTTTTGTTCCTCTTTCAGACAGTGACTGTGCAGTGATAAATACACAAAAACAATCCTAAAACTCACAGCTGACTGTGTTACCGATTTCTAAATGACTAGTTTTTTAATCGTGTGTGTGATATGGCCGATATGGCCGGCACGATAAACTGCTTGGGAATTAAAATGTGATGCATTTCTTACAATATCATCGTAATCTAAAGAATTGAACCTAAAGAATTATCGACTTGATTCCAATTTTATCGTCGTTATCTTGACCAAAACCATTACAAACCAAATTTCAAGGGATATAAACGCACATGCGTTAATGATTGAAAATATTGATTTTATAGTCAAAAAGGATTTTTATACGTAAATAAATCACGTAAGTTCCTACTAAGTTAGTTTACAACAAAAACATGACATTCATTCATATTTTACCCAATATTTTGATTGTATGAATTTGCTGAAATTGTTTCAGGCAACATCAAACATTCAAACCTATCTTAACCTTTCTCAGCCTCAAATATTTTGCACACTCATTCATCCTTCACTCATCATCAGCGCCCATTAAATATTCCAATTAACTCTGTCTTAATAATAAATGTAAATTGACTTTCCAGAGCGTGATAACATGGTCCGCGTGCGCGTGAAGCAAGGAGTGCTGGAGGGCGAGAATTTGGAGCTGGTGACGGGCGGCGGGCGGTACTGCAGCTTCAAGGGCGTGCCGTACGCCGCACCGCCCACCGGCAAACTCAGGTTCAAGGTCGGTAGAACAGGAGACCGGTGGCAAAAGATAACCAGAGAAATCAAATTAGGTGCCATCGACGCCGACTGTCGATGACTTAGTTTGCCATCTTATACACTTAGCTCATCGATGAATTAACGGATTTAGTTGTAGCAATGTTCTAAAATAAATATATCAAGACAAAGATTTATAATTTGTGAAGTATCCAAATTTGTTCTTCCAGGCTCCTCAACCACCACCCCCTTGGGAAGGAATTCGAAGGGCCACAGCCCACGGGCCAAATTGCCCGCACTTTGATGTTTTCATAAAGCGAGTCATACGAGGAAATGAAGATTGCCTATTCCTCAACATCTACACCAAAGACATTAAACCTCAGACACCTTTGCCAGTGATGGTTTTCATTCACGGTGGAGGTTTTAAATCTGGGTCTGGTGACCAATCTTTCTATGGACCAGATTACCTCATAAGTCATGACGTAGTGCTTGTCACTATCAACTACAGGTTAGAGGTTCTCGGATTCTTGTGCTTAGACACCAAGGAAGTCTCAGGAAACGCCGGATTGAAGGATCAGACCGCAGCTTTGAAGTGGGTCAAAGAAAATATCTCGAATTTTGGTGGCGATTCTGACAATATTACCATATTTGGACAAAGTTCTGGAGGAGTTTCAGTTATATATCACGCGTTGTCTCCGATGTCAAAAGGCTTATTTCATAAAGGCATTTCAATGAGTGGTGAACCAACTTGTGATTGGTGTACTCCTTTTAGGCCACGAGATAGAGCTTTTAAATTAGGAAAACAGCTAGGCATAGACACGAAGGACCCCAACGAGCTACTTGATTATTTACAAAGCCTTCCCGTTGAAAAGCTAATAAATGTTAGCCCTTGTGTAGCAATTGCCGAAACTATGGTTAATAGTATTCTTAAAGTGTATCACTATACACCTGTAGTCGAAAAAGATTTTGGACAAGAGACGTTTATAAGTGAAGCGCCAATAAAACTGGTGAAGAAAGGAAAAATGAACGATGTTGATCTTTTCATTGGCCACACAAATGAAGAAACGATATTTGCAATACCAAGGATGGAAACGAATGCAATTGATGACTATAATTACTTTCCGGAATTATTTGCTCCCAGGGAACTTCTCATTCAATGTAATTTAGAAACCATATTAGATGTTTCCCAAAAAGTTTACCAGCACTACTTTAACGACAAAAGCATTTCAATAGATAACATAAGAGAGTTTATCACATGTTTTAATGACCTCACTATTGTCCATGACATTTTAAGATTTGTTAACCATATCCATGCAAGTAAGAGAAATATCAAACTATTTTATTATAGATTCGCATGCCATTCAAATAGAAACTTCTGCGGAAGGTTTGGTGAAAAGTATGGTATACAAGGAGCGTCCCACTTAGATGATTTGATGTATACATTTGACCCTACAGTGTTAAAAATGAAAAATGATACTAAAAGCGAAGAATATCAGATAATTCATATGGTAACTACAGTGTTAACTAACTTCGCTAAATATGGGTAAGTCGAAAATGTTTACTTACTTTAGTAACCATGTAGTCGAAATGAGTCTCTAACAATTTAAATTTTCGTTAAATATCACAAATACATTTAGAGCGCTCGTGGCGTAGTTTGACTGACCAGTGTTAACTCATTGCGATTGTTAAGCAACGTGCAGCTCGGCCCCAACTTGGATGAGTCACCGATTGTGGCATATCGATCTGAGCGCTACCTTGCTTCGGAGGTTTAAATTGTTGGTCCGGTTTTATCAATCGTCAGACCATGTCAGAGGCCTTTAGGCGGTCTAAAAACTTCGACACCAGGGTTGGACACTGACCTATTCAAACTTACTTACAAAATATGCTAAAATCTTTAATCATTACTCTCTCTCACCCCCAGCACCCCGACCCCCGACGGGTCCCTGGGCCTCTCCTGGCCCGAGTTCTCCCCCGCCGCGGACCACATCGTGGAGATCCAGGACCGACTCAAACTCGTACCCAACAACAATAAAGACATCTACAACTTCTGGAAGAGTATATACGAGTTCGCAAACGTTGAATTCTAAATGTCAATAAAGACAAATATACTGTCAATTTTGCATGCCTATTTTCAGTATTAAGGAATATCATTTAAAGCTGTAAGCTATAGATTTATTCCACTAACAATAGCCTCTTAATAATTCTATAGACCCAAATGTATCGGTGATAATGTTGTTTTTATTTTGGAATAGTCAAGTCGTCCCCTTTATGGCGAAACCCTTACATATAAGCATGCACACTTGCATGCTTATGTAAGGGTTTCGACACAAATGATACAAATTCTGGTGGCGCTTGCCTATCATCATCATCATCTATAGTACTAACTAGCAGCGCCCCGCGGTTTTACCCGCGTTGTGGCCGTTCCCGTGGGAATTTCGGGATTTTTTTACATAAAAACCTTCCTCTTGAATCACTCTACCTATTACAAAAAACCGCATCAAAATCTGTTGCGTAATTTTAAAGATTTAAGCATACAGACAAACAGACAAACAGACAACGACTTTGTTTTATACTATGTAGTGATATAATAAAGCTGAAGAGTTTAATTTTTTGTTTTTTGAACGCGCTAATCTCAGGAACTACCAATCTGATTGTCTTTTTGTAATGGATAGCCACATTCAACGCGACGGTTATAGGCTATTTTTCATCCCGAAATTCCCACATGCTAGTTTTTATAATCTTCTTCTTATTCTTCTGCTTCTTCATCGAGTGGATGGTCAACCTGACCAATCCTGGTGACAGAGTTATTGAGCCGCCAAAGGCCTCTGACAAGGCTCATGTAACGACTACTATCCTTAGAAAGTAACCGAGACCGACAGCTTATTTTTATAATCATATTTTGAGAAGTTATGATATACAAAAATAATGCAAATGATTTTGTTATACGGGTAATCTTCTTCTTCTTCTTATCGAGTGGATGGTCAACCTGACCAATCCTGGTGTCAGAGTTATTGAGCCGCCAAAGGCCTCTGACATGGCTCATGTAACCGACTACTATCCGTAGAAAGTAACCGGGACCGACGGCTTAACGTGCCCTCCGAAGCACGGAATCAATGTGCCTGAGTTATAAATACTACATTCAGTCACATTTCAGCCTTTTAACATTACGGCGCATCTTTTCTAGTACTCTCTCTACTACTGTCTTTTATACTACTTATACTCTTAGTATACATACTGAATTTAAAACTAAATATCTTAATGTACTTTTGAAATTGTTTTCACTTTTGACCAAATGTAACAGATTTTAACTTCACAAAATGCATTATACTAAATGAAACGGGCCTGTATCACGTAAGATTATAATATTTTTAATAACGTATTTTATTAAAATACGTACCCGACGTTTCGAGCGAATTACACCACTCGTGGTCAGGGGATGACATCACAGGATGGGATGAGTCATCCCGTGACCACGAGCGGTGTAATTAAATATGTTTTAATAAAATACGTAATTAAATAAATGTTTTAATAAAATACAGTTTTCATAAAATCTAACGCGATACAGACCCGTTTAATTTAGTATAATGAGTGTAAATCGTATGAGTTTAAAAAGTACATCAAAATGCATTGCGTGAACCAGTCGTGTGCAACAACTACAGCAAGAGGCGACATGTCGTTCTCGTCTGCCTCTAGAGGGAGATAGAGGACTGTTTATAGGTGTTATCTTTGTCACACGTGATACATAATGTGAATATGATGATGGTAAAACCGTGAAAAGAAAATGGGTCACTCATTAAACCTGAAACCAGCCGACTATCTCCCTCCAGCAACCGAGAAGCAAGATATATTGCCCCCTACCATATAAACCGGTTATAATCTACTCATATTGTAAAAACTGTAGGTTGTTCCAAATTCTGACAAGCGAGTTGGTGAACGGTTAGTGATTGCATAGCATTGTCTTTAGCTGCAGTGGCGTGACAATCCTACAATTTTGATAAAAGTTATATAATAGTTTCATGAAGTAAATTAATTCATTAATTTTGAATAGGTCAGCCAATCCTGGTGTCGGAATTTTTTGGCCACCTAAAGGCGTCGATTGGAACAACCGGGACCGACTGCTTAACGTGCCCTGTGAAGTAAATTCGGTCTTTGATATTTGTAAAACATCAGAGATGACCATGATAATTATGTAATTTTTTTGACAAAATTGTATGAATGTAATTTTTTTAATCAGGGCCTTGGTAACAACGCGTCAATTGATTTAAATTAAGACGAACACAAGTCTCAGAGAGGGGCGCCATTTTGCCGCGGACAGTCTCCTTTTGACTGCGTATAAACTTAGACTCCAGACATAGCCGTGCAAGTGAGTAGAAGTGAGATTTAGTTAACTAAGTTTATTATAAGTATATTTTTTACTGGCATTCTTCAAAAAACTTAATTGGCCTCTGAATTCGTGTTCTTTAGGTTCTTAATTCCTGTGATTTTTTGTATTTTTTTGTTACCTGTTTATCTTCATTGAGATGAGATATAAAAAAGCCTGTAATATCCCATGGGATATTACAGGCTTTTTTATATATCTGTCGTCGTTTAGGAAGTGAATTCGATGTTTTTTGAAGACGGCTTGTCCCTTTAGAAAATTAATTGTGTCCCATGGTAGAAATGGACTTATCTATACTATACTCATATTATACTAAATGAAACGGGTCTGTGTCGCGTTATACAGACCCGTTTCATTTAGTATAATGAGTGCAAATCGTGTGAGTTTAAAAGTATATACCTACAAATATTATAAAGAGGTATTTGTAAGTTTTCCTTCTATGTTTGTATGTTCGAGCTAATCTCGGAAATTATCAGCCCGATTTGAATAATTCTTTTTTTAATAGACAGCCACATTCAATGGAAAGGTTATTTGCTATTTTTCATCTCAAAATTCCCGTGGGAACGGGTACAACGCGGGTAAAACCGCAGGGCCCATCTAGTTTATGATATAGGTAACAAATATTAAGTTATATTTATTTGCAGTTTTTCATTATACAAGTGATATTTGTCTGACTTACAATATACTGATTTGAATAAATATAATGAGTGAGAATTTTTATATATGTTAATAAAATCGATATGATCGTTTGCAGAGACCATGATCGCTCTGACTTTCAAGAGGCATGAACGCTTGTCTCTGGGCAATTCAGCCATTGATAATATTGTGTTTTTGATTTTAATATTTCATTTTACACTTGTTTTACATATATTTGTTTTTTTGTGATCATTATAAAAGAATCACGTAAGTTTGAACGTTCGTTTGTTCTTTTTTTAAATGTAAAAATTCAGGGCGTTTTATTTTGTTTGTGGTTTATTATTCTTTTGTTTTTGTAATGACGCACGTAAGCCAGTTACCCCTAATTTCTTATAGGTATATAAACTATGCTAGAATATGGCTAATTGAGTTTAAGTACCTAAAAAACTGATGCCTTTGTACCATAGTCTGAGACCATAGGAGACATTTGTTATGCTAAACTTGATATCATAAAAATCACATCAAACTTAGCTTATAATATAAATTTGAATATTATTCCTTTTAGTTATATTCGAAAAAATCTGGAAATAAGATACGAATGATGTTATAATACTTGGACAGTTTATTATTATAGTTCTGGTCTTGTTATTCTATTATAATATATTTTACGACCGTCCAGTTTTTAAAATAACTTGATTTTGTGGCCCTATTATATTTAAATACTAGCAGCGCCCCGCGATTTTACCCGCAGCGTACCCGATTTAATCCTACTAATATTATAAATGCGAAAGTTTGTGAGGATGGATGTATGTACTCCCGAAATTCCTGCGGGAACGGGTACAACGCGGGTAACACCGCCGGACGTCAGTCATATAAGCAAGGCATCTTAAAAATCTGGACGGTCGAAAAATATCTTCTAATATAAAAATGAATCGCTGAATCTGTTGCTAAGCGCATAACTTCAGAACGACTGCACCAAATGGGATGATTCTTTTTTTTAATGTGTTTCTTATTGTCAGGACAAGGTTTTTATATAAGAAAAATAAGGAATAAAAATCTCAAAATTCCCATGGGAACGGGGGCGCTGCGGGTGAAACCGCCGGGCACAGCTAGTATTATAATAGAATAACAATACAATAACTATAAACATAAAAAAGGTTGTCGATTTAATCTAACATTATGTGTAATTCACAGATATTTTCGACTATCACTAAACGAACATTCCCGTCATTAAACGCATATTTTAGTTACCACGTCTCAATTCAATCAAGATTTATTAATATGTAACAGAAGTAAGTTTGTTTGAATAAAGATTGAATCATATGTTTGACTAGATACCAAAAACAAAGTGGCCATTGAAAAACACAACTCATCATCTCAATTACATTTACAAGGCTATGTTAATTAAAATACTTGATCTCGTCAACCAATGATATTACATTTTGTTATGCTCGGTGTTGAAAACATCTTCATCTTGGTATACTAATCTATACTAATACTAGCAGCGCCCCGCGGTTTTACCCGCGTTGTGCCCGTTCCCGTGGGAATTTCGGGAATTTTTATACATATAAACCTTCCTCTTGAATCACTCTACCTATTACAAAAAACCGCATCAAAATCCGTTGCGTAATTTTAAAGATTTAAGCATACAGACAAACAAACAGACAAAAGTAGCGACTTTGTTTTATACTATGTAGTGATTATAAAGTGGAAAATTTTGTAAGTTTGTTTGTATGTTCCAGCTAATCTCAAGAACTCCCAATCCGATTCGAATAATTCTTTTTGTAATGGATGGCCACATTCAACAGGAAGGTTATAAGTTATTCTTCATCCCGAAATTCCCACGAGGACGGGAACAACGCGGGTAAAACCGCGGGGCGCTGCACTGCTAGTCAATCACTACATAGTATAAAATAAAGTCGTCTCTGTTTCGTGTCTGTTTGTCTGTTTGTCTGTATGCTTAAATCTTTAAAATTACGCAACGGATTTTGATGCGGTTTTTTGTAATAGGTAGAGTGATTTAAGAGGAAGGTTTTTATGCAAAAAATTCCCGAAATTCCCACGGGAACGGGCACAACGCGGGTAAAACCGCGGGGCGCTGCTAGTTACCTATATAATAAAGACCGAGCTCAAACTAGAGTTATAAAAGAATTTTAATTTTTATTATTACAATATCAGCTCAAAATAGAACTATTTTAGAAGCACCAACACTTAGGCCTCTTTCAATTTAAGCAAGTTAAGTTGTCCGGTTGCGCGCCGCAATAGTACGCAGGCCTTGCGTACGGATGTTCTTATGTTTTTAATACAAAGCGCACGTACAAGATCACCGAAAACGATTAATGAAAGAATAATTGAAAGTGCCCTTATTATATTATAACGAATAATTTTTCAATGTCGTTTTTAAGACGCATTTATTAATTAAAAAGCATAATATTTAAATAATAAAGAGATGAAAATTA
Source organism: Cyclophora albipunctata (assembly GCA_963082685.1). Lineage (NCBI taxonomy): Eukaryota > Metazoa > Arthropoda > Insecta > Lepidoptera > Geometridae > Cyclophora > Cyclophora albipunctata. The sequence continues at coordinate 2,009,743 of OY720122.1, forward strand.
TCATCCTTGTTTTTTGAAGTCAGTTATTAAAATATGTACGATGAATAGATGACAACACAATGGGTGATTATTAAAATGTGACTGAACAAGGTTGTGGAAGAAACTGAAACTATAGATGTGAATTTTAAACGATGTGAATTATTACAATCATTACACAAGCGCATTGATTTTTACGTATAAGGGCCGAAACTGCGTGCACCGGTTTACTTTTGTATGACACCACACGTGACGGGCGCACGCTACTGTTCACTTTTGTATGAAAGCGCGCGGGCACCCGCTTACTCATGGGTGAGACAAAACTACTCAATCATAAATTGTCTTTCCAGAGCCTGATAAAATGGTCCAAGTGCGAGTTCAGCAAGGAGTATTGGAGGGTGAGCTCCTGCAGCTGGTGACGGGGGAGGGGGAGTACTACAGCTTCAAGGGGGTGCCGTACGCAGCACCGCCTACCGGCAAACTCAGGTTCAAGGTCAGTAACACCAGCATAATGTATCTTTGCTATCAGCTGGGTTAACCATCATGGCAACTTTGCCTTCTCTCCTTTTCATCCTCACGTCCTTATCTTCGTGGCTGAGGGTCGTGTTACCTCCTTGAAATAATGTCCCTCCTTTTTCCTAACTATAATCGTTGCCTGCCTTAACATTACGTTAAGAGTGTTGTAGAATGTTAAAGTGCGCTAATACTGAACGGTATCGTGTCGTGCCTGACCCGAGTGTAACTAAATTAAAATGTATTTGTTCCAGGCTCCTCAACCGCCACTCTCTTGGGAAGGAGTCAGGCAAGCAAAAGCCCATGGAGCTATCTGCCCTCAACTTGATATCTTCACTAACGAATTAATACCAGGAGAGGAAGAGTGTCTGTTCCTCAATGTCTACACAAAAACAATTGAACCTGAATCACCTCTCCCCGTCATGGTTTTCATTCACGGTGGAGGTTTTAAATCTGGCTCTGGTAATGAATCCCACTACGGACCAGACTTCCTCGTCGACCAAGACGTAGTGCTCGTCACCATCAACTACAGGTTGGAGGTTCTCGGATTCCTATGCTTAGACACCAAGGAAGTCTCAGGAAATGCTGGATTGAAAGATCAGTCTGCAGCGTTGAAGTGGGTCAAAGAAAACATCTCGAGTTTTGGTGGCGATTCTAACAACATTACCATCTTTGGAGAAAGCGCTGGAGGTTCTTCAGTTATGTTTCACACATTGTCACCGATGTCAAAAGGCTTATTTCAAAAAGCCATTGCAATGAGTGGCGCCCCAACTTGCGATTGGGGTTTGGCTTTCAAGCCTCAAGATCGAGCTTTCAAATTAGGCAAGCAGCTAGGCTTGGATACCAAGGATCCCAATGAGTTACTTGATTATCTACAAAGCCTTCCAGTTGACAAACTAATAGACGTCAATCCCAGTCTATTGGGCACTGAAGTTGTAAACAATACCAAACTCAAAATGTATCACTTTACACCAGTAGTTGAAAAAGATTTTGGTCAAGAAACGTTTATAAAAGAAGCTCCTCTGAAAATAGCCAAGGAAGGAAGGATGAATGATGTACATCTTTTCGCTGGGAACACCAACGAGGAAACGTTGGTTGGAATTCCATGGATGGAAAATTTGACTGAAAACTACAATCAATATCCAGAATGTTTAGTTCCAAGAGAACTTCTCATTCGATGCAATTCTGAAACTAATATAGAAGTATCCAAGATGATTCATCAGCACTACTTTAACAACAAAATGTTTTCAACACAGAACATACGAGAGTTTGTTACTTATTGCAACGACATCTGTTTCATATATGACATTCAAAGATGTTTGAACTCCATGCATATTAATAAGAAAAATAACAAATTATTCTATTATAGATTCGCATCTTTTTCTGATAGAAACCACTACGGGAAATTGGGTGCAAAGTATGGATTGACTGGAGCGTCTCATTTAGATGATTTGCTGTACTTATTTGACGCTAAGATATTCAAAATGGACGTGGATACAAAGAGCAAAGAGTACGAGTTGATTAAATTGGCAACTACAGTCTTCACCAACTTTGCTAAATATGGGTGAGTTAATAATGAAGACTCGATGCGATGTCTTTGTCGTGTTACACTACCTTCTCTGTAATGCAATGCAACACACCATAGCAATGATGTTTTTTCCAAAATCAAGTATATATTGACTTCTCTCTTTCTTTCTCAAAAATGACCACGAGACAATCATGCTACGTTCATATACATTTTTATGTAAGGAATACAACAGTACTCATGTCTATGGAAGTTCTATTACTATGTAAGGAACTGCTTAGTAATCATTTCTTTCTCGTACCCCCAGCACCCCGACCCCCGACGGGTCCCTGGGCCTCTCCTGGCCCGAGTTCTCCCCCGCCGCGGACCACATCGTGGAGATTCAGGACCGACTCAAACTCGTACCCAACAACAATAACGACATCTACAACTTCTGGAAGAGTATCTTTGACTTCGCTGGTGTTGAATATTAAAGAGCAATAAAATTGAATAAAATTATAAAACACAATTAAATTTCTCTTACCTTGTGGAGCCCCGCAATTAATGATAATCATATTAATTTGATGATGACTAAACAATATATTGTATAATACAATTAAAATATGTTCCTTATCTTCAACATTAAAATATCAAAACCAGAAAATAAAAACACGGTTTCACCCGCGTTGTACCCGTTCCCGCAGGAATTTCGCGATAAAAGCCTATGTCCTTTCTCAGGCTCTGAACTAACCGTGTACCAAATTTCATTCAAATCGGTTCAGTAGTTTTGGTGTTAAAGCTTAACAGACAGACAGAGTTACTTTCGCATCACTACTACATAGTATAAAATAAAGTCGTCTCTGTTTCGTGTCTGTTTGTCTGTTTGTCTGTATGCTTAAATCTTTAAAATTACGCAACGGATTTTGATGCGGTTTTTTGTAATAGGTAGAGTGATTCAAGAGGAAGGTTTTTATGTAAAATAATTCCCGAAATTCCCACGGGAACGGGCACAACCCGGGTAAAACCGCGGGGCGCCGCTAGTTTATAATATTAGTTAGGATTAGGATTTATAATACCCTTAGAACAGGATTCATGGAGACAAGTAGTTTTGAACACGTTATATCTAGTCTTTAGGGAACCTTAAAAGCTTTTGAATACATCTACCGAAATCTACTTTCCAACTTAAAGTTATATTTGCTATTCATTGCTAATAATATAATCTATTTCAGATGCGTTGGCACAATGGTATGTGAAAGCCCTTACTGTGTCCGGAGTTGCGCATTCGATTCCCGCCCGGAGTCAACAAAATATGCAGATACGGTTGTTGGCGACGACGTCTGGGTGTCAATTATACTCGTATAATATGAAATAGTTAGATGCCATAATACAATCTTAGAGCTTGGTTTAGGTCTAATTAACCGTGTGTGAATTTGCCCTATCAATATTTATTTAGTTTTATAGAGCCTTAAAAGAGCACTAACGTTATTCTGTCTAGTAACAAAACAAAATTTTACATTATAATAAAAAAAATAGATTATAATTAGTTATCGTGGTAAGTGTGGTATTGTATTCGATATCATTCTTGTTATATCTTTCAAGTGACGTGTACGGTCTCTGTCAATAAAATATTTCATTTAAACTTGTTTTAGTAGTATTTTATTCTTGTTGGTTTTATTTTCTTGTTATCTTTTGTGTTTATTACTTCATTATAAAAATCACGTAAGTACCTGTTTCGCTAATTTACTAACATACCTGTGTGATTTTCACACATTTATAAGCAAACATAACTTTTAACTACATAATTTTTTTTATTATTGTCTCAGCTGCAAATTCTTTTAGTCTACAGAGCACGTACAGCCCTACAATAAGCATGTCCAGACATTATGTGCTGTACACAGTTCTCAGCATACATTTATTTGAAGATATCCTCGAGTCCACTACCAGACATGATATATCCAATCGCACCTATGAACGACTTGAGCAAATGGAACCCACCTAATCAAACTACGACCTTTGATAGATCGGTATTAGGATCAGCAGCAGCTGTAGTGTCCCTTATGTCTTTTATTTTTACTTTTCGAATTTCTGAACATTTTCGCTTATATCTTTTTTATTTATAGTTCTACGACAAAAAGTTACTGGACCAAAGTTGTAGAGAATTTAATTTGCAACGAAAATGTTAACAATTATTTTGCATCAAATTAATAGTTTAAGAGATATATTGTAAAAACCATTTCAACCCCTATTTTCAAGATGGCGGCCGTGGGACAAGGGTGGCGACCCCACAAACTTAGTTTTAGCTTTACACTGACCCCCCCTACACATCAAAAAAATAAAATTGCGTTCTCTAAAATACGCAACCCCAAATGTAACTTTTCAATGGGCTATTTATCAAGTTGCTTATCTTTACTCACTAGTCATCAAATAATTGCCCCATCATTAGTTGTTATGTAATCAACGACTTATTTTACGTGACCGTTAGATAATAAATAATCTTCTCCTTAAATTCATACATTGTCAAGGCCATTCTGAAACTAGATCTTCTTAATTCAACCAAAGATAATAATAGACTGTTGATTGATTCGTTTGTATTCTTTTATTAAAGACTAGCAGCGTCCTGCAGTTTTACTCACTTTGTCAGTAAAACATAGCCTTTCTTCTCCTTTAATGTCGGCTATCATTTACATTTCTTTTTTAAATCTGATGATTAATTCTAAATATTACAAACTCTACCCCATTATATGTAGGTATAGATTAGTACAGGTACAGATTACTTGTATAAGCAAAATAAAGTGTAATGTCCCCCAAGGCAGTGCCATTATTACAGATAATTTGACGAAATGTTAAAAAATTATGACACAATTTCGCACAATTGACTTTCCAGAACGTGATATCATGGTCCGCGTGCGCGTGCAGCAAGGAGTGCTGGAGGGCGAGGAGCTGGAGCTGGTGACGGGGGGCGGGCGGTACTGCAGCTTTAAGGGCGTGCCGTACGCCGCACCGCCTACCGGCAAACTCAGGTTCAAGGTCGGTGTGGTAGTTGTATTTAGATCATTGTGTTGTCTACCTCATTAAATACAATAATGCTGGCAATACTTTTAATAAATCTTTTCCAGGCTCCTCAACAGCCACTTCCCTGGGACGGTATCCGGAAGGCCACTTCCCATGGACCCATTTGCCCTCAATTTGATGTCATGACGGGTCAATTGTTATCTGGAGATGAAAATTGTTTGTTCCTCAACGTCTACACCAAAACAATTGAACCTGAATCACCTCTCCCCGTCATGGTTTTCATTCACGGTGGAGGTTTTAAATCTGGCTCCGGGAATGAATCCCACTACGGACCAGACTTCCTCGTGGATCAAGACGTAGTCCTCGTCACTATCAACTACAGGTTGGAAGTTCTCGGATTCCTGTGCTTGGACACCAAAGAAGTCTCAGGAAATGCCGGTTTGAAGGATCAGTCTGCAGCGCTGAAGTGGGTCAAAGAAAACATCGCGAGTTTTGGCGGCGATTCTAACAACATTACCATCTTTGGAGAAAGTGCTGGAGGTGCTTCAATAATGTATCACACATTATCACCGATGTCAAAAGGTTTATTTCATAAAGCCATTTCAATGAGTGGCGCACCAACTTGTGATTGGAGTTTGGCATTCAAGCCTCAAGATCGAGCTTTTAAATTAGGAAAGCAGCTAGGCTTTGACACCAAGGACCCGAATGAACTACTTGATTTCTTACAAAGTCTTCCTGTTGAAAAACTAGTAAACGTTAATCCTTGTATTCTAAGCATCGAAGCTATTAAAAATACTGGGCTTCTAACGTTTCACTTTACACCTGTCGTTGAAAAAGATTTTGGGCAAGTAACATTTATACGTGAAACGCCATTAAAAATTGCCAAGGAAGGAAGAATGAATGACGTTGATCTTTTTGCTGGTAACACAAATGAAGAAATGTTGCTTACAATATCATTGATGGATGAACATTTTATTGAAAACAACTATCAATATCCGGAGGGTATAGTTCCAAGAGAACTACTCATTCAATGTACTTCAGAAACTATCATAGAAGTATCCAAGAAAGTTCATCAGCAACTTTAACAACAAAAGTATTACAATGAAGAACCTTAGGGAGTTTATTACTTATTGCAACGAGACCGGTTTCATATATGATATTCAAAGATTTTTGCACGCCATGCATAAAAGCAAGAGTAACAACAAATTATTCTATTATAGATTCGCATCCTATTCAGAACGGAATCACTACGGAAGAGTAGGTGAAAAGTATGGATTGACTGGAACATCCCATTTAGATGATTTACTGTATCTATTTGATGCCAAAGTGTTGAATATGACTGTGGATACAAAGAGCAAAGAGTACGAGTTGATTAAATTAGCAACTACAGTATTCACCAACTTTGCTAAATATGGGTGAGTAGAAGAGTAACTTTACGTTGTGTATGTTGATAATTGAGACGAAGCAAAGAAACCTAACATAGTGTCTGTTTCTTATATGTCACCATCCACTAATCATACAGCTAGTAACTTAGCATAATTACGTACCATATAGATTGTAGTGATAGTAGTAGTCTGTATCCATCAATCATTTCAAACGCATAGTACCATAACATTGGGATGGTGGTCTCTGCCATATCAATCGCCATGCACCATACCAGTGACTTCATTTGTACCATTTGATCCGGACGGACACTTTTACCTCAAAGATTTTAATAAGTAACTAAGTTCGAATAGGTTTGTGGCCAACCAAGGACCTCCGACATGATCTGACGATTAAAACAACCGGAACTGACAATTTAACGTGCCCTCCGAAGCACGATAGCGCTCAGATAGAAATACCACTATTGGCCATCAATCCAAGTAGGGGTCGAGCTGCACGTTGCTCAACAACTGCAATGAACTAACAATGCTTAGTCAAACTACGCCTCGAGCGAAAGATTTTAATGATCCTTACTCTTACCCCCAGCACCCCGACCCCCGACGGGTCCCTGGGCCTCGCCTGGCCCGAGTTCTCCCCCGCCGCGGACCACATCGTGGAGATCCAGGACCGACTCAAACTCGTGCCCAACAACAATAACGACATCTACAACTTCTGGAAGAGTATCTTTGAGTTTGCTGGTGTTGAATATTAAAGAATAATAAAGTTGAATAAAATCAAAATAATATTACAATACAATTAAATTTCTATTACCTTGTGGAGCCCCAAATTAATCATAATCATATTGATTTGATGATGAATAAACAATATATTGTACCTATAATACAATTAAAATATGTTCCTTATCTCCAACATAAAAATATCAGAACCAGAAAAGAAAATCGAAGTAATATTTCAAGTATGTACGTAAAATAAATTAATAATAATAAATTAATAAACAATTGATAGTAAATCTTCTTCTAGCTTTTTTGTACAAAGTTTTTCTAGCCCAGAATTATTATCTCATATTTTAAAAACCTTAGGAAGAGTTGTCAGCTTACAAAATCTATGTGGTCCATGCTGTATGATCTGCATGGGTGAGGTATGTCAGTTCAAGACTCGTACAAATATTAGGTATGTACGGTACGAGTACGACAAAATATCATACAAATAAGCTGGTAAGACGTGTGCTCTGTTATTTATGTTTAGTGTGGCCAGGACGGAGCCAAACAGAGAAGTGATATCAGTAAACAAAGTTTATCAATATTGCACGTTCTAATGGGCCTTGTCTTTCCAAGACATGGTATTGATAAATAGTAACGCTCTATTGCAATCAACTTGCAAATGCAACATTTAAAAAAGAAAGATGAGAATTAGAACAAAGTACCTAACAATTTGCGTTAGGTATATTTTTTGATAAACATCTAAACGTATCACGACTTTCATTTAATATATGATTAGATTCAATGACTTTCAATGACTCATTTAGTAATCGTATTTCGTAGATATTATTTAATTGATTTAAAAGCTTGATTTAAAGGATGTACTTCGTTCTCGCTTCTTCTTCTTCTTCATCGAGTGGATGTTCAACCTGACCAATCCTGGTGTCAGAGTTATTGAGCCGCCGAAGGCCTCTGACATGGCTCATGTTCATTCGTTCTCGCTTATCACTTTGTATTTGCGAAAGTTTATTAAGTAAAAGTAAGTAAGCCAGTGCATTACTCAGTTAGTAGTGCCAATCTTTTAACAGCCTCCGTGGTCTTGTGGTTTGAGCGCCCGGCTCACGATCCGGAGGTTCCGGGTTCGATTCCCGGTGGGGATATCTCACAAAAATCTCTTTGTGAGACTGTCCTCAGTTTGGTTTGGGCATTACAGGCTGAATAACCTGATTGCCCGAAAAGTAAGATGATTCCGTGCTTCGGAGGGCACGTTAATCCGTCGGTCCCGGTTAGTTTCTACGGATAGTAATCGTTAAATGAGCCATGTCAGAGGCCTTTGGCGGCTTAATAACTCTGACACCAGGATTGGTCAGGTTGACCATCCACTCGATGATGAAGAAGAAGAATAAGAAGAGTGCCAATCTTGGTATCCAAGTATGTAGACTGCTTTAAGACCTCCGACTGTCTAGCGATTGAAATAACTGGGACCGACAATTTAACGTGCTCTCCGAGGACAATTAAGTATATCAAAGTACTATTGTATTGAAATGTCCAGCTCGCTGCATCAAGTCGCGAGTCTAAATCACTTTGATTACAATATCTATAATATAAAAATGAATCGCCAAATGTAAGCGCATAACTTCAGAACGACTGCACCAATTGGATGATTCTTTTTTTAATGTGTTCCTTATTGTCAGGACAAGGTTTTTAAGGAATAAAAATCTCAAAATTCCCACGGGAACGGGGGCGCTGCGGGTGAAACCGCGGGGCACAGCTAGTATTACATAGAAATGACTTGTCATCCATAGAAACGACTTGTCATCTCAGATAATTTACGTAATGACGGTCTATTGTAGATAACAAATTAATACTGATTATCGTGACACATGCTGCGTAGCTTGCGAGAGTATTAGTCATTCATAGTAGAATGTTTGTTGTTTTTTTTAACGAAAGATAGTCATGGCCTTATGTTGTGGAGGAGTCAAGACGGCCAATTACCAATTGTTTGATATCTGAAACTTTGACAAACGATTAGTTAGTTTGTCCAGGTAATCAGAATAACATGTTTTTAAAACCTTATAATTGTGTTAGAAATCAAGCAATTACAAACAGTTTGATCAACACCGTTATCTATTTTTACTAATTACTAGCTGCGCCCCGCGGTTTCACTCGCGTTGTACCCGTTCCCACGGGAATTTCGGGATGAAAAATAGATGTTGTCCGATTCTCAGGCCTACCCGATATGTACACAAAATTTCATGAGAATCGGTCGAGCCGTTTCAGAGGAGTTCAACCACGGTACCCGTTCCCGCGGGAATTTCGGGATGAAAAATAGATGTTGGCCGATTCTCAGACCTACTCAATATGCTCACAAAATTTCATGAGAATCGGTCAAGCCGTTTCGGAGGAGTGCGGAAACGAACATTGTGACACGAGAATTTTATATATAAAACATTATTTAACTTTGTTTGTTTGAACGATGAGATAGCGAATATCAGAAGCCACCAATCCGATTTCAATCATTCTTTTTGTATGACTTTTCATTCTGAAATTCTTATGAGAACGGGCGCAACGCGGTTAAAACCGCAAGACACTGCTTGTGTTACATATGTCTTCAATATCGATCGTATGTTAATATCAAATTACTCTCAAGCCTAAGAATACAGAATCTTTGAACATATTAAGATAACTCCGTCCCAAAACACACAAACCTAAACCGATACTTAAGACAAACAAAAACAATACTATGTGTTGATCTGCAGTCGAATACAGTACCATATAATCGCAGAATAAACACTGTACGAACCTTCGACGCTTCATTCGAAGTGAATATTAAATCCGAATCAATATCGACATAACAACTCGTATATTACGTATCTATCACCAAGATCTATATCTATAGATATGAAATCCTCATATCATCATTTGATCTGCCACGATTTTTGCTTTTGGTCTTTACTTTGATAACATTTAGGTACTGTTAGCTATGTAGCCAGTAGGTAGTAGGTATCATGGAAGAGCGTAGTCTATTTCGTGGTAGGTATATAGGACCGATACTGCGTTAAGCGGGTGCCCGCACGGTTTCATCCTAAACCGAACCGCGTGCCGCGTGCCGCGTGCGCCTGCCGCGTGCGCCCGCTTAACGCAGTTTCAGCCATTAACCTTGTCTTACAATACACTAGCAGCGCCCCGCGGCTTTACCCGCGTTGTGCCCGTTCCCGTGAGAATTTCGGGAATTGTTATACAGATAAACCTTCCGGAAGAATAATTTTATCGATTGGTGAAAACCGCGTGAAACTCCGTGCAGTAGTATTTGACTTTATCGCGAACAGACAGAGGCGGCCGGGGACTTTGTTTTATACTATGTAGTGAAGTCAGTAACAATAGTAACACTTGTTCAGTAATTTTTTGTGAATAGTTAATAGGGTAACTGACTATTACATAAAATAAAGGTTGTGACCCTTACTTCGTCAAATTTCCTGCTGATTTCCAAACAATTTTGTATTAAATCTACGAGTAGATAATGTTTGGAAAAAATGCTGAATTTTTACTCGTATCTATCTTACCGTAAGGGTAAACTTTAGTTTATTATTTATACCTTTGTTTCATTTAACACAGTTTCAAAATCCGAGGTCACGAACGTCCTAACAAAGCCTTAGCCAAAACTTGGAATAAACCAGTTTGACCAAGTATAAATCTTCGGACCTTGAGGGATACATCATTACGGACGTCACACGAACATTAATCAAAAAACTAGCCAAGTTAGAGTCGGACATCTTTAACAGGATTCTTTACATCAAACAAATGAATAATAATGTATATAATTGACAGTAGATTTATGAAGTTTGCAATACACTTAGATTTAAGATCCCATTAGGTTTCCACGATATCTATGACTAGCCGCGCCCCGCGGTTTTATCTGGGTTGTACCCGTTTCCATGGCATTTCAGAATAAGCAATAATTTAGTATAACCTTTCTCTTGAACATAGCTATCAAATAAAACAAGAATTATTCAAATCGGAATGGCAGTTCTTGATATTAGCGCCTTCAAAGAAACACAAAATAAAATCACTTTTATTCTAGTTATTGTAATAAAGTAGTAGTATATTACACTAGCCGCGCCCGCGGTGTTACCCGCGTTGTACCCGTTCCCGCAGGAATTTCGGGATAAAGTGTATCCCATGTGTTATTCTGATGTATAACCTACATTACTGTAAAGTTTCATCCAAATCCGTTCAGTAGTTTTTGCGTGAAAGAGCAACAAACATACATCCATACATCCATACATACATCCATCCTCACAAACTTTCGCATTTATAATATTAGTAGGATAGTAGGATAGTAGGATAGGATTGTGTTATTTACATCAAAACAAAATTAGTGAGCTCAGAAAATAACCTACAATACTAAAACCAGTTTTTATCTCACATGACTTAACAAATACCACACCGTTTTCCTTCACGTCTGTTGAACTACAATTCTCAGCAAGTAAACACAATATGTGTTGCTTTGATTATATTTTATATCAGAGTTTATAGATAAGTGGTGGTATCACTGTGTTATAGATAGTTTGTGGTTTCGTTTGGAGGAGTTTGTTTGTAGTCATGGTGCTGGTTACTGTAAGTGAGGGGGTCCTAGGGGGGTCGGTGGAAGACAACACGTATGGGGGGACGTTCTGCAGCTTCAAGGCGATACCTTACGCGCAGCCGCCGTTGGGAGATTTGAGGTTCAAGGTCAGTGTAGACATATCTAATCTCATTAACTAACTTTGCACTTTGTTCTGCTCTGCCATGATATTAAGATAGTTATTATGATATTTGATTATTAGTAAAAATCTATCTAATACTAGCTGCGCCCCGCGGTTTCACTCGCGTTGTACCCGTTCCCGCGGGAATTTCGGTATGAAAAATAGATGTTGGCCGATTCTCGAACTCACTTCACTTCATTTAATTGAATTTTAATAACAAGTACCTTTATAATAACTTGCAGGCACCGCAACCCCCGAAACCATGGCAAGGTGTTCGCAGTGCCAAGGAGCATGGTCCTATCAGCATGCAGTTTGACTTGATGCGTCAAAACCTGTCTCTCAATCCGCTGGTTGGGAGCGAGGACTGCCTCTACCTCAACGTGTACACTCCAGACGTGAACCCAGTGAGAGCCCTGCCAGTTATGGTCTGGATCCACGGAGGAGCCTTCTTAAACGGTAGTGGAAACGATGACATGTACGGCCCAGAGTTCCTCACCAATCAAGGAGTGATCCTAGTCACTTTGAATTATAGAGTAGAAGCTCTCGGCTTCCTCTGCCTTGATACAGAAGAAATTCCTGGCAACGCCGGCATGAAAGACCAAGTAGCAGCCCTTAGGTGGGTCAAGAAAAATATTAGTAAATTCGGAGGTGATCCTGATAATATAACCATTTTTGGTGAAAGTGCAGGAGGTGCAAGTGTAGGGTTCCAACTGATTTCTCCGATGAGTAAGGGTCTCTTCAACCGAGCCATCGCTCAAAGTGGTACAGCGACCTCCATCTGGGCGACACCGTTAGCTCCTCGTGAAGTAGCCCTAACGCTAGCCCGACAACTAGGCTGCTATTCAGAAGATGACAAAGAACTTTACAAATTCTTTAAAGATATACCAGCGGAAAAACTGGTGAAACTAGAACTTCCTCTATTCAAAGAATCTGGATTATTTAGTCTTAGTTTCGGAATAGTAAGTGAAAAACAATTTGGTAACAATGAAAGATTCTTCTATGGAGACACGAATGAAGTCATCCCTCAGAATGTGGCGATGAGCTCACGTACCTGTTTCCAATGAAACGGGCCAACCTTCCACTGGAAAAAGGTTCAGAAACGGAAAAATTTATACAACGGATGTGTACTCTGTGGACCAACTTCGCTAAATTTGGGTAAAGATTTTTCACTACATTTTCTACGGATAGCAGTCGTTACATGAGCCATGTCAGAGGCCTTTGGCGGCTCAATAACTCTGACACCAGGATTGGTCAGGTTGGCCATCCACTCGATGAAGAAGAAGAAGAACTACATTTTCAAAAAGTCCCATCGAAAGACTAGAGTCCGCCTGTATCAAAATATGAAGATGGACTAAACGACTTCCAAAGAAAGAACACATTTTTCAGGCACCGAATTTCTGTACCGAATTTTACTAAAATTATTTTATTTAAAGTCGGTATTTAACATCTAGGTTATTAGCGACCACCAATGTGAAGGCGTAAAAGCATGAAAACTGTAATTTTCTACTTAATTTTTTTTAACATTTCAGAAATCCCACCCCCGATGGATCTTTCGGCTTTAAATGGGAGCCGTTAAAACATCCAGACAAAGCATTTCTGGAAATCGGTAACGAAGTGGCTTTGAAGACCAACCCAGAAGAAGAGGATATGACTTTCTTCGAGTCAATTTACAAAGAATATCTTCCTAAAAAGTTTGTCTAAATACCTGTCAATACTGATATTAATTAAAGTGTATACATGGTTTTGTTAACAATGGCCGTCTTTAATATTCTTATTTATTCGCCTCAAACCAATTTCTCGTTAAACATTCATGATAACGTAGAAGCTTTTGTTTAACTTCAACTATCTCTATACTATTACCTATCTTTGAAATTAGGAGCGGTTTAACTGTAAAAGACAACTTTGAGTATCTTAACAATTTTACAGATAAATCATTATAGTAATCCCTTCAAGTTCATCCGAAATTCCTATTGTTCTTATATTGTCTATAGCTCAATTATTATCACTACCGTTCTTGCTTGTTGCATTCGTAAATGTTAGTTATAAACTCGTAAATATACCAACAAACTTTAAGCTATACTAATAAAATAAAGCTAGAGTTTGATTTTTTATTTGTTTAAACGCGCTAATCAACAATTACAATTTAAATAATATGTTTTTAATGGATACCAACATAAGGGGGAAGGTTATAAGCTATTTTTCATCTCGAAATTCCCACGGCAACGGGCACAATGCGGACAAAACCGCGGGACGTTGCTAGTAACTAAATAAATTACGTTTGTAATTAGTATTCAAACCAACCGAATACTATCCTAGGCTATAAACGGCAGGGTATAACGTCCGCAGGTATATTGGAGCACGATTTAATTTAAGATGAACTGAGACATAACGGTGTCTGGAAGTCGTAAATGTGTCTAATATCGGGAGAGCAAAATACACGCTTACCGCAATTTAGACGGCTTAGGAAACTGGGCACATTACGGGAATATATAGGAGATATAGGCATGATTCTAGATTAATTAGAGTAGTGATATGAATGTTGATTTTATAATAATCTATATAATAAAAATGAATTGCTGTTCGTTAGTCTGCTTAAAACTCGAGAACGGCTGAACCGATTTGGCTAATTTTGGTCTTGAAATATTCATGAAAGTCCAGGGAAGGTTTAAACGGTAAGCAGTGACGGAATAAATGCGGGTGCAACCGCAGGGCACAGCTAGTTTTTAATATTAGTGAGCTAACGGTCCATTTATGTATGTTAAAAAGGATACATATGATCTATCATTATGTTTTGAAGTATCAGTTGGTTTAAAGGACCATTTCGGTACCATACGTTTTCCATAACACGGATATATAATGTAACAAAAAACCCCCGGGACTTTAAAGTAAAGCAGTGTATTATTTTATGAAAGTAAAGCATCTAAAGTCCCACTGCTGGGCAAAGGTTTTTAAAGTCGATTAAAATAGTTATTACAGTTAAATGTAATAAAATTTATTTCCTGATCAGAAAAAACGCAAGGCGCATACGATCCACACCGTTGAATATCAACTAACTTCACGCGTATCCCATCATCACATGCCTCCGAAACCTCACATGCCTCCGAAACCTCAAACACATCGCCTCTAAATCAATCACACTTCCATCAATTTATCATAGAAACGACAGGCAAAATAATTCAAACTTCACATGTTACCGGTAGAAATATCAAAAGCAAACAAAAACTATACATATATTGTGGTGAAAAAGTGAAAAACAAAGGTTACGAATAGAACAGGGCTGCCAATAGTGATGTGTCGGATATCCGTATCCGCGGATATGCGCGATAGAAGAAACATCCGTTTTCATGTGTCTCATCTTTTACCTCATTAATTTTCAAAATATAGATGATATTCTTTATTCTTAGCATTATTTTATATTCACTAAACTTTTTAGGTAACTCCATAAATAGCAAGTTTTGTTATTGCCAAGGTCAAAATAAAAAAACAATTAATGCTTAATTAAAATGTGATCAGTCATTTCAATGAAGCATTTTTTTTTGTATTGTGTTGCTTTGATAATATATTTTATCGGATTTTATGATAAGTGTTCGTATCTCTGTGCTATAATAGATATTTTGTGTGCACATTGAACAGTGTAGTTAAAGGTTCGTTTGGAGGAGTTTGTTTGTAGTCATGGTGCTGGTTACTGTGAGTGAGGGGGTCCTAGGGGGGTCGGTGGAAGACAACACGTATGGAGGGACGTTCTGCAGCTTCAAGGGGATACCTTACGCGCAGCCGCCGTTGGGAGATTTGAGGTTCAAGGTCAGTGTAGACATATCTAATCTCATTAACTAACTTTGCTCTTTGCTCTCTTGAGTTTGCACTTTGTTCTGCTCTACCATCATAATATTGAGATCATTACGATATTTGCATATTAGTTAAAGTGTGCGTTTGTTTCATCGCGCTAATCTCAAGAACTATAAATTGGGTTTAATAGTTCCTTAGCCACGTTCAAGGAGACTATTTTTCATCCCGAAATTCCCACGGGAACGGGTAAAAACGCGGTTGAAACCACGGGACACCTTCAGGTTTAAATATACGAGTATGAACATTTACTGATGATTATTTATTAATATAATACCATCATTATCATCACTCGTATAATCAATCATACAAGTATTTAATCATTATATTTGATCACTCAATAAACCTGACTATAATATTTTAAAGGAATTGTTTTTTGATAAGTATATTGTTATCGCAATAGTACCTAAAATATTTGATATATGTTTATTTTTAACTTAGGCCACTTGGCTAAGTAGGATAAGTACAAACTTATCTGTAGGCTAGAAGTTATAGTGAAGTAAACATGAAGTGAAAACGTGCGAATCAATTTCTTCTCAAATAGGAATGTTAATAATTTCTATGTCAACTTTATCCTCATGTCCTATGCCATTAAAACTGTACTAAGACTTTATAAACAGAAAGACAAAGTTAATAAACACGGTGCAGAACTTTTTCGAATATTATTAGTTAGAAAATCTCTGATTCACTTCACTTAATTTAAGTTATTGTTAATAACAAGTACCTTTATAATAATTTGCAGGCACCGCAACCCCCGAAACCATGGCAAGGAGTTCGCAGTGCCAAGGAGCATGGTCCTGTCAGCGTGCAGTATGACTTGATGCGTCTACACCTGTCTCTTAATCCGGTGGTTGGGAGCGAGGACTGCCTCTACCTCAACGTGTACACTCCAGACGTGAACCCAGTGAGAGCCCTTCCAGTTATGGTCTGGATCCACGGAGGAGCCTTCTTAACCGGTAGTGGCAATGATGACACATACGGCCCAGAGTTTCTCACCAGTCACGGCGTGATCCTAGTCACGTTGAATTATAGACTGGAAGCTCTAGGCTTCCTCTGTCTGGATACAGAAGAAATTCCTGGTAACGCAGGCATGAAGGACCAAGTAGCAGCCCTTAGGTGGGTCAAGAAAAATATTAGTAAATTCGGAGGTGATCCTGATAATATAACTATTTTTGGAGAAAGCGCAGGAGGTTCAAGTGTAGGGTTCCAACTGATTTCTCCGATGAGTAAGGGTCTCTTCAACCGAGCCATCGCTCAAAGTGGTACAGCAACCACCATATGGGCGACACCGTTAGCTCCTCGTGAAGTAGCCCTAACGCTAGCTCGACAACTTGACTGCTATTCAGAAGATGACAAAGAAATTTACAACTTCTTTAAAGATATACCAGCGGAAAAACTGGTGAAACTAGAACTTCCTCTAGTCAAAGAATCTGGATTATTTGGTCTAAGTTTCGGAATAGTAAGTGAAAAACAATTTGGTAACAATGAAAGATTCTTCTATGGAGATACGAATGAAGTCATCCCTCAGAATGTGCATGAAGATGTTGAAATCATGACAGGATATACTAGAGATGAAGGTCTACTGGGATTCATAGAAGGTTTCGAAGGTAAAGTCACCGAAATGAACAAATACGCAGATTTCTTTGTGCCTAAGGCTATTAAATACGAATACCCCGTCAAAACTCATTTAGAAATTTCAAAGAAAGTAAAGGAATATTTCATTGGTAAAGGTCCGATAACTGCAGAAAAATTTGACCAAATATTGAGATATTCCAATTTGGATATGTTTATGTATGATGTGGTGCACTTTGCTAAGCTTTGCTCATTGAAGAACAAGGTGTACTTGTACAAGTTTACATGCGTTAGTGAAAGGAATATTATGGCCTACTTGTTGGGATTGGGAAAGGTGTTGGGAGATAAGAAGGTAGTCTGCCACGGCGATGAGCTCACGTACCTGTTTCCAATTAAACGGGCCAACCTTCCACTGGAAAAAGGTTCTGAAACGGAAAAATTAATACAACGGATGTGTACTCTGTGGACCAACTTCGCTAAATTTGGGTAAAGATTTTTCGCTACATTTTTCAGAGACTTTTCTGTGCCGACTTTTTCTTAAATTATTTATTTAAAAGCGTAAGAGCATGAAAACTGTAATTTTTTACTTATTTTAGGAATATTTATTTGTATTTTTTTTATATTTCAGAAATCCCACCCCCGATGGATCTTTCGGATTTAAATGGGAGCCGTTAAAACATCCAGGCAAAGCATTTTTGGAAATCGGTAACGAAGTGGCTATGAAGACCAACCCAGAAGGAGAGGATATGGCTTTCTTCGAGTCAATTTACAAAGAATATCTTCCTAAAAAGTTTGTCTAAATACCTGTCAATACTGATATTTATTAAAATGTATACATGGTTTGTTTTAGCTGTCTGTAATATTCTTATTTATTCCATACTAGCTGTTACCTTCGGTTTTATACGCCTCAAACCAATTATTATTTAACATTCATGTTAATATAGAAACTTTAATTTAACTTCAACTATCTTCAAGCCTTTCATCAACAATAGACCAGCAGCGGTTTAACTGTGAAATACAACTTTTGCATTTCTAAACAATGATATGGATACATAATTATTCTCCATACTAGTTCATTTAGTTTTATCTATAGCTCAATTATTGCGGTCATGGCGTTCTAATGCAAGCGACTACCGGTATTCATTATCGCATGTGTGAAATATATAACCATAAAACTTACTAATACAGCTGAAGAATTTAATTTTTTTATTTGTTTGAACGCGCTAATATCAGCCATTTCAATAAAGCATTCATATTGTTTTTTATGTTGGTTTGCATGGAGAAAGTTAAAATTCTTATCCGCGGATCTTGTGACCAAATATCCGTATCCGGGTCCGTATCCGCGGATATACTTTATTCACGGCACATCACTAGTTGCCATTTATAAATCATTGCTTGAAAACCCTAAAGTCGTAGAGGCACGAAAACATGTCGATTTTCCCTGAGATTCCTCTCCGCTTATTATTCTCATCAGTAAGGTTGACGCATGCCGTATACATAAAAAAGTAATAAAGTAGGCTTGCATAATGACGGAGGCGAGATTCGTGCTAAGCTGGGGGTAAGCACTCTATTACCTCATGTTACCTGATTTAAACAAAGTAATGTTGGGAGGATATGGTAAGTTCTACTATGGCTTTAGATACGATTTCTAAGTAACTCAAATAACCAATCCTTTTATAGATATTTTATCTCATTTATATTTTACATACGAATGATGTACCTACATACAAATTTTCTTAGAGATCCACATCTTGGTCCTCGTCAAAATATTAAATTGTCTTCGAAGTAGCGATAGCATAAGTTTCACTAAACAGAGAAAAGTCGTTCAATGATAATTGCAGTGGGCTAGGCCAAATGAATATAAACAATGATCTTGCCGTCTTTACTGATAATGCACACACAAAGACGTATGCAATGTGTATCCTCTACTACTTCACCCAAAAGCTTTCAAATTACATGTTTCATTTCATCACACTTTAGTACTTGAGCCAAGTTTCCCAATGGTATTCCTAAAATATATGAAATACATACCTTTGCAATCTTCTACACCTTTACTCGTATCCATAAACCGAGACCTGAAACAAAAACATGGCTGTTCATTCATTGCTAATGGCAGAATTATGTTACAAAGACTAAGTTTGGAGTCAAGGTAGGACGTAAATTTTGTGGTTAGACCCTCGAATGTTTTATGAAAATGAAGACTTATAAATATTTTTATAAAATTAATATTTTTGATTAAATGTAAAATTACAAAACTGACGTGATAACTAAAATAGTTATAGAAAAAGTACTTAGTTTGAGATACTTATATAAAGTCCTCCTTTTTAGTTCGTTCGGTCAGTTAAAATCGGGTGCGCCAAAGTTCACCTAAATTTTCAACTCCGATAATTGGAAATCCGAAAATGTTCTTCCTAACATTTTTCATCCTAACAATCACAATTCCTAACTACTTTGTCTCTAATGTTCATAATCCGAATGATCACTCTTCCTAAAATTTTTCATCCTAAAGTTTTCATTCATACTATTTGTAGTGCTACCGGCGATGTTCATAACACTCATGTTTCTTTTATACTATTATTCAAAGTCATATATTTTTTGTTTAGATTTCTTTTTATAGGTTAGGTTAGGTTAGAACTGTGACCAACTACGCGCGAGCCGAGCGAGCGAAGCGAGCGGTGCCGCGGTAGCGGCCGGCGAGCGCTACAACAAAATTATGCCATGTTATATTATGTCTAAAGTTTTTATGCAAATGGATAGGGAACCGTTTTGTAATCACAAGAAATAGTTTAAAAACAAACCTTTTCCTTTAAAGCGTTATGATAAAAAACAGTAGGAGTTTAAATATATTTACATTAATGATATTATTAATTACAATTTTCGGAAACTTGAGTGTTATGAACATCGCCGGTAGCACTACAAATAGTATGAATGAAAACTTTAGGATGAAAAATTTTAGGAAGAGTGATCATTCGGATTACAAATCGTTAGGAAGAACAATTTCGGGTAAAGAACTTTAGTTGAGCCAATATGGACCCGTTAAAATCACTACATAGTATAAAATAAAGTCGTCTCTTTTTCGTGTCTGTCACACTGTTTGTCTGTCTGTATGCTTAAATCTTTAAAATTACGCAACGGATTTTGATGCGGTTTTTTGTAATAGGTAGAGTGATTCAAGAGGAAGGTATTTATGTAAAAAAATTCCCGAAATTCCCACGGGAACGGGCACAACGCGGGTAAAACCGCGGGGCGCTGCTACTAGAATATACAAGACATCTACATCCAGAATGTTACCTAATGTTTCATCTTGTCAAATTAACAACTACAAAGAATATATGCAACAGAAAATAAATTCGTACAAACGCGACCGGTTCCAATAACCTACCTACCTTTGTTAAGAGAACTCATACAATGAAAAACTAGAAGTCACTTGTTCCTAACTTCTGTTCCATTTAACTGTAGGAAATCGAGCACACTAGTACAGTGAAAATCAATTACGGTGCAGCAAACATATCGCTAATGAAACTGAATAGTATATCTAATTGAGATAACCGATCTTCCAATGTGACTCCCGGCACTAGCGAGCTAGTCTTAATGAATTTATGACCAACTCTCGCGATATCATTTGGCAAACTTGTTTGACATGAACACCAATGTTTGAACAGAGTGGGCATTAAGAAATGGATTTTGAATATGAACTGTTTGTATTAAGGACTATCCGTCTTATAAACGCTCTATATCTAAAACACTGTTATAAATTATTTTGTCTCTTTTGCTCTTTAGAAAATTGCGTATGACAGAAATGGACAATAAGCGTTTATGAATAAGGCCCATAATATTAAGATTAAATGCGTATTGTAGATGTTAATCGTAACACAATAGTCAGTCTCATCAGACGTAAGAAAGTGAAAAATCGTGGCCTTGACGTGGCCTTACTAGCCGCCCAACTAACTTTAACAAACTGTAATTCAAGTTATATGAAACCACGCTTTGTAATTAAAAACGTAAAAAATAGTGAAGTTTTTAACGAATGTATGTTACTATAACCACATATGTTACTATACTTCAATATTCACAATGTTTCACAAATTCATTCGTAGTAGGTATTATGCTGAAAATTTTGAAAGCCTAATAAACAATATCTCATAACTCTTGAATTTAATAGTCTGTAATGAAATTTCAAAATTCAAAAGTCACGACTTGAATCAAAATTACGAGTATATTGTGTTGTTATATTTACATAACTGCGATTAAACGGCCCTTTACGTTTAGACCCATAGATAACGTTTAATGGACAATTATATTTTTTTATTACGCAATTTTGTTAGGCACACGATACTCTCATACAACCTAACGAGAATTCCAGTCTGATAAAAATTACACCGCATTTTTATGAGAGAATACGTCTCGGTATCATTTTACGATATTTTTACAAACAGTACTTTTGGTTTCAGGATTTACAACGCAGGTTATACGTTCTTTTAACAGATTAGTGCAATAAACAAGTGAAGTTTGGTTGTTTATACCTCAAAACTTCTTTTCAAACTTAAATTAACGAGTCGTAAAAGCTAATGATGTTCACCCTAATAACTGCTGATACCTTGAGTCTGTTGGTAGGAGTGTGTAGGTAGATAACTTAATAGGTAGGTAACCTATGTGAGGGAACTCAAAAACTTTGGAATATCTTGGGGTGGTTGGTTAGTTATATAGGTAGATCATATTCTCTTAATAGGTAGGTTACTAATGTGAGGTAAGAAACAAAAGAAACAAGAAAATTGTTTTATGGTACATACATGAATATTCTAGCTGAGATTCTTGAAATGTATTTTTTTAACCATCGACGCAAAAGAGAGGAATTATAAGTTTGACATCGATGTCTGTGTGTTTTTCTATGGCGTAGCTATCGAATGGACAGACCGATTTCGATGCGGTTTTTTTCATTAACTTCGGCGCTTCTTAACTAATGTTTGGTAAAAAAAAATCAGTCCACCTGTTTTATGCGTGAGTGTCTTTTAAATGATTAATTTTACTTGTTGATTACATTTAATTAAATAAAAGTTGAGAAATAATGATTCTGTACATCAGTGTACATAAATCTTTTGAATGTATGTTGTTAATCTTTCAAATTGATTTACCCTTGATAATAAAAGTATACCTACTAAAGTTACAGCCTATAAGAACAACTGCATCTTGCTCGTTGAAGACGACTCAATACAGTAAAGAAAACTCCTAATAACAGAAATAAAAAGTATATAGGGCAGATACAGTTTATCGAAACGCCTATATCATACTCAGATCAATACACTCGTAAACCTGAGATCGGATAACACTCGACACTTAAATAAGCGTAAACTGAAAGAAGATACGCTTATAAAAGGCTTGAAAACATTTATAAATAACAAACAGATAAAATGATTACATTTAACGAATCCTTTGCTTCCAATTTAGTTCTTGTTTTATCCACCGTAGCAGCACAGGAGTAAAGAAACGGAAGTAGCAGTGGCGGCGCTAGTGGTGAATATTTTAAAAGTTTTTCGCCAACTTTTAACTACGTAGCTTTTACTGTCCATAATTTTATATAATTAAATATTTATCGCAAAGATAATCAAGTAGATGGATTCTACGATTCTGAATTCATTCGTATGAGTGATGAATTTCAACTCATGCTATTATGAGTATTTACTCAAGCGAGTGAAGTTTTTACGTCTATTGTTTTATCAGTTTGAATAGGTAAGCTATAGGATAAATAAGAAACGAACAGGTGTTTGTATATAACATCCATGGAGGCAGTATATGCACGCATATACTCTATTTTTTCTTGATTGTGATTTTATTTCACTCTTATCCTATCTCTAAACCTTTTTAGGGTTCCGTAGCCAAATGGCAAAAACGGAACCCTTATAGATTCGTCATGTCTGTCTTTCTGTCTGTCCGTCCGTCTGTCCGTATGTCACAGCCTTTTTTCTCCGAAACTATAAGAGCTATGTTGTTGAAACTTAGTGTGTAGATGTATTCTGTGAACCGCATTAATATTTTCACACTAAAATAGAAAAAAAAAATTTTAGGGGGGTCTCCCATACTTAGAAATGAAAAAAATATTTTTTTTTTCATCAAACCCATACGTGTGGGGTATCTATGGATAGGTCTTCAAAAATGGTATTGAGGTTTCTAATATCATTTTTTTCTAAACTGAATAGTTTGCGCGAGAGACTCTTTCAAAGTGGTAAAATGTGTGTCCCCCCCCCTGTAACTTCTAAAATAAGAGAATGATAAAACTAAAAAAAATATATGATGTACATAACAATGTAATCTAACACCGAAAATTGGTTTGAACGAGGTCTAGTTAGTAGTTTTTTTTTTACGACATAAATCGTAAACCGCAAAAAAATACTGATTATTCATTCAATAACTCAAATGTAAATAAAAAAACAAGTACAACGAACTTCAAGAACTTCTTTATTATGTTACTCGCTGCTACGGAACCCTTCATGGGCGAGTCCGACTCGCACTTGGCCGCTTTTTTCTCTTCAGGAGTAGTCGTCTTCGATTGGAAAATTGACAACGTTGGTCCACATTTTGGGACAATCAAGAAAAAATTACGTATACATAAACTAGCAGCGCCCTGCGATCTTACCCGCTTTTGACCCGTTACCGTGGGAACTTTGGGATAAAATGTATCCCATGTGTTATTCTGATGTATCCTACTAATATTATAAATACGAAAGTTTTCGAGGATGGATGTATGTATGGATGGATGTATGGATGTATGTTTGTTACTCTTTCACGCAAAAACTACTGAACGGATTTGGATGAAACTTTACAGTAATATAGGTTATCCATCAGAATAACACATGCAATACATTTTATCCCGGAATTCCCACGGGAACGGGCACAACGCGGGTAACACCGCGGGGCGCTGCTAGTAACCTATATTACTATAAAGTTTCATCCAAATATGTTCAGTTCATTTTGTGTGAAAGATTAACAAACATACATGCATCCATTCTCACAAACTTTCGCATTTATTAGTAGGATTCTATAGACACAGTATCAGATGAAAATTTCATTTAAAATATTGATGTTAATTAGTAGTTTATCGTATACCAAAATGTTACAATTCTCATTGACAAGTGTGTAATAACTAGGTAGTATAGAAATTTGAATATGTAAGGGTAGGAACGCACAGGCAGGTACTTTGCTTGGCGCCTAGAGCCTAACTAGTCATCTAGGTAAAACAAACATTCACGAATGCTCGTGACCAGCTTCAATACACTGTAGGCTAGCTAGCCTGCGTACCTAGAAAAGCCACTAGGCTCTAGTCGCCAAGCAAGCTGCCCGCATGTGAGTGCGTTACCTTAAGTTTCTATTTAATACATAACAATTTCAAACCCATGAAAATGTCAAGCATTATATAAAAACTGTACATACTTAGGAATGTTACCCGAAGCACTTATGTATAGGCAGTTCGGTCCGAAGGAATGATGTAGGCCATCAATCGACCTATCTTCATAAAACATAGAAAGGTAAAAAACACAAAAAGAGGAATTTCTTAGTCAAGGTACGGTTGATAAAAAAGACGATTTTTTTTCATAGCGTTTGAAGAGTCCATGTTTGAAAAAATGGAATATTTAATAAAATTGGACAATAGGCAAAATTGACAATAGTCTATTGGTATTCAGGAATAATAGCTGTTGAGAACATTTATGCTGATTGTACTCTGTATTTATCCCCTACTGAGATAAATTAATTTTTTAACCGTTTTAATGCAACAGATCTTTACATGTAAACTTTGATAGGTGTCAAAATAAACTAACTATTTTTCTCATAAATTACAGATATTCATCTTCAAAAATTCAACTTTAAATGCAAATTCAAATGGAGTGCAAAACCGCAGACTTTTCTGCTAACCTTACATCGTCTGGGGAGAGTAAAATGCAAGGGGAGGGTATTGAACAGGGGATGCGATGTACCGTGAAATATTAAGAGGGTCATTTTGAGGAGGTTCTCAAAGTTTCTGCACTAAACTCTAGTGCGGTTCAACCTCTTATTCTTGAGTACTCCAATACAAATAATAACTTGGACATGAGTATTTCAGTTCAAATATATTCTATGAAACATTTCATTTAGTCATGCTTGTTTCATTTTTCTCTTTTTAAGTTGTCAACATAGAAATAATTAGATATGATTACGAGTATTTATACAATATTCTCTAAGCAATACCAATTGCCACTCGAATCCTAAAAAAAAAAAATCCGTTCGACCATTTTCTCATACACTACGAACATCCATCAACACCAACGTCAATATCAATAAAGCATTTACATTGAGCGAGTTTACTACGACTCTGCGAACAGTTAGCTCAACAGAAAACTAGTGTCCAACAGAACTTCACCGCTTGTAAACATCACACAATATCTAGGACGATTCCATATTCAAACAGATTCGTTCAGAAATAGATTCGTTCAAGTAAAGTCTACATTGAAACTAACTAGCTACTTAACAAGCAACAAACTATATAAACAAAATATTTTCTCTACAACCACAACTATTGGTCCACCCGGAACTGTTTCTGTTACATATTTGCGGTTAAGAAGAAAGTTTTATGGGTCAGATAAGCTGAGTTGTGTGAAATAATAGCACCCTTTGTAAATGTCGGTCAAACGGCACATACCCGTATTGTTGAGGCCCAAAACTTGTCTCATTTACTACGGCCAGCCGGAGACTAATTTATGACCTGAACTGAAATACCACATTGCCCCGGGTCCATCGGATACAGGGTCGGAATGAGTCATGTAATATAGTGTGCTAATTATATTGTTCATTAAAAACTTTAATGTATAGGCAATAAAGAACATTTTGCATATAAAAAGGATTAGCTTATAATGTCTCACGGCACGGCGGTGCAGTACAGTGGGGATTAGAGGTAATCATAATCACTACTATTTGCTTTTCCAAAGAAAAATTTTACTACAGTTTGCCCAAGTATACATAATATTGGAAGGCGCAATTTGCCTTACATACTTCAGCAAAACAAAGAATCTTGTTCTTAATTATCGTAAAATTTTCTAATTACCGTTACTTATTTATTACAAACAGCTCCGTAATCATTCACAAATACTCTAAATTCCGCATAAGCTCATAACACACAACCGTAATTTATGAAACTCACCCCTTTAACAATACAGTGAAAGAAAATAAATCACACATACTTAAGCAGGTAGGGTTACAATTTTACAAATCGTCTTTAAAACCGGCATTAATTGTGTATGTTTATCTCTTTGCCCACATATCGGGGGCCCACAGTTGCCCTCGATGTAAGCAAGTGGGCAAACACCCAGCCCCTCATTACGTCCCTGAACAATAGGCTTTCGCTGACCGGACGACGCACTGTTTAGTTACAGGCACATTTGAAGAGCTCCGCAAATACCTACACGTAGAGATACGAGATACAACCCTCATCCCATACCACTTATTACCTCCCTGGATAAAACGTTATTTGAAGAGGTTCATAAATCAAAGTCGTTTTACAATCGATTATAACTTTAGTCAAGTTAATAGACACTTTATAAGAGAAGATAAGTTACATTTGAATCATCTCTCGGTTAATCCGTCAGAGTACATACCTAATCGAGAAACACATAAAAATAAGTACCTTCTATGACGTCAAAGATGATTTTCTTGAAAATTTTGTCTGATTACTCAATTGAAACCTCAATCTACAAATGTATGTAGATAATTTTATATAATTATGTTGTTTATGTTTGTGATTTTTTTAAGGTTCAGGGTATGATGGTAATTACGCCTAATCCTCCTCACTGTACTGATATCTTCAGCGACATGAGAGGCCTTTGCCCAGCAGTGGGACATTACAGATTAATACTTTACTTTACTTCAGGGCATGGAGCTGGCGGCATGCCTTGCTTGTGCAAAAGCTCCTATAAAAATATAGAAGTCAAAGTCAAAGTCAAAGTCAAATATTTTTATTCAGTTTTGGCCCCATAGAGGCTCTTTTGAACGTACCACCCATTCGGAAGAACATCAGCAGAGAAGAATGGGCAAGAAACTCTGCTGGTTATTTTTTTAAATCAAGGTATAATACAATTTAATACTAATAAGTAAGATTACATGTCAAAATCAGGTTGTGTTGCTGGTGCAGGAATTTGACTCCAGACATATTTGTCCTCAATGTAATCAGTAACGCTATAGTATGCTTTAGTCAATAAAACGTCTTTAACGTACGATTTGAATTAACCTTCACTAAGCCCAGTTACCTCCTTGGGAATTTTATTATAAAATTGAATACATCTACCAATGAAAGACTTCCCGGTTCGCGCTAACCTGGACTTAACAACAGCAAGCTTATTTCTATTTCGCGTATTAAAACTGTGGTGATCTCCGCGCACCTTAAGGTTACTCAAGTTTCGGCGGGCATACATTATATTTTCAAATATATATAACGAAGGAACGGTAAGGATTCGACTGGATTTAAAAAGCTTAAATAAACCCTCAATGCACGATATAGATATAAGCTACTGCTACTACGAAGTCCCCACTCGATGATTGATAGTGAGTGAAACCGCGGCACGCTATTAGTGACAAAATATTTGCGAAGGGTGAATCGAGAGCATCCCAAGAGACAGCTCATATTAAATTATATTTCGTATTCCATGCTTTTAAAACTATAATACGAATTACTTATAGCCCTATTGTGAATCTTGAACACTCAGCAATATTCAGAAAGAATGTCATTATGCAAAACCCACGTTTTATAAGCAAACACAAAAAGGTTTGTTTTATAAACCTTTTCACGTGTTTCGCTAAGTAAAGAATAAAATGTGTAAAATATAACACCGAAACAGCGGTGAATATGAAATGGGACGCGGCTGGAATATTTATATTTAATTTTACTTTCTAGTACATTAACAGATCGTAGAAAACACAATGGTTAAATAATTATTGTGAAAAATACAACACGAATCCAATATGATTTTAATATTACACAAGCAAGGCCCCGCTGTTTTAGTCTATACTTTTTCTGACTTCGCAATTAAATTAGCCTACGGAAGTCCGTAGGTATGTTACGATTACTAACCGTTTAAAGCTCGACAAGCCCGTTGGCACAGTGGCAGTGAGAGCGCTTGCTGTGTCGGGGGTTGCGGGTTCGATTCCCGCCCGGAGTCAACAATATGTGCAGACATAGTTGTTGGCGACGACGTCTGGGTGTCAATTATATATTCTTATAAAGTATTTGTGTATGTATATGTAGTAGTACCAGTTAATTAGATTCCATAACACAAGCTTAGAGCTTACTTTGGGTCTAATTAACCGTGTGTGAATTTGTCCGGGTATAAAAAAAAAAAAAAAAGCTACCAACACTAACCGCCGCACTCTAAAGCCATTCATTAAATCAAGTAACTAACTGACCTAATTTTCCATACATTACACGTCAAAATCACTCATTTAATACCGGTTTCTTAAGTTGAAGCGAACACTTCGCTTTTATTTTTCGTTTTTATCTGACGTTTCGGCCCTTTTACAGGAACCGTGGTCACAGAAGACTGGGGTGTTATGCGTCTATACAAGAAAAAGGAAAAATGTAAAAAAAAAGACGTGTGGCACTCGGGGACTGCCGCGGTAAAGCTATTGCATAGTTATTTTTTGTATCACTAGATGGCGTTAGTGGGGAGCGTGAGGTTTTTTCATTACGGAATTTCTGGATTCGGTCCCCGCGCTCAAGGCCCGCGATAGAAGCTATGCAATAGCTTAAAAACATGTCACTCATTTAATTTAAATCTCTGTTATGGAAGCATTTGACATCTGAGCGTTACTCTTCAATTGAAAACTCTATGCTACTCAGTCTCTCGTCTATGCGCCATTAATCAAGAAGACACAGATACGTCCCTCTAAAACTTTCAACAGAGGTTGGTTCTTAATTAAATTTTAATCCCGACGAAGTATTCTCTCAGACAATAAGGAACGAACAGAATGAAACCAACAACTTGCAGCTACAAGCTTGTTTTACTAAACAGTGACGAGTTTTGGTATACGGAATGACTGAGTAGTTTCATATTTTATAGAGGTATGTAGGTCTTATTCTTCTTTTTATCGAGTGGATGGTCAACCTGACCAATCCTGGTGTCAGAGTTATTGAGCCGCCAAAGGCCTCTGACATGGCTCATGTAACGACTACTATCCGTAGAGAGTAACCGGGACCGACGGCTTAACGTGCCCTCCGAAGCACGGAATCATCTTACTTTTCGGGCAATCAGGTGATTCAGCCTGCAATGCCCTAACCAAACTGAGGACAGTCTCACAAAGTGATTTTTGTGAGATATCCCCACCGGGAATCGAACCCGGAACCTCCGGATCGTGAGCCGAGCGCTCAAACTACTAGACCACGGAGGCTGTTGTTAGGTCTTATTTAATATTGTTGAGTGAGCATTTTCAAAATATTAATTTAGAGGAAAGTGTGGTGATAACGCCTAACCTTTCTGAATGTTTTTAAAATTGATATACAGGGTGAGCAATCCAAACGGGTCAGTATGGCAGTTTTGGAAACCATAACAGATAGCGAAATCTTGGCTTATGAACCATGGCGTTGATTTTAGTAAAAAGAAAAACTGCATTCATATACTTACAAAAATACGTGTACTCGGCCCAGGAATCGAACCTGGATTTTTTTCAAAATATTAAATTTCGTTATTTTCCTTTGAATATCGGTTATGTAGCTCTTAAATAGTAAATGTTACTAAGAAACATGATATCTAAAACTAATAAAATGCATTGTTTTTAAACAACGAAGTTTTATTTTTCAATACTTCAGTGCCGCCGCCGGCCCTTTGACTTTGTATGGGGAAGTTTTATCGTTAAAAAAATCGTTACCCAATAGAATTAATCTTTGCATCCAGGAAAATGGTTACCATTTTGAACATTTACTGAAATAAAATAATTATCTTTTTGTTGTGTTTTTGTTCAATTACTTAAACAATATTAAAACTTCCCCATACAAAGTCAAAGGGCCGGCAGCGGCACCGAAGTATTGAAAAATAAAACTTCGTTGTTTAAAAACAATGCATTTTATTAGTTTTAGATATCATGTTTCTTAGTAACATTTACTATTTAAGAGCTACATAACCGATATTCAAAGGAAAATAACGAAATTTAATTTTTCGAAAAAATCCAGGTTCGATTCCTGGGCCGAGTACACGTATTTTTGTAAGTATATGAATGCAGTTTTTCTTTTTACTAAAATCAACGCCATGGTTCCTAAGCCAAGATTTCGCTATCTGTTATTGTTTCCAAAACCGCCATACTGACCCATTTGGATTGCTCACCCTGTATATTCAGTTATATGGAAGGCAATGTCCATTGTCTAGTATTTTATTCACATACTCAAACTTGTCTATTTTTAACTTAAATGTGTTTATCAATGTGTTCTCAATTCGGTTGATTTTTTTTTATCGGTTGTCACCGTCGCTCTTACTATACCGGCCGTGGTACTACCCTAACTATGCAGCTATGCTGCGAAGATGTGAAATCTACGCTATGAAAATATGTGACCGTTTCTGAACCCGTCTCCACCAGTGCTAAGCTATGTGCACCATGAATATGATTGGTGGATTTCAAACGCATCCATAGCATCGTAACATAGCTCATCTGTGGTGGAAAAGCACCCTTATAATGGTGGTTTGCAGGAAACGCAAAATTTTGGACAGTTGTAAAAGTTTGAGAACCAGGGAGCGTCCACCATGGCCTATTCCAATGCCATTTTGCAATACATTGTTTGTTCAATTTATACCCCCCTTGTTCTCTGGAGATGCGTTACACTTTGTTGCACCTCCATACACACTTCAACACCTCTATGACTATGAATTTAAAGTACATTTTCGTGTAAACTTAACGGAATATAATTGGATTGCTAGCAAGCCTTAGATAAATGTTATGTCGACGGCTTCTTAGAGGTCAATGACTTTATTTTGTTGTCTGTATTACTTCTTTTGTAAGAACTTGACAATTTTTGAGAAGGTTTAAGAACTTTGTATAAGTTATACATATACAATAGGAATAAATAACTTTCAGGAACTTTCAGGTTGAAAGGAATTTTCACTTTTTCATTCGTTTGTCAACAATCTATTGATGTAAGTAGGTGTTCATATTAATTTTGAGCACCACAGTGACCTGTGATTTGTGCCGCATTTATACCTACTTAGAATGTTATTACATTCATCAAGAATTTGTATATCAACTTTTGTGAGGACGTGTTTTTCGGGGATTGCGATTGATGTTTCAAAATGTCAACCATCAACACATGTGTGGACTTACTATGTCTTGGTTCCACAGCGCAAATGTCGCCAACGACCATTGAGTTACTTAGAAATTAATAGCAACGACGATAACGATTATTAAAAAAAGAACATTGAAATTAACGCATAATGTTTTAGTTCTGTTTTTAAATTTTATTTCTTTTTTAAAAGCTTACAGTTGCTACCTCCGTATGGATACGATTCCGCCAAAGCAATCAACATACAAACAGCTCTACGCCTAATTAAACAAACAAGAAATCCTTCCCAGAATAGTAAGTAATAAAATGGTGAAACTGTAAATGTCACAGTGAATCAAAATATTACAATTTAAATACATAAGTAATCGAATTGCAGTGCGGTGGCACATATGACTTTGTGGGCACGAAGAGGAGAGAGGGCAAGTCCGCGCCATGAAATATAATTCACATGCAAATTTTAATGTATTCCTGGCTGAAGGGGGCTTTAGGGGAAACACACGGATTGATAATGGGGAAATATGGAATTGTTTTATTATGTAAAAAAATATTAAACGTAAATGGGAAATACCGATACAAAAAAGTCATTTAGTATTCTGATACGTGCGTGTTTTTTTCTACATGTAATTTTTAAAACTTATTCGGTATCATAGTACTTTACTACACTTTACCACGTTTTAATACAAGCACTACGAAACCTAATATATCACTTTAATTAACTTGTAACTTTGATTAATTTACGCATTAACTACCAAAATACCATTAAAAATGTAATAATTGACAATACAAATTACATTTTTGATGTCGTGTGTCAGAATGATTTGGACAGAACCATGCAAAAATAACGGTCCCAGACGACACTCCGATATAAACTGTATTACGACTGTGTTATTGTCATGATTGCTCTTTTACAGAATACTGGCGCTTGGGAATTGCACGAATTATGACGATAATACCTAACGGTTGAGTTTTATGCTCCGACACCGAGGTTTTTCATTGTTACTCCCTGCGTGTAAATATGAGCTATAAAATAATTTTTGATACGAACATTTGAAAGAGCTAATTAGAGAGTGATGTCGTTATTTTCTTTTTGAGATTAGGTACGAAAAGTCGTGTTTTATTCAAGACTACCAGCGCCCCGCGGTTTTACCCGCATCGTGCCCATTCCCGTGGGAATTTCGGTAATTTTTATACATATAAACCTTTCTCTTGAATAATTCTATCTATTGAAAAAACCGCGTCAAAACCGTGCAGTAGTATTTGAGTATAACAGACAGACAGACAGACGCGGCCGGGGACTTTGCTTTATAATATGTAGTGATTTTAGATATGTTTGTATTTATGTGTATGTAAAAATTGTAGAATTAGCTTTAAAGAACATCTAGAGTGTAGTTTAAAGATTCACAAAGGCAACTGTGCGCTTTCAACTCTACTTTAATTCGTGGAATCGGTATTATGACACGTAGCGTTGAGGTCAAAAGTGTGACAGAGCGTGTGATATGCATTTTCGGCCTATATGGAATCTCCACTGAAGCACTGTTGTAATTTCCGTTGTGAGTATGCTATTATTTAATGTACTCACTGCCGCGATCAGGGACGTTCATAAGATTGACATTTGACTAAGTGACGTAATCATACATTACATGTCCAAATCATTCATTAAATCTCTACTATGGAAGCATTTGACAGTATGGGCGTAAAACCATCAATATATTTTTAAATCATTTACTTTTTAAACTGATAGGTTTTCAAGTTAAAATAAATACGTCTAAAATCTAGTTAGAAGTCCGTTTTCTATTTGACGGTTTTAACACACATATTGAGATTAACTACAACGAACAATTCAAACCGTCTACATTCTTGACACGACATTACGTTCAGGTACCTTTTTTAATCAAGAAAAGCGGGCTGGTCCCTCGGCATGAGAGTTACTTCGATTAGCGGTGAGCTCAATATGCCCGTATCGGTTGACCCTCCCCGTTCCATTACCGCCTACTGTAGTTCCAAGCAAATAACTAGGTCGATGCGTTGTATGTGGTTAAAGCACAGATTCCTTCCCTATCCATACAGAATTGGAACTACTGTACCTCTCGTGTTTGTCTAAGTTGTTTCGAGAGCTACCTGAAGGTGACCCGTTTCGGAAAACATATGTACGCCGACATACCGTTACAACAGGTTACAACTGAGGTATTGTGTTTTGTTTTTCTTTGAGTATTTGTGAATTTGTTTGGGTTTTCTTACAGAAGGCTTACAAACTAGTTAATGTTAGCAACCTTTTTTATTAAAATCAGTTACTTTATCAACGAAGCATTCTGGACTTGAATAATTTTTACACATATTTTAGTTTTTTTTTTTTTTTTGACAGGTAAATGAGCATACATTTATCAAACTCACTTAAAACTGTCAATAAAAAAAAACAATATTAATGTTATCTGTTTTAATTACAAACATGCACCAAGCATCTCTGATCTATCATAGGCGCCAATTTTCACGACAAAAAGTTCATCATTTGTCATTTGTCAATGAAAAAAATATCATTGTAATAAAACGCTACTTGAAAACAAAATATCATATCATTGAAAATAACTTTATAAGTAAACTGAAATTCAATTTCCTTAAAAGTGTAAATATTGAGTTTTAACTAAATTGTATCTCGAAGGAGCGCTTCTAAAACTAATACGATACAATAAAAAGTTATTTTTCTATTTTCCGTTTGCTATGAAATTCTTCCGTTCAATTTCTTTATAAACTACAGTTATTATATTTTGATACACCATTTAAACCACTTTCAGGAAATTCAAGATTTCTACGACAAAGAATAACATTTTCGAACGTTTTTATTAGTTTAACAACAAGCACTTAAAAGATATACCTGTAGATAGATAAACTACATATTTATATAAAATATCTATTATGTTATCCGCTCTGTACCCTCTGCCGTGGGAATTTCAGGATAAAAGGTATCCCATGTATTATTCTGATGTATTACCTATATTCCTGTAAAGTTTCATCAAAATCCGTTGTGTAGTTTTTGCGTGAAAGAGTATTAAACATACACCCTCCCAAAATGAAAAATACACACATACATACATCCATTTCGCATTAATAATAATATTAGCAAGTCGGAAAACTATATTTTTTTACAAAAGAACAAAATATAATTAAATCTTCTTCTATATCTCACTGTAATGACCGTCAAAGCTAGAAAAATACAAATTCTGCTTTTCTAAAATTGTAATAACGATTCCACATTCGGTTGGATGAGCGTCCCTGTAAAGTGTAGCGTCCATTCGCTTCCAATTATTTGCCCGAGTTTGCCCTGCCTCCCCTACGAGGGAGCGTTCGTTACAGCTAACCGAGATGCTTTGGAACAACGCATTGTTTTAATTTTATTACTTTTTTTGTTTTCGTTCTGACACGTAGTCCTTAAAAATCTGTTTTAAATATTTTCAATAACTACTCGTATCAATGTTTATGTTTGAAAAGGAACATAAAGAAGTTTTTATTGTTTTATGTTTTGTTAGTTTATTGCCAAGATCATAATATTTTACACTAGCAGCGCCCCGCGGTTTCACCCGCGCTCTGCCCTTACGTATGGGAGTTACGGGATGAAAATATAACCCATAACCTTCCCGTTGAATGTGGCTATCTATTACAAAAAGAATTATACAAATCGGACTGGTAATTCCTGAGATTAGCTCGAACATACAAACAAACCAACTTAAAAATTTTACTTATTTATAATATTATATTAAAGTACAGATTTTAAAAAACATATTTACTAGTGTTTGAAATATTAACAGTTAAAAACTTCACTATAATTAATTAATCTCAAAATCATCTCTTCCATCCCTAACTACTCCACCCAACTATTAAACTTAAAAACATCCCTCGGCCTCAATTAAAGCATCTTCAGCAAACCACCCCAACCCTAAGCCAGGAGTACGGCGAGCAATTATCTTGAAGATTAATCTCAGGATCTAGAGCGGCAGGTGACGTATTCACTCAGGTAATAAGCCAGTGGCCGACAATTAGTCACTTTACAGTTTTAACGACACAGGATTAACTATATGGCCAGGGAGGTAATATAACTTAACTAATATTATATAATACGTATAAATACGTAGGAATGACATCCTTCTTCACTACATAGTATAAAATAAAGTCGTCTCTTTTTCGTGTCTGTCACACTGTTTGTCTGTCTGTATGCTTAAATCTTTAAAATTACGCAACGGATTTTGATGCAGTTTTTTGTAATAGGTAGAGTGATTCAAGAGGAAGGTTTTTATGTAAAAAAATTCCCGAAATTCCCACGGGAACGGGCACAACGCGGGTAAAACCGCGGGGCGCTGCTAGTAATATTATAAATGCGAAAGTTTGTGAGGATGGATGT
Source organism: Cyclophora albipunctata (assembly GCA_963082685.1). Taxonomy (NCBI): domain Eukaryota; kingdom Metazoa; phylum Arthropoda; class Insecta; order Lepidoptera; family Geometridae; genus Cyclophora; species Cyclophora albipunctata. Next base: position 2,045,657 of record OY720122.1, read on the forward strand.
ATGGATGGATGTATGTTTGTTACTCTTTCACGAAAAAACTACAGGACGGATTTCGATAGAAATTTACAAAAAAAAACAAAAAAGCAAACGGTTAAATTTACCCCGAATTCCTCTTTATATTTGAAAAAGAATTTCCACATGCTTACGTGTTATGCGTCCGCGAGACGATCAAGTGCACTTGACAAGTCGCAAATGAATAAAACTTGTCAAGTCGCGTCAAGTCGCATCAAGCTCAAGTTGGTTCAAATTTGTTGTCAAGTTATCATCAAAATTATTGTCAAGTCATGTCCAGCACGTAGATACTTGACGGGAATTGTCAAGTCAACGCTGTAAACGATCAATATTCACTTCAAGCCCGTAGACTTGTCAAGTGCACTTGATCGTCTCGCGGACGCTTTACCGTCATTTGTCTTAGTTCATTAGAAAACGAATACCCTTGTAAATATTTTTCAATGTATCAGACAGCTTTCAAGAGAGAGCTTTTTCATAGATGTAACGGAATATCATTGAATAATAAAGGTTTTTAATACTTACCATCAAAATACAAAAATGCTGGAAAAAGCTGAAACGGAGAAAAGTCATTCAATAGTAATTCGTAGTGAAGTATTTCAAATGAATATAAACATTGATCTTGCCGGCAAGTACATACACTATGCACACAAAGATAGATCAGGGGCACTCGTGAGATAAAACAATTATACACAGATTTTAGTTAGACATAGTTACACGGTTTCTTTACCTAATTAATCACGGAATGAACTCCTTAAAACGCTGACTTCTCAATGTTGTATTTGTAAAAGTAAAAAGAGCTTAACATTCCCATGAACTGACTGTACACCGAAACCGCCATCGATCAAAGCTCAACAAAGTAATTCATAAAGAACTCAAGAGTCTTACATATTTGAGCAGTTTAATTACATTCTTATACTTTAAAGAGAAACAAGAACATAATTATCTTCTTTTCCGTAAAGCCACACGAGGCTTGCGTTTGCTTTGGCAAAATAAAACCAGAAGCCGCAAATGTGATTACATTCCGCGGTTGCATTCGAGCCTTTATATTTTACTGTAGGCTGGAGCACTGATGGGTTTCCTTTGCTGTGTGTGAAGGTACAAAGAAATTGATGGATTATGTATGAAAGATGTGAGGTTGTTTAGATGGTTGAGTAAAATGTTTTGTGATTGGACGTAGTTTAATCTTTGACGCAGCTTCACTACATTGTATGAAACAAAGTTGCTTAATGGAGGAAGGTTTATAAGTATAAACATTTCCGAAATTCTCACGGGAACGAGCACAACTCGGGTAAAACCGCGGGCGCTGCTAGTAGCTTTATTATATTTTAAAGGAAAATAACCGTTAATTTCTTTTTTTATAGGTTATCTATGTCCTAACCATATAATGTCGTATGAAAAATAGTTTCGAATCTGTAGTTATATAATAAAGCTTTCGGATATACGTGTTTTTAAAACACTTTAAACAATTTTTTACGTCAATACTGCATCTAAGATTCAAAAGTAAAAATAATGTCGGAAGTCTTTTCATAATGCCAAGTTCCTAAGTCTTACTCCAACTTCCCTAATTAAACTAAAATTAAGAAACTTAAAAATAATGTTCCTTCATTCATTAATCATTATTTTTTCAAAAGGGAAAATCAAATCTGAAGTATTTCCATACACCAAGGTCCTAAGTATTACTCCAACTTCTCTTATCATTGAACTGAAACTAATAAACTTAACAATCATTCACGCGGAAAGCGCCGCGTCATAGCACCGTAATAAAAAACAGATTTTTCAGGAAAATCGCAACAAAAAAATATGTAAATACAAAGAGAAGGTCCCAAATATGATAAATGGCTCGGTCCATCGTGATGATTAATGTAGCTCATTGACGCCGCAACTAAACGGACATGTGAATTCGGATTATACGAGTATGTATGTAGATGCGAACAATCGGTCATGTAAAACCGTTTTTAAAGGGTTTTTAAACGATTTTGGGAGCATTTTTGAGTTGTAATAGAAATAGAGTGGTTCGGTCTTCCGTGTTTTGTACTATGTATTACTCGGCGCAGTATTTACTTATGTATTATAATGATCTAGACACGCGGCAGCGTGTCAAGCCAAGTTCAAGCAAAGGAACGGCTAGCCAGCGCCGAGTGTAATATTACACGAACCATTTGGTGCCACTTTTGACCCTTTTCACATTACAGTGATAAGCGCATACCTAAACTAAACATGTGAAAATCGTTTCTCATTCTATTTGGTGGTCTAGTCTACGTCAAAATAGGCGGTCTAAGAACTCCGACACCAGGGTTGACCACTGTCCTACTCAAAATAAGCAAGAGCTGTAAGTAAGTTCGTAATAGAAACGTCACATTGTATGTTAGTGATGTGAAGAAGCAATAAGACTATGTGTAGTCGTATCGTGATAAAGTCCCATAATATAATATTCATTTCATTTTTTCATTTTATATATGACAATATACAACACTTCTCTTTATGTATTTTTACTTCTTGTCTGCTCAATTACAAACCATTATAAACCCAAAATTCCTGACTCTTAGGTAAAGTCCTATCAACATTTTAAAGTTAAATACACATCGAAGGTAAACTCTTCGGCTTCGGTAAACAAGTAAACTCCTATCAACATTTTAAAGTTAAATCAACAATTTAAGGTTAACTCATCGGCTTCGATATACAATTCCTTTAATTAAGACTTGTAACTTAACCCACCTTTTACCGCGAAGTATGGAGGGTGTCTCAAACAAAACATTAGTAACGTGTTAATTAATGGAGATTACTGATTGTGAGGTTGACGGCCTCTGCACGAAAGGTCGATCCAACGCAAAGCTGAAGCCAAACGAGTGAGTTGAACATCATCGGTTAACTGTTTGAATTCTGCTTCAGTTATATGTTGGATAAGTGTTTCAAACTCCATCGTTACACGACTTTCCTCGCTGTTCTGGTAGGAATTTCGAGGTAGAAATGCAAGTTCGAAAAGGTTAGTGGCCAACCCTGGTGGTAGACTTTTTAGAGCGTCTATTTCGGGATAACATACCGGTGTGGTATAAAGGTTTCTACCCATTACACCGTATCATACCATGACCGTGCTATGAACGTCTCAGCACCGGCAAAATAGGTGAGAATAGTCGACGTTGTTGGTTGGTGACGGAACGGTCTAGTGAGCATAGTCTCTTACTTTTCAATACAAAGAATACTTTTTTGCCTGACACGTTCATAGCACGGTCATGGTATGATACGGTGTAATGGGTGGAGGCCTTTAAGGTCTATAATCTGTAGCGTGAAAGTGTCGCAAACATCTTTTCATGCATTAACACACTTTCGCATTAATAAATAGTAAAATACGTACAATACAATAAAATCTAAATAGCGTAAGTTTGCTACACGATATTCAACCTTAGGTGGGTCCCAAAGTAATGCTCGTGACTGTACTAAGGGCCTTCACAAACGCTTGTTAACAACACTTTAGATATCAAATGGTTTGTCCCTTTCTGACATACGCTATTTGCCAAAGAGCGAAAGAGACAAAACACTTTAAAACACTGTTTAAGTTAAATATCGTTTATAAATAAGGTGGTAAATGTTTGTGTGAATTTGCCCGGGGTTTATTTCTTTATTAAAATACTAGCAGCGCCCCGCGGTTTTACCCGCGTTGTGCCCGTTCCCGCGGGAATTTCGGGTTTTTTTTTACATATAAACCTTCCTCTTGAATCACTCTACCTATTACAAAAAACCGCATCAAAATCCGTTGCGTAATTTTAAAGATTTAAGCATACAGACAAACAAACAGACAAAAGTAGCGACTTTGTTTTATACTATGTAGTGATTTTGACTAGGTCTAATTCTCTTACTGTACGTGTATCTTTAGTGTTTGTTTTCTACCAAAAATATTTACTTTTAATCCTAGATCAAAAAGAAGGGTAGGTATTTATAAATATATCTGCCATGTGATACGGTGGAACTCAGGCAAGAAAATCGATTTAGATTTAGATTTTTTGTTTGTAAGTTGTCTTGACTAAAAGTTTTCTTGGCTACGATTCAATAAAATACTTTCAGTTGGGGAATCTTTTGCTTTTTTACCTTGGTGTGTTACAATGACGTGGCAGATAGGTATAGAGTCCGGAATTGTATTAAATAACAATTTGTTTAACGATAAGATTATTCATTTTTGATGGAACTACACTGATAATATTATTTCGTTGTGCCCGTTCCCGTGGGAATTTCGGGATTTTTTATACATATAAACCTTCCTCTTGAATCACTCTATCTATTAAAAAACTGCATCAAAACCCGTTGCGTAGTTTTAAAGATCTAGGCATGCATAGGGACAGACAGACAGCGGAAAGCGACTTTGTTTTATACTATGTAGTATAGTGAAATCGAAATATTTCGGCAATTATATATATTTTGGCAAGCCCGTTGGCACAGTGGCAGTGAGAGCGCTTACTGTGTCGGGGGTTGCGGGTTCGATTCCCGCCCGGAGTCAACAATATGTGCAGACATAGTTGTTGGCGACGACGTCTGGGTGTCAATTATATATCCTTAAAAAGTATTTGTGTATGTATATGTAGTAGTATCAGTTAATTAGATTCCATAACACAAGCTTAGAGCTTACTTTGGGTCTAATTAACCGTGTGTGAATTTGTCCAGGTATATTTATTTATTTATTATTTATTTCACTAACTGTAGAAGTTACTCCTCACTGTACTGATACCTTCGGTGAGATGAGAGGTCTTTGCCCAGCTGTGGGACATTACAGCTTAATACTCTACTGTAGAATTTACACTTGTGAAATATATAAATATGTTTTATACTAAATTTCAACAGCTTTAAATACAAATAGTTTTGGTTTTCAACTTTAACGTTCAATGAACTCCAGACAAAGTTGAAACGCCATTTTAATGAAAATAGAATAACAATTCTTTACAAAAACTGACCTCAGTCTCCTTGAACCATCGAATTTAAAACACGCAAGTACACATTAAGTCATTACAAAGAAACCGAACAATACAATTAATAAGACAACGAGATACTTCACAAAAGATTTCCCGAACATTGTAGCTAGCTAAGCTAATAATTCTTTACTAGCGCAATATCTAAGGCCGAGCCATAGCGTGTCTGAGGCATTGAGTTATAGCCACGATTACACGAACCAGGTACCTGGCAGACCCTGAATCACGCGACCAAAGGCCTTATTATGAAAATTACAAAGAAATATAAACAGAACGATGGTATGTAAACGAATGTACATGCAACAAGCCCGGCAACAAGTCATAAAGTTCACATAAAGTTGAAGGCTTGTGATTAAATTGAATTTAATGTTAAGTAGGCTTACGAACAGTCGACTACAGAGTTGATGAACGCTTGCAATATTACAATTCACTCCGAAACTAAAATGAAATGAAATGAAATAAAATTTATTTGGTTAAAAAAGCACAACAGAAATAGACAAACAAAAGTACAAATTAACACTTAACCAAAAAGGCTACCAGCTCAGCGTAATGCTGCAGCCGGAGCTACAGCGCTGATTTTCAGCTGGACCTGAGATACTTAAATAACTAAATAAGATAGGTACGATTACAAACTATTACTTATCTAACTGTAAACATTAGCAAAAAACAAAAAGAAAATAATGAAAAAAATAACACTATAAATTATAACAAAAATTAAATGTGCAACAATATTAAACTTTTAATAACTAAAACATTCTTAGATTAATAATCAGTACGTTATTAAAATGCCTAAGGGTTATAGGAGGTGATCAGTAGAATTACTTATTTGATAATATAAAGATAATATTTTTATTTTTTTACGAAAACTGTTAATCGAAACATTCCATAAATAGGTGTTTTGTAATATTGAATGTGTTCATCAACTTTAGTGTCTGACTGTACATTGTTGAAGTAGAATTTTTTACTCCGGACAAATTCACACATGGTTAATTAGACCCAAAGTAAGCTCTAAGCTTGTGTTATGGAATCTAATTAACTGATACTACTACATATACATACACAAATACTTTATAAGAATATATAATTGACACCCAGACCACAGGAGTAAAGAAACGGAACAGAGACAAAGCTTCATACAACCGCGCCGCCGTAGGTACACCACTACAAGCATACGGCGCATGTGTGCGTGTCAACCGGCCGCTGTGTCGCGTACACGCGCCAACGCGCCGCCACTGGATAAAACCGGTTTACGCTCACTCGGCTAGTTGACAAACGGAGGGTTGACAAACTGTATGTATCGGGCTATTTGTATAAAAAATGTCTCGAAAATCACAAATGTGACAAAATAAAATTGTATGTTAACAGATCTGAGCAACCTGTAAACATGAGCAAAGATTCTTTATTTTGTCATTACAAAGATTTTAATGAAGGTAGTGTACGGTCAGGTTTTTTAATAATACCTCCTGACAATTTTGTCGCATTTGTGGAAACGCTTGAAAAAAAGTTTCGCGAATATTTTGATCTCGACATAAATATTGTAAATGTTGGTAATGATATTCTTAAACGAGTACAAGATTGTAAATTTAATATGCCATGTGATTGCTTCCCAATCGATTATTTAAAAAGACTTTTTATCAGATTCAGAATTTACCATTCTATCAAAAGGTACAACAAATTATTAAAATGCAAAAATTATAAAAAAAAAATATTTAGAGTCAGTAATTTGTAAATATTAATATCTTACCTTATCTTATTTAAATACCAAATATACATACCTTATGTATGTACATGTTTCTTAATAAAAAGTTCATAAAAGTTAGTTTATTTTATTTTATTACTAGCAGCGCCCCGCGGTTTTACCCGCGTTGTGCCCGTTCCCGTAGGAAATCCGGGATAAAATGTAGCCTATAGCCTTCCTCGATAAATAGACTATCTAACAGTGAAAGAATTATTCAAATCGGTTCAGTAGTTTCTGAGATTAGCGCGTTTAAACAAACAAACAAACAAACAAACAAACAAACAAACAAACAAAACAAACTCTTCAGCTTTATAATATTAGTATAGATTTTTTGCCAACCCTACTAAAATAGGTAAGAATTTCGCACGCTCCCTAGAAGCTTTGTCTCTGTTCCGTTTCTTTACTCCTGTGCCCAGACGTCGTCGCCAACAACTATGTCTGCACATATTGTTGACTCCGGGCGGGAATCGAACCCGCAACTCCCGACACAGTAAGCGCTCTCACTGCCACTGTGCCAACGGGCTTATCATAATAGGTGAATAGGTGAATAGTTTGTATTATAATGACCTTAAATATTACAAAGTCCCCAAAAGCTGCTTGTTTGCATGTAATTATTTTTTTAAAACCTATGAACCCGTTTTTCATGCGGTGTTCACCAACATACCTTCAACTAGAAGGTTTATGACTACTTTTCATGTCATTAAAACCAAAGAACCGGGTACAACGCAGGTAAAACCGCGGGGCGCTGCTAAATATAAAAATAAATGTGTTGGTGGAACAACTTTGGGACAAAAGCTAGTAAAAGGAAACAGGGCTTAACTGACAATTTTACTTGTGATTTTTAGGACTTAAAAAAGACTAAGCTAAAAACAAATCGATACAGTTGCCCGGAAAAGCAATAAAAGCTATTAATTCAATATAGATACACAACAAACCATTATGTCAGACACCACCCTAGTTCACACGTTCTTAATTGAAGGAAATCATCAGATCGAGGAAATTAGTTTCCAGACGAACGAATCGTCGACATCAAAATGTACAGCGCGTGGTACTAGATAATTCCAAATCAAATTACGAAACAATGAACAACCGGCTTCATAAATTTTCAATCAATTTCAGTTAGGTACTGTTGATACCTCCATGGAATCGAATGAAACTTGTATCTGATGCTATATTTCATGTTTCCTGCTGTTTCCCTTGATTTTGTTGCGAGTTTGCGCTTAACAAGGCTATATTTCAAGTCGGAACTGGACCCGGCATCCGACCAATAGCTGAAAGATTTAGTACGCACTAAAACCTAAATGTCGGTCAGATTAAGATCGATTTCAACGGAACCGGAACGCTCCTAGTGATGGACAGTTCTCAACCCTAATGCTTCGACTTAAGAATGTGATAAATTACTGGTTTCTACTTTGTAAGCTCAGATCTAGGTTGCCTTAGCTTGTATTGAGCGCGAGTGAAATGTTAATAGCGTGACCTGGGAGTGGAAGGTTCTTTATAAAACTGTAAGACTCTTAACTGAACTGTTGCTTTTTAATTGGAGTAAAGTAAATAATTACTAAGCGTCAGATTAAAATTTTCAAGCTCAAAAACGTTTAATACATCGATGTTTTTATGTTAGTTCAGTCTTAACCTACTTAACAAAGACAAATACAAGTATAAAGCGTCGTAATTCATTTAAAAATACTTGAAAATAAGCTTACAACTAAAACTGTGTACTGAAATAAACTCATCCTCGGGAACAACAAGGAAAAGACGCAGAAAAGTCTGCTCTTAGCTGTTAAATTGTGAAGACAATAGGCGGGACTGAACTGTTGGAAATGTTCAAAGTGAATCATCTGTCTGAGACATCTTAACATATTACTTTAGCCGATGAACTCAACTGTAACCTTCGTAAGACGTAATGTTTCCTCCGTGTGCCTTTGATTTCGACAACGCCTGTTGAAAACAAATAGCAATTTACTCCACGCACGTCTTCGTTTTCTGCTAACACATTTAAGTAAGGCGTTTGAATTTTAATAAATAATGAAGTGTTCTGTTGAGAGTAATGGGGCTTTTCGATATAAAACTCAGAAAGAAATAAAAAATAAGTCACGTTTATTATTTGACAAGGTTGAGAAGACAAAAGGTTTCTTGAGGTAAGCTTCTAAAGTTTACGACCTTCTGAGACTTATAGCCGTTACCCGCGTTAATATGGAAGCTTTTATTAAGATACATTAATGTAGGAAAATAATAAGAAAATCATTAACACATAGGCAATAAAAGGCGCGTTATATCACCGTCACATTTGCGGGGAGCTCCCATAATTTTGCAATAAAGATAGAGTTTTGTACGTAATATAAAAGTTCCCTCAACGGCGATATATTTTGCGACATTCGTAACGCCCCGATTCGGACATTTATAACTTGACATCGCAGACGATATCCTTCGATACACATTAGACACACCCTTGGGTGGCACTTAAGTGATATTGTCACTGACAATGAATTCTTACATGTTAGTCTTCCAACTAAGTACCTACGAATATTATTTAAAAGGCTATTGTGAGAATAGATGTCTTTTATATAAAAATATAAATACTTGGACAAATTCACACACGGTTAATTAGACCCAAAGTAAGCTCTAAGCTTGTGTTATGGAATCTAACTAACTGATCCTACTACATATACTTACACAAATACTTTATAAGAATATATAATTGACACCCAGACGTTGTCGCCAACAACTATGTCTTCACATATTGTTGACTCCGGGCGGGGATCGAACCCGCAACCCCTGACACAGTAAGCGCTCTCACTGCCACTGAGCCAACGGGCTTGTCGAACGGGCTGTTGTTATATTAGTAGAGTGCCTTAAGCATCTAGAATTGAAAAAGCTCGGAATCCAATTACTGTCAACGAATTATTATGAGACCTGTTGGATTGTATTGTTGATAAGGTATATTAAAATGTTTACCAATTAAAACTCGTTGCTTTTTATTTAATAATAAAATAAATAAATTAAGGCATTTAATATAAGACATTACGAGCTTAACTAAGTAATGTAGTGTCAAAATCGTGTTATAAATACATTTCTATCATATAATATTAAAAAGTAATAGTTAGTATGAAACAATAAGTGTAACAAAAAAAAGTTTATAAAAAATATTTATTTAGTTCGCCTCTCATACATGCTTAAAAATGATTAAACTTCAATTATTCCGTTTTCGTCACTTTCTTCTACTTCACTTATTTTTAAGACAGGAGATGCATTAAAACAACTATCACCATTGCACTGTGAACACGCTGAAGTGCAGTATAAGCCACTTTTTCGACATCCGCAAGCATTACCACATCCTTTTTTACAATTACAAAATAGCATTTTAAGTAAATTATCTGGAGCTGGCGATTGTTTCATCAGTATTGGTTCAAGTTTATCAGAAACGTACCTCCAACCCCAATTTTCAACAGAAATATTATTACCTAACCATATCTGCACTTGTAAATATACTCTTTTCAAATGTTCAAACGCTGCATCAGACGTAGGTGGTAGAGATGCCAATTGAACACCCGTTTTTTGGCTGTGCCCTTTACAAAAGAATTAAACCTCAATATATTCAAATCTTTAACTTTTTTGGGAGCACTGTATAATTCCAAAATACATGCAACGCCAGCTTCAAAAATTCCTTTTTTCTACCTGCTCCTTGCTTTTACGGCCCTTTTTGACTATCTGGTATCTATGAAAGATGTTTTCTAAAATGTATTTTACTTAAATTACGAATATACTTAAATTATTTTATAAAAAAAAATTGATTTAAAATGGAAAAATTGACAATTTCTTGAAATTAGTGTCAAATTAAGAAAAACAAAAAAGCAACGAAAAAAAATTGGTAAACTTTTTAGTAATTTATGTATAAAACATAATGCAGAAGGTCTCACATTAATACATTGACAGTAATTGGAGTCCGAGGTCAAACTCCCCAAGCACTCTACTATATTTCATGACAAAATTCCTTTTTGTCTTCATATTATTTATTCGTTTATAAATATGGGTAAAATCTTATCTAGATGGTAATCATTGTAATTAAGAACAGCCATGCTTCACCTTATAGGTATACGAACATTATCTAAGTAAATAAAATGAATATGTATTTTTTTTTATTTAACCTTTTTTGTCCTACTTCTGGACAAAGGTCTCCCCCAAATCTTTCTATCTGGATCTATCTTTCGCCATTTCTTTCCAATCTTTGTCGAAGTCGAAGTCCGAAGATGTAATTTTTTTTTTTTTTTTATTTAACCTATATTGTCCCACTGCTGGGCAAAGGTCTCCCCCAAGCATCGCCAACCCTCCCTGTCCTTTGCGAGCACCCACCAAATACAGAAAATAAATTATTCCTTAACATATGATTACACACAATTAATGAGCAGGACTCAGGACAAGACACATTAAGTTAAAGTTAAAAAAGGGTCTAATTTTCTATCCCTTCAGCCTGAGGCTCTTAGCTGAATCATTAAAATAAGTACCTACCCAGCATGAACAGCTAAAACTCAACATTCAAATAAAACTCAATTAATTAGTTTTCAACTGTAATGTTTCATTTAATGAAAATTTGAAGGCAAGGTAGTGAAGAGCAAGTCTGAGAGTAATTCGTATTATTCGTATTACTACCGGTAGAGGGCGCTCGGTTATAATGAAGTTGAAAATGTTTGCAACCCTTAGGGCCGCGGGGTTTCGCGCGCAATTATAAGGGCGCCGGTGTTAGGATTGTCACTCGAGTATTATAAATTATAAGATATCAACTCGCTGTTTTACCTACGTTGTTCATGCTCTGCAGTAAAAACGAATATAGTACAAAATCAAATACTAATTACTGGAAGTTCCAAACAGTTACTGAACTAACCTACACCATAGATTACATACTAGTTACTACGTATGATGTACGCCTACTAAAATGACACGCATCGTGTCTATAAGAACCTACACACTAGCATATTGATTCACACACGGACGCTAAAAACGACTACCGTGTAAGAGCCTATAGCATGATAACAAATGAATGACATGACTAAAAACTACGTCAAACACACATAACAACAAAGCAGTGTAATGTTTTAGTGAAATTAATATTATGACGTCACTGTCCAATTTCCTAACTTTATCGTCTCCACACACGCGCGTAACAAGTAATATGTGAAATTAGCTGTAATCTTGTCTCCACGCGGTTAGTATTAAATAAAAACTTATTAGTCACGCGACAACCCTAAGGGTGACTTGCCCCTCTGTTTTACCGACCTTGCATCGTCCCATAAGTCACTGTACTTTTACTAAATAAATGCATGCGAGCCAAGAAATATTTGTTTGAGATTATTCCTTTGAGTTATTGCATTGATATGTTTCGTGAGGGTTATATGGGACACGGTGTATGTCAATCGAACAATATCGAAAGAAGAATGTTAAAGATTAGAGAAATAAGTTGTATAGTACATAGTTACAATGCAAGATAGCTAGAATATAATACAAAGGTAGGGGCATTGGTCAGTCATATTATTCATTGCACCCGTAGGTAATAAAAAGTATTTAGTTCGTGTAGGTTAGTGCTGGTGTAATTACGAGTAGATAATATCAATACGTTATAATAAGCATTATCGGAGGGCACGTTAAGCCGTCGCGGTCCCGGTTACTTTCTACGGATAGTAGTCGTTACATGAGCCATGTCAGAGGCCTTTGGCGGCTCGATAACTCTGACACCAGGATTGGTCAGGTTAACCATCCACTCGATGAAGAAGAAGCATTATCAATAGGTGATTTTACAATAGAAAGCTCGCGTCACATAGAGACCAACCCAACAATTAACTTTATTTATTTTTGACAAAGAAAAACAGACTAAGTCCTCTAACTCAAACTGAAATCCGTAAACCTACTTAACCTAATAATAAAGACCTAAATCTGTCACTAAGCTTCTAACTTAATAACATCAAATAAAGTCCAAACAAGAACTCTAATAGAACATGATTTGTATAGAAAATCTAGGTTACTTAAAGTTTTGTTTTCGAAGGCCTAAGTTGTCAGAACAAAATCAAAGTAACTTAGTGAGAAGTTAAGTACAATTAAGTTTAATATATTTGGAGGGATGGAGCTTAATTTGGGTCTAACAATGTGTGAGCTAGTCTGTAGTACTTATTTATTTAGGAATCTGGGTCTAGGTATGTAAGTACGTTAGAACATTGTTTCTCAATGCTCTAGACTTTAGCTTGTATCAATTTATGAATTATACTGTTACTTCGAATAATGTTGTGATTTTAAAGATCCAACTTGAATTAAAGTATTTACATTATTAGGTACACACACAATTGATAAACCAATAGCCTGTTACTGATCTAAGTAACTGTTATAAGATCTCACTACAGAGTCCTCCCATTACAACATTTACAACTTGCTTCCTTTGATAAAACCTATCTTAAGTCCAAATCGAAATCCTGGACTTACCAGACCAACTGAAAAGAACAGACCAGAATTATAACTCTAACTCTGTCCCCTCTCTCCCTCTCTTTCTCCCTCTCACTGACTCTCTCTCTCTCTCTCTCTCGGACCTAATGAATGTCTTTCTTATTATTCCAAATTTAAAGTTGACACATGTAATAAAGTGCCTACCCCATTACAATAATCGATATAAGAATTATCACATTATCATAATCGATATCGCGGTCCTGACCTAGTACAATGTATGAAAAAACAAGCACCATACAGACACACATGTATAAATTAACATTTGATTATATGTAGATGTAGGCGGATCGCTGAGGGGCGAATTTATTGATTCATCCTAATGCTAAAGAGGCCTATTCAGTGTACAGTTGGGATTAGTTGATGAGTACGTATCTATTTAAAAAATATTCAACTTTTTCATGAGGGTTTCACGTTTGTAATACATTGTATAACAAACATAGTCTAACAATATCTACAAAAATATACTTAATATTCTCAAAGATCAGAATCTTCTTATACTCTGTTTTATTTACAGTAGAGTTTAACGATAATTAAAATAAAATGTATATCTACGTAGCGCGTAGGTACTTTCTCAAAGTATGATTTAATAACTAACGCCGTATACATAAATTATCAAATGCTAACCTAACCTATATTTTGCGACCCAACTAGCTCGATACGGTCGGTCCGTGAATACGCCTCTTTACCACCACCCTATGTTTGCTCCCTTACTTACCACGGTTGCCCAACACTCTGCCCTTAATTTACGAATAGACGCTTTATGAATTTGTCCGACAGACAAACTTTAGTATCGATCTGCGTTAAAACGACGTATAAACTTGATTGCTTTTCGAGACACGACTCTTGGTACGAAAATGGCGATATGTAAGTACCTAATTTAGTAAGAGAGTGTATGAAAAATGGAGACTCGAAAGAATGGTTGGTGTAAAGCTCACAAGATTTACTGTATTCATAAACGCACTTTATGTAAAACATTGTTATACAGTAGTTTGTCTCTTTTGCTCTTTGGCAAATAGCGTACGTGAAAAAGGACAAATCATTTGATAACTAACATGTTAATAAGGGTTTAGTAATATTTATGTCACGCGAAAACTACTGAAGGGATTTGGATGAAACTTTGCAGTTGTATAGGTTATATATCAAAATAACACATGGGATAAATTTTTACCCGAAATACCCGCGGAAACGGGTACAACGCGGGTAAAACCGTGGAGCGTTGTTATATTGCGATTTATTTAGAAAATGTATTCGCATTGACCCGTTTAAAAGGACATAGGCCATTTAATACTTATGTATCTATGTTAAAATCCTCAATCCAAAGATTCTTCAACCTCGATTTTAATAGGAACGATGTATAAACAAAAAAATGTTATTCTCAGTCACGTTCTGTAATATTGGATAATGTTATATCGAGATGGAGGCTTTTAATTTTCATATTTTTTTACAAAAACCATACGTGTGAAGGGACTAATTTAACTAATTTAAAAATGTATGTGCAAATTGAAAATATACAGATTTAGAGATTGCCCCCTTGGGTTAAGGATATAAACGAACATAACATGGTTATATTATAAATTGGGGTTAGCCAGTGGTGGATCTAGGGAGGGGGTAAAGGGATACAAGTCCCCTAAAATCACCTGAATTCTCTAAACTCTATAGTCACGAGCAATATTTTAAAGGACTCTTCTATTCTAATAAAAACAACTATGTATTCCTAAAAGATCAATTGATTGAAGTTCACTGTATCAAAATTGACACTAACGATTTTGCAATTTTTTTTTACATTTAAACAAATGAAATTTAATATAAGTTTGTAATATAGAGAGAAGCCTAGGCAACAGGGAGTCTAAGGGGCACAAGAGAAGCCTAGGCTCCTGTAGCCCCCCTGGGGTCTAGGAGGTAAGCCTCCCCTTCCTCGATTCGCTCCTGAATATTCCATGCTACCATGGTAACTGTGTATAGGTATACTATATTAACATTATTTTTGCAGTTCGCACCTAATCTACCCCTACGCGGAAGAAACCCCACAAGATACGATATCAAGTATCTTTAGGACTAAGTAAGTGTAATGTACTTAGCAAGTTGGTGCTTTACGGGCTCCAGGAATTAAAGTGCTAAGTGCAAACTACAGTCTGTTAAGTTTTAACTTCATATGTAACCAAATAAGTAAGTACATTATACATATCTCCTACTAGCAGCGCCCCGCGGTTTTACCCTTACCCGCGATGTACCCGTTCCCGTAAAAATTTCGAGATGAAAAATAGCCTATAACCTTCCCGTTGAATGTGGCTATCTATTACAAAAAGAATTATTCAAATCGGACGGGTAATTCCCAAGATTAGCTCGAACATACAAACAAAGAAACAAACAAACTAACTTACAAATGTTACCTCTTTTTAATATTAGTTTAGATAGATTAGTCAAAGATCTCTAATAATTAAGTTCGTATAGGTAAGTGGCTAACCCTAGTGTCGGAAGTTTTTAGACGCGTTAAGGGTCTAGACAGACGGACTGCAATTCAACTGCAATCCGACTGCCAAATGGCAGTTCAGATGCAGTTTGAATGCAGTTGGCTCGACTGCAATCAAACTGCACGTCGACGGGCAGTTGGCGTGCAGTTGGATTGCAGTCTGAGTGCAGTTACAACGACAGACTGCAATCCAACTGCACGCCAACTGCCCGTCGACGTGCAGTTTGATTGCAGTCGAGCCAACTGCATTCAAACTGCATCTGAACTGCCATTTGGCAGTCGGATTGCAGTTGAATTGCAGTCCGTCTGTCTAGACCCTTAGGCCTCCAAAATGCAAGAACGATTAAAACAACCGGACCCGACAATTTTACGTACCTTTCGAAGCACGGTAGTGCTCAGATAGAAATGCCACTATCGGTCACCCATCCAAGTAGAAGTCGAGATGACCTGTGTTTGACCTCTATTATTAAAATTATTAATTTTGTAAGATAACTTGTTAAAATATAGTCTAGTGCACTTCGATAAGATTGAGAGAGTTTACAAGCCGCCAATACAACTATGTCTGCACATATTGTTGACTCCGGGCGGGAATCGAACCCGCAACCTCCAACACAGTAAGCGCTCTCATTGCCACTGTGCCAACGGGTTTGTCGAAAAAATTAGTATGTATTTAATATTAGCTCGCTTCCTTTTACTTTATTTTTGTTTTGTAGTCACCGATTACATCATTTTACAGCGGGTACACATTGGGCGTTTTGAAACGCGCGCTTTGCTAACGCGCGTTTTGAGAACCCCGAATTCTATTGAAGTGTACACATGTAAACGCGCGTTGCTGGTCAAGCGCGCGTCAAACGCGCGTTTACATTTTTTCGTTAGAGCGCGCGTTGCTTGGGCGTCAGCTGCGCGCTTCGAGATACATGAGCGGCCATTTTGTTGTACATTCTAACGCGCGCTTTTGTGTGGAGTGGCCGCACGTTAGGTACGAAAATGGAGATCGAGCATTTTGATACCGATTTCTTTATAGATGAAATCCAAAAGCTACCAGCTATCTGGGATATGGAAAGTCCCGATTATAAGAATAAGGTGATTAAAAAACGTAATTGGGAGGAGATAGTAGAAAATTTTTGTAACAATGGAGATACTTTGGAGAAAAAGAAACTGTTGTGTTAGTAATTATTTATTGAATTCTTGTTTACAATAATGTGTTAGGTACTTATATCATATTGTCTTGTTGGATGCATTGAGATATATGTACTACGTACTAGAGAAGTCACTTCAAACAAGCTCCTCCGAAAACAATTTTATATAAATATTTAAAATAAATATTTTTATATGAACATACGGTCATATTACTGAACTGTTGTTGAACTACCCGTTATGTCAGCTTTTATAACACTCAGTAATTCATCAAATGATTTCACAGACATTCTAAAATAATTAAAGAACTTAGGTCCGTGTTGTCTTAATTTTGTATACAATGTAACAAACATCCCATGCGTTAGCCTATCTCTTAGTATTGGGTGCACCCAATATTCTCTTTGTCTTTGTCGTCGTCTTTTATAGCGACGGTAGAGGAGCCACACACAAGCAATCTCTTCAACGTCCATTTTCGAACTGAGCCAAAAGTATGTTCGCCCTACTAACACGCGTTGAATGCCGTCCTAAGCGCGGTGTGTGTACGCGACCAACGCGCGCTCAACGCAACGCCGAGCGCCCAGTATGTACTAGCTCTTAAACATTGTCTTAGTCGTCTGAGAACTAGCAACGTCGGGAAAACAAGGATTTCAGGTAGGCTAGTTTTGTGATATGTTATCTCTCTCTCTCTCCCGGACGTCATACGGGCTGCTGGTAGTTGTTGCGTTCATCAGTGCGCATCCTACCTACATGTACAGGTAAAACTTACTCGTCCAATAAAAACAACATATGACTAGAAAGATGCAAAGGCAAAGATCTTTGAAGAAGTTTCCATCAGTAGTTTAAAAAATACAGTTAAATTGAAAAGCTCTATAATTTTAAAGTCCGCTAGAAAGCAAAACTTTATTATGAAAGACCTCGAGCGCAAAGTTCTTATTTTAAACACAAAAATAAATCCAACACTGCGAGGTTCACGAGAAGTTCTTTTAAAAACAAAATGAGAGTTGTATTTTTTGACAAATAACGAAGAATTGCATATTTTCGCCGGCCGTCGAGGAAACGTGGGGAAATAAAACTTTGTCGGAAGTTCTGTTCTAAATGTTACTTGGGAACTGCTATTTAATAAGACTTCAGATTTCACGCGATTGTTCAACGGAACTTAGGTTTAGTAGTACTTACTTATTGTTTTATCTTGCTTTGAAAAGTTTTAATGCTCATTATATGCCTTTAATTATGAGCGGTTTGAGCACAACATATATTTAAATGGTTGGGTATTCTTATACCGCGTATCTTAATCTACGAGTAACTGACCTGTTGGTAATAGGCTAACCTACCCCTAGCTCTATCTAGGTCTAAGTCACCTAAGTAAGTAGATGATCTTTGACAGGTATAGGTACTACCACACAGTTTGTTTGCTCTTCCAAAATAATATACAAAATAATAAAACTACAAAAGGCAACAGAGACAATTCTTCTACTTCATACTTCTGCTATTTAATACAGATACAATAAAATAGTAGTTTATGCAACTGTCATATAATGAAGGGTATTAAAACACGAGTGTGAGTTTATGAAACGAGCGCAGCGAGTTTCATAATAGTAACGAGTGTTTTAATACCCGTGTTATATGCAGTTGCATACACTACTTTATCTTCACTAATACAATTAATCAAACAACAAGAGTAAAAGCTGAAAAAAGTTTATTTATTTTCGTTTTTGTTTTCGAAACTTTCACCATGATTGTACTGTCGTCTACGTTAGAGACTTCATCGAACTGGATGTTGTATAGCTCTTGCCTTCGGCATGCCCCCATTATGCCGAAGATTAGTGCAACCTGTAACAATAAACGATATAATAAGCTTGATGTACATAGCCAAGGCAAAAACTATGATTTATGAAGTAGTAAAGTGTAGGTACCTACTACCAAATTTATACACAAAGCGCTTAAACGGAGTGTCTAGATAACTTGCATGTGTAGTACGTACGTACTAGGTAGATTAAATAACAGAACTAAAATACACTTACCTTTTCAAAAAGATACAAAATATCTGGTGAATCTTCCAGGAACATCTTTATTTGACCTGTTGTAAACGTCAAGGACTTTTTTTCCTTGTGTCCTTCTGAACTGCGTTTCAGGAACGCTATGACTTTTGAATACTTCGTGATATCAATATTGTTGTAGATACTCAGTGTGGACTTGAGCATAGAATATTTAGCCCACATAGAAGATGGCTTGAATTTGTCGGAGAGGTCTTTGAGATACGCAAGAATGACATTTTCAGAAAATGATGTAGTTTTCTTTTCGATCTTCCATGCCAAAAAGTTATTATATTCTTTTTCATATAATTTTCTAGATTTTTCTGGCAAAAGATTGTGAGTTACTTTTGTTGCCAATTCTAGAATATCCGGAGGCGTACAAATATCATCGTCGCTATCCATTTTTAACTTTTAATTTGTATTTTAAAAACAAAACAAATTGCGAAACATTAAATTCACGCGTAGGTACGTGTATTGTCACAGTGAACTTGCCGCCATTAAAATCTAACCAATGAGAGCGCAGCTGCGCGTAGGGCCAATCAGGAGCGAGCGAGATCTTACCAAAGAGTTTTGTGTATGTAGTTTCGACGAAGTTTTCACGTATAACCCAACTGTTTTCAAAAGCCAGCCTAATATCAAAATTTTATACAACTTGTATGAGGATTTTGACATAAGGCTCGCCAGGTTAATTGGTCGCGTTATAATGATGTTATATTAAGATTTTACGATATCGATGTGGATATTATAACATCATGTGCAATTGCTTAAATTGAGTGTTTTAGTTGTCTGCGCTATAACAGTAGTAATTATAAGTCAAGTATTGGAATCATAAGTAGAATGTTACAACATTAGTGTAGATAAAATACTTTATGTAATTACTTTCAGGTTAAATTACAAAACACCTATCAAAAATGTTATTGAACAAAAGAATTGTAAATTGCCCAGTAAAACATCAATCATTCTAGATAAAAATCATTTGAGGGCGGACCATTATTCATTATCTGGCGGGATTCATTCCGGGCCCTCCGCTCTGCTCGGTTAAACAATGAACGGACAGGAGTGGCCCAATTGAAAAGTCTAAATTGTATCCTGGGTCCGACCCTGGCAAATCTATACTTCTATACTAATACTAGCTGCGCCCCGCGGTTTCACCCGCGTTGTACCCGTTCCCGCGGGAATTTCGGGATGAAAAATAAATGTTGTCCGATTCTCAGGCCTACCCGATATGTACACAAAATTTAATGAGAATCGGTTGAGCCGTTTCAGAGGAGTTCAATCACGGTACCCGTTCCCGCGGGAATTGCGGGATGAAAAATAGATGTTGGCCGATTCTCAGACTTACTCAATATGCTCACAAAATTTCATGAGAATCGGTCAAGCCGTTTCGGAGGAGTACGGAAACGAACATTGTGACACGAGAATTTTATATAAAAGAAGATTATAACGAGGTAAAGCTAACCGTACGTTTGTTTGTAAGGCCTAATCTTAGAAACTACCAATGCGATTTGAATAATTATTTTTGTAATGGATAGCCACATTCAACGGAAAGGTTATTGTCTATTTTTCATCCTGAAATTCACGCTGGAACGGGCACAGCGCGGGTAAAACCGCGGGGCGCTGCTAGTACTAAATAATAAAACGTAAATTCTCCGAAAATTTAAAAAATTTAACTCATTTGTTACACTAACGAGACTAACGAGCTTTTTGTCACCAAAGTCATTTGTCCTTTATTTCATTCAAAGTATGAATGTACGAGTAGTTTTTAAATTATTATAACAAAGTACTACACAAACCAGTATTTTAAGGTTAGTACTTATAGATTGTCCATCTTTTTATTAGAACAGATCTGACCATGAAAGATGGAAATTACTTCACTTGTAGCCCAAATATCAATAAGTCTGATACAGTAAGTAATCGCTATCTAATACGTAACTCAGGATAACTTTTTTAAACAGAAAATGCTCTTGTCTTTTCTCTACTTGGGTACTCTGACAACTTTATTATTTAATTCGTTACAGCATTCATTCCAAGCCTTCAAAAACCGAACAAACATAGCTAGTAAGGCAGTTGTAGCATAAATTCAATAAAAAGCAGTAATATCTGCAACCCTCAGTGGAAACAAACCCCGGAAATTGAACTGGAACGATGTTTTAAGAGAAATCCGTTCCGTTCCACACAGTCGTCGTTCAGGTGGCTTTTCATTAATCAAGCGCATGGAAATGCTGAGAATGAAAAAAATATATAATGAGAAATCCTCGCAACGAACCGTACTTGAAAAAAAAATGAGGTGGCCATCACGGCTCCAGGACAACACTTGGGTGTTCACTTTATAAATAACGCCGTTTTATTTCGCGACAAAATTTTGATGAAATGTAACTGTTATTAAGGTGAAAAGGCTCTTACTGAATAAAGAGAAAAGTCTCTCGTAATCTCTTGTTGATTTCCAGAAATGAAATTTTAGACGCCAAATGTTATTTCTGAAAGAAACGTTGTTTAAAAAATAATACTTTTGGATTGCTCAAAAAGGAAACATTACGTTTTAGGAGAAATGTAATGGATCCTGGAAGAAATGGTTTTCATTTTACACTTTTGCGTTCTTTTTCATAGAAAATATTTCATAATGTGACTTCGACCCTTCAAATGTTCGAAATTTCACGTAATAATTTATTATGTACCTCGTAACTTGATCTGAGAAGCCTACCTGTCTTTTACACGTGTATTTTTCCCTAAAGTATTGTAGGTATACTTAATGTGTAGTTGAGACAGCAATGCATATATCTCTGCGAAGAAAATATGCCCTTAACCCTTAATTCGACGAATTTTTTTTAAAGTTAAATTTGTAAAATCGTTACAGATTTTGGTTCTTAGCTTGTAAGGGGCCCTCAAAAAAATGCCTGAAAAAATCTACCTATTTCAGTTCCCTGAAAAACCTACGTCCATTATAATGGACATTATCGAGTTCGTAGAAAATCAATTAACTCAGACCATGTGCAGTATACTTCCCATTGTCGAATAGACAGAATAAAAGAAACAAGGTGATTTCTTGAAAAAAATATCATAATATTTTAGAAAATCAGGATAGTTACACAATTTTACTCCTTAAACTCTAGTAGGAACTTCGAAACCTTAAAACTACAATACTAACTTATATTTTGAACATAATAATTAAGTATCTATAAATTCTTCATAATAATCAACACTAGACATCAGTTTACTCAAAAACAATCAGCTTTTTAGTTTATAAATATAGTATCTTATAAAAACATCACTTTTTGATCCTCTAGACTTGAAGTTCTGAAAATAAAATAAAATAGAACAAAATAAAATAAAAAAGAATAGAATAGAGTATAAAAGAGTAGAATAGTGTAGAATAGAGTAGAATAGAATAAAAAAAGAATACAGTAGGATAGAATAGAATAGGATATATATTATTAATAATAAATATATACATATATTATGTAATATATATATACATATATTATATAATATATATATATCCTATCCTACTTCCTACTAATATTATAAATACGAAAGTTTGTGAGGGTGGATGTATGGGTGGATGTTTGTTGCTCTTTCACACAAAAACTACTGAACGGATTTGGATGAAACTTTACAATAATATAGGTTATACTTCAGAATAACATATGGGATACATTTTATCCCGAAATTCCTGAGGAAACGGGTATAACGCGGGTAACACCGCGGGGCACGGCTGTATATATATATATATATAATTTTTAGGTAGTGCTATAATACAATTTATCTGTGACTCCTAAAAATACTACTTATTACGAAAAACGAAACAATAATTGTAGTGATTTATTGCAATTATTTGTGAAATACTATTTTTTATAGAAAAATTCTAAAGATTTTTTTCGTTTCAAAATTCGACAGCGGGAAGTATACTGGACATAGTATTTAGCAATTACTTTACTAGTAATTCGACGACGGGAAATATACTGGACATACATATTGTGGGCGTCGTAAAAACTAACCTACACTCAAAAAGACAATAAAAATATCATTAGTAGCTTACCAGGTCTGTTATTTTTTGGTTTTCAATAATATATATAGGAAATAAGCCGTAAAACATCAAATAAAATTCAACTTACTGATAGCCCAAGCCCCGAGTCCTCCCTTTCCCGCCATTTCGCCGGCTTTTG
Organism: Cyclophora albipunctata; assembly: GCA_963082685.1. Classification (NCBI taxonomy): domain Eukaryota; kingdom Metazoa; phylum Arthropoda; class Insecta; order Lepidoptera; family Geometridae; genus Cyclophora; species Cyclophora albipunctata. The sequence goes on from OY720122.1 coordinate 2,068,651, forward strand.
CGGGTATTCCGTCGATGTGTACGCGTTGCAGATTTTTCACAAGGTAGTTGATAGATCAAAGTGCAATTATAACAACTAACGCTAAGATAATATGGTCTATTTTTTTATGTAGAATTTTTTTTATTCAATGGGAAGTATACTGGACGGCGTCGAATTAAGGGTTAAGAAGGGAAAAAAGCTAATAACCTATTCTTTGTTTGTAGAACAACATAAAGATTTTTATCTTGCAATTTTATTTTAATTAGAAACGGAAATAAGTGTTTCAGTTAACCTATAAGTTGGAATATATTCCGAACTAGCAGTGCCCCGCGGTTTTACCCACGTTGTACCCATTACAGTAGGAATTTTAGCATGAAAAATAATCATAAACCTTTCTCTTAAATAACTCTATTATGTTGGTGAAAACCGCATGAAAATCCGTACAGTAGTCTTTGATGAAATCAATGATAAACAGACATATACGAGCAGCTTTTGCCTTTTGGGAACTTTGTATAATAATATTGTAAGAATTGCGCGTAATGATTAAATCTCATTAGCGAATCTTCTTTTTAACACGCTTTTATTAGCTTGGCCTGTATGTATGTATGTACGTATGTAATGAAATCTTTGAACATCATTTTCACCAACTTCCAGAAGTCTGATTAATTTGAAACTTTGCATATGTATCAAGGACCGATGACAATGCAATAATTTAATAACAGTTTCCCGTTATCCTTAATGGATTTGCCAGATTTACTAAAAAAATATTACTTCATATAAAAGACATCAACGGGCGCTCGCTGTGGGACGGAACGGGAGTTCTGTTTTATTTTACTAAATGGTACTAGACACTAACAGCGTCCCGTGGTTTTCCCGTGATGGGCCCGTTCCCGTGGGAATTACGGGATGAAAAGTTGCATATAATGTTATGCTTACTAAAAAATAAAAAATAAAATTATAGTTTAAAAAAACTAAAAAAACACGCTTTTATTGCAAATTGAACTAAAAACTAGAAAATAATTTTTCTCCTCAAATCAAAATTATAATAAAATTTAAGTTGTAACACAATGATTTAATTCAGAGTAAAAAAGCGTGGGGTGCTTAATATTTTTAAATATTACAATCATCATTAGTAACTATCTATGAGAGGATAGTTATGAACTACATTAAAATGCACCCCACGCTTTTTACTCTGAATTAAATCATTGTGTTACAACTTAAATTTTATTATAATTTTGATTTGAGGAGAAAAATTATTTTCTAGTTTTTAGTTCAATTTGCAATAAAAGCGTGTTTTTTTAGTTTTTTTATTAAATCTATAAGTGGGCTGTCTAGGTTAGTATAAGATTAGTCTCATTATATTAGTTATCTAATTGATAAGAGCTTACCTGACTTATCCCGAATTACCTCGAAAAAATCTTCAAAATTATCAAGAATAAAAAACACATCTCTAATGATCTCATTACTACGAATAATATTTAATAATCCAATAATAAATCGTTTCAAAGCAATAATTTACCTTCCAATATAAGGTCTCGTATTTTATTGAAGCTCTACATCAATTTATATCAAAAGGAAACGATTCCAAATTAATTGAGTGAGTACATTGGCAAGTCTTTCAATGGAATTCATTTTATTGTTAAATGAATATTAGTCTTAAGTTTATAATTACTAGAATTGGTGTTTCAAACTGTTTCCGAAATGGATGACCGCCCTTATCTCAGTGTCTAGACTAAATGGTAGTTAGGTGCTAGGATTTTATTTATACTAAGCATACATAAGTGTAACGCCTCGGTGGTCTAGTGGTATGTGCACTCGCCTGCCAAGACTGAGGTCCCGGGTTCAATTCCCAGGTCGAGCGAAAACATGTTTCCTACTTTTCAAACATGGCTCGGGTTTGAGATCACCAACCCGCATTAGGCAAGCGTGGTGATTACGCCTGAAACCTCCTCACTGTACTGATATCTTCAGTGAGACGAGAGGCCTTTGCCCAACAAGTGGGACATTACAGGCTAATACTTTACTTTACTTTACTTTACATAAGTGTAGATGGTATAATATATCTCTTAGAAGAAGAAGACGAAGACCACTTTGGAGCTTGTTGCCAATTGAAGGGTTGAACCTCAGTTCTGCTTGTCTATAATCTTATATATAAAATTCTCGTGTCACAGTGTTCGTTCGCGTACTCCTCCGAAACGGCTCGACCGATTCTCATGAAATTTTGTGAGCATATTGAGTAGGTCTGAGAATCGGCCAACATCTATTTTTTATCCCGAAATTCCCGCGGGAACGGGTACAACGCGGGTGAAACCGCGGGGCGCAGCTAGTAATATTATAAAGAGGTCAAATTTTTAAGTTTTTTTATTTGTTTGTATGTTCGAGGTAATCTCAGGAATTACCAGTCCGATTTGAATAATTCTTTTTGTAATAGATAGCTACATTCAACGGGAAGGTTATAGGCTATTTTTCATCCCGAAATTCTTATGGAAACGGGCACAACGCGGTTGAAACCGGCGCGGCTAGTTGTAAATAAAGATTCAAATATTGTTACCGTTGAATGAATTAGAATTAAACCACCTGCAAAAAAGTCGGAAAGCGACATTTTCCGACTCGAGCGGCACAGCTCTAATGGCAGTAATGACGTCATTATGGCAGGCCACTTTAAGGAAGACAGACTCTTAAAAAAATAGCTTCTCAAAAGACGGGATATTAAAGGATCAGGTAGAAATACGATAGAATAGATTCCAGGAAAGGTTAACCTTCTTACTACGTAAGTACATGCGAGTAAAACTAAGCTGAAGTTTCAGTGTATGTCCTTTGTTCCCCGTACACCGCGTCCCCGGCCTCGGGGACAGCGGTATTTTAAATAAAAAAATTATATGACTCCGTTATCCTCGTACTAACCAAATGTCTAGTAATGGATGGTTTATGTTAGGTTGCCACCGCAGCGGCTGGTGCCAAACCCGAATTCTACCTAGAGAGCACAGGGACAACGGGAAGTAATTTTAAGTATTATAATTAAAGTACCGTTGTCCCCATGGACGGGGACACGGTATTCGGGGACAACGAACATAGAGCAAAATTTTCTTGTATTGTTGTTTCATTACGCCAATCATTGAAACTATCAATCAAATTTAAAAACTTCTCTTTGTACATTCACAAGAAAGGTCTTTTTTCAGTTTTCACCGCAAAATATCCACAGGCATTGCTAGAAAACGCTTAAAACCGCGGTGCACTGCTAGTTGCTGAAATACACAGGGCTAAACTGGCTAGACTTACCTATTACCTATCTACTTTTACAATCTAGCTATAGGTATTTATGAGATTGGCGATGGCGATAATGCGTAGGAAGCCATATCGAATAACACCTACTCTATTTACGCCTGTCCGATTCAATTTGGAGAGAGGAAAATTAAATAGTGTTGTTCACTGGTCTGTTATTACTCATTAGTTCAGGGTAGGTGGGTCATATTGACCGATGACATTTAAATACCTTTTCGTGGGCTACCTTTGACATGTCGAATATCAATATAATCGAAATTCAAATAATTGAACACTATAAAAAATTCAAAACACGTTCAAAATAACGAAATTACCCTAAAGCATTACAAATCGTAAAGTACTTATTAAATAAATATATTTCGGTTAGGATAATAAAGGCTAAAATCAGGAAGGTAACTATATACTTTTTATTCGTTTAATAAAGGCATCTCCAATACCATCAGAGCATTCGTTCAAACGTTCATTCTTCAACAAACCTAAAGATACCAAAAACGTAATATTAAGCCTCAAGAATTAGGGCAGACTTAGCATAAAACACCAGCAACCCAGCTCCCAGCATCTTGTATGTAAATGACTTGCTTTACTTTCATATTCCGACTAGGAAGACCTAAAATAGGCCACATTGTTGATACTTATTTCTTCTTTCCATCATAAATCGTAATTACGACCCTAACTCCCTTGTAGAGCTACCAATAGGCCGCTATACAAACAAGCAATTCATTTAAACACGAACGCTCCTCCCCTATGCATTAAATAATTAAAACAGTTGGATGGCGATCGCCTTTGCCATTATGACGATGAATAAATCTTGGAAGTCTGTCGCAATGACTACACTGCGGGAAGTAGGATTGAGTCCTAATTGACACCCCTACAGTGGTGATAGAGAACATTGAGTAGAGCAGACTTTGCAAATTGATGAATGTATTTTTTCATTAAGCAAGTATTTAGGTATGTACTTAATCCTCCATGACATTGTACGATTTTTACTATTTAGTGTCTCATTTCTACTTATGTTTTACTATTAAAACTATTGTACCTGTATGATATAGGCTAGCTATACTACTACCGAAGGCATTACTTAGGTCTATTTAGAAAGCTTAACATGGTCGAAGTTTGATTGAATTGGTTGTATTTCAAAGCTTTCATTGTAAACAATGTTCTTTATAAAGAACCGGCATTAATTTCCGCTGATATACCCAATATACGGAGTAAATAATAGCTCGAAAATAACAATATCATCGTCACATACCACAAACGGCATGATGACAATACACTGACAATAAAATAACTACTAAAATAACAAAATAGAACGCAATGCAGCAATCACTTACGTAAGTTAGTCAAATGCGGATCTCCACTAAAATAAATCACTATAACACTAAACGAAACAGTTAAACATATAAAAACAATGTCTTATCACTAGTAACGTACGAAAGGTTAACGAGAAAACACTTTTAAAGGGTTAAAATTCGATTGCACTAAAGAGTTCGTGAAAAGATCGCGAGGTTAGTTGTTTATTGGACGTAGAAGCGTCCGGCGCGAGGGTTGGGTACGAACTGACGTGGAAACCGTAGGGGTTGGTTGTCGGGGGTGGCTCTGAATGGACGGCAACGCATGACGGTTTTCCGACGAGCGATCACAGGCGCTCCCTCGCTACGAATGTTGCTCTAATTATCGCCAACTGTGAACGTTTGTACCTATCTGACTAAAGATTGCGTGTTGGATTTAAATGACGAAATGGTAATTAAAAATGAAACTTTTGACTGGACTAGGGTCGTTGCTGAAATAAAGACATTTGGAATTATTTGGTAATACCTAAGTGTCTGGGAGCTCGCTTCACTTAAACTTAATACTCTATTTTTGTCTATACCTATGGGCACCTATGTTCAAAGAAAGTAGGTAACCTATAACTAATACCTATCAGACATAGGTATTTAGATTCAAATCACAACCACTTTCAAGTTTGATCGTGGTAATGAAAAAATCATTTATGCCTAGCCAGGCAGTCATCATATTTGATTTCTTTCGATTCAATGTTGTGGAAATAATAAAAATATATTAGGGACCACCATAAAAATATATGTATTAAGAAAAGGCGTTAGAGACATCGGAGAATCGGAAAGGTTACCAACCTCTTTATAGATATCGACGAGTAACTCATCACTTCTCCAAGACTATCTTGGCCTTCAGTACATATCCACAGAAAAGCTCTTACTAGACTCATCGATCTCATAACCTTTCTTACCTACACTTAGAGCTGCTTGCTCCAGAACTCTAATCAATTTAGTACCTACCAAATAAAAGAAACAAAAGCTGTTCCTTCGTAATCGTATTTTGTTTTACGCGAAATAGAACTCTATTTAAAATATCCATGTAGTTATGTATCTCTAATTATAATACAGCAGCAGAGTTTGTTTGTTTGAACGCGCTAAACTCAGAAACTACTGGTCCGATTTGAAAAAATATTTTTGTGTATATGTTACGGCTAATACCCGAAGTGCGGCTACACCTAGTTCTAACCGGCTAAAACTAGGTGTAGCCGCACTTTGGGTATTAGCCGTAACATATATATAGGTACACCAGAATAACACTGGTATACACTTTATCCCAAAATTCCCGCGGGAACGGGTACAACACGGGTAACACCGCGGGGCGCGGCTAGTAAGTATGTAGGTAAAAGTCTTTTAGGTCACTCCTAGATCTATAAAAGTCTAAAGACCCATACCATTTAAGATATGTATCTATAAGTTTTACACAAATTCACAAAGGTTGAGGTACATACTTAAACTTAGTACTTATCTAAATACTTTTGTATAAAGTAGGTAAGTAAGATTTTTAAGTAATCCCAAGAATGAGATTGAAATTATTGTTATATTTTCTAAGAAGGTAAATAAATACATAAGATACTAATTGTTTTAACTAGACTGAATCTTTTTAAAAGAAAATATTTTCTTAATAACTTCTTTGTATTCTGAATAAAAACTGACTAGGCTTAGGTATGTATCTGCGTAGATTAGATAATCTAAATAAGTAGATATGTATGTAGCTACTGATTACTAAGTTTTAAGTTACAATTTTACTACAAGCGCTATTAGCAACGTTCATTAATATCACAACTTTAATCAGAATTTATCGATATCACGTTAACCACAGGTTTAGATTTTTAATTACTCTAAGACCTAAGTAATTGTTCCTATGAACAATGGTTAACGTGATAGGAACAATTACTTAGGTCTTAGAGTACATGTGCGTCTTTAAAGGTACGATTTGGGGGATGATCCACTCCACTCCCTTAACATTAGAAAACAATTACACCATGCGACAATAATTTGCGAAACACCACAAAAGTGTCCAAACCTCCTTTCTGACAAAGCTATCGCTACTTACTATTATTGATAACTAATAAGTAAGGTAGGTAGGGCATCTAGGCAATTCATTAAATAGGTATAGATTCAATTCATTAATTTCGAGTAGGTTCGAGTCCAACCCTGGTGTCGTAGTTTTTAGACGGAGTTAAGGCCTCCGGCTCCGACATTGTCTACTAAATAAACGGGACCGACTGCTTGCCGTGCCCTTCGAAGCACGGTAGCGCTTAGATAGAAATGCCATTTTCGGCCAAGTAAGGGCCGATCTGCACGTTGCTTAACAAATTACAATGAGCTAACGTTTGCACGTCGCTTAGTCAAATTAGAGGTATTCGTAAAGATAGTACCTAAGTAGGTAGCTAACATTTCAAGAGTTTTAATATTAATTTAAGTTTCGCTGTCTCCAAATCAACCAACAAACTGAAATAAAGTCTTCGCTAACCTAGGGGAAAGTCGCTCGAATAGCTCCCTAGAGATAACTTAGGAAATGCTGCAAATTGTACGCAAGTATAAAAGTACTTTCAGATCTCGGACCAGACAAAACAACATGACAAAACCCCAAACATAGTAAGGTGAAGCCGCTTTTAGAATCACGCGTGGAATCAAGTGTTTGAGAATAACACGAAAACATCGTCAAGGAGTTGAATGTCTGCGTAACTATGTATCATAATCCATTGTCGCATGGTGTAATTTTCTCATCTTTCTCTCCGTATGTTCTTGCTTATACTGGTCAGCCTTATTAGTTGGTGTGTGGTAAAGAAATTATATGAAAAAATATCAGATTAGTATCTAAGTCAGTATATACCTATTCTCGTCTGTAGATCTATGTGTTATATTTTTGTACCCAGTACCAGTAGCTAAGCACTTTATAAGTATACCTTCACGTTGAAGTTGCTTACTAATCTATTATCCAAATTCTAAACACAGCATCTCTTAATTAATAACTTATCGAGACTGTTATTAGCTACTAGATAACATAAGTTATTACTAAGTCAAACGGCGAGATATGTAAGTAACTACGAGTATATTACGAAACGTTAACCTTAATTTCCTCTTAATTAAGACGGCTGATTCTAAAATAAGTTGAATTATAGAGTACTCAAAGCCCCAGGAGGTAGCAGATAGTGTGCCATTATGACACAAAACAAAACAAGTAATCCGGTAAGGGTGCAGTTACGAGGGTGTTTCCTCCCCTCGGCGCGCCCCTCTGTCTAGATTTGTGAACTTAATATCGATTTTAAATATATGCCAGTGAAGCGCTAACGCTGTCACTGTACAAATGTTTCTCTGGAGTAAACATGCAATGATAGTGCACGCGTTTAATGTTATTTGGGGTCATTTACGAGGCCTACGAGAATGTAAGTAGGTACCTAGGTAGGTTAATATTAGGGTAAAATGTGATCAGAAGAAGATGAGAGAAAGATGAGAGCATGTTCGAAAAAAAGTTTATTAGCCTGTTATTTCCCACTGCTGGGCAAAGACGTCTCATTTCATGTTATCAGTAGGTACAGAGAGGAGGATTAGGCGTAGTCACCAATAATGCATAATCCCACGACTGTACCACGATGAAATAAATTTAATAATACTATCGTTTGTATTCAACACTTTTACAAAAAATTTGAAACGAGTTTGGAATCTCGGTCCTTTTTTGAAGTCGGTATCAAAGGATTTTTTTTTATTTAGTACAAGAAATAAACAATAGATGGCGCTTAAACCAAATTATTTTTCATATTAAAAGTGTAATGAATTCCGTTGTTAATTTATTTACTGATATATTAATTCGAAATACAGAAGTAACTACATAGTTTTACTTTGGGAGCTTCGGGGCGACTTTTTAAAAATTAAAAATTAATTTAATATTTTAAGACAAGTTTATTATTGAGTAACGTACAAAGGAATGAATTTTAAATCTAACTTAAAGTTCTACTGGGCTCGCAGGCCGCCCACAATGACCGTCTTATCTCTACCGGGTATTCGAGCCAGACGCTCAGTCAGCTATTCTGGTGAATACAACAGGGCCGGACTCAGGTCGCATGACTTCTCCCCCCTGAGATTCGAGATTATCCGAATTTACCTGATTCGGAGAATTTCGAAAGTTACATTTATAACCTAATTTTATTAATCTAATATAAAACATAACTCCTGCAAAAACTGCTATAATAAAATATAACCCAATGGTCCAAACACTGACACTATTGACTCTCACTATTTCACTTTCACTATTGGTATCGAACTTTACGGAATTCGTTATTTCTTGTATGTTATCCAGATTCATTTCTTCTAATTCTACTGGTTTTCTCTGTTCCGCCTTTATCTCGCTGATGTGCGGTAGGTTTACAGTTGGCAGTTTTTCGTAGTTCAAATTTGTTGTCCGATGAGGGCGTGATTTTAGTGAGTATTTGTCTATTTTCACTTCACATGTATCTTCTGTAGTAACGATGTATGTTCCTTGGATAATCTCTTGGTTTACTTCGTTTTGACAAAAACTGCGAATTATTGTCTTTCCTTCAGAAAATACGATCCATTTATTATTTTGTAAGCGCTGGACAAGGACACCTTTGTATTTGACAGGTATCAACTTACAGGAAGAGATGTTTTTAGCGAATTGCATCAATTCGGAGATGCACGGATCTTCATTTATTTTATCCAGGTAATCTTCGAAACAGACGAAATTGTTGTTATCTGTTCGCTGGCACGGTTTGGCTAGCGGCTCGGAGATAAGTCCTTTCACTATGAGGTAAGGATATTTAGGAAGGATAATGTATGTCATATGATCATGGATAATAGGGATAGGATACAATTTATAGTAAGTATATGTTTCTTTACATACTAATGGAATTTCCATTACGAATGTTAACTGGTTTTCTTTGATAAAAGATTTTACATTAATGTATTGTTCAATTTTCACAAGATTTTCAGGCTCAGCAGGGAAAATTAATCTTTCAGTAAGTTCAATTTCTTTTAGTAAAATTAATAAGGTATCAGAGTTTATTATAGAGTGGTGTAGAGTTTCAAGCTTACTGAATGACATTGCTGTTTCTACTTCATTTAGCTTTATAATTATAATTTGAAAATTGTGTAAAATCATAGAATACACATTAATTATTATATTATTCAAATAATGAATCTTTTCTGTTTCTTTTGCTTTATCTATACCATTCTGAAACTCTTTCATTCTAAGATCAATTTGTATAACATTTTCTCTAATTTTGTGTGTGGTGTTATATAAGTTTTTAACTACTTCGGAGACCAGGGTTGCTTCGGCTAGGACCAGCCACAGGACTGTGCCGATTCTGTGGAGGACGTTTAACATCTTTAATGGGGATCCTAGATACGCGATTCTTTGTTGCTATTGTCACTACATTTCTATCTACTTCACCTATAACTTTACCTTTATCATATCTAGGTTTATCTTTACCTCTTCTTACATTTGTTCCTCTATAAAAGATGTCATCATCTAGTTGAATATTAAAATCGGTCTCACCGCCGCGCTTATTTTGAACATTTTCTTTTAATTGCAACATTTTATCAGTTAAATATTTGTAAAGATATTTAGTTCTTTTCTTATGATCTCGAATAAGTACTTGCATATATTCTTTGTCGAAATTTACGTTAAAGGGGCTTGCTGATTCGGTATGGCCGAATACCACCTCAAAAGGTGTAAGACCTGTTACTGAATGGATACTATGGTTATAGGCTAATACAGCAAAGGTCATAACTGATGAAGCGTCTGTTAACTTTTGCTCGTACTTAGCCAGTCTATATGTCTCTATTATAGTAGAGTGAAATTTCTCAATTAAACCCATTGAATTAGGGTTGTTTGGGGTTCCTAAATGTAACTCTATTTTATAAAAATCTAGAAGTTCCTTAATAAGTGCGTTGTTAAATTCTGATCCTGAATCGGAACTTAGTTTACTTGGGCATCCATAGAAAGAAAAGTATTTGATAAGTGCTCTGACTACTTCTGGGGCAGATTTGTAAGGTCGTATATAGATTGGGTCTTCGTTTTTGGTTCTAATATGGTGCTTTACTTTGTTTGTAAAAGATAAGGGTATTTTATCGCAGTAGAAAATGTCTCTAAATTCGTAACACAAGGCACTGATTGCTTTATTTTCCTCAGTGTTCATGTGTTCAAGTCTTAATTTCTCTAGGTTTTCTATTAAATGGTCATCGATGTCAAGGTCGTTATCAGGTACCGTATTAGCATTAACTTCACATTTATCAGGTGTGTATGGAGTAACTGAAACTAATTTGTTTATTGTAAAACAAACAGGTGTTTCTAAACTGTTTTGTATAAATGTTTCAGCATGACCATTTTTACAATTAACAAGTGCAGAAGGCATTCTAACACCAGGTTCAAATATATGGTAATTAATAATTCCAGTACCATTAGCAAGATTTGTCGGTAAAGTAACTTTAGTCTCGGTACGTGGTTCTAATTTAATTGTAACTTGAGGATTATACACAAAAGGGATTTCAGTAGTCTTTAAAATCAAATTTTTCATGTCAATGCTAGCGTTAAGTTGTGATAATAGATCAGATCCTATAAGTCCGTCATAGTCTTTGTCTACTTCGTAAATATAAAATGTGTGTGAAACTATAGATTTAAATGTTTCAGGAAGTGGGGTGTAAATTGCCTCATTATGTAAGCTTCGAGCATGTGTACTTATTACCTCAAATGGAGCTGGGAATTTATATTGGTTATAATATTCATTCGCCTTTTTAGGGCTGATAAAGGAATGAGAGCTGCCTGTATCAATCATAAACTTAGCGTTGATTTCTGGTAAGTAAATGTACGGAAGTTTTGCAACATTTTCGCAATTTAAATTAATCAATTCGGTCGATCTATATCCGAGGCTATCTGGTAAAAATTTTCCACTGTCTCGTTATTTACCTCATGTGTGTATTCCGGTACTCCACAGTTACCGTCATACAGGTAGTCATCTATGACTACGTCCTGCTCGTAATAATCTTGATCCGTCTCATAGGGTGAGTTTACGTGTAACTCGTTATGGTGAGCCTGATTTCGAACTGGTAATGCTGTACGCATAGTAACATCGGTGTCTACCTTTGGTTTATTCTGATGTGTTGGGGGTATCCCGAATTTAAATTGAGTCTGAGGGTTGACATTTGGTCTAAAAGATTGTCCAAACGAAGGTCTATAACCTTGAGGAACTTGTTGGTTCACAAATTTAGGCTGATTAGTAAAACCTTGAGGTCTAAACTGATTATGTTGCATTCCAAATTTGAATTGTTGATTAGGCTGTTGCTGAACATGAGGGCGTATTTGATTCGGTATACCAAATCTGAAACCCTGATTTTGTTGTGAGTTAGGGGTAAAGAATGGTTTAAGACCAAACTTCTCTACATAAGGGTTACTCGTAATAGCTGAAGGCTGTGAAGGGTTTTTATTCATTAAAGGTCTCATTATTCTATTGCGCGACTCGTATTGAAATTTAAAATTGACTTCTTCCAGAACAATCCTGAGGGCATCTTCCAGTGTGTTAGTACCCTTAAGTCTCACTATACGAATAAGATCTTCCGGTAAATTATATAAAAATACATTAAGTGCCATATTGTCGTAAATAGTGATTTTACTTCTCCTAATGTGATCATCGGTGATTAAATTAACTTTTGCCAATAAAGAGCTCTTAACCTGTTGAATTCTGTTACAGAAATCTAGATAAGATTCGTTAGTATTAATTTTTAATGTCTCTAGTTGGATGGCTATACATTCTTCCGAACGCGGATCTCCGAAATGTTGGGTTAATACAGATTTTAATTCGGTCCAGGATTCTATGTCTGGGCGCTCACTAATTAAGTGGGCCGCTTTGCCAATTAATTTGCTCGACACTACATGAAACACATATAAATCCTGCGCCGGATTGTTTTCCCGTCTATAACACCTTATAACATATTCACACTTCTTAATATATAAATTTAGGAGCCTTTCATCTCCATCGAACTTAGGTATAATAGATGAAATTTCTTGTGGAATTGACACCAGTTGTGGTTGAGTCATTTTACAATTTAACTTAATTTAGTTGAAACTTATTAAAATAAAATTGTACACGATGTACGCTATAGATAATTGCCTATTTTCTGTGCAATTACCTTGAAAAGTTAACTAATAATTATGAGGTGATTTTGAACCTCTACAATCTAGTTAATTTAATAGGAATAGAATATGAATGGAAAAGGAATAGTGAATTTGGACTACTCACAAGCCAGCCATAATCCTCCAGTGGTGATTCCTCTGCAGTTCACTAATATCTTTTTGCCCGTCCCGGAAAACTTATTTTCTTTGGTTCGAGGATACCGAACACAATTTGCCCAAAACCCGATTTTTGGAGTTTTTCACTAAGCAACACGGTTTACACGGTATCCTACCGGCTGCGCCAGTTTTACTTTGGGAGCTTCGGGGCGACTTTTTAAAAATTAAAAATTAATTTAATATTTTAAGACAAGTTTATTATTGAGTAACGTACAAAGGAATGAATTTTAAATCTAACTTAAAGTTCTACTGGGCTCGCAGGCCGCCCACAATGACCGTCTTATCTCTACCGGGTATTCGAGCCAGACGCTCAGTCAGCTATTCTGGTGAATACAACAGGGCCGGACTCAGGTCGCATGACTACATATTTGTTTTCTTTATTGCCATCAGCAACTAAGAAAACAAACAAACTGGGTAAACATATTTTGAAGCGACATGTTTTGACGACACGGCTACAAAAGAAAAGGCACCATGGAATAAGTATTTATACGTTCCGTTTTTCAAAACGATAGAATAAAATAATTTTATGAGTTATTTCATTTCGAAAATTGACATATAAATATTAATTTCAATATGTACCTACTTATTATATTATGTACTACTAAATTAAATAAAAAAACTTTTTTTTTCTTTTTCTCAATTAAGCATTCAATTTCAATCATATGCTGCAAACCCTCGCTGCGTGGAACGGAACGTCAGTTCATTTTGAGTTTTTTCTCAGCCGCTGTGTCTGTGCCTCCTGTCTGTTTGGTTTTCTAAAATTAACAATTTTGTTGTGCACCAGATTAACTAGAAACCCCATATTATTTGCTGGAAGAAGCTTAATTTGTCATTAATATTAGTGTTACGAAAGGTAAACAATACATTCATCCCATACTATGACCAGAGTTGAAGCATAGGTTTTTTTCAATAGAAGTTTTGCAAAAGTATTTTGATCGATTTTTACAAACTATCTATTATTTATAAACAGTCAGCCGTTAGGTGGTGTTTCCTATATTCATTTTGTGTTTTGTATTGAACATTGATTTTTTTATTTCAGGTTATTATCGACCTGTCAAGAAGACATTTTACTTGAAGTCTAGCAAAATTCGCAAAATAGGAGACAACAATCCATTCAAGTTTTCCAATTTTATATCGAATCTACCACCAGTTGTAAGTATAACATGTACTAATCATTTATCAAATATCTTAGCAACATATCCAACATATTTTGTGATGTGAATGGGTGTAATTTTTTTGTTTGTTTTTCTTCTCATATTTCATTCTTTGGAACACAATAATGCAAAGGTTATAATGGTAAACGTTAGTTAGCTGGTCTACCACAAGTTTTATATGGTTGTTATGATTGTATTGTTCTAAGGTAACCTATAAAATGTTTATGTAATTGTAAGATCCATCTGCAGGATTAAGTTACTATTGCCAATGTCTCATTTGATATTTACATACATAAGATCAAAGATAAATCTTATATTTAACAACAATATAATATTAACATTCAACTTCATTACTTTACAAACATGTTCTTCTCATATTTAAAATAGTGAAGAATTTACCACAGTAACTCATAAAAGTTATTGTTAAGTTCTCCTCATTATGTAGGTACTTAAATTGAAATACAATTGACAAACAAGTCCAAAATGTATTGAAAGTACAAAGTATTCTCTCCTTATAATAATTAGTAGGTATATGGATCACATTCAAGGTCTCGGGGTTTACCTTGGACTTTAAACATTGAATACTCCTTGCTATACAGTTGTGGGTCAAATTAACCACTTTTATGTCCTAATACTGTCTATTAATGTAAAACTAATGTAGTTGGGTATTAAAGATGCTGATTTTATCTAAAACATGGACCTAGTTTATATGCTTTAGATGCTGGGGTTGAAACTACAAGGATTAGCTGAATATTAATAAAACACTAATATACAAAGATAAATGAGATTTTCCAACTGTAAAACAATTTAAATCAGAATATTTACATTGTTAACATTAATACATGATATGTTTACAATTGAGTTGTATATAAACAAAAATAATTGTATAATGTGTTGTTGCAATACATAATCTAATGTTACTCATCACAAGATATGTTTAATTGAAAGTATTGAACAGAATTATTTCACTGCTGGGCATAGACATCTCGCTCAGTGATATATCAGTACAATGCAGCTGATTAGATCTGATTTAAACTATTGCCTATTTATGATTACGAACTCAAGCCTCCATAGACAAGTACACAAGTCACTTCACAGTAGACTAAGGAGTAGATAATTCCATATTTACTATTAATCAAAAAACCAAATCTCGTTGCACAATGAATGACCAACCCTGATGTCTGTTTTTAGACTGCAAACATAATTAACATAAATTATTAGTTAAGGCCATCTCTATTGCCGGAGTTATTTTAATCACCTAAAGTCCAGCAACATGGCTTTAAAAATTGAACAACGGACCAACAATATAAAATGCCTTGAAAGTGTGGCATATGAAAATGCCACTATCGGCGACAGATCCAAGTAGTAGCCAAGCTATGTGTTGCTTAACTATCACTAAGAATTAGACTGCTTAGTCAGATTTTGAAGACTTCAAAGTCTGACCATTAAAAATAACAAGATACAACAAAAAAGGTGCATTATGAAGCAGGCAAGCATGGTGATTTTGCCTAAACCTCTTCACAGTACAGATATCAATGAGATGAGAGGCCTTTGTCTAGCGATGACATTATTTACTTATTTATTATGAAGCATGGTAGCACTTATGCCATCTACCCAAGAAGTATTATAGTCTCAGCCGAACTATTCCAGGAATGTTTGCTATTCATTGACCTTTCAATAGTGATTGTTAACACTGTTTATTGATAAGTCATTCAGAAAAGTCATTTTCAGGATTTTGAATAGTTTGATACTTGATGTTGACTTAAGTGCTGTCTGTTTTACCTTATAGTGTCCTATGGTATGCCATTTGCGACTTTTGAAATATGATAGTCATTGACAATAAGGCTCATCTACTAGTCAGCATCAGCTATCCAGCAACCTGTTTACATCAAGCCTTGCACACCAAAACAAGTTTCCTTAGCCACATTTTTGGCCAAGCATACTTAAAACTAAAAAAAGACTCATCGACTCAGCAATGATAAT
Source organism: Cyclophora albipunctata (assembly GCA_963082685.1). Classification (NCBI taxonomy): domain Eukaryota; kingdom Metazoa; phylum Arthropoda; class Insecta; order Lepidoptera; family Geometridae; genus Cyclophora; species Cyclophora albipunctata. Next base: position 2,084,688 of record OY720122.1, read on the forward strand.
CATTGACACTGATATTTAATGGTCACTAATTGGATATCCACTGAAGGCTGCCAAACAATCACTGCATAGTATAAAACAAAGTCACTTTCCACTCTCTGTCTGTCCCTATGTATGCTTAGATCTTTAAAACTACGCAACTGATTTTGATGCAGCTTTTTTAATAGGTAGAGTAATTCAAGAGGAAGGTTTATAAGTGTAAAAATTCCCGAAATTCCCACGGGAACGGGCACAACGCGGGTAATACCGCGAGGCGCTGCAAGTCAAGAATAATTCCCATATTTTCATTTACATGCTGTAGCAGTCTTCAGGTCAAGGCAGAATCTCCACTGCATCGGGAGTAGCAGCCGCTTGGCCCGTACCTACCTCTAGTAATTTACCCACTACTGACGTTTGTTTACTTTCCCAGGGTGGTGGAGCGATGCCTCGTTGCAGTAAACGAACACGAAGCGGCGCGCCCGCGAGCGGCGGGGAAGTGTTGCCCGGTGCCACCTCCATCGATGACCATCATCACCACAAGCGGTCTAGAAACAGCAGGTCGGTTCATGAGGGTTATAAGTGTTGACATGATTATGAGGGATGGTCGTTGGTACGTTAGTTAGTTGAATTGAAACTATGTTTACGGATACACTTCGCTTCCATTTTCTATGTAACCAGTATATACTGTTGATTGAACTAATTATATTTTGACTAGCAGCGCCCCGCGGTTTTACCCGCGTTGTGCCCGTTCCCGTGGGAATTTCGGGAATTTTTATACATATAAACCTTCCTCTTGAATCACTCTACCTATTACAAAAAACCGCAAAAATCAAAATCTAAGTAATTTTAAAGATTTAAGCATACAGACAAACAAACAGACAAAAGTAGCGTCTTTGTTTTATACTATGTAGTGATTTGACCTATGGTTACGGTCATCATTTCAAGTAGGTTAGTGGCCAACCCTGGTATCGGAGCTTTTAGACCGCCTAAAGGCCTCCGACATGGTCTAACGATTGAAATAACCGGGACCGACTGCTTAACGAGCCCTCCGAAGCACGGTACCGCTCAGATAGAAATGCCACTATCGGCCACCCATCCAAATAGGGGCGAGCTGCACGTTGCTTAACAATTGCAATGAACTAACATCGCTTAGTCAAACGACGCCATGAGCGCTGTCACAAAACAGTCATAGACTCTAATATGGGCTGTATAATTATCATACTATGACAGTTTTGTTTTAAATTTTCAGTTCACGTAGACATTCCAAATCAGAAGAGGCAAGTTTCAGTGTAAAGAAATGTTTAACATGGTTTAAAGAATACACGACAGTTTCTGAACCAGATGTATTAGGTAAGTATGAAGTACAAACTATCTGTCATTATTATACATGAGCCTTTAAATACTTTAATATTATAATTAAAATATATTAAACGCAATATGAATAATTAATACAGGTAGATAGAATATCTCTAAATGTACTTATAATATTTTGAATTATACTTTGCTTTAAACTTTCATTATCTTAGAAAACCTTACATAAAGGCCTTGTTGTATGTATTTAAATCGAATTCTAAATCAAGCCAGTATATTAAACAAGTAGGGCTGCTCTAGCTAAGTGGCTCGCGATCCAATAGATGTCCATAGTGTGAACATTTTGTAGATGGCTCTAACGTTATTTTCTCATATTTAGTGAGGCGTCGTGCCCATACATTTTCCTAAGCAAAAAAAACTTCCTCTTCAAAATGATTATTTTACAAAATAATTAAATTACATTGTTCTCATTTACAGGGCCGGAAGGCATGGAAAAATTCTGTGAAGACATAGGAGTGGACCCAGAAAATGTTGTAATGCTTGTTATAGCGTACAAGATGGGATCAAAACAAATGGGATTTTTCACACAAGAGGAGTGGTTAAAAGGTATTTTTTATTCTTAATACTTGTTGGCTTGTGTATTCCCCTGCCATGTCTGTGATCCAGAGTCAGAGGAAGGATATTACTTTCGATATACTTCAGACATGGCTTGGGTTTGAGATCACCAGTTTGAGATCATATTTTAATAATTTCTATAATTTTATTTCTATTATGATCACGACATACTAATAATTATCTTCTTCACTGTAACTACTGATATCTTTAGTGGGATCAGAAGACATTACAGATGGAATATTTTACTTCACTCTCTAATACTTACAGTTCTAATAATTTATATTTACTACTTTGTTTCAGGATTGACAGAACTACAATGCGACAGTGTGCACAAATTGCAATTGAAATTAGATTATTTACGCAGTTTATTAAGTGAACCACAAATATTTAAAGCAATATACAGATATTCTTATGACTTTGCGAGGGTATGTATTCTATAATTAATAATTTACGTAAATTATATTATTATTTGATTAAAACTAAATCTCCAATCAAGTGGAGCCTGTACTGAAACTTATAAAATATTTACAAAATAGGTGTATACTATGAGTATGACTCCAACATTAAATAATTAGCCGTAGAGAAGAAAGAGAGATCCATCACAAGAAAGCTTGTGATGAATGCATCTTTCACACAGATCCAATAATCAACGAGTCTTGTACTGACACATGTGGGTCAGTTAACGCGTCATGTTGTACTTTAGCATGTCAGTTAATGCGTCACGTTCTGTCTAATGTGAGTCAGTGAATGCGTCACTTCGTCCTGTAAACATATGATCGGTGGCAGGACAAGGAGCAGCGGTCGCTGGAGACGAGCTGCGCGAGCCAGCTGCTGGGCGTGCTGCTGCCGCGCTGGGCGCTGCGGCCCGCGCTGCAGGCCTTCCTCGCCGCCTCGCGCTACCGCGTCGTCAACCGCGACCAGTGGTGCAACATCCTGGAGTTCAGCCGCACCGTCGACCACCTGCTGCACCACTACGACGCCGACGGCGCCTGTAACTATAACTACACCGCTCACATTACATTACATATCACACGAGTACTACCGCGTCGTCAACCGCGACCAGTGGTGCAACATCCTGGAGTTCAGCCGCACCGTCGACCACCTGCTGCACCACTACGACGCCGACGGCGCCTGTAACTATAACTACACCGCTCACATTACATTACATATCACACGAGTACTACCGCGTCGTCAACCGCGACCAGTGGTGCAACATCCTGGAGTTCAGCCGCACCGTCGACCACCTGCTGCACCACTACGACGCCGACGGCGCCTGTAACTATAACTACACCGCTCACATTACATTACATATCACACGAGTACTACCGCGTCGTCAACCGCGACCAGTGGTGCAACATCCTGGAGTTCAGCCGCACCGTCGACCACCTGCTGCACCACTACGACGCCGACGGCGCCTGTAACTATAACTACACCGCTCACATTACATTACATATCACACGAGTACTACCGCGTCGTCAACCGCGACCAGTGGTGCAACATCCTGGAGTTCAGCCGCACCGTCGACCACCTGCTGCACCACTACGACGCCGACGGCGCCTGTAACTATAACTACACCGCTCACATTACATTACATATCACACGAGTACTACCGCGTCGTCAACCGCGACCAGTGGTGCAACATCCTGGAGTTCAGCCGCACCGTCGACCACCTGCTGCACCACTACGACGCCGACGGCGCCTGTAACTATAACTACACCGCTCACATTACATTACATATCACACGAGTACTACCGCGTCGTCAACCGCGACCAGTGGTGCAACATCCTGGAGTTCAGCCGCACCGTCGACCACCTGCTGCACCACTACGACGCCGACGGCGCCTGTAACTATAACTACACCGCTCACATTACATTACATATCACACGAGTACTACCGCGTCGTCAACCGCGACCAGTGGTGCAACATCCTGGAGTTCAGCCGCACCGTCGACCACCTGCTGCACCACTACGACGCCGACGGCGCCTGTAACTATAACTACACCGCTCACATTACATTACATATCACACGAGTACTACCGCGTCGTCAACCGCGACCAGTGGTGCAACATCCTGGAGTTCAGCCGCACCGTCGACCACCTGCTGCACCACTACGACGCCGACGGCGCCTGTAACTATAACTACACCGCTCACATTACATTACATATCACACGAGTACTACCGCGTCGTCAACCGCGACCAGTGGTGCAACATCCTGGAGTTCAGCCGCACCGTCGACCACCTGCTGCACCACTACGACGCCGACGGCGCCTGTAACTATAACTACACCGCTCACATTACATTACATATCACACGAGTACTACCGCGTCGTCAACCGCGACCAGTGGTGCAACATCCTGGAGTTCAGCCGCACCGTCGACCACCTGCTGCACCACTACGACGCCGACGGCGCCTGTAACTATAACTACACCGCTCACATTACATTACATATCACACGAGTACTACCGCGTCGTCAACCGCGACCAGTGGTGCAACATCCTGGAGTTCAGCCGCACCGTCGACCACCTGCTGCACCACTACGACGCCGACGGCGCCTGTAACTATAACTACACCGCTCACATTACATTACATATCACACGAGTACTACCGCGTCGTCAACCGCGACCAGTGGTGCAACATCCTGGAGTTCAGCCGCACCGTCGACCACCTGCTGCACCACTACGACGCCGACGGCGCCTGTAACTATAACTACACCGCTCACATTACATTACATATCACACGAGTACTACCGCGTCGTCAACCGCGACCAGTGGTGCAACATCCTGGAGTTCAGCCGCACCGTCGACCACCTGCTGCACCACTACGACGCCGACGGCGCCTGTAACTATAACTACACCGCTCACATTACATTACATATCACACGAGTACTACCGCGTCGTCAACCGCGACCAGTGGTGCAACATCCTGGAGTTCAGCCGCACCGTCGACCACCTGCTGCACCACTACGACGCCGACGGCGCCTGTAACTATAACTACACCGCTCACATTACATTACATATCACACGAGTACTACCGCGTCGTCAACCGCGACCAGTGGTGCAACATCCTGGAGTTCAGCCGCACCGTCGACCACCTGCTGCACCACTACGACGCCGACGGCGCCTGTAACTATAACTACACCGCTCACATTACATTACATATCACACGAGTACTACCGCGTCGTCAACCGCGACCAGTGGTGCAACATCCTGGAGTTCAGCCGCACCGTCGACCACCTGCTGCACCACTACGACGCCGACGGCGCCTGTAACTATAACTACACCGCTCACATTACATTACATATCACACGAGTACTACCGCGTCGTCAACCGCGACCAGTGGTGCAACATCCTGGAGTTCAGCCGCACCGTCGACCACCTGCTGCACCACTACGACGCCGACGGCGCCTGTAACTATAACTACACCGCTCACATTACATTACATATCACACGAGTACTACCGCGTCGTCAACCGCGACCAGTGGTGCAACATCCTGGAGTTCAGCCGCACCGTCGACCACCTGCTGCACCACTACGACGCCGACGGCGCCTGTAACTATAACTACACCGCTCACATTACATTACATATCACACGAGTACTACCGCGTCGTCAACCGCGACCAGTGGTGCAACATCCTGGAGTTCAGCCGCACCGTCGACCACCTGCTGCACCACTACGACGCCGACGGCGCCTGTAACTATAACTACACCGCTCACATTACATTACATATCACACGAGTACTACCGCGTCGTCAACCGCGACCAGTGGTGCAACATCCTGGAGTTCAGCCGCACCGTCGACCACCTGCTGCACCACTACGACGCCGACGGCGCCTGTAACTATAACTACACCGCTCACATTACATTACATATCACACGAGTACTACCGCGTCGTCAACCGCGACCAGTGGTGCAACATCCTGGAGTTCAGCCGCACCGTCGACCACCTGCTGCACCACTACGACGCCGACGGCGCCTGTAACTATAACTACACCGCTCACATTACATTACATATCACACGAGTACTACCGCGTCGTCAACCGCGACCAGTGGTGCAACATCCTGGAGTTCAGCCGCACCGTCGACCACCTGCTGCACCACTACGACGCCGACGGCGCCTGTAACTATAACTACACCGCTCACATTACATTACATATCACACGAGTACTACCGCGTCGTCAACCGCGACCAGTGGTGCAACATCCTGGAGTTCAGCCGCACCGTCGACCACCTGCTGCACCACTACGACGCCGACGGCGCCTGTAACTATAACTACACCGCTCACATTACATTACATATCACACGAGTACTACCGCGTCGTCAACCGCGACCAGTGGTGCAACATCCTGGAGTTCAGCCGCACCGTCGACCACCTGCTGCACCACTACGACGCCGACGGCGCCTGTAACTATAACTACACCGCTCACATTACATTACATATCACACGAGTAGCTCTACATACATATGATGCACCATAGTGTCGGAGCGAGTTGAACTTGCAAGTTAGAACGTGCCATCGTTATTTGGGGGCAACCCTATCTAGACACGCGGCAGCGTGTCAAGCCAAGTTCAAGCAAAGGAACGGCTAGCCAGCGCCGAGTGTAATATTACACGAACCATTTGGTGCCACTTTTGACCCTTCTATAACTCAAAACCTATTTAACGTAAACACATGAAACTTCGTGTGTTTAATTATATCCATTAGGACATCTAGAAACCCAAATTTCATGAAGCTAGCTCAAACGGTTATAAAGATATGAACGTCAGAAAGTCGTAAATTTTAGTATTGACTGACTGACTGACATATAGTACCTAAACCTAACCTACTTCCAGATGACCTAGAAGGATGAAATTTGGAATCTAGCTCGGTAATTGTGTGTAAGCGTAAGAAAAAATCTAAAAATATAAAATAGTAAAAAAATAGGGGGGGTCCCCATACAAAAAATATATTTTTTAATTGTAGCGTTGGAACCGTTACTAGCAGATATTTGAAACTATCCCAATATATGTATTATTATATTTGCTATTTAACTGCAATATTAACGTAAAGTTAAGTAAAAAAAAATAAGTGGTGTCCCCATTCAAAAAAACTTAAATTTCGCGCTAAACAACCGGCCAACGGTGTGTCGTCGGCGGCGCGCGGTAGGTACTTATGACGCGGTCGGTCCACCGTCGCCCCAGCCAATCAGCGTCACGCTCTGATGAATAGTACACAATTATAAGCGGTAGCGATTTGGTAAAAATTTAGCGGGTCGGTTGGTTTATACCTGCATGGTAGTAAAGCGATGTATTATTGTTACCGATATAATGTATGTATTGACTAATTTAAGAATGCTGGTTGAACTCGCTCGCGCCTTGCACTTATAGGCTAAGGACTCACGAAGCGGTTTTCACCCGTGCCCGCAGCGGTTGCGGGCCCGCAGCCTTTGTAGAATACAGATATTTATGTAAAAACTTAAAGCACATTTCACGACGCGTTTTACGTCCGCGGCGTGTGCGATTGTTTGCGGGTCCCGCTGCTCCAGCGGTCATCTTGTACCGGCGGGCGCGGGTCGCGGTCCCGCAGCCGCGGCGGGTTGCACCCGCGCGTTCTGCGGTCGGTTGGCGGGCGACCGCGCGTGGACAGCGAGGGGCGGGGGGGGAGGTTAGAAATCCGACGCCATTTTGCAGTGACTTGTTATTACTCGTTGCGTAGTAGTTTCTGGTGTGTGTCCATGACGGTCTGGAACTCAACTGATCGTTTAACCGCCCGTCTTGCGATTATCAACCGCCAAGTTTGCGGGCGATAATCGCAACCGCGACGGCTGCGTAACCGCACAAAACTCCGGTCTCGTGAGTTTTGAAAATAAAACTCCATTCCGCCACCGCGGCGGGCACGGGTGAAAACCGCTTCGTGAGTCCTTACTCGTACGCGGGGGCAGCGCGCGGCTCACAAGCGCTATACGATACAATTTAAAATGCGAACGAACCAAAGTACCTATGCAGCGGAAACGCAAGAAAAAACAATAAATATCAATACCTAGTTTTCTTTACAAAAAGTAATGATATCCCACCAAAAACATAAATGTAAAAAAGGAGAGCCAAGTTCAATACAAAAATTATGCATGGCTATGGGCTTCGCTGCAAAAAGAATGGAGATCTAAATGAGGGCCAAGTTCTGGGCAATATCTCAATATGTATTTATTTATAGGAACAAAATAACATTATGAACAAGTATTAAACTCTATTTCTTCTCTTTATTCGATACCTATGACAATTGCTGTTATTTAAAAATGTGAGATCTTAAAGTGGGTTAGATTTAACTTGGCCAGTTTGTTGTTATATGTTGAATAACTTTATAAAATGACTGCTGTAATGAAAACTGGTCAAGTCAAATCTAACTCACTTTAAGATCTCACATTTTTAAATAACAGCAATTGTCATAGGTATCGAATAAAGAGAAGAAATAGAGTTTAATACTTGTTCATAATGTTATTTTGTTCCTATAAATAAATACATATTGAGATATTGCCCAGAACTTGGCCCTCATTTAGATCTCCATTCTTTTTGCAGCGAAGCCCATAGCCATGCATAATTTTTGTATTGAACTTGGCTCTCCTTTTTTACATTTATGTTTTTGGTGGGATCGTAGCCAATTAATGTATGGGAACATTTCTCATCATCATCAATATGTGAGCATGCCCATATTCTATCATTGCCAGCCCGATTTTTTAACAAAAAAAAATGAAACAATGAAATGAACTATTTCCTTTACAAATAGTCTTTCATTTACAACCAGTTGATGTTCTGAAAGTTTGGAAATTGGCCAAGAATATTGACTTTTTACTAAACCTTGTACTACATGTTGATAACCTCTACAATAAGCTTCAATGGCTATTAGTAGTGTAGTCTATAATGAATCGGTCAGTATGTGTAACACAATGCGTATGTGGGCGCAGGGCCGGTGATGCTGGACGAGTTCGTGGAGTGGCTGCGCAGCGAGCGCGCCGCCGACGCCGCCATGCCGCCCGCCAGCTGAGCCCGCCGCGCGCACAGGTCACTGCAACACTCTTGTTATAACTTAGTTACGGCATCACCAAAAAAAGTCACGATAGCTCTGCTCTGGTACCTTTTCAAAAGGATGGGCAACTAATCTTAATCGTATAACAATCTGTTTTTTCCAAATGTGTGTTTGCCCAAACAAACAGTAACATACATGCTCCCAAACATTGCATTTATAATTTTAGTAAGTTGACATTACATAATTTTTAATGGAGAAGGCAAATGGGTCAAAATATTACTATCAAATGCACCTACAATCTGAGCTTAGGTCATATATACTACACTAGTTTTTATTTCACTTCAATCCATGCAGTATTTCCGAAGTTATAACGACGAGAAGTTCAAGCCCTTTTTTGAATTTCCGAGATTAGGCGCGCTTACGCTATGACGTCACGAGACGACACAAGGCGCGGCGGTCGGTCGGTCCGGTGAACTCCAGTAAACTTTGGTGCGTTTTGGCACAGTAATACTGTGGTTTTGGCGTCTCGTTTCATATTGTTTTGATTGTCTTCGTATTCATAATACCTAGTGTGCTTATATTTTAAAGATATAAAGTAAATTATCCTTTATATCCCATTAAATCGAGTGAAACGTGAAGTCTGTAGAATGGAAGAAGGTTTTTTAAAAGGTCAGTCGGACAATCTGCCAAGAGTGGATAGTTTGATAGATGAAAAGGTACCTATTTACGTTCTGAGTAAGCATTTCCTACTATTTAATTTAGTAGGTACCTACCTATTATGGACGGCGATAAAAAATTCTACCAGATACCTACTCCCAATCTATATCTCGAGGTTTTCGATGATTATTTTTACCTCTATGTTTTATTAGTACTTACATAAGAAAATGTTACTATTTACCCATATACAGATGTAGGTAAGTTCTAGTAAGTAGGTATTTACGTAGTTATTACTTTTCTGAGTAGACAAATAGGTAAGTAGGTAAGTACCTACCTGCCTATTAATATAGTTTTTTAATAAACCAGATATTTTTTTAATTTTATCCAATGTACGCTTTAGGTGTTTTCATTCACAGTTGTTTTTTTTTAATAAAAATAAATAATACTTAGTTAAGAAATCAGTGGTGATCAACTTGCGGGCTGCAAATTTTTCCTTTTTAAAGGGGTGTTGCAAGTTAGAAGGTGTCTGTCTACCTATGTCTGTCTGCGTGTCTGTATGTTTGTCTGTAGTAACGTAGCATATTTTTAAGCGGGTGAACCGCTTTCGATGCGTTTTTATTTTATTTCAATGTTGTTTTTAAACAGAGGTTCGTAGACATGTTTTGTCAAAATCGGTTAAACCGTTCTAATAGTAAGTACATTAAAAACGTACGTTTTGAAGGTTTTTTTTAAAATTCGTAGTGTTTTATGGTTCTAGGTCAGGAAGAGAGAGCTACGGAGATGATGCCATAGGGTATATACAGTTAAAAAGAGAGGGAGAGGTATGTAGGGCTTATTGAATCCATCCTTTTTACTGCAGTCATCCACTTCTTCCACATTTTTGGGTCCCCAGGCACATTAAAAAAGAGTTTATCTGGTGTTTTAACTGTCGAATTGAAGCACTGAGGCACAATACAGTATTTACTCACTATTTTTTCACTCATTTTTCCGCAGAAAACAGTTAAATTTTGATTTTTAATACGCAGCGGCGTGCTTACGAGAGCGCGACTGTCGTCTGATGACGTCATCGACCAGTGAGCGCCCGCCCGCGTTTTTAAAATCCCACGGCCGAAAATACGCACTTTGATCGTTAATATCTTAGCCATTTATTGAGATATGGAAAAAGTAAAAACACAGTTTTTCTTGTAATTTTGTATAGATTTATTTGGTGTGTAAAGTAAAAAATGTTTGCCTTCTCCATTACCGATGTCATTATATTAATTTGATTTGAATTTGATGATGAATTAACAAATTATTAACCATGTTCTTTTCAATTTTTAATTGCAGATTGATTTACCATGATATTACTCTCCAAATAACAGACAAGCAGTTTAAATTAATTACACCTTTCAAATAACCAAATAAAAAGTTATTTTTTCTTCATTTTCATTACATTATTTATACCTCATTATGATCAAAATCTCGTGACCATGCATTATAAAATAATCACTTTCATTGGATCGATTATGAAGAATCATTATATGTGTTTATTCCAAGATAACATTTGTGAAACAAATTGTAATGTTTTCAATACAGGGAATGTCGGAAGGTGATATTTTAATTGTAATCGTTAATTTATCACTAGCTTCTTTCCCTTGACACGGTAGCTTATAATTTGATCTATTATATGGTATTGCATGTATAATACATATTAATAATATTAATTGAAACCTACGTTAATATCATTATTATTTGTTTAAACGGGAACTTACGTACGACGGAGGCTACTGTTGAGAGTTCCTCAACACGTAGCGTCTCTCCCCGCACATCTGTCGCGAGCGCTTCACCCACCTCCTGATGAAGGTCACCGTACGTGACCGAAACGTGTTGAGGAACTCTCAACAGTAGCCTCCGTCGTACGTAAATTCCCGTTTAAACAAATAATAATCATATTAATAATAACCTAAATTGTATCCATAACTGTAACGAGAGGTAAATACATTATATTGTATTTTATATATTTACTTTTCTTACTAGACATATAAGTTGGTGTATATTTTAGCATTTATTTTTATATTTATATGTATGTATATTATGTTCGCATCCGCTCCTCTGTTCGTGTACAAAATATTCAAGTTTTAATCAATGAGAACACAAATTGTATTAGAATTAATTTCGCCCACCGAACCGTTTATTTATCCAAGGTAGTGAGACCCGTAGACCGTTGAGGGCGTCGCATTGATTTAATGTAACGAAGAACAAATCTGGTGGGGACTAAATAGGGTATGGTTTTGTGATGTTTCATGCTCCACTCTGAACTAGCTTCCAATGGCCTTATGACTGATTTTATACACAATTTAAAATAGATTATCGCCGAACTGCCTATTCAAACATTATGATAGATATTTCTAGCACTTTATCTGTTTATAGACTTTATAATGTTCCAATATTCAACATACCTCATATGAGACATTGAGATATTATTATATTAGGTAATGGTTTATGAAACGACAGTGATGTTTCCATGCACCACTGTAATGTTGGTTCCTCTGCATCAGACAGGTTATAATAGTACAAGTGATTCGCATTGAATAGAGTGCTAGAGATATTGTCTGGTGAACATAAACTAATAGTATATTTGTATTTGTAACAGTGTTGTATGCTAAGACTGGATCCAGAGGCCACAAGTGAATCATGTTCTTATCGACTAGGTCTCGTCTAGTCTACACTTAGTTTACGTGTAGATAATATAGTTTTGTATAAGACGTAACGTAAAGTAGGTAGATTTATTCAAATTATCATATTTTAAAGGTGTAATCATAATATTGTATCGGTATTTATTTTATAACGCTAAATACTCGAATGTAGAGATTTGCCTCGTGTTTTGTTCAACATCAAAAAATATATTTTTCAATTGTAGTTGTAAGAATTGTAATTATTTTGTTTATATTGATAAAGTGTTATGTTTAGGGTTGTTTGTGTATCTAGTTGTGATTGAAAGGTATACAGACTGCACGTAGCGTCGCCACCTTCAATGTATTATGATTATACCTTTACTCGTATTGTAAAAACGAAGTATACAAAATTACTCAAAATTTAGGCCAATAATGTTATCGCAAGTTTTGAAATTGTCATTATGTTTACCATTTCGATTGAGAATTGTAATATTCAAGTAATTCTGCTCCAATACATTTTTTTGAATACTGAACTTTTGTTTTTATTGTTATTGAAGTAGCAGTTTATAAAGAAAGACATAAAATAATAGGTAAGTATGAATGAAAACTTATTTTTCTCCATTTTTACTACAAGACTGCTGGAATACCCCAACTTCACTACATAGTATAAAACAAAGTCGCTATTTTTGTCTGTATGCTTAAATCTTTAAAATTACGCAACGGATTTTGATGCGGTTTTTTGTAATAGGTAGAGTGATTCAAGAGGAAGGTTTTTATGTAAAAATATTCCCGAAATTCCCACGGGAACGGGTAAAACCGCGGGGCACTGCTAGTATCTTATAAATGCATAAGTAACGTTTTTATGCTTTTACTCCTATAAAATCGAGTTTGTATTATTTGATCTTGGAAGGAGACATAGGGTTAAGTGTAACTTAGAGACAAAGAAAGAATAAATAAAACAATTTTATGTCAAATATTTATTTCATCTATTCCTTATAATTACGATTATTATTTACAATATCTATCGGCTTTCATTTTACTTCTCCTGTCCAACAAAGTCTCGTGAAGGTTTCCATCATTTTTAGCTCTCTTGAGTTCCACTACTCCACCATCATTCAGTTTTATTTTCTTGTCTTGGAACTTTTGGAATTTCTTCCTGTAAAATATTAAATTTTATGGATTAGTGATGCTGTGATGGTCATAAAATTATGACATGTTAGGAACAGAGGGGACACTTTTGTAGCAAAAAGTCTATATAACATCCCATTGAGGGAAAGTTTTCTCAACATACAGTGGCATAATAACTGATAGACAAGATAGTTAAACATTAGTAAATAACAATCATAGCTCTTGCTAGATATATATCTGTGCTCGGAATATTAAAGAGTAATTAATTATATTAAAAACATTATAATCCAAATATTGATATCAAAAACACTCTAGCATGGTTTTCAACAAAAATGTTAAGTTAAAAATCAGTACATGGTATAAAACAAAGCTCTTTGCTGTCTGTCTGTCTGTCCCTATGTATGCTTAGATCTTTAAAACTACTGCACGCATTTTAGATAGTGATGATGGAAGAGGAAGGTTTATATGTATAAAAATTCCCGAATTTCCCACGGGAACGCGGCGCTGCTAGTATTTTGATAACTTACACATAATTGAGTTCCACCTCATTCAAATCTCCTTCCTCCTCCGCGACCACAACCTCAGCCACTTCTCTACTTTTATTACTTCTTATACTACAGAATTCGTAGTCACCAGCCTTGATACTATCGGCAACTAGCGAGTCATCGTCTGGTTTCACTGACATGAACTTGTTTAGGGAACTCAGAATCGCAGATTTACCTATAATGGAGAAAGTTTATTTTTAATGCAATGGAAAATATAAAGTGCACATTGTAAATTAGGCATTATTTCTGTGGGGATTTAATTAATATGGTTCATAGGTCATCTTTTATGAATGTCCAGGAATACAGCATAAGGACATTATAGGTAGCATGTAATGTCTCGAAAGAATTATGATCCCTTAAGATATCAGGAATAAATCTATATACATGTAAAATCATGGTCTGTTTAAAAATTACCATCCTGCCACACTGGCTCCCACTGTTCCATAGGACCGACAGCATCAGACCTGCCAGTAACAACTCCATCTTTTGAAACTCCAATGTATTTGCCATATCCAGACTTCAATGCAAACTTATTATCTCCTGCTGGGAAGGCAGTGAATATTTCTTCTGGGGACGGACTTTCTCCATCCCCGTGGGGTGCTCCAATGGTGAATAATCCGTTATCTAGCGCAGATATATAAGTCCCATTGCCGAATTCAATCGAAATAGATCCAGTGATATCTTCGATTTTTTCCACTTGCCACCAACCTCCGTGTCGCAAACAATCCTGGTCAACTTTAGACGTTTCTTCCTTCTTTTCTTTCTTGTGCTTGCGTTTCTTAGATCTAAAATAATAACAACTCATTAGACAAGTTGAAAAACAAAAACTCAGAATTGTTGTGTTTTGGTCAAAACTTACTTAGGTTTATCTCCTTTCAATATTAACTTTCCGCGCTTTACAGCCGAATATTCATCAGCCATGATTTAAGATAAATAAAACTGTTTTGGTTACACCGGATTATAAATAAATGCAATTGATTAATTTATAATTCACAGATAAATTAAAAGTTAAACTCATCAACACACAATCTCAACTGTGACCTCAATCAACTCCATCAGTCTCCATCAATCAAACAAAACAAACAAACGATACTATAGGCCAGTCCTGATTGATTGAATATAATTAAATACAAAAAAGTTGATGATTTAAACATCGATATTTTTGCTTAAATTGTTGCTCATTGCTAATTTTCAATTTCATTGAAATTATTTTTATATTCGTATTCATTCGGTTGATAGATACATTAAATATTTTTTTCAAGATTTTAATCAAATTTAATAACCCAGCTTTCAGCTATAAGGGACATATTCAATTCGCATCATTCGGTGATTCATCAATAGCGGGATCCACACCGAGCGATCCAAATGGATCGCCAATTCCTGCGATCCGCGATCCGGAAGCATGAGGCATGGATCACGAATCGTGTCGTCTGGACCTTGCGGATCCCGCCGCGTCGCACCGACACGCTCCAACCGATCCACAGTGATCCGCATAAGTATAGCACGGTTAAACTTTCGGTCGCTATGGAGTCACACGTGCAGCAACGACGTCGAATTACTGTGGCAGTAACAACCTACATACTTATGTTCCTTGAATTTTTGATCATGTTCAAGCATTTATTTTCTTTGTAAAGGGATATTAGACGGCGACTTTCAAAATTTTCCATAATGTGTGATCTCGCGCTCCACACAGAAACGTCTGCCGAGCGCGCCGAGAGACTGAGGCTCCTGTGTGCTAGTAACAAAAACCGACAACTGATGGATCGCTCGCGGCAAGGAGTGCGCGCTCCTGCCGCGCAGTTTGGATCGCGCGAGGCAAGTACACATCAAACGCTCCTATGGAACGCGCTCCTGTCGCGCGCGATCGGAGCGCGATGGATCGTTCGGTGTGGATCCGGCTATTGACCTAAACGGTGTCTTATGTGCTTTTTCAATGATCATGAATATCGATAGATCGATTTCTTCTTTTGCACAGTTCTTCTGTCTGCATCTTGAAATATCGATAGTTATCGATGTTTTTTAATTAACACGCTTTTATTAGCTTGGCCTGTATGTATGTATGTATGTATGTATGTATGTACGTATGTAATGAAATCTTTGAACATCATTTTCACCAACTTCCAGAAGTCTGATTAATTTGAAACTTTGCATATGTATCAAGGACCGATGACAATGCAATAATTTAATAACAGTTTCCCGTTATCCTTAATGGATTTGCCAGATTTACTAAAAAAATATTACTTCATATAAAAGACATCAACGGGCGCTCGCTGTGGGACGGAACGGGAGTTCTGTTTTATTTTACTAAATGGTACTAGACACTAACAGCGTCCCGTGGTTTTCCCGTGATGGGCCCGTTCCCGTGGGAATTACGGGATGAAAAGTTGCATATAATGTTATGCTTACTAAAAAATAAAAAATAAAATTATAGTTTAAAAAAACTAAAAAAACACGCTTTTATTGCAAATTGAACTAAAAACTAGAAAATATTTTTTCTCCTCAAATCAAAATTATAATAAAATTTAAGTTGTAACACAATGATTTAATTCAGAGTAAAAAAGCGTGGGGTGCTTAATATTTTTATTAAATATTACAATCATCATTGGTAACTATCTATGAGAGGATAGTTATGAACTACATTAAAATGCACCCCACGCTTTTTACTCTGAATTGAATCATTGTGTTACAACTTAAATTTTATTATAATTTTGATTTGAGGAGAAAAAATATTTTCTAGTTTTTAGTTCAATTTGCAATAAAAGCGTGTTTTTTTAGTTTTTTTAAACTATAATTTTATTCTATCCATCCCTTTGTTTGATGTTTGCTTGTTTGCCTAGCTTCTTATTTTTGACATTTTGAATGTTATGTTGGTCTGACATTGACATTAAGTGACAATAGAACTAAACAATGTCAACCCTTTTGCGACGAAATATCAGCAGAAGAGAATTGAATTGAATAAATGTTAACCCTTATGGCCCCATGTTGGCCAATTGAATGAACGGTTACAATAGTCCAGTTAATTGTGAGTGTTTGTAACTTTTGTAAACAAGAAGGAATTACTTACCTACATTGTTGACAATCGAACCAAAAAATAATTTGACGATGCAAAATTCATTTGAAACACTAAAAAGCTTATCAAAGACTTTTTTAGGGTTCCGTACCCAAAGGGTTAAAAAAGGGACCATATTACTGAGACTACACTGCTGTCCGTCCATCCGTCTGTCAGTCACCAGGCTGTATCTCAAGCACATCTCAATAGTGGTGATAGCTACAGTCCGGCAAGTATAACTTGGCGCGGCTGTGCGCCACTGTGTTCAATGTCAATGTACTTTTATAACTGCTTCTCTTGTACCAATTTTTATCACTTTAGGCATGATGATAGCACAGTAGTAAGCAAAATATTCGCAACGATGTTTACTATGAACTCGGAAGTTTCAAAGTGAATTTTCAAGAAAACCGTTTTAGTTCTTCAAATCGCCACCGCCAACTTATACTTGCCGGACTGTAGACGGTTGAAATTTTCACAGATGATGTATTTCTATTGCCGCTATAACAACAAATACTAAAAATAAAATAAACAAATATTTAAGCTCCCATACAACAAACGTGATTTTTTGTGGTTTATTAAAGTACGGAACCCTCCGAGCGCGAGTCCGACTCGCACTTGGCCGGTTACCTTCGTGTCGGTGTCAGTATATTCTCATGCCCATAGACAAAAAATGGACCTGACATCAATCCTAATCTTTGATGCATAAAATGTATTTGATTGTCTTTGGTTAACGCCATTTTGTAATTCAGATTCAGACAGGCAGAGCATGTTGATTTGCATCAAAATGATTTCTTTTTTGCAATTTAGATAAGTTATCGTGTAACTTTTTATTTATTACACAGTAACACCGTAAACAGCAAAATGGATACGCCGGAAGTAAAATCGTTCAACGCGGAGGTAAACAAATAAAATGAAGATTCTGTTCATCTTGGAGTTTCCGTGGCATCAATAAAATGTTTCTTTCTCTTGCAGTTGTCCGGGTTGTACGAAAACAAGCCTCCTATTTCGAAGGCGAAAATGAGTGCTATCACCAAAGGTGCTATCAAAGCCATAAAGGTTTACAAGCATGTAGTACATAGTGTAGAGAAGTTTATTCAAAAGTGCAAACCAGAGTACAAAGTGCCAGGCCTATACGTGATAGATTCAATAGTGAGACAGTCAAGACATCAGTTCGGACAAGACAAGGATGTGTTCGCCCCGAGGTTTGCCAAGAACATGCAACAAACCTTCGCGAACCTCTTCAGATGCCCCCCTGAAGATAAGGTATTATGTAAAAATATTATGTTTTAGGTTAGCTTGCCTCTTATCAGTAACTTGATAAAAGTGTAAGAATGCTGTTTTATCACATATCACAACTAGATAGTAATTACTGAATTACACAATCTTCCTGTCAACAAGAAACATTAGCTTGATGCATTGTATTATTATAGTATGCCATTGTATAATTGGTTACTTCTATTCTTCTTTATGGTTTCTTATCTAAAAGATTCACAATTCTATTGGAGTCTTAAATTAATATTGTATAGAAAATGAAACTACAATTTGTATAACTTAATAAATTACAACTGTAATAAAAATAAATACTTTGACACAAGTATTATAACTAGCACACTAGCTATCAAAAACCTTTGCAGCAATTTTCATCCCTTTCTGTATATCTGCTTTCGCTTCAAAGATTAACAAACATCTATCCAACCAGTCTTTTGCATATAAAATGAATCGAATAAGACTAATACAAACTTCGTCAATTTTCAGCGGAACATTATCAGAGTTTTGAATCTGTGGCAAAAGAATAATGTGTTTAGTCCACAAGTGATTCAGCCGTTGCTAGACATGGCCGATCCGAACCATCCGCTGCATCAAGAGATACAACAACAGAACAATACTGCTAATGGTAATACTGTCTTCATGTCAACCATTTTTCAAGACCCTGTTTGTTTCCCACTGCTGAGTAAAGGGATTCCTTCGGTAAAAGTATCTCCCCAATAGATTTTTGGACTTCCTTTTCATGGGCAAATTGGAAATTATTTCTAAGAACCATTTATTGCTAACAAAATAAGGCAATATATTGATCTTGTTAATGAGAATGGGATAATTTGGATTTGCTGAAACATTAACCGGCAATCTTGCCTTATTTTCCATTGGGTATTTAAATTGTCTCAGGACAGTTTAAATTGAAACATCCATTTGAAGTCAGATCTGATGGTCCATTCTGAATATTGAGTTTGAAGTTCTCTTATTATTAAAATTAAAGAAGTTCTAACTCTGATCAAAAGTTTCTCAAAATTATTTTGTACAATAAATCACTGTGTATGAAATGTATCTAATTTACCTACTTATAATAATTTCAGGGAGCAGTCTCAATATAAGCCACAATACATCAGACAATAAAGTATCACCAGGACCATCATCTCTCCATACACCACACACATCATCACCGATGGGAGATTCGGTAATTATATCCTCAATATTCACTAAGTAAAAGTAACTGTCAAAGTAACATTAAACATATTTGTAAAGAGAAGAAATCACCAGAAAGACAAGCCAAAACATGTCAAGAATCCTCCCAAATTTATTTTACTTTTGAATGAAAAACATCCTAAAATGAAAAAAGTTAGCTTGTCATATCTCATTTACGCCTCTACACTTATCAGCACATAAAAAAGTAAAAAAACAAAAAAGTTTAAATTCAAACGTTTGTCTGATAGTTATGACATTCTGCTTAACTATCTTATGTTCACTATACTAAGGTACAAAATTGTAATGAAACTTTTAATCACCAGTTCCAGGATCAACCATCCGGTCAACCCAACATCAAGTTCAATCGCAAGCTGCTCAATGACTTCGAGTATGACAGCGAAGATGAGGGAGTATCCTCAGAGCCACCGCCGCAGTCGCACTCGAGTCACACCACACACTCATCTCATGGGCATTCCAATCCGGCGCCTATGCCTCAACAGAATCAGAACCCTAGTGATGCTATGGCTAGGTGAGACAGTCAGATTTAATATGGGCGAAATTAGACCTGAAATTTCTTTGATTCGTGCGCGATTAACGGACAAGCCACAGATCACTGCAATTACAAGAATTATACAGACGATGATTGGCAATATCACATCACAACCTCCTATCAACTTTTGTTTTACAAAATACAATTAAGTTTATCTAGTCAATTCATGCCAACACTAACTTATTTTTTTATTGTTTTCAGTATATTAACAAATCCAGAAATTATGAGACAATTGCAAAGTTTGCAAGCTCAGATGCAAATGATGACTGGAATGCAAATACCTGTGAGTGACCATTATAATATAACCTTCATGTCTATGATATAGTTGAAGTAAGCTGGCGGCCAAACCTGGTGTCTAGAGCTTATAGACAACGTAATGGCATCCTACATGATCTTACATGTAAAAGTAGAAAGTGACATACCAAGATAACATTCTACAATACCAAAAATGGTCCAGTATCTCATTCCAGAGGCTAACTAGCAAGATATCTCATACTCTAATAAGATAATCTAGAAAAAAAAGCTTTACATTTGCCTTTTATTTTCCAGAATTTAATGCCAATGATGTCTGATATGCAGCAACTTCATAACCAAAATGCACAGAATCCATTTATGGTAAGTTAATCAACTAAAAACTAAGGCTAGGTATATCAGACAAAATGTGCGACGCGTTAAAGCCTTCTTCACTTGCGTTCAACATGATCAGAATGTCTTCTCTGTAGGTTAACTGAATATAACTGTAATGTACAACTCGACAAACGCCAAACTGCCCCTTTGAACACTTGTGATCTGAACTCACTGTCTGTCTTCTAAATTAACAGTGTATTTCAGACATCTATAGATCCATATTTTTTAGAAATAATTTACTAATTCATGTCTATTTGTTTACAGAATTCTCAACAAGATCAACAAAAGACAAATGACTCCAAAGACGACATGGCCAATGAGTCGGACATAGAGTTTGTAGAGGCTGGACCTCAAGTTATAGAAATACCAGATGCTAATGATTCTAGGTAACGTATAATATCCATACTAATAATCTAAATGCGAAAATATGTCTGTTTATTTCGACTTTGTGTCGCAAGGGCGCATTCCCAATGGACAGCATTACCGGCGGCTCGCGATTATTTTTGTTGCACTTTGCGGTAGACTAATGCTCGTAACTTTAAACTGCTGAAGATCCAAATCTTACTTCCTACTAATATATTTTTTAATATTCCTACGAAAGTACCTGCGGATGTATGTATGTTTATATTAATCCTAATCCTAAAAAAAAAGTAATCCCATCTGAATGAAAATCTGCTTAGAGATAGATGGGAGTCTGGAATAATACACAGGCTACTTTGTATCCCGTAATTCCCACGGGAACGGGTATAATGCGCGTAAAACCGCGGACAGAGCTAGTATTAGTATTTATTGAATACCGAGATAGTACCAGTAAATAAAGTGCCATGGCTAATGTCTCTTAAATAATTGAATGCCACTGTACGAGTATATAAGCAACCTCATATGATATTGTTTTTTAATCTATTCCAGGAGTCCATCGCCCAAGGGTCGCCGTCGCGGCTCGAAGTCACCGCGGAGACGCCGGCGGTCGCGCTCGCGGTCGCCGCGGAGACGCCGGGATAAGGATAGGGATAGGTAAATCTATGTCGCATTTTAGTATTTAAGAATAAATTCTACTAATATTTTAAATGCGAAAGTTTGTAAGGATGTATGTACGTTTGTTACTCTTTCGCGCAAAAACTACTGACCGGATTTGGAAAGGATCAGAATAACTAATGGGATACCTTTTTTGAACGGGTACAACGCGAGTAACACCGCGGGGCGCGGCTAGTTCATTATATGTAAACTAATTGCTGTTAGTTATTGTCTCATAAACTCGAGAAATTCCCGGACGTTTTAACAAATTTTGGTGTCTAAATGAGTGCCAAAGATATAGATTTAATCCGGGTGAAACCGCGTGGTACCGTTAGTAGGGTAATGTTCCTTGATTGCTTGATTAATTACCTATTGGTAAATGTCTGAAGTTTCGAATGTAATGTCAAAAGGTGGATGTAAAAAATATTAATCAATATCAAGTTCTACTGATTTGAAATAAAGTGTCAATAAATTAAATATGTTTCTTTGTATTTTTCAGAGACAGAGACAAAGATAGGGAGCGTGATAAGGATAGAGATAAAAATTATAAAGAGAGAGAAGCGGAGAGGGAGAAGCAAAAAGAGCGGGAAAAGAAGGGCTTGCCGCCCATCAAGAAGGAAAATCTTAGTGGTAAGTTAACTGCACGGAAAATAATTAGTATCACTAATCATTTGACTTTGAGCTTCACTTTAATCGTACGAATACGACTACTTGTTACTAAAACAAACGCAAGCATAAATAGACGCGTGCTTTACACAAGTTTCGCATGTCGTTAAGCTAATGCTACGACTGCCACTGATACGTAATAGTACAACTCGTAGCTGTATATTATTTAGTAGTGTATCACCAAGAAATAAATACATACATGCAAGTTATTCATAGCAAATTTTCCCTGGTTATTAATTTGTCATCTTTCCAAACGTATGTAGCGTAGATTTATTTATTCGGTGCTGTGTGGAGTTTGCTCCTCTGCATCGTATATTGTTTTGTTCTCTGTTTAATTTTTGTAAATTGTATTTTTTTGATGTCGAAATAAATGGTTTAAATGGTTTAATGGTTTATATAAAAAAAAACAATGAGTGACAAAGAGTAGTGTTGAAAGAGTAGTGTACGTGTGTGTCAGTGTGCAGCTGCACGCTGTGGGTGGGTCACCTGTCGAAGTAGTAACGAGCCTGTGTGTGTGTCAGTGTGCAGCTGCACGCTGTGGGTGGGTCACCTGTCGAAGTAGTAACGAGCCTGTGTGTGTGTGTCAGTGTGCAGCTGCACGCTGTGGGTGGGTCACCTGTCGAAGTAGTAACGAGCCTGTGTGTGTGTGTCAGTGTGCAGCTGCACGCTGTGGGTGGGTCACCTGTCGAAGTAGTAACGAGCCTGTGTGTGTGTGTCAGTGTGCAGCTGCACGCTGTGGGTAGGTCACCTGTCGAAGTAGTAACGAGCCTGTGTGTGTGTCAGTGTGCAGCTGCACGCTGTGGGTGGGTCACCTGTCGAAGTAGTAACGAGCCTGTGTGTGTGTGTCAGTGTGCAGCTGCACGCTGTGGGTAGGTCACCTGTCGAAGTAGTAACGAGCCTGTGTGTGTGTCAGTGTGCAGCTGCACGCTGTGGGTGGGTCACCTGTCGAAGTAGTAACGAGCCTGTATGTGTGTCAGTGTGCAGCTGCACGCTGTGGGTGGGTCACGTGTCGAAGTAGTAACGAGCCTGTGTGTGTGTCAGTGTGCAGCTGCACGCTGTGGGTGGGTCACCTGTCGAAGTAGTAACGAGCCTGTGTGTGTGTCAGTGTGCAGCTGCACGCTGTGGGTGGGTCACCTGTCGAAGTAGTAACGAGCCTGTGTGTGTGTCAGTGTGCAGCTGCACGCTGTGGGTGGGTCACCTGTCGAAGTAGTAACGAGCCTGTGTGTGTGTCAGTGTGCAGCTGCACGCTGTGGGTGGGTCACCTGTCGAAGTAGTAACGAGACTGTGTGTGTGTCAGTGTGCAGCTGCACGCTGTGGGTGGGTCACCTGTCGAAGTAGTAACGAGCCTGTGTGTGTGTGTCAGTGTGCAGCTGCACGCTGTGGGTAGGTCACCTGTCGAAGTAGTAACGAGCCTGTGTGTGTGTCAGTGTGCAGCTGCACGCTGTGGGTGGGTCACCTGTCGAAGTAGTAACGAGCCTGTGTGTATGTCAGTGTGCAGCTGCACGCTGTGGGTGGGTCACCTGTCGAAGTAGTAACGAGCCTGTGTGTGTGTCAGTGTGCAGCTGCACGCTGTGGGTGGGTCACGTGTCGAAGTAGTAACGAGCCTGTGTGTGTGTCAGTGTGCAGCTGCACGCTGTGGGTGGGTCACCTGTCGAAGTAGTAACGAGCCTGTGTGTGTGTCAGTGTGCAGCTGCACGCTGTGGGTGGGTCACGTGTCGAAGTAGTAACGAGCCTGTGTGTGTGTCAGTGTGCAGCTGCACGCTGTGGGTGGGTCACCTGTCGAAGTAGTAACGAGCCTGTGTGTGTGTCAGTGTGCAGCTGCACGCTGTGGGTGGGTCACGTGTCGAAGTAGTAACGAGCCTGTGTGTGTGTCAGTGTGCAGCTGCACGCTGTGGGTGGGTCACCTGTCGAAGTAGTAACGAGCCTGTGTGTGTGTCAGTGTGCAGCTGCACGCCGTGGGTGGGTCACCTGTCGAAGTAGTAACGAGCCTGTGTGTGTGTCAGTGTGCAGCTGCACGCTGTGGGTGGGTCACCTGTCGAAGTAGTAACGAGCCTGTGTGTGTGTCAGTGTGCAGCTGCACGCTGTGGGTGGGTCACCTGTCGAAGTAGTAACGAGCCTGTGTGTGTGTCAGTGTGCAGCTGCACGCTGTGGGTGGGTCACCTGTCGAAGTAGTAACGAGCCTGTGTGTGTGTCAGTGTGCAGCTGCACGCTGTGGGTGGGTCACCTGTCGAAGTAGTAACGAGCCTGTGTGTGTGTCAGTGTGCAGCTGCACGCTGTGGGTGGGTCACCTGTCGAAGTAGTAACGAGCCTGTGTGTGTGTCAGTGTGCAGCTGCACGCTGTGGGTGGGTCACCTGTCGAAGTAGTAACGAGCCTGTGTGTGTGTCAGTGTGCAGCTGCACGCTGTGGGTGGGTCACCTGTCGAAGTAGTAACGAGCCTGTGTGTGTGTCAGTGTGCAGCTGCACGCTGTGGGTGGGTCACCTGTCGAAGCTGACGCGCGCGGAGGAGCTGTGGGCGCTGTTCGGCGCGGCGGGCGGCGTGGCCTCCATCGACGTGGTGGCGCCGCGCGGCTGCGCCTTCGTCGTCATGGAGAGACGCCGCGACGCCGCCAAGGCCAAGGACAAGCTGCACAAGCACAAGCTGCACTCCAAGGTACCTCATTCATTCATTTCGGGTAGGCTAGTGGCCAACCCTGGTGCCGGAGTTTTCATATCGTCTAAAGGCCTCCGACATGGTCTGACGATTGAAACAACCGAGACCGACTGTTTAACGTGCCCTCCGAAGCACGGTAGCGCTCAGATAAAAATGATACTATCGGGCACCCATCGAAATAGGGGCCGAGCTACACTATGCTTAACAATTGCAATGAACTGATTTCGCATGGTAAGCGATAGTACTTATACCTTCTACTGTTAAACATAATTAACATATTAGGTACTACGGGTTTTTTCGTGGCATAAAAGATTGTTTTACTTGCCAAAACACTTGCTTTGATTTCCCAACATTATCCCCATTTGTAACAATGTGCCTTCGAGTGCACTTTACACTGTATTCGATGTAAGCTCTGTTTCGGTGCGAGATGGATGTTGAGGTGTGTGCGGGTGTGTGTGCAGGAGATCAGCGTGGCGTGGGCGCCGGGGCGCGGCGTGAAGGAGCGCGAGTGGAAGGAGTACTGGGAGGCGGAGGCGGGCGTGTCGTACATCCCGTGGGCGGCGCTGCGCGCGCGCTGGGCGCTCGGCCTGCTGTCGCTCGACGCGCTCGAGGACGGCGGCGTGGCCGACGACGACTCGCTGCCGCCCTGGCTGCCGCCCCGGGTGCGTACACGAGAGAGACAGGTCTGTACGCGAGTGGAAGGAGTACTGGGAGGCGGAGGCGGGCGTGTCGTACATCCCGTGGGCGGCGCTGCGCGCGCGCTGGGCGCTCGGCCTGCTGTCGCTCGACGCGCTCGAGGACGGCGGCGTGGCCGACGACGACTCGCTGCCGCCCTGGCTGCCGCCCCGGGTGCGTACACGAGAGAGACAGGTCTGTACGCGAGTGGAAGGAGTACTGGGAGGCGGAGGCGGGCGTGTCGTACATCCCGTGGGCGGCGCTGCGCGCGCGCTGGGCGCTCGGCCTGCTGTCGCTCGACGCGCTCGAGGACGGCGGCGTGGCCGACGACGACTCGCTGCCGCCCTGGCTGCCGCCCCGGGTGCGTACACGAGAGAGACAGGTCTGTACGCGAGTGGAAGGAGTACTGGGAGGCGGAGGCGGGCGTGTCGTACATCCCGTGGGCGGCGCTGCGCGCGCGCTGGGCGCTCGGCCTGCTGTCGCTCGACGCGCTCGAGGACGGCGGCGTGGCCGACGACGACTCGCTGCCGCCCTGGCTGCCGCCCCGGGTGCGTACACGAGAGAGACAGGTCTGTACGCGAGTGGAAGGAGTACTGGGAGGCGGAGGCGGGCGTGTCGTACATCCCGTGGGCGGCGCTGCGCGCGCGCTGGGCGCTCGGCCTGCTGTCGCTCGACGCGCTCGAGGACGGCGGCGTGGCCGACGACGACTCGCTGCCGCCCTGGCTGCCGCCCCGGGTGCGTACACGAGAGAGACAGGTCTGTACGCGAGTGGAAGGAGTACTGGGAGGCGGAGGCGGGCGTGTCGTACATCCCGTGGGCGGCGCTGCGCGCGCGCTGGGCGCTCGGCCTGCTGTCGCTCGACGCGCTCGAGGACGGCGGCGTGGCCGACGACGACTCGCTGCCGCCCTGGCTGCCGCCCCGGGTGCGTACACGAGAGAGACAGGTCTGTACGCGAGTGGAAGGAGTACTGGGAGGCGGAGGCGGGCGTGTCGTACATCCCGTGGGCGGCGCTGCGCGCGCGCTGGGCGCTCGGCCTGCTGTCGCTCGACGCGCTCGAGGACGGCGGCGTGGCCGACGACGACTCGCTGCCGCCCTGGCTGCCGCCCCGGGTGCGTACACGAGAGAGACAGGTCTGTACGCGAGTGGAAGGAGTACTGGGAGGCGGAGGCGGGCGTGTCGTACATCCCGTGGGCGGCGCTGCGCGCGCGCTGGGCGCTCGGCCTGCTGTCGCTCGACGCGCTCGAGGACGGCGGCGTGGCCGACGACGACTCGCTGCCGCCCTGGCTGCCGCCCCGGGTGCGTACACGAGAGAGACAGGTCTGTACGCGAGTGGAAGGAGTACTGGGAGGCGGAGGCGGGCGTGTCGTACATCCCGTGGGCGGCGCTGCGCGCGCGCTGGGCGCTCGGCCTGCTGTCGCTCGACGCGCTCGAGGACGGCGGCGTGGCCGACGACGACTCGCTGCCGCCCTGGCTGCCGCCCCGGGTGCGTACACGAGAGAGACAGGTCTGTACGCGAGTGGAAGGAGTACTGGGAGGCGGAGGCGGGCGTGTCGTACATCCCGTGGGCGGCGCTGCGCGCGCGCTGGGCGCTCGGCCTGCTGTCGCTCGACGCGCTCGAGGACGGCGGCGTGGCCGACGACGACTCGCTGCCGCCCTGGCTGCCGCCCCGGGTGCGTGCGACCTTACCGAACAAACAAACAAACTGTCTGCGACACACAAACTCTAATACTACTGCACGGATTTTGACGCGGTTTTTTTAATAGATAGAGTGATTCAAGAGGAAGATCATATATGTATAAAAATTCCCGAAATTCCCACGGGAACGTGCACAAGGCGGGTTAAACTGTGGAGCGCTGCTAGTTTCTAAGATTTTTTTTGATTGGGCTGTAAATACCCCATAACGCAACACTAACTTTGTCCTCTACACCTCTGCCCCTGTACTTAGTTTTGATTTCATATATTTCAGTATTTAGTTCCCAGTGTATAAGCATTGCTCCTTTTCATATTCTTATTTTATGTGGTGTACAAATAAATGGTTTAAAATAGAGTCAATAAGACAGTACGCATAAATGTTTATGGCTGAAACACGGAGTCTGACGGAAGCAAAGATGTTTGGCATCTTACCGTGTTTTAGAGTGTAGTCCGCCACTGACAGCCCCTGATGCACAGATCCTGCCGAAGTCCGTGATGGAGAACATGTCGCTGCTGTCGCTGCCGGTGCCGCCGCTGCTGTCGCTGCCGCCGCACGCGCCGCCCATGCCGACCCAGATGCCGCCCGGTAACGAACTTCGATTAACATGGGGGATAACGTGCATCGACTTTTATCTATTCGTCTCTATCACTAGTATACAAATAGTGTTCGATAAGCCCGTTAGAACAGTGGCAGTGAAAGCGCTTACTGAGTCGAGGGTTGCGGGTTCGATTCCCGTCCGGAGTTAACAATATGTGTAGATATAGTTGTTGGCGACGACGGCTGTGTGTCAATTATCAATATCTTATAAAGTATTTGTGTATTATATAAAGTAGTATCAGTGAGTTACATTCCATAACACAAGATTAGAGCTTACTTTGGGTCTAATTAACGGTGTGTGAATTAGTCCGGATATATTATAGTGTTGACATTTCAAGTCGCTATTGTGTGAGTGAGATAGTAAAACTATTTTGAACTAATGATACAGACCTGTAGATGAAATTTAGCCATTATTAAATGTGTTTTTGAACTTTGCTTTATGTTTTACCCAGAATTAGGAGGCGGTGCTTTACAATTGCCTGCGGTATCCGCGGCCAGTCTGGTACAAGTGCCTAGGATGCCACCACCAGGGTAAATATCACTTTACAATATCATAGATTACTTTACCCCCCTTAATTTTACCCCCGTTGCACCTCTTCCTGTAGGTATTTCGTGATATAGTCACAGCTAGTAGCATACTACGATTTTAATCGGTTTAGGCCCATCTCGTAGCCAGATTTGGTAGCTAGCTTCCAAATGGGAGAAATAATCCCGATTCGAAGCTGGCTACGAAATAGGAATTCGAAAGTCAAAGATTTAGGATTTTAACTAGTAAAAAAAAAAAAAAACCCTAACCTACCGAATAGATCGTTCCCATTTAGTAGCTAGCTACAAGATGGGAAAACACTTTTCTCATTTCGTAGCTAGCTACCAAATCTGGCTACGAGATGGGCCTAACCTTTTTAATCGCGTTGTGCCCGTTCCCGAGTGCATATCGAGATTAAAATAGGCCAATACCTTGCCGTTAAATGTGGCTATCCATTACAAAAATAATTTTTCTAATCGTATTGGTAATTTCTGAGATTGATTGATTGATTTTTAAAAGTCTTTATTGATATAATATAAACAAAGTACATAATACAAAAAGATCTTATTCTAATCGTATTCTAACATACAAAAAGCTTGTTTCACAGGCTGAGAACACCTTTTTAAAACAATTTTACAAGATATATTTATAATCTATTTAAGACATGAGTTTGTGAATGAAACTATTCTAATAACTTGACGTAAATTTTGATTAATTTACGAAATACATTTTTATTTGTGCATTCATCGCGGTAAGTAAGTATATGTAACGTACTTAAAATGGTCATTTAAAACCATTTAGATATAATGTTAAAGTAATATATTAGTTTATTTGGATAAAACAATACAAATTAAAAATTTGAGGGTAAGCTGGAACATTCGTAGTGCGCGCCGATCAGCTGGTGAGCGAGCTTGCGTTAATTTCTGAGATTAGAGCATTCAAACAAAATAAATGAAAAAAAATTAATATCAATCTTCAACTTTATTGTATTAATTTTGAATGTGTTCCCATAAATACTTTTCTCATAAATAAATACAAATCCCACTGGTAATTCCAGAGATATGTAAGTGCTTTCAAACAGACTTTAGATTTACTGTATTGGTCGAATAATAATAAAATGTGTATGTGTTGTCTCAGAATGACGGCGGGAATGCCTCCAGGATTAGCGCCGGGAATGCCTCCCGGAATCAGACCGCCGAGCATACCCACGGGAGTGCCGGGTATGTATCAACCTACTTTTATAGAAATTATTTAGGTCCAACGCAAAAAAAAATGGTAAATGAATGAAAATAAAATGAAAAATAATATTGTTATGCACAATAGTGCGCTCAGACTCGTACTTTCAGATCATATTTTATTACGTTAGTTACGTTCTATTGATTTTGTTCTTATTTTGTCGGAGTGGCTAGTTGGGCGATAATGGTTGTCTTTATGTGTAATCATAATGTTTGATAATGGTTGTGATACTGTGTGGCGTGGCGCAGGGCTGGCGGCGGAGGCGGGGCTGGCGCCGGCGGGCGCGCTGCTGCGCTTCCCGCCCGCGCTGCCGCACTCGCTGCCGCAGCCCGGTAACTACATTACATATACATTTCTTCATAAACTGTGTTTTCACTTAGTGTTGTTCAGTGCTGAACCAATATTCGTACGTTCATGTCGTTAAACATTAATATTTGTTCACAGGACTTAGTGAAAACTTGACTTTAGTATTCCTTAATGAAAATTATTACGGTCAATGTTTCATACCCATCCCTTCTCCCTGCCGTACTTTTTCAAACAACAGATCACAAAAACCACTCGTTTGTCCGATAAGAAATCATTTGACATATTTAAATAGGACGGTTAGTCTCCAACATAGGATCATCAAACCGTACAACAAAGACACGTCCCCAGGTATGGTGGGCAACTTCCTGGGCGGCTTGTTGAACGTGAGCGGCCTCCTGCCCAGCCTGTCGCTGCTGCACGCGGGCGGGGCCGGCGGCGCGCGCGAGGCGGACGACGACAACATGTCGCTGGAGGAGGAGGCGGGCTCGCCGCCCGCGCTGCTCCCCGACCAGATCCAGGCGCTGCTGTCGAAGCCGCCGCCCGCGCTACCCTCGCTCCCCGCCCTGCCGCGCGACACTCCGCCCTTTAACGCGAACCAACCGCCCCCGTTTACGCCGACGCAAGAGAAGCCGGATGATGATAGGTGTGTATTTATGTAGTAGTAGTATTAGCCTGTGATATCCCGCTGCTGGGTAAACGCCTCTCGTGTCGCTGAAGATATCAGTACAGTGAGAAGGATTAGGCGTAATCACCACGCTTGCGTAATGCGGGTTGCTGTTTATGTAACTTGATTAGCCTCGTTCCCACCTAGCGCACGGGCTCGCGCGGCAGCCTCGCGAGCCAAATGCTCGGCTGGTGTGGTCGTGCCTCGGGCTGCCTCGGGCGCGCGTTTGCTCGGCTGAGCACGGCTCGGCCCCGAGCCATCTGTTGTCGGTAAACTTGACGCGCTCAAAGGTGCCTCGGTGAGCGCTGTGTGTTAGGTGGGAACGGTTATGTTTTGGCTCGCGCGCGAAGCTAGGAAAATAGCTGCAGCTGAATATACACGACTGTCCATTTCGAATACTCGCGGACTTATGATGGCTCAGCCTGCCTCGCGAGGCGGCCTCGTGTAAATTTAACAAAACTACTGAGGCTGCCTCGGGAGGCATCGCTCGCGATCTGGACACCGAGGCTGCCGCGCGAGCCTGTGCGCTAGGTGGGTACGCGGCTATTGATTAGTGTGGGCTAGCATAATTGTGTGATTAGAAATGCAAGATGAATGCTGTAACTGATGAATAATAATGGTGTGGGGCAACATTGTGTGTTGATTTGGTGGAATATGTGTGATCATCATTTAAATATCCCATTAAGATACCGATCATATTTAATAATCGATTTCATCTTATCATAAGGGTGCCTGTCAAGGCTGACGTCCTCAGCATGCATATGTTTGTTTCGCAATTGAAACGTTGAGAATGCCAAGATTTTTCATTTTCTTCCGTCCTTTGAGACTGACATTTTGTTTTAACATTAACTGTGCTGTAGCGTAAGCTCAAGCAACCGACTATTAGTATTTATCGTTACTTTATCGTCCTTTAGAAACAAGCCAGAGCGAGAGCGCGAGCGGCGGGACCGGGAGAGAGAGCGAGAGCGGCGCGAGAGACCCGAGCGGAGGGAGAGGGAGCCGCGCCGCGACCGCGACCGGGGCAACGAGCGGCCCAGGGACCGCGACCGGTGCGGGCACTCATTAACCTACCAATCTTCTTCTTCATCGAGTGGATGGTCAATCTGACCAATCCTGGTGTCAAGAGTTATTGAGCCGCCAAAGGCCTCTGACACGGCTCATGTAACGACTACTGTCCGTAGAGTAACCGGGACCGACAGCTTAACGTGCCCTCCGAACCACGGAATCGTCTTACTTTTCGGGCAATCAGGTGATTCTGCCTGCAATGCCCCCTAACCAAACTGAGGGCAGTCTCACAAAGAGATTGTTGTGAGATATTGTCCCCACCGGGACTCGAACCCGGAACCTCCGGATAATGACCCGAGCGCTCAGACTATAAGACCTAATATAATAAAGCTGAAGACTTTGTTTTGTTTGTTTGAACGTGCTAATCTCACAAACTACCAACCCCATTTGGATAATTATTTTTGTAATGGGTAGCCATATTCAACGAGAAGGTTATAGGCTACTTTTCATCCCAAAATTCCCACAGGAATGAGCACAACGCGGGTAAAACTGCGGAGTGCTGCTAGTAATGTATAAAGTACTAGCTGTGCCGCGGTTTCACCGCGGTTCCCGTGGGAATTTTGAGATTTTTCTTATATAAAAACCTTGTACGGACAATAAGGAACACATTAAAAAAAGAATCATCCAATTTGGTGCAGTCGTTCTGAAGTTATGCGCTTACCAACACATTTTGCGATTCATTTTTAGGGTTCCGTAGCCAAATGGCAAAAACGGAACCCTTATAGATTCGTCATGTCTGTCTGTCTGTCTGTCCGTCCGTCTGTCTGTCTGTCTGTCTGTCCGTATGTCACAGCCTTTTTTCTCCGAAACTATAAGAGCTATGTTGTTGAAACTTAGTGTGTAGATGTATTCTGTGAACCGCATTAATATTTTCACACTAAAATAGAAAAAAAAATAAAATTTTAGGGGGGTCTCCCATACTTAGAAATGAAAAAAATATTTTTTTTTTCATCAAACCCATACGTGTGGGGTATCTATGGATAGGTCTTCAAAAATGGTATTGAGGTTTCTAATATCATTTTTTTCTAAACTGAATAGTTTGCGCGAGAGACTCTTCCAAAGTGGTAAAATGTGTGTCCCCCCCCTGGAACTTCTAAAATAAGAGAATGATAAAACTAAAAAAAATATATGATGTACATAACAATGTAATCTAACACCGAAAATTGGTTTGAACGAGGTCTAGTTAGTGGTTTTTTTTTTACGACATAAATCGTAAACCGCAAAAAAATACTGATTATTCATTCAATAACTCAAATGTAAATAAAAAAACATTTATTTCAAGAACTTCTTTATTATGTTACTCGCTGCTACGGAACCCTTCATGGGCGAGTCCGACTCGCACTTGGCCGCTTTTTATTATATTATAGATAAAGACACTGTATTTTTTCCTTCAACCTTCTAAACATCAAATCAGTTCAGCTATTTATGTGGTTATACAAAACAATTACATAAAGCCCGTTTTACACCGCAAGCGAAGCGGGCTCATTAATGACTCCGTTTAATTACCATTGCGTTACTTTTTCATGTATAGACGCATAACACCTTTAACAAAACACGTAATGGCTGCCAAACGGAGTCATTAATGAGCTCGCTGCGCTTGCGGTGTAAAACGGGCTTTCGACTCCATTTTCTATACGCTTCTATACGTGTTCTAAAATGTATATTTTTTGCAGAGAACGAGATGATAGACGCGACCGGGATCGAGAACGCGGCGGCGGGCGCGACCGGAGGGACCGCGACCGGGACCGGGACCGGGAACGATTCGCTTCCAGAGATAATAATAACAGGTACACATTACATATATTACATACATATGATATGGCAAATAATATCATGTACATATTTAATGTACAATAATGACATCAATATGATTTAACCTTTATTAACACGCTTTTATTTTGTCTTTTGTGAACCACAAAATACTCCTTAGTAATAAAAAAAAAACTTAAGAGGTGTCAAGTGACACCCGGATGGAACGAAGTTTATTTATAATCAACAAAAATAATCATCGCGACACCACACTGTTCAATGCGAAATAGAAAGACGAAACGATAATATCTGGCTTGCTTTCTATAAGAGAGAGAGAGAGAGAGAGACAGACAGAGAAACATGCGCACGCCGCACGGCTTACAATAGAGAAACATGCGCGCCGCGCATATTTCTCTGTCTGTCTCTCTCTGGCGTGCGCAAGTTTCTCTGTCTGTCCCTCTCTGGCCTAAAAAGTGTTGTTACCTTTTTTTCCGTCTAGCCCCCTTTCTCAACGCGCGATAAGGAACTTCGTTCCACTATATCGGTTGAACTGCTTAATAGATTTTAAATTATATGTTTTGATTAGAGATTTTAATCTTCAATGGCAGATGTTAACGAATCTAGACCTAAAACATTTACTTTCTACCCCAAAATACAAGAAACAGGTGTAACCTACCCGGGCGATAAAAAATATAATAATAAACTATTCATCAGGGATAGAAGCCGCGAGAAATCCCCTCGACCGCCAACGAACCCGGACAATCCTGAGAAATCCTTACAAGAGAGGTTGTGGGAGATGGCGAACGGGAAGCCTTCCCGACCGGACGAGAAACCGAGGGAAGACTCGCAGGAGAACAGAGACGAGAGCGACGTCAAACACGAGGATGATAACATGGATATGGATAATGGTGAGTACTGACATTGTGACGCGTTCAATCATTTAGAATAGGTGTGTGGTTAACCCTGGTGTCGGTAGTTTTAAGAACGCCTAAAGGTCTCCAACATGGTCTGGGATACAAACAAGACCGATTGTTAACCGGTGTTCTCGTTGTTATTTTTCTCTTGCAGTGGTTCTTAGCTACGTTTTATAAAATCGGTTAAGCCGTTTCTCCGAAAGGTTTTTTTTTTAATTTAACTTTAAATTGTTTAATGTAAATAAATGTTAAATTATGTTTTTTTTAGCTGCCAACATTTATTTGGACATAAGACACTGTCGAAACATATTTTTTTTAAATGTCAAAGCTTAATCTGATATCCTAGATATACATAGATAAGATCACCAGTAAATATTAAAACCTGCCTTTAAACACATGCAACTAGCTCCATAGCTAAATATAACCGTCTGTTAACAGATAACGAGCCCGAGGCGCCGCCCCCGCAGTGGAACAACGCCCCGCGCCCGCCGCTCCTGCCGCATCACTTCCGACCGGCTCTACCAGGTATACATATTAATACATACTATAATATACTACCATACTCGGGCTTAATATTATCCTTTCAACGTGAAAAACCGACTTCAAACTATCAAAACTATCTCCTAAATTTTAATATGAGTATTCTTTATTGCTTGGTCAATAGTGTGAATATTCTTTAAGCATTGACTTCATATACCGATATAATTTTCAAAATCGGTTTATATACGAGGTTACAAACATAAAACAACCACAAGATTTGAGAGCATTTTCTTGAAGTCGGTTTAAACGTCCACACAAAGTGTTGTCGACAATCAAGTGAAGTCGTTATGTTGGCAACTTGTATGTGCACCACGCATGCGTCATTGACAACTTTACTCCCGAATACTTAAACGCCTCTTAAATTATCAAACACTAGCTGTGCCCTGCGGTTTCACCTGCATTTTTTTCCTGACTGCTTACCGTTTAAACCTTCCCTGGACTTTCATGAATATTTGAGACCAAAATTAGCCAAATCGGTTCAGCCGTTCTCGAGTTTTAAGCAGACTAACGAATAGCAATTCATTTTTATTTATATAGATTTGTGGGCTGCTTTATTTTATAAGTAAAGCCCAAAATACTTAATCGGTATTCAAATTTGGAATTAAGTACTTTCATTCATTTTTAACAACTCCTTGTCAAAATTGTATGGATAACTAATAGGAGTAATAAAAAGGTGTAATTTGGCACAAGACGTAGCTTTACATGCTTCACTGTTTTGTTTACCGCGCTGGGTTTGGACTTTATATTTGTTCTGAAAATAGCCTCTACACATTTTTGTTTGTCCCATAGTTGTAAAATAATTGCAGAAGTTATCTGACTAAAGCAACTTTCAACTTGTAAACCTTGCTTGAGTGGACTACTAGAAGCTTTTTGTTTTACCTTCTCCCCGTACTATCTGTCTGTATCTTTACATCTATACTGTATACTCGCAGCGCCTCGCGGTTTTACCCGCGTTGTGCCCGTTGCCGTGGGAATTTTGGAATGAAAATAAATAAACTAATATCATAAAGAGGTTAAGTTTCTAAAGTTTGTTTGTTTGTCAGGGCTAATCCCCGGAACTATTCATCCGAATTAAAAAATTCTTTCGTCAATAGGTACACTTTAGGTTCGGACATAGGCTATGGATTATTTAAAAAAAATAGGGATCCGTTCTCAAATTGCAATAATGTAACCGAAGATATGGAAATAATAAATATTACCTACAACAAGTAACAACGATGTCGAACTATGATAGTGAAGGCTAATCGTTCTTTGTTAAAATTTGTTCGTAAAAGAGGAGTCTATTTTCAAGTGGATGATATTCATATGATGATGTATTAATATCCTCATAATCTATATCAAAATAAATGGTTAAATAGTTTTAAAATCATGGTTAATTATTTAACTTCAAGTAACTCTTTAATTTATTAAAATTAAACATTTCGTTTCGGGGATATGATGAAAAATACACATAATAATTTACCCAGGCGCGAGAAATAGACAAGTAGACGTGACTATCAATATTAATAAGGATAAGGATCTACTTTTTTAACACGCTTTTATTAGCTTGGCCTGTATGTATGTATGTATGTATGTATGTACGTATGTAATGAAATCTTTGAACATCATTTTCACCAACTTCCAGAAGTCTGATTAATTTGAAACTTTGCATATGTATCAAGGACCGATGACAATGCAATAATTTAATAACAGTTTCCCGTTATCCTTAATGGATTTGCCAGATTTACTAAAAAAATATTACTTCATATAAAATACATCAACGGGCGCTCGCTGTGGGACGGAACGGGAGTTCTGTTTTATTTTACTAAATGGTACTAGACACTAACAGCGTCCCGTGGTTTTCCCGTGATGGGCCCGTTCCCGTGGGAATTACGGGATGAAAAGTTGCATATAATGTTATGCTTACTAAAAAATAAAAAATAAAATTATAGTTTAAAAAAACTAAAAAAACACGCTTTTATTGCAAATTGAACTAAAAACTAGAAAATAATTTTTCTCCTCAAATCAAAATTATAATAAAATTTAAGTTGTAACACAATGATTTAATTCAGAGTAAAAAAGCGTGGGGTGCTTAATATTTTTAAATATTACAATCATCATTGGTAACTATCTATGAGAGGATAGTTATGAACTACATTAAAATGCACCCCACGCTTTTTACTCTGAATTAAATCATTGTGTTACAACTTAAATTTTATTATAATTTTGATTTGAGGAGAAAAATTATTTTCTAGTTTTTAGTTCAATTTGCAATAAAAGCGTGTTTTTTTAGTTTTTTTATTATCCCGAATTTCCGATATCAAATCTTGATTAACCCAAGCGAAGCGAGGTCGGGTCGCTGGTCACTACATAGTATAAAACAAAGTCGCTATTTTTGTCTGTTTGTCTGTATGCTTAAATCTTTAAAATTACGCAACGAATTTTGATGCGGTTTTTTGTAATAGGTAGAGTGATTCAAGAGGAAGGTTTTTATGTATAAAAATTCCCGATATTCCCACGGGAACGGGCACAACGCAGGTAAAACCGCGGGGCGCTGCTACGAGGGCGGGTCAATAAGTCCGTGACTTTTGCAATAAAAGACAGATTTTTTTATTAAAAATATATTTTATTTTTCAACGTAGTCTCCCTTGAGCTCTATACACTTTGTCCAACGCTTCTCCAATTTTTTTATCCCTTCCAAAAAATATGATTTGTCGAGGTCGTCAAAATAGGCCTTTGTTTGCGAGATGACTTCATTATTGGAGTCAAATCTTTTTCCACCAAGCCATTTCTTCAGGTTTGGGAACAAGAAGTAGTCGCTCGGAGCCAAATCTGGAGAATAGGGCGGATGAGGGAGCAATTCATAGCCCAATTCATGGATTTTGGCCATGGCAACTGCACATGTGTGCACCCTTGCATTGTCTTGGTGGAAAAGAACTTTTTTCTTGGCCAAATGAGGTCGGTTTCTTTTTAAATCGTCATTGAATCGGTCCAATAAGTTGGCATAATATTCCCCATTGATTGTTCTTCCCTTTTGAAGGTAGTCAATGTGGATTATCCCGCGTGCATCCCAAAAAACAGTCGCCATAACTTTATTGGCCGACAATCCCACCTTGGCCTTCTTTGGCGCCGATTCACCCTTGGAAACCCACTGTTTTGACTGTTGTTTGGTCTCTGGTGTGTTGTGATGGATCCACGTTTCGTCCACGGTTACAAAACGGCGCAAAAACTCCTCCATATTACGATTAAACAATGCTAAACCTTCCTGTGAAGTTGTTACACGATTGCGTTTATGGTCGACTGTGAGCAAACGCGGCACCCATCTTGCGAACAGCTTTCTCATGCCTAAGTGATCATTCAAAATTGAAACCACTGAGCCATGCGAGATCCCTACTTCTTCCACAATCTCTCGCACTTTCAATCTTCGGTCGGCCAACACCATATCGTGAATTTTTTCGAATGTTTTGGGTGTAGAGACCTCAACTGGGCGTCCAGGACGCTCGGCATCTTTAGTACGAAATTCAGTAAACCACTTTTTTACCATGGAAATCGATGGTGCAGAGTCCCCATAGTATTTATCAAGCTTTGCCTTGGTCTCGGTAATGGTTTTTTTTCGCAAGAAATAATGCTTAATAAGCACACGAAATTCACTTTTGTCCATTTTCTCGTCAAATTAGTGAGTAGTCTGATAAAGATAGCTGTAAAACACAAACTTTCTGACGCAGCAAGTTCAAATTTTCAGAGGAGTCAACTGACAGATGCCTGTTGACGGGACCAGTATTATTGTTTCAGTAAAGAATTCGGAAATTCAAAAAGTCACGGCCTTATTGACCCGCCCTCGTAGTATTGTATAAAACAAAGTCCCTGCTGTGTCTATCTATCGCCTAATCTCGACAAAAACTATTTTCATCTAGATAGACTTATTCAATAGAAAAGCTTTTGTTTTTATATCCCATCATTCTGACGGGAACTTTACGCAGTCCTAGCGATGACGAAACGAGAAGAGGTCGCTATAAAATAAATAAATAAATAAATAAATAAAAAAATACAATAACAATATGACAATAACGATGATCACATAAGCTGCAAGACTTTGGTTTAAAACAATGCAGAGATTACTTACCAGTAGAACTTCGTTTTACCCTTCTCTTTCATCTATCTGTTCTTTTTCTTTATTCTATAAATACCTTACCTTTCAATGCGTTTCTTTGCCATATTCATCCCTTTTCGACACTTTAGTTATCCTATTCTTTACCCTATCTCGAAGTTTCACAAAAACTAAAGGGTATTTGAAATTTCCAGACATGAGAATGAGAGGACCGCCTCGGCAACCGATGGCAGGTACGACTCGGTCATACAGTTTCCCGTTTCATTATACCACAGTTACTGCACCATCACGTAAAGGACAGTTACCATTTTGACTCGATTTTTGTCACAAGCGTGATTAGGCGTATACTATGAAGTAATTTTGGTGTAATATTTTAAGTTTGTAGATCGATACACGTTGGTGAAGTGTCCGGTGATTGTTTCCAGGTCCGTGGCTGGACGCGGGTCCGTTCGGGCCGCGGTTCAACGGCATGGCGCCCCCGTTCGCGCGGCCGCCCTTCGACGGGCCCGCCATGTTCGAGGGCCCGCCGCGCTTCGAGCGCCCGCCCTTCAGCAGGATGCCCTTCGACATGAGCCGCCCGCCCTTCGACGGGCCCCGCCCGCCCTTCGACGGCTCGCGCCCGCCCTTCGACGGGCCGCGCCCGCCGTTTGATGGATCCCGACCACCGTTCGACGGGCCGCGCCCGCCATTCGACGGCCCTCGTCCACCGTTCGACGGACCGCGGCCGCCGTTCGACGGGCCACGGCCCCCTTTCGACGGTCCCCGGCCCCCCTTCGACGGCTCCCGCCCTCCGTTCGACGGTCCGCCGCGACAGTTTGACGGGGACCGCTCGTTCGACGGCCCGCAACGGTTCGATGGCCCGCCGGAATTCTTCGATCGGAACAACCGACGCTTCGACGAGAGAGAGCAGTTCGACCGCGGGTGGGACCAGAGGAGGGGAGGGGAGTGGGAGGACCGGCGGCGCCGCGGGAGGGACGGCGACGACCGCTACCGGCGCCACCGCGACGACCGCAACGAGCGCAACGACAGGCCCGACCGGCCGGATAGATCGGCCGATCGCTCCGACAGATCCGCCGAGCGGAACGATCGGTCGGCCGAGCGCAACGATAGGTCCGCCGAACGGAACGATAGGTCGGCCGAACGGAACGATAGGTCTGCCGAACGCAGCAACAGGTCGGCCGACCGGACCGACAAGCCGGCGGATATCGAAAAGACGGACAATAAGCCGGAGAGAGTCGAAAGAAGCGAACGGCGTAAAGACAAGGATCGGAAGTCTCGGTGGGGCGCCGCCGAAGCGGAGACGGTCGAGCAGACTGAGAGCGTCGCTGAAGCGAACGCCGGGGAGGTTATGAATAGCGACGACACTGCTAAGGACATAATGAGTGAAGGCCCGTCAGTACCTCTCATGGAGATCGAGGAGCCGTCGGAGCGCGCCGCCGCCGCGTGCCCGCGCGCGGCGGCGGCCGCCGCCTGCCCCGAGGAGGCCGACATGACACTGCCGGCGCCCAGCCCGCCCAGCCCGCCGCTACCCGCTGCAGACTCATTCCAACCGGAGATACAAGAGAAAGTTCTAGAACCGATCTCTTTGAATGAACCGGTCGGCGAGTGCGCGCGCGCCTCGCCGCCGCCCGCCGCAGACCTAGCCAGCGCGGCGCCGCCGGCTCGGCCGGAGAGCCAGCCGCCAGCCGCGGAAGGCCCGCACGAACCTGAACAAGTCCGCTCGAGCGCCGCCTGACCCCGGCGCCGATGGAAGGTTTATTTCCAGTGGAAATGATTCGGGTGATTCGACGCGCCCCGAACGCCGCCGAACACGTTTAACGCCAAAGATTATTTTTATTTGAAATATACGAGTGCCTTATTGGTTACCGAAACTGGTGTTTTGTTTTCGCCGGCGCTGCGGTGAAGAGGAACGCGCCCGGACGCTCAAGTGGAGCGATCCGGGCAAGGTACGGTCGCTAATGTATTGTGTACGCGCGTCTGGAACAATTGCTCTCTTGGTTCACACATGGCTGCAACATGTTCGCGATAACACACTCAAACTTCTTAAACAAACTATAAAGTTATATAATTTGCCAACATCTTGAAGTTTTCTAAAATTCGCGAACTTAATACATGTTGCAATCAAATATTAATAATCTTACATGCACAATTGTACTCGGCGGGCGTAATTTATTATTGTGTAATGTCGGAATGGGATATTGAATACTAATTTAAGTTTATTTTGCAATCATTGGTGATTTAGTAGTTTCAAGTTGTACGTTTATTTTGAGTGATCTCCATTCCGACATAGTATAATATCGCTAGCAACGTGTACAATACACCTCTCGACGCCGGTCACCCGAATCAATCTGGAATCAACGCAAGGAGCGGATCACTGGACCCAAGAGGATATCTTCTACATACCACTGTCAAAATGTTTATAGCTGTATAAATATTAAAACGCCCAAACTAGATTCCTTATTTCAAGTCTACTCTGAACAATTATTTTATTGATAGTTTAGATCCACCTAATTGTTTCTAATTCAAAACTAATTGGAATGTCGATCTATACTTGATATTAGCTTTCTCATGTCTTTTATTATTAAGGTGGCGGTAGGGCGAGGATTTTAAATAATATTTAAATCTATGAAATAGATACATGGTTTTTAAGTCAAATGATTTATAATAATGTAGTGAAAGGAAACTTCACTTTTATTGTGTTTGTTAGAAGTATTTAGGTAAAAAATATTGCATATAACTTTGTGCATTTTATGCTTAATCATCTGTGTATATGTATGATAGTATAAAGTCCATAATCGAAAATTATAATAGGAGAGTTTTTCAGTTGACTCATTTTAATATTTGACTATAAAATTAAAGATACTAGCTGTGTAGTTAAGCAATTTATAATTTGATTGCATGCATCAATGTTTGTCATAATGTGCTTAAATAAAAACGTATAAAATCCAATTTTGTTTAGAATTGATCACCAGACACCGATGGAGTTGAGGGGTCCCTTTTGTACACGTTGATTAGTTTTTCGTGCTTGAATGATTTTCAGCTAGCGTTGGTGCGATGGGGCAAGGTGGCTTCATTCAGCGTAATCGTCGATCGTCGCCAGAATATAGACGATGCCACAGACAAGTGAATAGGCTGTAATCCCGACAAGCGAGCTCACCGTGGATTACCCGATGTCCCATGTTTTCAGCTTAGCACCAACTGCTCGCCTGGTGGGACCTGGCGCGTGTCCGGAGTGTTCATGTCTCCTACCTAAAAATCTAATAAAAATAGTTAATAATTTGAAGAATAATCTTCCATCCAAAATTGTATAATTAATTTGCAAAAAATTAGTACAAAACCTTAATTACGAATGAAACCCATTTAATTAAACTTTCAAGTTCAAATTTGACTATATTTTATTGTTTAAATTGTCACAAGCCTATCTTGTACTTAAAATTTCGA
The DNA here is from genome assembly GCA_963082685.1 of Cyclophora albipunctata. Classification (NCBI taxonomy): domain Eukaryota; kingdom Metazoa; phylum Arthropoda; class Insecta; order Lepidoptera; family Geometridae; genus Cyclophora; species Cyclophora albipunctata. Next base: position 2,127,079 of record OY720122.1, read on the forward strand.
TTAAATTACTCGAGATTCAGACCATAGTCAACAATTCATTGCCTTGAACATATTATAAGTAAACTAGCTGCGCCCCGCGGTTTCACCCGCGTTGTACCCGTTCCCGCGGGAATTTCGGGATGTAAAATAGATGTTGTCCGATTCTCAGACCTACCCGATATGCACACAAAATTTCATGAGAATCGGTCGAGCCGTTTCAGAGGAGTTCAACCACGGTACCTGTTCCCGCGGGAATTTCGGGATGAAAAATAGATGTTGGCCGATTCTCAGACCTACTCAATATGCTCACAAAATTTCATGAGAATCGGTCAAGCCGTTTCGGAGGAGTACGCGAACGAACACTGTGACACGAGAATTTTATATTTAAGAAGAGGGAAATGAAAATAATTAATAAATGATACAAGTTATTTATTGCACATAACAAACTACTTAAATTTATTAAGTTTTAATACTGGTTTAAGATTTCCTTGCGGAAGATCTTGTAACTCTAGTAATTGTTCTATGTTCTTGCTCATCAGAACAATCATTCTTTGCCTTAATCCTTGGGCTACTTCTTTTGGGTGGTGTTTGCTTTATTTTGTTTTTCTGTATTGTATTTGCACTAACATCATTTGCATCATCTTCAATTTTAATACTGGTCACACTCACATTGTCTCTGGTTTCTTCAACAATTATCATTTTCACAACTTCTGTTTTTTCTACAGTATCATATTCTTTTTGAAGCTTAAATGATTTATTTTTAATTTCATTTGCTTTAGCAAAACCTAATAAAACTGGTTCGGTTTCATAATCTGTTTCAGTGCTTGAGTCATAGTTTTCTGTATCTCGTGTTATTCCATGTAAAATTACATTAGTTCCTTCAACATTTGTTACTGGTATTAATTCTATGTGTTCACGCATTTCTATACTCTCTCGTTGAAGTATGTTCGCGAAAATTGCATTATATTCAACAATTTCCGATTTTTCTTCATTTTCTTGAGGAGTTATGATTTTTTCAATATTGTCAGACAAGTCCAAGTTTTCTAACTGTAAAGTGTTTATATTATCATTAATTATTTCACTACTAGGTTCTTGACTATATTCTAAGATTTCTATTCCTTTACCAGAGCAGTCTGAACCTTCTTTTGTTTCCACTACATTGCTAGTTAATATCTCAAAAGTTTCTTCTTGAACTTTGTCGCTAACTGGTAGTTCTTCTGCCTCATCAAACACCATCACATTATTTGCCTCAATAGACCTAATTATTTCCCCATTTCCATCCAGTAATATTTCCATTACTGAACCAGATAACAGGCTTTCATTCCCCAATACATCATTTCCTTCTGAATTGTTAAGTGGTTCCTCAGACAAAATCTCTGCAACTGGATCAGTGATTTCTTCAATGACCTCACATTGAATCTCATTACATGTATCTCCAGAATCAAGACTTACTTCATCATTTCCCTCAGTTCTATCTGGCAAATTTACTATAGAATAAGTGAATTCTTGTACATCTGTTTCTTTAGTTGATTCATTATCAATGTCATCATCAATAACAATAACAGGTGGTTTCTCCACATCCTTTTTATTTGACTTTACTTCTATATCATACTCACCCTTAGTTAAAACAATCGACTCAAGAATTTTGATAGAACTGCCATTTTCTTTGAGTTGTATATGACTACCACTAATATTAGTTTGATTTCGAGATTCGTTTTTATCTGGAGATAACAACTCCTTTTTTAATTTATTTGTTAATATTATTTCACTGGGTTTAACAATTCTTATGATTGCATTATTAGATTCTTTTACTTTTATGTCGTTTAAGTCAACATGTGATTGTGTATCTGTAATATTGTTATTTTGCTGTGTTGTATCAATTTGTTGTTGGCCTTCATTTTTGTCTATAATGCTTGGCTTTTCTATCGTATCATTTTCATCAGTTAAATCAATTTCAAGTGGCTTTACACATTCTTTGTTATTAGTTTCCATTTTGTCTTGTTCTTCCACAGCATCATTACGAAATTGTATATTGATAACGGATCCATTGTTCACATCAGAATTTATATTTATTTTAAGTTCACCATATCCAATAGCAGGCTCATTCTTTTTAAGTTTCTTTATTTCTTCCTCTTTTAACAACTGCCTGCCCGACATCCCCTGCAGTGACATTAAGTTTTTCAACCAATGTTCATTATTAATGTTTGATTCTTTTACTCCTCCCTGTAACTGATTCCATTCACTATTGAGTTGTTTTATACTTTCCAAGTTTTTATTTATTTCCTCCTGCTTCCTTCTAATTTTCATTCTTGATTTGTTTTTGTCATTCTTAGAGATTGATGATAATCGGCCATCACATGTATTATCTTCAGAATCGTAGATTCTATTAAGTTTGTCAAGCTCAGACCAGGCAGCCGTAGATATTATTGATCCCGTCACTGAGTTAAAACCTCCGCTGACTGTGTCATTTATAGGTTGCAGTTCATTTTCAGTATTAATTATTTTTAATTGTTCATAGCCAAATGGAAATTCACAGTTCGCATTTTCACACATCAATAACTTTTCGGAGAAGTTAATAAAGATGAACTTGACCACTGAGTTGCACAGAGGACATACACCCTGAAAAAGAAAATAATTTAAGTGTGGTTTTATAGTTGAAAAACAATATTATAGGTACTAGAACTTACTTGTTGGTCTACTAACTCCAAATTAGAGACCTAAAAGAATAGAATATTTTTAGTAAAACTAAAGTGAGTTGATAACCTCTAAACATTATACTAAATTATATCATTTTATGACTTACAGTATTGCTAACAGTGTCCAAACTCGATAAAAGATTTTCCATATTTGGTACTTTATTTCCTTGTAGATCTTATTGGTTAAAAATCATTGTTATTAGATTAAAATCGTAAACAGACAGCAGAAGTTTATTTACATTTTTCTTCATATTGGATAGGTAGGTAGGTAGTGGATTGCTTGCACAGACTAGGAAACAAAGATAGACCGACAACTCGATACATTCAAAGTGACACGATAGGCGGCCATTGATTTGGGAGCAGCCGAGGGAGATGACTGTCACCCGTCTTACTTCACCCACACACGCAAACAAATCTCACTCACACAAGCAAACATTTTTGTATACACATTCTTAGCCCTCCCATGCTAAACCTTGTAAAAAGGCAATGTAGCTTATAACTAAAAAATAATACAGCACTCACAATTTTAAATTTTTTAATTAACAGTTTGCATACATTTTGTTAGTTTTTTTCAAAATACCTATGGCGTGACTGTGAATGCACAGTAACAGACTGACAATCTCAGATAGCAGATAAAATTATTAAATGCTAAAATTATTTAATAGCTATGCTATGCATTATAAAAACAATTCTCAAGTACACTGAGTGAACAATAACTTAACTTTGTCTATAAAAGGCAATTTGCTTGTTTGGTCTAACTTAAAACAAAATTTAAAACATTATCCACAAAATTTGATTTGTTGTGGTTATTTTCTGCTGGACGAAATCGACCCTAAACGGTTGTATTTACCGTCTCCTCAATTGTGATTAGGTTTCATCTCTTGCATATTTGACAATGTTCTGGTATTCTACAAGCATTAGAATGGAGGTGAATAGGCATCTCATTGATATTTTTGAGAAGGGGCTTGCTGGAGTGCATTGCATGAGATCCGCTGGTAGATGCATTGTTACCTACTGGGGGTCATTGGTGACTTGGTGACTGAGAACTAACAGTTCTGTGTGACTGAAAGAAAAGTAATACATATTAAAATATGACAGTAATAAACAAGAAATATTAATTTAAAACTATCAAAGGTAGCATCTATTAATGTAGATTCTACAAGTATTTTCGCCAATTGATTGACATGACAAGTTCACATTATTGTATTTCTTGGATAGAAGGTAACTCATGTTTGTAGCTTCAACTAAAGCTTTGTATATATTATTGTACTCTGTATATAACCTCAAAGTACAAAGTAAACGACATTCAACATGGAATCCACAATATACTGAAATAGGAACTTGTTGTTACGTAATTAACCTTCTAAATTGTAATTGTGATTGTACTTACAAATACTTCCTTCATTTGGTGCATTTCCGATGACTATCAAGCGCTTCTATAATAATATTGTCTTGAAATATTGCATTGTATAAGCATTGTCTAACACAGATATAATTAAATTGTAGCCTCTGGAACCAATATTACTTGAAACACACTGGAATTAGGTTTATAACTGTTTTGAACAAAATTACAATGAAGCTTTCCGACCAATTTGCAATTTTTGCCAACGTAAAATCTTTTTGTTCAAAAACAAAACAAAATGCCGGGAAAACAGATTGATTGAATTGAAGTGAAATGAAAACATCAAGATGGCTGACGTAAAATACAATAAATACACTCACTCTGACTGTGTGAGTACTTTTGCATGTTCAGTCTGTGTTCACTCTGTAGTTTCACCCACCAATCACCATGCACCTCGCCCCTGAATCGCGTTGTCCTGCTTAGATTTTCGAACAAAAGAAAGAGATAGATCTATGATCACTATTGAGCTCACCTAGCACTCGAATTGAGAGGGCCTGGTGGATTGGATTGGATACCTGCGAATGACAATGACGTTGACGATCATGCATGACAGATGCACTACAGTAAACTGTGACAGTAAAAAAGTGAAGGAAGATTTGGCATTTACTGATTTGATTTTTGTTTATGATATCGTTTGTGTTACCTAAATTCAAATTTATTTATTTGCCATAATATTGTACCTATCAAGTTTTTACTTTAAGTCTTTAACATTTGCTCCGATATGGAAATCTGAGCACTATCCCCACAGTAATGAAGGTATAAATTAAATAAATAACCAGAAACGTGGTCAATAGATCATCCATGGATGCCAAATTATATAGGTAGGAAAATGGAATCAGCTTTACCCTGAACCCTGAATCATCAGATAAATCGATTACAGCTTTATGGTAAACTCGAAAAAAAAAATGCTGTGTGACCGTTGCTCGGTTCAGTGCTGTCCCGTCAATTTCCGTTTCAATCCGTCCGTCAATCAGTCTGTCAGGTGTCAACGTCAACTCATTCTATTTCGATTTATCTCTCTTCCTGTTGAACTACTACTGAGTGGATTGCATTTATTGTTCCAATTAAAAGAGTTACGGTATTCTTGTTTTACTCAATCGTTTATTTATCAATTTAACGTAAAATAAATACATAAATATGTCTACAAAAGCAGTCTGCGTGTTGAAGGGTGATGTCACCGGCACTGTGTTCTTTGAGCAGAGGGTAAGCAGATAAAAACTACAATAATAGCTCAATATTTAGTAAAATTGCATAATTATCTATATTTTTACCATGCGGGTCATGAGAACTTTACAAACATGTATTCATAGTTCGCCTAATATTTGTAGTCTAGTAGCTATTCCACTAACACTTACCATACCGCTTATACCTACCTACCTTTAGTATTTTCTAGACGAAGTAGGGTAGGTAAATGGTAAATACATAGTACTTTGTACTTTGCCACTCATATATTATTGAACCTCTACTTACGCACACTATTGAAACATTGAAACATGTTAATTACAAGACCATAAGTACGTTAGTAACTATTTATTAATCTGTGCCATAAGCCATCTATATTTTGTACAATAAATTAAAGTATATCTGGGTTTATTACGTACTTATATACTTTCATAATAAGAAACGTTAAGGTTGTATTATCAAGATGTTATACATTTATAAATTATAGGTTACTGAAATAAATGTTAATAACTGGGTGACCTTGAGTGTGTTTTTGTTATGTCATTATTAGTTGCTTGTTGAGATGTTATTTCCAATCACAACCATTCTTGATACATAGTATGTTATCTTATAAATTATCATTCATACTTAAGTTTAAGTCTTTATTTTAATGAGTACCCATCCCTGCAAGTTATATTAATTGTTGTTTTCAGTTATACTCTTATCAAAATGTAATTATTATCGAGTTACTTTCAATAATATTTATTGCTTACTACAAGAATAACTTTGTGTATAAATGTATAATTACTACATATTATAATACAAAGTCCCCGGCCGCATCTGTCTGTCTGTTCGTGATAAACTCAAATACTACTGCACGGATTTTTAAATAGATAGAGTGATAGAGGCCTGTTTGGCCAAGTGCTTGCAATCTTCTACAAATATCAGCTTCCTTGGCCATTTTTTTTGCCCAACCAAATTAAACCTAATAAATGATGGAGACTCATTTACTTGACAAAGAAGAAGAATTTAATATAAGAAAAACAGGAAAGAAACCCATGAATCCCTTACACACAAATAGGGAAATTATTGTATTAATAATTATTAAGTGTTTATTAATTGGTATTTAAGTCAATATACAAAAACACATACAGAGGTGAGAGTGGCACCTCACACTCGCATACATAGGCTATGTGAACTTGGCACCCGACTTTTTCAAACTGGACCTTTTTTTGGTTTTTGTGATAGATAATCGTTAGTAGTAGATAGTAGTAGCAATAATTTTGTTTGTAGTAAAATAAAAAAAAAATAAAAAAAATAAAAAAAATTCATCTCCCGACTTTGCAAAAAAATATTTTACTCAATGATTTCCTACTAAGGAAGGCCCCTGGAGGTTTGTAGTGAAAGAATTTTCGCTCAATGTTACATAGAAGCTAAAATAATTCATACCTACTTTACCTAACTTTATATGGGACATTCCGGGATTAAATTACTCAAAGTCTATGGACTTTTGGACTACTACGAATGCTAGAAATGAATGAGAGAGGTCCACAGAGATAAGTAGTGTATGATTTTTCGTTTGTAGTTACTTAAAAGTTGAGAAAAGTACCTACTTTACGAAAAAATATGAAAGTTCCATTCCGGGATGAAATCATTCAAAGTCTATGGACTTTTGGATTACTACGAATGCTAGAAATGAATGATAGAGGCCCACAGAGGTAGGTAGTGAACGAATTTTCGTTTGTAGTTACTTCAAAGTTGAGAAAAGTACCTACTTTATGAAAATATATGAAAGTTCCATACCGGGATGAAATCTTTCAAAGTCTATGGACTTTTGGATTACTACGAATGCTAGAAATGAATGAGAGAGGTCCACAGAGGTAGGTAGTGAACGAATTTTTGTTTGTAGTTACTTAAAAGTTGAGAAAATACCTACTTTACAAAAAATTGTGCAAGTTTGGTCGCGGGATGAAATCACTCAAAGTCTATGGACTTTTGGATTACTACGAATGCTAGAAATGAATGAGAGAGGCCCACAGAGGTAGGTAGTGAACGAATTTTCGTTTGTAGTTACTTCAAAGTTGAGAAAAGTACCTACTTTATGAAAATATATGAAAGTTCCATTCCGGGATGAAATCATTCAAAGTCTATGGACTTTTGGATTACTACGAATGCTAGAAATGAATGAGAGAGGTCCACAGAGGTAGGTAGTGAACGAATTTTCGTTTGTAGTTACTTCAAAGTTGAGAAAAGTACCTACTTTATGAAAAAATATGAAAGTTCCATACCGGGATGAAATCATTCAAAGTCTATGGACTTTTCGATTACTACGAATGCTAGAAATGAATGAGAGAGGTCCACAGAGGTAGGTAGTGAACGAATTTTCGTTTGTAGTTACTAATAAGTTGAGAAAAGTACCTACTTTACGAAAAAATATAAAAGTTCCATTCCGGGATGAAATCATTCAAAGTCTATGGACTTTTGGATTACTACGAATGCTAGAAATGAATGAGAGAGGTCCACAGAGGTAGGTAGTGAACGAATTTTCGTTTGTAGTTACATAAAAGTTGAGAAAAACACCTACTTAATGAAAAAATATGAAAGTTCCATACCGGGATGAAATCATTCAAAGTCTATGGACTTTTGGATTACTACGAATGCTAGAAATGAATGAGTGAGGTCCACAGAGGTAGGTAGTGAACGATTTTTCGTTTGTAGTTACATAAAAGTTGAGAAAATACCTACTTTACAAAAAAATTGTGCAAGTTTGTTTGCGGGATGAAATCACTCAAAGTCTATGGACTTTTGGATTACTACGAATGCTAGAAATGAATGAGAGAGGCCCACAGAGGTAGGTAGTGAACGAATTTTCCTTTGTAGTTACTTCAAAGTTGAGAAAAGTACCTACTTTATGAAAATATATGAAAGTTCCATTCCGGGATGAAATCATTCAAAGTCTATGGACTTTTGGATTACTACGAATGCTAGAAATAAATGAGAGAGGTCCACAGAGGTAGGTAGTGAACGAATTTTCGTTTGTAGTTACTTCAAAGTTGAGAAAAGTACCTACTTTATGAAAAAATATGAAAGTTCCATACCGGGATGAAATCATTCAAAGTCTATGGACTTTTGGATTACTACGAATGCTAGAAATGAATGAGAGAGGTCCACAGAGGTAGGTAGTGAACGATTTTTCGTTTGTAGTTACATAAAAGTTGAGAAAATACCTACTTTACAAAAAAATTGTGCAAGTTTGTTTGCGGGATGAAATCACTCAAAGTCTATGGACTTTTGGATTACTACGAATGCTAGAAATGAATGAGAGAAGTCCACAGAGGTAGGTAGTGAACGATTTTTCGTTTGTAGTAACTTCAAAGTTGAGAAAAGTACCTACTTTACGAAAAAATATGAAAGTTCCATACCGGGATGATATCATTCAAAGTATATGGACTTTTGGATTACTACGAATGCCAAAAATGAATGAGAAAGGTCCACAGAGGTAGGTAGTGAACGATTTTTCGTTTGTAGTTACTAATAAGTTGAGAAAAGTACCTACTTTACGAAAAAATATAAAAGTTCCATTCCGGGCTGAAATCATTCCAAGTCTATGGACTTTTGGATTACTACGAATGCTAGAAATGAATGAGAGAGGTCCACAGAGGTAGGTAGTGAACGATTTTTCGTTTGTAGTTACATAAAAGTTGAGAAAAGTACCTACTTTACGAAAAAATATGAAAGTTCCATACCGGGATGAAATCATTCAAAGTCTATGGACTTTTGGATTACTACGAATGCTAGAAATGAATGAGAGAGTTCCAGAGAGGTAGGTAGTGAACGATTTTTTGTTTGTAGTTACATAAAAGTTGAGAAAAGTACCTACTTTACGAAAAAATATAAAAGTTCCATTCCGGGATGAAATCATTCAAAGTCTATGGACTTTTGGATTACTACGAATGCTAGAAATGAATGAGAGAGGTCCACAGAGGTAGGTAGTGAACGAGTTTTCGTTTGTAGTTACATAAAAGTTGAGAAAAACACCTACTCAATGAAAAAATATGAAAGTTCCATACCGGGATGAAATCATTCAAAGTCTATGGACTTTTGGATTTCTACGAATGCTAGAAATGAAAGAGAGAGGTCCACAGAGGTAGGTAGTGAACGAATTTTCGTTTGTAGTTACATAAAAGTATAGAAAAGTACCTACTTTACAAAAAAATTGTGCAAGTTTGATTGCGGGATTAAATCACTCAAAGTCCAAGGACTTTTGGATTACTACGAATGCGAGAAATGAATGAGAGAGGTCCACAGAGGTAGGTAGTGCACGAATTTTCGTTTGTAGTTACTTCGAAGTTGAGAAAAGTACCTACTTTACGAAAAAATATGAAAGTTCCATTCCGGGATGAAATCATTCAAAGTCTATGGACTTTTGGATTACTACGAATGCTAGAAATGAATGAGAGAGGTCCACAGAGGTAGGTAGTGAACGATTTTTCGTTTGTAGTTACATAAAAGTTGAGAAAATACCTACTTTACAAAAAAATTGTGCAAGTTTGTTTGCGGGATGAAATCACTCAAAGTCTATGGACTTTTGGATTACTACGAATGCTAGAAATGAATGAGAGAAGTCCACAGAGGTAGGTAGTGAACGATTTTTCGTTTGTAGTAACTTCAAAGTTGAGAAAAGTACCTACTTTACGAAAAAATTTGAAAGTTCCATACCGGGATGAAATCATTCAAAGTCTATGGACTTTTGGATTACTACGAATGCTAGAAATGAATGAGAGAGTTCCACAGAGGTAGGTAGTGAACGATTTTTTGTTTGTAGTTACATAAAAGTTGAGAAAAGTACCTACTTTACGAAAAAATATAAAAGTTCCATTCCGGGATGAAATCATTCAAAGTCTATGGACTTTTGGATTACTACGAATGCTAGAAATGAATGAGAGAGGTCCACAGAGGTAGGTAGTGAACGAGTTTTCGTTTGTAGTTACATAAAAGTTGAGAAAAACACCTACTCAATGAAAAAATATGAAAGTTCCATACCGGGATGAAATCATTCAAAGTCTATGGACTTTTGGATTTCTACGAATGCTAGAAATGAATGAGAGAGGTCCACAGAGGTAGGTAGTGAACGAATTTTCGTTTGTAGTTACATAAAAGTATAGAAAAGTACCTACTTTACAAAAAAATTGTGCAAGTTTGATTGCGGGATTAAATCACTCAAAGTCCAAGGACTTTTGGATTACTACGAATGCGAGAAATGAATGAGAGAGGTCCACAGAGGTAGGTAGTGCACGAATTTTCGTTTGTAGTTACTTCGAAGTTGAGAAAAGTACCTACTTTACGAAAAAATATGAAAGTTCCATTCCGGGATGAAATCATTCAAAGTCTATGGACTTTTGGATTACTACGAATGCTAGAAATGAATGAGAGAGGTCCACAGAGGTAGGTAGTGAACGCATTTTCGTTTGTAGTTACTTTAAAGTTGAAAAAAGTACCTACTTTACAAAAAAATTGTGCACGTTTGATTGCGGGATTAAATCACTCAAAGTCCAGGGACTTTTGGATTACTACGAATGCGAGAAATGAATGAGAGAGGTCCACAGAGGTAGGTAGTGAACGATTTTTCGTTTGTAGTTACATAAAAGTTGAGAAAATACCTACTTTACAAAAAAATTGTGCAAGTTTGTTTGCGGGATGAAATCACTCAAAGTCTATGGACTTTTGGATTACTACGAATGCTAGAAATGAATGAGAGAGGTCCACAGCCGCATACCACGACTACACTTTATACAATAAAGTGATTCAAGAACACAAATGTTCCCTAAATAATTTTGTTGACAGATTGTCAAAATCAGGGATTAATGCACAAATTTACATTGAACGCTGTAATATATTAAAAAATATAGCAGTTATTAAAAACAATGCTTTAGACTGCACGGCCAATGTGGCCAATTTAATAGAAAAACATTTATTGCCAACCACTCCGTCAGTTGCAATTGAAATATATTGCAACGAGTGTGACTGGGCGAAAACAAATTGTATCCCGGTGCTAGACCTCGACCCGGGACCCATATTCGCGAATGCAATGCCTATACCTGCAAAATACCTACTTTACAAACGAAAATTCGTTCACTACCTACCTCTGTGGACCTCTCTCATTCATTTCTAGCATTCGTAGTAATCCAAAAGTCCATAGACTTTGAATGATTTCATCCCGTAATGGAACTTTCATATATTTTCATAAAGTAGGTACTTTTCTCAACTTTGAAGTAACTACAAACGAAAATTCGTTCACTACCTACCTCTGTGGACCTCTCTCATTCATTTCTAGCATTCGTAGTAATCCAAAAGTCCATAGACTTTGAATGATTTCATCCCGGTATGGAACTTTCATATTTTTTCGTAAAGTAGGTACTTTTCTCAACTTTTATGTAACTACAAACAAAAATTCGTTCACTACCTACCTCTGTGTACCTCTCTCATGCATTTCTAGCATTCGTAGTAATCCAAAAGTCCATAGACTTTGAATGATTTCATCCCGGAATGGAACTTTCATATTTTTTCGTAAAGTAGGTACTTTTCTCAACTTTTAAGTAACTACAAACGAAAAATAGTTCACTACCTACCTCTGTGGACCTCTCTCATTCATTTCTAGCATTCGTAGTAATCCAAAAGTCCATAGACTTTGAGTGATTTCATCCCGCGACCAAACTTGCACAATTTTTTGTAAAGTAGGTATTTTCTCAACTTTTATGTAACTACAAACGAAAATTCGTTCACTACCTACCTCTGTGGACCTCTCTCATTCATTTCTAGCATTCGTAGTAATCCAAAAGTCCATAGACTTTGAATGATTTCATGCCGGTATGGAACTTTCATATTTTTTCATAAAGTAGGTACTTTTCTCAACTTTTAAGTAACTACAAACAAAAATTCGTTCACTACCTACCTCTGTGGACCTCTCTCATTCATTTCTAGCATTCGTAGTAATCCAAAAGTCCATAGACTTTGAAAGATTTCATCCCGGTATGGAACTTTCATATATTTTCATAAAGTAGGTACTTTTCTCAACTTTGAAGTAACTACAAACGAAAATTCGTTCACTACCTACCTCTGTGGGCCTCTCTCATTCATTTCTAGCATTCGTAGTAATCCAAAAGTCCATAGACTTTGAATGATTTCATCCCGGTATGGAACTTTCATATTTTTTAATTAAGTAGGTGTTTTTCTCAACTTTTATGTAACTACAAACGAAAATTCGTTCACTACCTACCTCTGTGGACCTCTCTCATTCATTTCTAGCATTCGTAGTAATCCAAAAGTCCATATACTTTGAATGATTTCATCCCGGTATGGAACTTTCATATTTTTTCGTAAAGTAGGTACTTTTCTCAACTTTGAAGTAACTACAAACGAAAAATCGTTCACTACCTACCTCTGTGGACCTCTCTCATTCATTTCTAGCATTCGTAGTAATCCAAAAGTCCATAGACTTTGAGTGATTTCATCCCGCAAACAAACTTGCACAATTTTTTTGTAAAGTAGGTATTTTCTCAACTTTTATGTAACTACAAACGAAAAATCGTTCACTACCTACCTCTGTGGACCTCTCTCATTCATTTCTAGCATTCGTAGTAATCCAAAAGTCCATAGACTTTGAATGATTTCATCCCGGTATGGAACTTTCATATTTTTTCATAAAGTAGGTACTTTTCTCAACTTTGAAGTAACTACAAACGAAAATTCGTTCACTACCTACCTCTGTGGACCTCTCTCATTCATTTCTAGCATTCGTAGTAATCCAAAAGTCCATAGACTTTGAATGATTTCATCCCGTAATGGAACTTTCATATATTTTCATAAAGTAGGTACTTTTCTCAACTTTGAAGTAACTACAAACGAAAATTCGTTCACTACCTACCTCTGTGGACTTCTCTCATTCATTTCTAGCATTCGTAGTAATCCAAAAGTCCATAGACTTTGAGTGATTTCATCCCGCAAACAAACTTGCACAATTTTTTTGTAAAGTAGGTATTTTCTCAACTTTTATGTAACTACAAACGAAAAATCGTTCACTACCTACCTCTGTGGACCTCTCTCATTCATTTCTAGCATTCGTAGTAATCCAAAAGTCCATAGACTTTGAATGATTTCATCCCGGAATGGAACTTTCATATTTTTTCGTAAAGTAGGTACTTTTCTCAACTTCGAAGTAACTACAAACGAAAATTCGTGCACTACCTACCTCTGTGGACCTCTCTCATTCATTTCTCGCATTCGTAGTAATCCAAAAGTCCTTGGACTTTGAGTGATTTAATCCCGCAATCAAACTTGCACAATTTTTTTGTAAAGTAGGTACTTTTCTATACTTTTATGTAACTACAAACGAAAATTCGTTCACTACCTACCTCTGTGGACCTCTCTCATTCATTTCTAGCATTCGTAGAAATCCAAAAGTCCATAGACTTTGAATGATTTCATCCCGGTATGGAACTTTCATATTTTTTCATTGAGTAGGTGTTTTTCTCAACTTTTATGTAACTACAAACGAAAACTCGTTCACTACCTACCTCTGTGGACCTCTCTCATTCATTTCTAGCATTCGTAGTAATCCAAAAGTCCATAGACTTTGAATGATTTCATCCCGGAATGGAACTTTTATATTTTTTCGTAAAGTAGGTACTTTTCTCAACTTTTATGTAACTACAAACAAAAAATCGTTCACTACCTACCTCTCTGGAACTCTCTCATTCATTTCTAGCATTCGTAGTAATCCAAAAGTCCATAGACTTTGAATGATTTCATCCCGGTATGGAACTTTCATATTTTTTCGTAAAGTAGGTACTTTTCTCAACTTTTATGTAACTACAAACGAAAAATCGTTCACTACCTACCTCTGTGGACCTCTCTCATTCATTTCTAGCATTCGTAGTAATCCAAAAGTCCATAGACTTGGAATGATTTCAGCCCGGAATGGAACTTTTATATTTTTTCGTAAAGTAGGTACTTTTCTCAACTTATTAGTAACTACAAACGAAAAATCGTTCACTACCTACCTCTGTGGACCTTTCTCATTCATTTTTGGCATTCGTAGTAATCCAAAAGTCCATATACTTTGAATGATATCATCCCGGTATGGAACTTTCATATTTTTTCGTAAAGTAGGTACTTTTCTCAACTTTGAAGTTACTACAAACGAAAAATCGTTCACTACCTACCTCTGTGGACTTCTCTCATTCATTTCTAGCATTCGTAGTAATCCAAAAGTCCATAGACTTTGAGTGATTTCATCCCGCAAACAAACTTGCACAATTTTTTTGTAAAGTAGGTATTTTCTCAACTTTTATGTAACTACAAACGAAAAATCGTTCACTACCTACCTCTGTGGACCTCACTCATTCATTTCTAGCATTCGTAGTAATCCAAAAGTCCATAGACTTTGAATGATTTCATCCCGGTATGGAACTTTCATATTTTTTCATAAAGTAGGTACTTTTCTCAACTTTGAAGTAACTACAAACGAAAATTCGTTCACTACCTACCTCTGTGGACCTCTCTCATTTATTTCTAGCATTCGTAGTAATCCAAAAGTCCATAGACTTTGAATGATTTCATCCCGGAATGGAACTTTCATATATTTTCATAAAGTAGGTACTTTTCTCAACTTTGAAGTAACTACAAAGGAAAATTCGTTCACTACCTACCTCTGTGGGCCTCTCTCATTCATTTCTAGCATTCGTAGTAATCCAAAAGTCCATAGACTTTGAGTGATTTCATCCCGCAAACAAACTTGCACAATTTTTTTGTAAAGTAGGTATTTTCTCAACTTTTATGTAACTACAAACGAAAAATCGTTCACTACCTACCTCTGTGGACCTCACTCATTCATTTCTAGCATTCGTAGTAATCCAAAAGTCCATAGACTTTGAATGATTTCATCCCGGTATGGAACTTTCATATTTTTTCATTAAGTAGGTGTTTTTCTCAACTTTTATGTAACTACAAACGAAAATTCGTTCACTACCTACCTCTGTGGACCTCTCTCATTCATTTCTAGCATTCGTAGTAATCCAAAAGTCCATAGACTTTGAATGATTTCATCCCGGAATGGAACTTTTATATTTTTTCGTAAAGTAGGTACTTTTCTCAACTTATTAGTAACTACAAACGAAAATTCGTTCACTACCTACCTCTGTGGACCTCTCTCATTCATTTCTAGCATTCGTAGTAATCGAAAAGTCCATAGACTTTGAATGATTTCATCCCGGTATGGAACTTTCATATTTTTTCATAAAGTAGGTACTTTTCTCAACTTTGAAGTAACTACAAACGAAAATTCGTTCACTACCTACCTCTGTGGACCTCTCTCATTCATTTCTAGCATTCGTAGTAATCCAAAAGTCCATAGACTTTGAATGATTTCATCCCGGAATGGAACTTTCATATATTTTCATAAAGTAGGTACTTTTCTCAACTTTGAAGTAACTACAAACGAAAATTCGTTCACTACCTACCTCTGTGGGCCTCTCTCATTCATTTCTAGCATTCGTAGTAATCCAAAAGTCCATAGACTTTGAGTGATTTCATCCCGCGACCAAACTTGCACAATTTTTTGTAAAGTAGGTATTTTCTCAACTTTTAAGTAACTACAAACAAAAATTCGTTCACTACCTACCTCTGTGGACCTCTCTCATTCATTTCTAGCATTCGTAGTAATCCAAAAGTCCATAGACTTTGAAAGATTTCATCCCGGTATGGAACTTTCATATATTTTCATAAAGTAGGTACTTTTCTCAACTTTGAAGTAACTACAAACGAAAATTCGTTCACTACCTACCTCTGTGGGCCTCTATCATTCATTTCTAGCATTCGTAGTAATCCAAAAGTCCATAGACTTTGAATGATTTCATCCCGGAATGGAACTTTCATATCTCTCATTCATTTCTAGCATTCGTAGTAATCCAAAAGTCCATAGACTTTGAATGATTTCATCCCGGTATGGAACTTTCATATTTTTTAATTAAGTAGGTGTTTTTCTCAACTTTTATGTAACTACAAACGAAAATTCGTTCACTACCTACCTCTGTGGACCTCTCTCATTCATTTCTAGCATTCGTAGTAATCCAAAAGTCCATATACTTTGAATGATTTCATCCCGGTATGGAACTTTCATATTTTTTCGTAAAGTAGGTACTTTTCTCAACTTTGAAGTAACTACAAACGAAAAATCGTTCACTACCTACCTCTGTGGACCTCTCTCATTCATTTCTAGCATTCGTAGTAATCCAAAAGTCCATAGACTTTGAGTGATTTCATCCCGCAAACAAACTTGCACAATTTTTTTGTAAAGTAGGTATTTTCTCAACTTTTATGTAACTACAAACGAAAAATCGTTCACTACCTACCTCTGTGGACCTCTCTCATTCATTTCTAGCATTCGTAGTAATCCAAAAGTCCATAGACTTTGAATGATTTCATCCCGGTATGGAACTTTCATATTTTTTCATAAAGTAGGTACTTTTCTCAACTTTGAAGTAACTACAAACGAAAATTCGTTCACTACCTACCTCTGTGGACCTCTCTCATTCATTTCTAGCATTCGTAGTAATCCAAAAGTCCATAGACTTTGAATGATTTCATCCCGTAATGGAACTTTCATATATTTTCATAAAGTAGGTACTTTTCTCAACTTTGAAGTAACTACAAACGAAAATTCGTTCACTACCTACCTCTGTGGACTTCTCTCATTCATTTCTAGCATTCGTAGTAATCCAAAAGTCCATAGACTTTGAGTGATTTCATCCCGCAAACAAACTTGCACAATTTTTTTGTAAAGTAGGTATTTTCTCAACTTTTATGTAACTACAAACGAAAAATCGTTCACTACCTACCTCTGTGGACCTCTCTCATTCATTTCTAGCATTCGTAGTAATCCAAAAGTCCATAGACTTTGAATGATTTCATCCCGGAATGGAACTTTCATATTTTTTCGTAAAGTAGGTACTTTTCTCAACTTCGAAGTAACTACAAACGAAAATTCGTGCACTACCTACCTCTGTGGACCTCTCTCATTCATTTCTCGCATTCGTAGTAATCCAAAAGTCCTTGGACTTTGAGTGATTTAATCCCGCAATCAAACTTGCACAATTTTTTTGTAAAGTAGGTACTTTTCTATACTTTTATGTAACTACAAACGAAAATTCGTTCACTACCTACCTCTGTGGACCTCTCTCATTCATTTCTAGCATTCGTAGAAATCCAAAAGTCCATAGACTTTGAATGATTTCATCCCGGTATGGAACTTTCATATTTTTTCATTGAGTAGGTGTTTTTCTCAACTTTTATGTAACTACAAACGAAAACTCGTTCACTACCTACCTCTGTGGACCTCTCTCATTCATTTCTAGCATTCGTAGTAATCCAAAAGTCCATAGACTTTGAATGATTTCATCCCGGAATGGAACTTTTATATTTTTTCGTAAAGTAGGTACTTTTCTCAACTTTTATGTAACTACAAACAAAAAATCGTTCACTACCTACCTCTCTGGAACTCTCTCATTCATTTCTAGCATTCGTAGTAATCCAAAAGTCCATAGACTTTGAATGATTTCATCCCGGTATGGAACTTTCATATTTTTTCGTAAAGTAGGTACTTTTCTCAACTTTTATGTAACTACAAACGAAAAATCGTTCACTACCTACCTCTGTGGACCTCTCTCATTCATTTCTAGCATTCGTAGTAATCCAAAAGTCCATAGACTTGGAATGATTTCAGCCCGGAATGGAACTTTTATATTTTTTCGTAAAGTAGGTACTTTTCTCAACTTATTAGTAACTACAAACGAAAAATCGTTCACTACCTACCTCTGTGGACCTTTCTCATTCATTTTTGGCATTCGTAGTAATCCAAAAGTCCATATACTTTGAATGATATCATCCCGGTATGGAACTTTCATATTTTTTCGTAAAGTAGGTACTTTTCTCAACTTTGAAGTTACTACAAACGAAAAATCGTTCACTACCTACCTCTGTGGACTTCTCTCATTCATTTCTAGCATTCGTAGTAATCCAAAAGTCCATAGACTTTGAGTGATTTCATCCCGCAAACAAACTTGCACAATTTTTTTGTAAAGTAGGTATTTTCTCAACTTTTATGTAACTACAAACGAAAAATCGTTCACTACCTACCTCTGTGGACCTCACTCATTCATTTCTAGCATTCGTAGTAATCCAAAAGTCCATAGACTTTGAATGATTTCATCCCGGTATGGAACTTTCATATTTTTTCATAAAGTAGGTACTTTTCTCAACTTTGAAGTAACTACAAACGAAAATTCGTTCACTACCTACCTCTGTGGACCTCTCTCATTTATTTCTAGCATTCGTAGTAATCCAAAAGTCCATAGACTTTGAATGATTTCATCCCGGAATGGAACTTTCATATATTTTCATAAAGTAGGTACTTTTCTCAACTTTGAAGTAACTACAAAGGAAAATTCGTTCACTACCTACCTCTGTGGGCCTCTCTCATTCATTTCTAGCATTCGTAGTAATCCAAAAGTCCATAGACTTTGAGTGATTTCATCCCGCAAACAAACTTGCACAATTTTTTTGTAAAGTAGGTATTTTCTCAACTTTTATGTAACTACAAACGAAAAATCGTTCACTACCTACCTCTGTGGACCTCACTCATTCATTTCTAGCATTCGTAGTAATCCAAAAGTCCATAGACTTTGAATGATTTCATCCCGGTATGGAACTTTCATATTTTTTCATTAAGTAGGTGTTTTTCTCAACTTTTATGTAACTACAAACGAAAATTCGTTCACTACCTACCTCTGTGGACCTCTCTCATTCATTTCTAGCATTCGTAGTAATCCAAAAGTCCATAGACTTTGAATGATTTCATCCCGGAATGGAACTTTTATATTTTTTCGTAAAGTAGGTACTTTTCTCAACTTATTAGTAACTACAAACGAAAATTCGTTCACTACCTACCTCTGTGGACCTCTCTCATTCATTTCTAGCATTCGTAGTAATCGAAAAGTCCATAGACTTTGAATGATTTCATCCCGGTATGGAACTTTCATATTTTTTCATAAAGTAGGTACTTTTCTCAACTTTGAAGTAACTACAAACGAAAATTCGTTCACTACCTACCTCTGTGGACCTCTCTCATTCATTTCTAGCATTCGTAGTAATCCAAAAGTCCATAGACTTTGAATGATTTCATCCCGGAATGGAACTTTCATATATTTTCATAAAGTAGGTACTTTTCTCAACTTTGAAGTAACTACAAACGAAAATTCGTTCACTACCTACCTCTGTGGGCCTCTCTCATTCATTTCTAGCATTCGTAGTAATCCAAAAGTCCATAGACTTTGAGTGATTTCATCCCGCGACCAAACTTGCACAATTTTTTGTAAAGTAGGTATTTTCTCAACTTTTAAGTAACTACAAACAAAAATTCGTTCACTACCTACCTCTGTGGACCTCTCTCATTCATTTCTAGCATTCGTAGTAATCCAAAAGTCCATAGACTTTGAAAGATTTCATCCCGGTATGGAACTTTCATATATTTTCATAAAGTAGGTACTTTTCTCAACTTTGAAGTAACTACAAACGAAAATTCGTTCACTACCTACCTCTGTGGGCCTCTATCATTCATTTCTAGCATTCGTAGTAATCCAAAAGTCCATAGACTTTGAATGATTTCATCCCGGAATGGAACTTTCATATTTTTTCGTAAAGTAGGTACTTTTCTCAACTTTTAAGTAACTACAAACGAAAAATCATACACTACTTATCTCTGTGGACCTCTCTCATTCATTTCTAGCATTCGTAGTAGTCCAAAAGTCCATAGACTTTGAGTAATTTAATCCCGGAATGTCCCATATAAAGTTAGGTAAAGTAGGTATGAATTATTTTAGCTTCTATGTAACATTGAGCGAAAATTCTTTCACTACAAACCTCCAGGGGCCTTCCGTAGTAGGAAATCATTGAGTAAAATATTTTTTTGCAAAGTCGGGAGATGATTTTTTTTTTTTTTTTTTTATTTTTTTTTTATTTTACTACAAACAAAATTATTGCTACTACTATCTACTACTAACGATTATCTATCACAAAAACCAAAAAAAGGTCCAGTTTGAAAAAGTCGGGTGCCAAGTTCACATAGCCGCATACATATACATCAGTAATGTACAAGTCCTCCTCTCAGTATATTTTCTATGTATTTATTTTTAATAAGTTATTTTCTTATTACTGTATTAATGTTCTCACTAACAAATACTATTCCCCTGTTTCAGGATGGCAAAGGCCCTGTGACTGTTTCTGGTCAAATCACCGGATTAACTAAGGTATATTATGTTATTAATACTTGTTTGGAGTATGCTATCACTACATAGTATAAAATAAAGTCGTCTCTTTTTCGTGTCTGTCACACTGTTTGTCTGTCTGTATGCTTAAATCTTTAAAATTACGCAACGGATTTTGATGCGGTTTTTTGTAATAGGTAGAGTGATTCAAGAGGAAGGTTTTTATGTAAAAAAATTCCCGAAATTCCCACGGGAACGGGCACAACGCGGGTAAAACCGCGGGGCCCTGCTAGTCTATAATAATATTAATAATATGGAAATAAATAATCTGTTTAACTGTAAGCTAATACATGACATTATATTGGAGTAATTAATATATCTTCAATTTCAATAACAACAGTATGTTCAACTCATGTAAGTTCTTTCGTTATTTCACTTATTTTATTCTTTTATCTATATCACTACATAGTATAAAACAAAGTCGCTTTCCGCTGTCTGTCACTAAAGATCTTTAAAACTACGCTACGGATTTTGATGCGGTTTTTTTAAATAGATAGTGATTCAAGACGAACGTTTATATGTATGAAAAATACCGCAATTCCCACGGGAACAGGCACAACGCGGGTAAAACCGCGGGGCGTTGCTAGTTCATATTACATATAAAGAATCGCAAAATGTGTTGGTAAGCGCATTACTTCAGAACGACTGCACCAAATTGCATGATCAATTTTTTTATGTATTCCTTATTGCCAGGACAAGGTTTTTATATAAGAAAAATAAGGAATAAAAATCTCAAAATTCCCACGGGAACGGGGGCGCTGCGGGTGAAACCGCGGGGCACAGCTAGTTGTGGAATAAAACTGACAGAACGAACACCTATTGTATATTCTGTCAATGTATTCCACTCACACTTGACCTTGTGTCCTTGTATTATGTAGACTATTGATTAGGTGTATACTATACTTATAAATGTTTTACGTAATAATGGTAGTCACTATTAAATTACCTACAAAGATTATTGTATTGTTTTATTTTGTTACTAGCAGCGCCCCGCGGTTTTACCCGCGTTGTGCCCGTTCCCGTGGGAATTTCGGGATTTTTTTTACATAAAACCTTCCTCTTGAATCACTCTACCTATTACAAAAAACCGCATCAAAATCCGTTGCGTAATTTTAAAGATTTAAGCATACAGACAGACAAACAGACGACAAACAGACACGACTTTATTTTATACTAGCAGCGCCCCACGGTTTTACCCGTTCCCGTGGGAATTTCGGGAATTTTTTTACATAAAAACCTTCCTCTTGAATCACTCTACCTATTACAAAAAACCGCATAAAATCCGTTGCGTAATTTTAAAGATTTAAGCATACAGACAAACAAACAGACAAAAGTAGCGACTTTGTTTTATACTATGTAGTGACTAGCAGTGCCCCGCGGTTTTACCCGCGTGGTACCCGTTCCCGTGGGAATTTCGGGAATTTTTATACATATAAACCTTCCTCTTGAATCACTCTACCTATTACAAAAAACCGCATCAAAATCCGTTGCGTAATTTTAAAGATTTAAGCATACAGACAAACAAACAGACAAAAGTAGCGACTTTGTTTTATACTATGTAGTGAAGTAGATCAGCAGTAAGTATATAAAAACTGGCATTTTTATACTTACCAGTTAAATACAACTTACAAAATTACATAGGCAAATATACTGTGTTCACTTTATTTTAGATAGATCGGTAGAACCCAAAAACTCGAAACTCGCCAAGCCACAAATCTTCGTTTAGTAACAAAAAAAAACTTGAGAGGTGTCAAGGGACACCCGGATGGAACGAAGTTTATTTATTATCAACAAAAATAATCGTCGCGACACCACACTGTTCAATGCGAAATTGAAAGGCGAAACGAAAATATCTTGCTTGCTTTCTATAAGAGAGAGAGAGAGACAGACAGACAGAGAAACATGTGCACGCCAGAGAGAGACAGACATAGAAACATGCGCGGCGCGCATACTTCTCTGTCTGTCCCTCTCTGGCCAAAAAAATGTCGTTACCATTTTTTCCGTCTAGCCCCCTTTCGCAACGCGCGATAAGGAACTTCGTTCCAAAAAATTGAACATACTCTTTTATACTCGTACACGCTTTGTTTTAATATACCTACATCTTCTTGTTCGTAGTTCGTATTGACTGTTCTTTAGTGACAAAGACAAATACTTAAGTTCTTCTTACTTCGCGACAGTACTTTACAAGTTTCTTAAGACCTTACCAAAAACACCGTTTTCAAATGAAACTACATTTACGGATACACTTCGCTTTTATTTTACATTTAACGTTCATTCGGCTCCTTTACAGGAACCGTGGTCATAGAAGACTGAAACCATTAAGAAACTTCGTGTTTATTTTCAGGGTAAGCACGGTTTCCACATCCACGAGTTCGGTGACAACACCAACGGCTGCACGTCGGCGGGCGCGCACTTCAACCCGGCGGAGATGGTGCACGGCGGGCCCGAGGCCTCGGAGCGCCACGTCGGGGACCTCGGCAACATCATCTGCTCCAGCGATGGAGGGGTCACCAAGGTATGGAGATAATGTTGGAGAAATAAGAAAAGTACATACCTGTATAGTATTTACAGGAGAATCCTTCTCACGGTACTGCTATCACTACCATTAATGAGATGAGAAACAAAGAGCTAAGGTCTAGCAATGGGACCTTACAGGCTAAGATAAAGCAAAGCAAACGTGACATAAGCTAACAGGATAACAGTTACTTGAGTTTTAAGGTAATAATATTTCAATGTCTGCAAGATATCTAAATATATAAATAAGCAAAATACCGAAATACAGAAACTATAACTACTAGGAGCTTCAAATTTCGCATAGGGATTCCTTTTCGGGCGTAGGTGCTCGCAAAGGATTTTGCGAAATTCACCCGAAGCGGGGTTGCTTTTCACCCGAAGTGAATTGGGGGCGGGTCGCTAGTTTAGTAAGGGTGTCTGCGTTCCTTAAGAACTTCAACTTCAGCTAATGCTCCCCTAATGCTAAATCGCCTAATGCTCAATCGCCTAATGCTCCAATCTTATCAATTTCATTTTCCAGATTTCAATCTGCGACCAACACATTTCCCTGGAAGGATCCAACAGCATCATCGGGCGCACCCTGGTCGTGCACGCCGACGCCGACGACTTCGGGCTCGGAGGCCACGAGCTCAGCAAGACCACCGGCAACGCCGGCGCGCGCATCGCCTGTGGAGTCATCGGTATCGCTAAGAAATAAACGAGGCACCTTGCATTTAAAACACCGCTGTGTATACAGCGGTCACATTGTAAGCTATAGCGGTTCTCTTGTACTATAGTTCCCTAGAAGACTATAATGTTTGCCATCTAGACTAGAGACTATAGTTCTTCTGATATTTTATAAGCTATATAGCACTTTCCAACTATACTAATAGCGGTTTCCTTAATATTTACCGGCATAATCACTTTTCGAATAGAAACTTCATAAGAAGTTATATTTGGGGGCGCGGCAGTGCCCCCGCTAAGCCGAGCGCGATAACCTTTGTCAAAAATAATGTTATTGTTAAAAGTAGTACATATTATACGCCTTTCGTGTTTGGGGTAAAGTACATAGATTATTAAGTAAATAAAACATGTATTAACGGTTTTCTAGAACAAAGTTGAAGCTATTGAGGAGTAAAAATGGTATAGGCACTGATAGGATTTAAATTAATAAAAATGTATACTGTTGTAGTTATTCCCTGCTTGATGTGATCAATATATATGGCATCTGTGTATCGTTGTATTAGGGATATGTTTTTGGTTAGACTAAGATTCTTTTTATATTTACGGCATTCCTAAAGCTCAGTGAACAAAATGTTTGTAATTTGAATCCTTTATTTTTATTTTGTTGGTGCAGGACAGTCTTGTGCTGTAGTTTTGTTATTTCAATAAAGTTTCTGAACTAACCCCGGTTTTTATTTGCATTATTTTTAATTATGCCCAAAGAGTCAATAAGATTCCCAAGTTATAAGATTATCTCGACTCACACATATTTGAACAAATTGTGGTGAAATATGGCTTGCCAGTCCTATTTGTAAGTCATTCTCTAACAAACGCGATTGAGCAAGTAGATATCACATCTCAGACCAAATATAAAAATCGTATTCTCATTCATTACTGCTGCTGAGATGTCCCACTGCAGGGCAAAGGCGTAATTATAACTTAGGTCTGAGGAAGACCTTAAAACACACCAAGGAATTTGTAATACAGTATCACAGTAAACTGAATCAAAGCTCATAGCTAATCAATAGGCAATAGATCATGTCCTTATAATGTCACTCATATTTGATATGGCATTGACATAATTATCTGTGTGCTCTGCACTGGCCCATGGCCCAAGGCATTGGCATTTTAAAAAATGTCTAGAAAATATTCTCAATTCCAAAATATTATTTAGTCGTTTTGATTTTTATTAAAACAGCTAAATAATGGTCAAAATGGTTAAGTAATATATCAACTATTATGCACAATTAACACTAAGAAATCTTAATTAAAATGGTTTTGAAAGCCGTCTGCGTTCTCGAAGGTAGCGTGAGTGGCACCGTGTACTTCAATCAGAGGGTGGGTTTATGAATGCAATTCTATCATAATATCTTTATAAATAAAAAACTCCGACACCAGGATTGGCCACTAACCTACACGAAGGAAAAAATACTTAGTCAAAATTTGTTTCAGGACGAAAAATCACCAGTAATTGTATCTGGAGAAGTATCTGGATTGAAAAAGGTAGGTAAAAACGGACCTCTGTCTCATACTGATAATAGTAAACTTTGTAGACGTGTTAGTAATTTAAAACAGTAAAGCCGAATAATGAAAAAATACGGAAAAAGTACACAAAATTAAGATCTGTTCAGTATTTGTGCCCCTACTGCCTTTGCCTACTAACCGTATTATTCATAAAAACTTATCATTAAAATGTAAGAGCAAGGCTCTTGTCGGTGAGTCCGATGCAGACTTCTCCATCTATTCCTATTCAGTGCAAGTTCCTTCACATCTCTATAAGACATGACAGACACTTTTTCTTTAATCTGACTCATGTAACTGATTCTAGGCCTTCCCCTACCTCGCTTCCCTTCAACTTGACCTTCCATGATATTATTTACATATCTGTCATGTCTCTCCTATTTTTCATTTAGTAATGTTCTACTCTCTCTCACAAATTCTAATACTTCTTCATTTGTCACCCTTTCAGTCCAACTAATCCTTTCCATTCTATAGCGTTCTTTAAATCTTGTTGTACATTAACGTAATCGTCACTACATAGTATAAAATAAAGTCGTCTCTTTTTCGTGTCTGTCTGTATGCTTAAATCTTTAAAATTACTCAACGGATTTTGATGCGGTTTTTTGTAATAGGTAGAGTGATTCAAGAGGAAGGTTTTTATGTAAAAAAATTCCCGAAATTCCCACGGGAACGGGCACAACGCGGGTAAAACCGCGGGGCACTGCTAGTTATACATAAACCGTTTAAACAATTTATTTCCAAATCAAAAACATACCATTATTTTTATATTTAGAGTTGAATCCCCTTCATTGGTGTCTTAGTTGTGTTAGTTATTTTCAATGTTGACACTACCCACATGTTTCAGGGTAAACACGGCATTCATATCCATGAGTTTGGTGACAAAACAAAAGGCTGCGATTCAATCGGCATTCACTTGAACCCTGAGAAGTGTTTCCATGGAGGCCCCGCATCCGAGGAGCGCCATCTCGGTGATCTAGGGAATATTGAGGCGCCAAAAGATGGTGCAATTACTAAGGTAGGTTTAGACGTTTGATGCTTCAAATCGCAAACTTTACAGATAGTGTGTATTGGCATTTGATGACAGAGATACCGTCAACAGAGCTCGAACATGGGTTTCGGTCATACACGATGACTTCTTCATCGAGTGGATGGCCAACCTGACCAATCCTGGTGTCAGAGTTATTGAGCCGCCAAAGGCCTCTGACATGGCTCAAGTAACGGCCACTATCCGTAGAAAGTAACCGGGACCGACGGCTTAACGTGCCCTCCGAAGCACGGAATCATCTTACTTTTCGAGCAATCAGGTGATTCAGCCTGCAATGCCCTAACCAAACTGAGGAAAATCTCACAAAGATATTTTTGTGAGGTATCCCCACCGGGAATCGAACCCGGAACCTCCGGGTCGTGAGCCGGGCGCTCAAACCACAAGACGACGGAGGCTGTTAAACGATGACTTACACAGGACAATTACGATCGTGTAGAGAGCTTATCTATCGTTACTTCGTTACCGTTTTTTGAGCACGTATCAAACAGTATTCGCGTGATCAGCGGGCCTGTGACGTGTTGCTTGCACGAAGAACGTCGCGATCCTAGACGTTAACCTCCAAAATGCCATAACCGCCTCAAGAGGGTAAGAACCTCCTTATTTACACTAGTTAACCATGGTTCTTATGGTTATTAATTTCAGGTGTGCATTCGAGACTCAAAGATATCTCTAGTTGGTGCCAACAGCATCATAGGCCGTACCTTAGTGATCCATGAAAAGGAAGATGACCTCGGCGAAGGTGGCACCGAATACAGCAAGACTACAGGCAATACAGGTGCATGTCTTTCCTGCGGTATAATTGGCATAAGGAAACCTTAAAAGAAAGATCATCTTAATAAAAGTTCTATTTATTCACAACACTACCTTTTACATAAATAGAAGAATACAAATGTGAAAGTTACTTAGTTTTAATTAAAGTTACCCTTAAGCTAAAGGTATACATGTTGATAAGGTAACACCTTGGAAAGGGTACTACATTATACCCTTAATTAAATTCTCTTATTGACTAAAAAAGGGACCCATTACACATTCCCAGGTCCCATTTACAAGTTACAAAGGTAAATAGACTCGAAATGCTCTCACTGACAAATATTTACCCACAATAGTTTTGCCAATGATAATAACAGTACATTTCTCATACATTGTTATGTCCGTTGTCCCTGTTCACC
Organism: Cyclophora albipunctata; assembly: GCA_963082685.1. Taxonomy (NCBI): domain Eukaryota; kingdom Metazoa; phylum Arthropoda; class Insecta; order Lepidoptera; family Geometridae; genus Cyclophora; species Cyclophora albipunctata. The sequence goes on from OY720122.1 coordinate 2,154,645, forward strand.
ATGTCCCTATCCACAGGGACACTGGTAATTGAATGAAATATTTAAAATTACTTACCATTGTCCTCTCTGTTGGCAGTGACTAATTGACCAAGAATGGGAGGGTAAGGTTAGGTTAGAAATGTGACCACAACATGCCAGAACAGAATTCTATCTACATTGTATGGAGACAATGGGAAGAATTTTTAATTAAATTACCAGTTGTCCCCATTTGCAGGACCATTCACATGAACCTCGTAAACAATAATTCAAGTATATTTCATCAGGCCCACAGAATAAGAAACAATATTACCTTTACTGAAAAAAGCATTGAATGAGTTATCATGACTTTGAAACATTTTAGGGCTGCTCGGAGTCCACTGCCAGAGGCTGTTCTCGTTACTTTGAACACTAACAGAGGCCCAATAGTTCTCTAATTCTCTTGAATTAGAATACTGGTATAAACATTGACATATTCTTGACGTTAAGGATGATGAAATAAAACCTTTGACGATTAGCACTGATATTCTTGTTGTTTGTAGTGAAAATTCACTCTCTGGTTGCTGGTATGAGCTAATGTAGCTCTCGGGCTGATTCAAATTGCCTCCAATAGCCAACATGCCCACCCATTCAACCATATCTTCAGCATCCACATCTTTAATTGAAGGTACCTCAGTTATAACAGGAGAAATATGCTTAAAAGCCAATGATTGAGAGTAAACTTTTATATGTTTATCATGAAAGTATCTGGCTATTGATGACGGGCAGACGTTTGCGTCACGAGGTTCCCAAATGAGGAATAAGTCGAACGTCTCAAGTTTGCTGAGTGCTAATTTAACTTTTTTGTGTACTTTTGGGTGTTTCAAGTCGATTTTTACTTCGAAGAAATTATTTGGTCGTTTTTTCCCATCAAGACCCAATGTTTGGAAGACGAAGTCTAGGACATGTAGAGTGAGAACACCATCTGTGGTAATAGCTACACAGTTTTCGACCATACAGTTTCTATCAGCTGATAAACCACGTAAATAGCCTCTTCTGATAAAATTTTCCACAAACCCAGGTTCCACAAACTCCGTCAATGAACAGTCTGATATTCGGTAGTAATCAGTATCTTCTGCAAGAATGTTTTCTATCGAAACCGGCGTTTTAATTTCGTCCGGGCATGTGATCACTAAACTTTTGTAAAAATCGTTGGAATATACATCTTTTAACACCTTCTGTAAATTAATATTCTGTTTTAAAGATGTCATAGTTCTAGGTGGAGGAAATTTTGTTACTTCAGGACAAAGCATTTTGAAGCTGAGTATTTATTTAGCACTTAATTTATTTAGTTCTTTTTAATCCATTGTAATTACAGATTGTAATAGTATATTATTTTTCAAATCAATACCAGATATGTGACATTGACATTGAGATGAACAAAACAAACAAATGGCGGTGGCATGTGTCATCAATGCCACAAACGTCACGACACTTGTGAATGTCGCGTGGTCGTGATTTTGTCAATGACAATTTTTTACCGACTTTTAGGATGCTTTTAGGCACCTTTTAGGAAATCCGTTAAAAATAATAAAACATGCTAACATTACATAATTTTACCACTTCACTTTATTAAACTTTAATAAGGAAAAAAAACCGTTTCTTTTAATTAAAATTATAGAGTTAGTTCTTCAGCCGGTACTGCCTTGTATAGAGCCTCGATTTCGTTGACCACAGCCTCCACGATAGCGTAGACTATGGGGGGAGCTACTTCCTTCATCACGTCAGACCAATTTGTGTTGACAAAATCTTCTACTGGGCCAGCTAAAAAATAAAGATAGACATTTTAATTCACAGTTATGAGTAGACGTATTTATGGCGAGTATCATACTCATGTAGGCTAGGCTGACAGGTAGGTAGGTAGATACTATAATAGGTTTACTTAGGAGTAGATAAAGGTAAAGGTAAATCTCCCACCACTTTAACCGACTTCAGAAATAAGGTAGACGTTCCTCCTTTCAATCAAACGCAAAGAAATGTTTGATAGCCAACGCCAGCGTACTGCAAGCCGCAACTAATGTTCGTAGGTACGCTGCCTATGGTTCAAACCTGTAACTCACTAAATAGTACCTCAACCCACCTAAGATTTTGTTTCCATTGAACAAGTTGTCGAAGTTGAACTTGGCCCCAGTCCTGGTCTGGAAGTTATGTTTCCAGCTCTTGATGTGCCAGTGGTCTTTGCCGTCGTCACCCTTCACCACCACCGTCTCGGTCACTGTTTTGATGACGATGTCGTCTGGAAGAAGATTCATAGATTATTTGGTTTCTAAGTAGGCAGTGACTAGCACAAAATACGTTCATACAGGGGTGGAGCTGTAGTTTTGTCTAGGCAGAGAAGCAAAGGCAGAGAAGTCCAAACAGCAATCTATACTAATATTATAAAGCTGAAGAGTTTGTTTTGTTTGTTTGTTTGTTTGTTTGTTTGTTTAAACGCGCTAATCTCAGAAACTACTGAACCGATTTGAATAATTCTTTCACTGTTAGATAGTCTATTTATCGAGGAAGGCTATAGGCTACATTTTATCCCGGATTTCCTACGGGAACGGGCACAACGCGGGTAAAACCGCGGGGCGCTACTAGTTGTCAATAAAATGTTCTGCATATCGTATTTTTTTCACCGCGGGTCCACGTCCAACTAGATTATAGTAATAGAACTTGGCTCACAGAGCTACTAGTTCAATTAATTTGCTCGATCGAGTGCACAAACAGCACAAGCGAAGCGTTTCCATTTTAGGTCAAAATAGATTCCATATAAACGTATGTCTGTCCTTCCGGTAATATACGGCAAAAGTTCGCATTTCTTAACTGATTCCACACAATTAATAAAAAAATAAAAAATATAAGTACCCGGACAAATTCACTCACGGTTAATTAGACCAAACTAATCTCAAAAAGTTTGTAATATCGAATCTAACTAACTGATACTAGTACATATACATACACAAATATTTTATATACCCAACATCTATGTCCGCACATATTGTTGACTCCGGGCGGGAATCGATTCCGCAACCCCCGACACAGCGCTCTCACTGCCACTGTGCCAACAGGCTTGTCTTATTTATTATCTTTAGCTGGTAAGTATAGATACGTACCGATATCAATATGATATTTTCCATCTCCCCTGATTGGCAGCACGAGGATCTGACCATCGAGGTTGTAGTCTCCGTCGAGGGTTACCGAGCATCTCAGAGTTAGTGACTGCTTGTGTTTATTCATATCATGTCTGGGAAAGAAAAGAGGTTGTTATGAACTTCGGACTTTGGAAGAGATCACACCGTATTGGCTATAACAGACTCGAACTATAAGTGTGCTATAAGTATATGTTTAGGTTGACCATCCACTCGATAAGAAGAAGTATATACTTAACACTTCCTTAACACGACTACTTAGCATGAGCCAGGCGCAAAAATGAGGTGTTACAAGTTTTTTTTGATAATTAGGTATTTGGTAGGTAGGTATACTCTAATGTCAGATAGATATCACAGCGCCAAATGGTGTAATTAGTTAGGTACTTACCGATTTACATATTAAGTATTAAGTAAGTTAGTTCAAAGTACTAACAAAATTTTATAATTTTTGGTTTGTCGTGTTGACAGTTCATTGCTAACCAATACCTTGACATATAAAATGGTACAAGCGTCCCTTAATACGTAAATAATAATTTCCTACGAGATGTATAAAATTTATAGTGCCTGTATACTACCCTATGGTAGATAGGTCTCGGCAGGCACTTAAAAACTCTAGTTATCTACTTATATTCCGTGGTTAACATTTAATTCACAACTAACCTTCGCCTTACACTTCAAAACGTTTATTTTCCAGTTATTCCTAACATTTGTCGTAGCGGTCGCACTAAAACATTATTTAAATAAAACCATAATTGAGTCAGTGGTCGGCCTTAAGTTCCGCGAATTAACCTACATCTACAAATAATTGTAGTTTATGTATTAAACCTTTATGTTTTCCATAAAATAGTCACATCGATCACTTGGTAAAAGAATCCATAGATAGAAGTAAAATATATTTGAGTGTTTGTTTGTTATCTCGAAAACTGCTGGCTGAACTAATTCTAACGAATTTTAGCACAGTGATGGATTTGGAGATGGAGGTGATAATTTATTGTAACTTAATTCCGCTGGGCTTTTTTGATATAACTACTTATCTTTAATTGTGCCCGTTCCCGTGGGAATTTCGGGATAAAAAGCCTATAGCCTTCCTCGATAAATAGACTATCTAACAGTGAAAGAATTATTCAAATCGGTTCAGTAGTTTCTGAGATTAGCGCGTTTAAACAAACAAACAAACAAACAAACAAAACAAACTCTTCAGCTTTATAATATTAGTATAGATGTGATACCTACACTTTTAAAATCACAAAAAGAATTTTAAAAAGATTAGGTCTACATACCTAATTCGATTGCCTACCTAGGTGTAGGTATTTAGTATTTACTATGAGTCACTAGATGACCTACATATTTATCCAACTCCGCACTATGTATTATCTAACGACTTACTATACTTAATAAAGTATAGTAAGTCGTTAGATAATTCACTTAATTATTGCTCTATTTATAGGTAACTACTACGAGTATATAGATGTAACCTCTCTACTTATTTTTTACTTTAACAAGCCGTCAATACACGTGATAAGTCGTTTCATTCTCGTAGAGTATATTAACTTGGGAATTTCGGGGCATAGCATTAACTAGGTACCTAGTACCTACCTACCCAGAAAGTATCATATGTCATAATACAGATTATAAGCGATCTAGGAACATACTTATGTGTCCAATTTTCAACCTGTACAAATATATTTTAGTACATCATCTCGTTGGGTAAGGTAGCATTTTTCCCAACGAAGGTTCTTTCCTTACTAAGCATTACCCCTCCCTAGTACAGTAAAGACCCTGGTGTCGAAGTTTTTAGACCGCCTAAAGGCCTCCGACATGGTCTAACGATTGAAACAACCGGGACCGACAATTTAACGTGCCCTCCGAAGCACGGTAGCACTCTGATAGAAATGCCATTATCAGCTTCACACCCAAGTAGGGGTCGAGCTGCACGTTGCTTAACAATCGCAATGAACTAACATTACTATTCAAACTACGCCAAGATCGCTACAACACAGGTCACAGTTGTGGGATCCCTAAACTATCCTTAAAGATTACTTAATTGCATTAGTCAATACGTCCTAAAACCTAATTCATAACGCATATTAACATAATTTAAACTGTCAAATGGTTTATCCCTTTCCAACATCTGCTATTTTCCGAAGAGCAAAAGCCTGATAGACCAGGGCCGAAGCCTTTAAAAATGGTAAAAAACGAAAAAAAATTACAGTAGGATGAAACCCATTGGAAAAGGAGGGAAATATGATCAAAATGAAAGGAAAAATAAATTACAGACGATCCGAGTTCGGGAAGTGGGAGGGGGTGAGTTTTTAAGGGTAAAAAATGGTTTATCTTGATTTCCGGCAAAACTACAAGTCCTATAGAAAAAAGTTAAATGGTAAAGTTGTAGGTAATAAAAAGATCTACAACTTTTGTATTTGCAATTTTTTCACATAACCTCAAAATTTAGGTGAAAAATTCAAAAAACCAAGTTTTTGGTTTTTTATTTATATCTTTTTCAAAAAATAATTTTTTTCTACGAAATTTGGTGAAAACTTACCTTATTATGTCCCAAATACACTGTAATTTATTTGATTAAAAATATTTATTTTTTCGCCTTATTTTAACTTAATATCAAAAAATCACCCTAATTTTCAATTGAAAATTCTGACGTCAAAATATCAGCTTTTTTCAAAAAGTTGGTATGTTTTCTGTTCCTTAGAATCTTTACTTTCCGATGATGAAAAAATATATATATGTTACTGTAGTAAATCTTCTCAGAAAATGCAAAAAACTCGAATACGATTATTTTATTAAAAAGTTGATTTATTTAATGCTAATTACATTTATGTCATAGAAAATCTCATTACATATAAATATAAATGTAAATCGTACTATTAAATGTAGATATAGTCCAGTCATTATAGTAAGTTCACCTCGGAATTCGAGATACCCAGCTGTAAGTCTGTAAATACTTGTATATTGACACCCTAAAAGTTGTATCATAACCTACATAATATGGTAGGGTGTACGCAACTATTAAATTTCAAGGTCAAAGGTCACAAAAATCGGTTTGCGCTTTTTTGTAAATATCTCATTTCCTATGGGTTTTTTGCTATTTGTATTTATTGTCAATATTGTAGAATACAAAATTGTCTACAAATTTCGTTCAAAATTTTTTTTCATACGGTGAACCGTTGAGATATTTACAAAAAAGCATAAACCGATTTTTGTGACCTTTCACCTTGAAATTTAATAGTTGCGTACACCCTACCATATTATGTAGGTTATGATACAACTTTTAGGGTGTCAATATACAAGTATTTACAGACTTACAGCTGGGTATCTCGAATTCCGAGGTGAACTTACTATAATGACTGGACTATATCTACATTTAATAGTACGATTTACATTTATATTTATATGTAATGAGATTTTCTATGACATAAATGTAATTAGCATTAAATAAATCAACTTTTTAATAAAATAATCGTATTCGAGTTTTTTGCATTTTCTGAGAAGATTTACTACAGTAACATATATATATTTTTTCATCATCGGAAAGTAAAGATTCTAAGGAACAGAAAACATACCATTTTTTTGAAAAAAGCTGATATTTTGACGTCAGAATTTTCAATTGAAAATTAGGGTGATTTTTTGATATTAAGTTAAAATAAGGCGAAAAAATAAATATTTTTAATCAAATAAATTACAGTGTATTTGGGACATAATAAGGTAAGTTTTCACCAAATTTCGTAGAAAAAAATTTTTTTTTGAAAAAGATATAAATAAAAAACCAAAAACTTGGTTTTTTGAATTTTTCACCTAAATTTTGAGGTTATGTGAAAAAATTGCAAATACAAAAGTTGTAGATCTTTTTATTACCTACAACTTTGCCATTTAACTTTTTTCTATAGGACTTGTAGTTTTGCCGGAAATCAAGATAAACCATTTTTACCCTTAAAAACTCACCCCCTCCCACTTCCCGAACTCGGATCGTCTGTAATTTATTTTTCCTTTCATTTTGATCATATTTCCTTCCTTTTCCAATGGGTTTCATCCTACTGTAATTTTTTTTCGTTTCAAAACTTATCGACCCTGGTCTATGAAAACATTTTGGTGTTTTAGTTCAAAGGCGGTTTATCTTAACCTACAAAACATAATTAACCTAGTTACGTAGGTACTGTTACTGAGCCATGTATATAAAGGGGATGATAATAGGTAATGTTAATTGCCTACATTATATTGAGAACATCCAAGGAAGCAATCAAAGGAGCAATCAAAAGAAAATTGTCATTTCTCGATAGAACCCGATTGTTTTAGTTTCACACAACAAAGTAGATTCTATTGTTTTGTGCCATTAATGGACTACGTAATAATAGAATTGGTTTACAATTGAAAACTACACTACACATGTTAAGAGTTATTTTACTTATGCAAATGGTTTTGCAAAGATTAATTATTTTTAAAAAAGACACTTGTGAAAGAGTATTCGGTATATCTAAAGTGTATCATTGCAAAAAAGTCACTTTATCGCTTTGAAAAGCCATTGTTTATTCATTTCGTATAGGTTAGAGAACTGGTGTTAGAGTTTTTAGACTGTTATTAAGCTCTGACTAATCTGACGAATAAAACAACCGGGATCGACTTACCTTAAAGTCATTGTAACAATCACTGCCCAAAATGAACAACTATGTACTATCTATCATTAAAAGATTATTACCCTGTAATGTCCCACTGCTGGGCCAAGGCATCTCACCGAAGATATCAGTCAGTAGTACAGTGAGGAGGATATCGATCATTAAAGTAAAGTATTACCCTGTAATGTCCCACTGCTGGGCCAAGGTCTCTCATCTCACCGAAGACGTACAGTGAGGAGGATATCTATCATTAGCTTATCAAAAAAAACCAGACCAACTCACTTGATCCCTTCAATAGTACATCCTTTCATGCCTTTAATATCGGTGTTCTTAAATGAGAACTTAAGGCCGGCCTGGTCTCCGTTCACGACGTCTAAGTGGAGTGGGTCCAGGGACTTGGTGCCCAGCTCTGGGATGCCCACAGCCAGGATTGGGACGGTAGCCTGCGCGGTGGACATCAGGCACTCGCTGTCGCCAGGCTTGCATGGAGTTATGAAGGGCGCTGTGGGCACAAAGGTTCGTATTATAGATTATACAAAAATAATAAATTTTATGAATTCGCCTTCGAACTTTTAGAATTTGCTTCTTAAAAAGTTCGAGTGATTTTACACAGATTTTTTTCGTTGAATATTCCCATATATCTTGCCAGTTTGATTCGTGCCAGGTATCGAAAAACTCGGATAAATAAGTGTTACAGACTAAACTTCTTAGTGCCATCTATTCAGGTACTAATTTTATTTGTTTTCCTATGAAAACAATAATTTTAAGTACAAGGTCGTTTAGATATTTGGTGGTTTTTTATTACTCTCACTCACTGAACTTTTATTTGGATTTCGAGGTTTGGATATCTGGAATAGCACATATTGACTTATTACCCCAAATACGCACGTCAAATATTTATATTTTCTGGACAGTAATAATTTTAAGCTCCTTGCTTATACCTATATAAATCTACTGAATCATATATCAAAATTATTTTTCTATGTTACTCGCATTTGGAGGCAATTGTTTTTTGTTTAAATTTAAATAAGGTAAGCAAGACAAATAGATATACCAAGATTCTGTTAAGGACTCGGCAGTTTTTAATCCTAAGTATTAAGGACTATTTTTCGTATTTTTTTAATAAATAAGTTCCCAATATTTACAAAGAGTACACATAAAACTTATTCTACGATAACACCCTTTAAAACTTTTATCGGCGAACATAAACTTTTATCAACGAACTTCAAAAAGTTCCAAAACCAAAGCTCAAAATCCAACTCACCCGCCGCCGAGTCTACGTGCATGGCCGCAGCCGCCACCAATAATCCAACAAAGCCGATCATCCTGCTAGCTCCAAGTCCTGCTCTGAACACAAGCCCACAAGGTTGAGGCCGTCTATATATCTCGCAATCAACACATAGCGACGTCACTACACAACGTAAAACTGCGTTTATAATGGACAGATTACTTTACTATATCCGGTAAAGCTTTTGCTCAGTTAAGGCTACATTTAGCCAAATATATTTGTTCAGTTTTACCTATACAAACTCTTTTGACAGCTAATTGTATCGATTCTGCAGCTCTACTGGTGAGCATGTAATAAATCGTGAAAGAATGAAGTAAGTATTATGGTACGTTTACACGCTTGCCAAGCCTTGGCAAGGATCGACAATCGCAAGCATGTAAAAAGGGCGTTTGGCTTGGCTTGCGTGGGCTTGTGCCTGCTTGCTTCCGATCCAGTCGAGTGTCGGTTTTTTTACGCAGATCAAAGGGCGTTTGCGGCAAGCGCTTGCGATGCATTTACATGTTGGTCCGCGTTTAGTAGCCATTGTGATCTCGCGGATAAATAAAAAATGAGTTGCTGGTCGAATGAGGAGAGTCTTTTGTTTCTGGGACATTACCAAATGGAACCATGCATCTGGAATCCGAAAGATGCAAATCATAAAGATAAGAAGATATTTCAAATAAAAGTACGTTAACCCAAATGCAATAGCCGTCACAAGTTCGCTGTCCGCCATGCTTGGATGTATATTGCAGACTGACGCATTCACAAGCGTATAAACGCCTTTCAAACGCCAAACGAGATTTCTGGAGGCTTGGGACTGTTTGGAGTTTGCCAAGGCTTAGCAAGCGTGTAAACCCGGCTTTAGACAGTTAAGTATTTTAGATTTTAAGCTTTATTTTTTGGTAGGCAAGACTTCATATTTTTAAACCATAGGTATAGCTCATAAAGGACTCTATGATTTATGTACGAGTATGTCTTCGATGTATGAAATTGACAATAGTCGAAAAATTTCATCGACAAAATAATACCTTTTCGTGCTTTGTTGACTTCAGTGTGCAGTATGCTTTACCTACACAAGTCTATTAGGTAGTTGTATGTAAATACAAATAATGAGCCACCGAAATCGTGATAGCAAAAACATTTTTCAGTATTGCAATCGCAATATCTTTGAAATATTCTGTTTACATATCTGTTGCATAGAGTAGAGAAAAATTTAGAAAATCACTTAATAAAACGTACACTATGGCACTAACTTTACCAAGTACCTACGCCATAAAGTAGGTACCTATAGATTAGCTCATATCATCTTAGATGGAAAATTTTGTGGAGATGTGGATGATGGATGGATGTATTGTTTGTTATGACATCCAAAGCTTAGACCTTTGGTAGTCTTAAACTTTCGTCTATGCTCATAATATATGCTCAAAGATTGGTCTAAAGATCTAGACAGATTTAGGACTAATTCAGTATTGTGAGTTATTAATTTAATTATATTATTGCTGTACCTAAAACGATATTACATTCATAGGTTCAGGAATACGCATTTCATAATCATAGTTTTCTATTCTAGTTATATGAAATGAAATAGTTCTAACTCTAGATATCTCTACATAGAGCTATGTCATTTCATATTTCCGAACCCACAAGATCGCACACAACACAGGCAAGACCACATCTTATGTCACCAATAATAATTGCTTTATTATCCGTAATAACATCCCATGTCAATCTAGCTAAGCCTTAACGAAGGTGGCATCTCAACAATCATTGCGCTTCGGTTAGAGGAAGTGATTTAATACTTATTTAGATTAGAATTACCTACAATAATTGTGGGATTAAATTCACACTAGCCGGGCCACACGGCGTTACCCGCTTTGTACCCGTTCCCGCGGGAATTTCGGTATAAATTGTATCCCATGTGTTATATAACTTAGTATCATACTAATATTATAAATGCGAAAGTTTGTGAGGATGGATGTATGTATGTTTGTTGCTCTTTCACGCACAAACTACAAACGGATTTGGATGAAACTTTACAGTAATATAGGTTATACATCAGAATAACACATGGGATACATTTTATCCCGAAATTCCCGCGGGAACGGGTACTATGCGGGTGAAACCGTGGGGCAAGGCTAGTTTTAAATAAAGTAACTTAATGTTATTAGGAGATATGACGGAAGACTAGAATGACTGATAATTATCTATTATTTTCGTATAGGTAAGTACGAAAGTGGCTAACCCTGGTGTCGGGAGTTCTTAAACCACCTCAAATCTTCCGACTTGGTCTAACGATCATAAAAACCGGGGTCAAGTTGCACGTTCCTAACAATCGCATTGAGCGAACATCGCTTAGTCAAACTACGTCAAGAACTGTCTGAGTATGTATGTATGTATGTGTGTTGATGTTCATAACAAAATCTTGAAGAAAATTGGCACAGTTTAGTCTGAAAAAAAACACATACATAATCTGATTTTTTGTTTGTTTAAGCTGCTAGTCGGATTCGAATAATTGGTTTAGGCCCATCTCGTAGCCAGATTTGGTAGCTAGCTTCCAAATGGGAGAAATAATCCCGATTCGAAGCTGGCTGCGAAATAGGAATTTGAAAGTCCAAGATTTAGGATTTTAACTAGTAAAAAAAAATAACCCTAACCTACCGAATACATCGTTCCCATTTAGTAGCTAGCTACAAGATGGGAACACACTTTTCTCATTTCGTAGCTAGCTACCAAATCTGGCTACGAGATGGGCCTAAACTGAATAATTTTCTGTCGGATAACTAAATAAAGAAAGAGGATGCTGATAGGCTACTTTTCATTCCGAAATACCCACAGGAACATGCACAAGGTGGGCTGAACCACAGGGCGCTATTCATTTGATATTATGATTATTCATTCTTCTTTATCTATCTATATCTAAAGGTGACTATTTATTAATCTTACTAACCTAATTATTGTATAAACTAATTGCTCTCGAAGAGAAGACTGCATATAAACATATACCATAGTACCTATCTAGATACTAGTACATATCCAACTCGATAGAATATGTAAATATAGAGACTTTTGAAACATCTGTCGATCTTCTCAGTACCAAGGAAACTATTCTAATCACTACATAGTATAAAATAAAGTCGTCTCTTTTTCGTGTCTGTCACACTGTTTGTCTGTCTGTATGCTTAAATCTTTAAAATTACGCAACGGATTTTGATGCAGTTTTTTGTAATAGGTAGAGTGATTCAAGAGGAAGGTTTTTATGTAAAAAAATTCCCGAAATTCCCACGGGAACGGGCACAACGCGGGTAAAACCGCGGGGCGCTGCTAGTACATACATATAATAAAGCTGAAGAGTTTGTTTGTTTGAATGCTAATCTCAGAAATTACCTATTCTGATAATTCTTGTTGGATAGCCATATTCAAAGGGAAGGTTATAAGCTATTTTTCATCCAGAAATTCCTACGGGAACGGGCACAACGCGGGTACTACCGCGGGGCGCTGCTAGATTACTTATAATTCTAAACACTAATTTACCTTAATAACTATTTAAACAATGGCTTAGGTATCCATTGTTCATAAATGCAAACACAATATTGTACTGGGCTATGTATGGAAATACCAGCCATGTTGATTTTTAAATAATTTGTAAGAAAGGACTTTATGCTAATTTAAATGAGCAATGAACTTCAGGACAATGTGTTTGATAAGTTTATTGTTTTAAACAATTTCTTAAAAGCGGTATTGGATACAGTAAACTCTTTTCCTCGTAAAAACCTTTAAACTGTCTGACTTTGTAAGTCTTATAAGAAGCCTAAAGACTTTCCGACTGGCTTAAGACTTTAGGCAGCTTTAATTACCTTAGTCAGTCTGTTTATTATCTTAGTCAGACTGTTCGGCGGTCTAAAAACCGGATATAAATAACCACAGATGGGTGATGGATGTTCAGATAAGAAATATTATATTTTACGATACGATCACACACAAAAGCCGAAGTTAATACAATTAAGTTCTAAATTACCTATCTACTATAACAAAGAGACTCTATTATGTGAGTTTAAACCTATTTATATAATTGTTCTCATATAGATTAGAGTAATATATCGAAGGTTGAAGTTAAGGTCGTATCATTGAAAGCAATAGTACATACTTTAAAAGTTGGTTAAATTAAGATGTAAAATGCTCACAATCAGCTTTAATAACTTAGCTTAAGAATGTGCTTACGCTTACACACCTGTTAACGTTAACACTAAATGTCAGTCAATAGAGGTAAGAAAATGAAAAATCGTGGCCCGTCATTTAAGTTATTAAAGAACGCTTTGTATTAAAAAGACATTTAACAGCGTTATAGTCCTGAACTTTTTAACGTAAGTTACGATACCCAATAGTATGAAACAACGAAATCGAAATGTTAAGTTCTACGGTTCTTCCCCTGTAACCACTGCTATTTATCAGTGTCCACGTTTTGATCGCTTCATTACTTACTAAGAGTCATAGGTACATTTCGTCGCCACAATTTATTTACTATAAGTCGTAAACAACACATAAACTTTTTCCCTGTACACATAACGATACCTTCGTCACTGCGTTATGGTATCTCGCGGTAGCCATTGCACTTGAGACTCTTGCCATGACCTCTGCGATTACTTCGTATGAAAACCTTTGATGGTAATAAACATACCTAAACCTTATCAAAACAACCGTGTTTTCCTCAAACTAGTCCATTTAATAAGTGTAAGGAAAACTAGAATAAATGATTATTCTTTATGGTGTTATGAAATCTGGGGACGTGAGTGGAATGCTAAATTATTTTTGAGATGTAATACTCAGAATATTTTAAGCAAAAATATGTAAATATGCTGTCTTTATTAAAGTGAACTATGCCTTGCTAGCTCGAAATTGTAGAAGAACTTAGTTAAAAAGTAAGCAATTATTAGCCTGTAATGTCCCACGCTGGGCAAAGATCTCACCTAAGATATTAGTACAGTGAGAAGGATTAGGCGTATTGACCACGCTTGCCTAATGCGAGTTGGTGATCTCAAACCCGAGCCATGTTGAGAACCTAGTCAAAGTAAAATAAAGTATAAGTCTGTATTGTTCCACTGCTGGGCAAAGGCCTCTCATCTCCCTGAAGATATCAGTACAGTGAGGAGGAGAACCTAGTTATTACCTATAATCTATTTTTTATAGATTGGCACAAAATGTGGTTTAATGTCGTCAATTTTCCAGCCGAAGACGATTGCTTCTGAAGAGGAAAAAGGTGTAGAGATAGGGTAAGAATGAAATAAAATCACTAAAATTTTTCCTCTTCGGGAGCAATCGTCTTCGGCTGGAAAATTGACAACATGGGTCCACATTTTGTGCCAATCCAAAAAAATAGAGTATAGTTATATTTTTTTACTTCAGTGCTGCAGTTTTGACAACGAATGCAACTGCAATATTTTGAACTGGCTAATCTATACTAATATTATAAAGCTGAAGAGTTTGTTTTGTTTGTTTGTTTGTTTGTTTGTTTAAACGCGCTAATCTCAGAAACTACTGAACCGATTTGAATAATTCTTTCACTGTTAGATAGTCTATTTATCGAGGAAGGCTATAGGCTACATTTTATCCCGGATTTCCTACGGGAACGGGCACAACGCGGGTAAAACCGCGGGGCGCTGCTAGTGACTTAATAATTGAAGGTAAACATTAATTCTCAACTATAGAGTATAATATTAGATTGCTCTATTACGAAGTAACTATTTAATAATCTGTGCTATTACGTAGTTCCTACTAACCCTCTAATGTCACAATAGTTATCGGCGTCAGAGTTTGTGGTTAAAACTAACTAATATTGTTCTTTCTAAGAATGGTCTCATAATATTTACAAAGTCAATATTTATATCAAACCATGTTACTATGTTACGGGGCGACTGAGATATCGTTAGTTATGAGAAACAACCGAGCACTCCAAATATTTATCATTATTTTTAAGCAAAATGCTGTTGTTTAGATTGGCTTATAGGTCGAGTAAAAGAAAAGTTTCAGTAAGTTTTTCTTTAAATTTTTATGTTAGCGTTTTTTAATTAATTAAATGTACCTTCCAAATAAATACTTAAATTATTACTTTATTACATATTAACTAATCATAAAGTTATCAGGAATTTGGAAAAAACCCGGAATCCCATTTTATCTGTGACATGATTTCATCAGTAACAACCAACCATTGTACAGATAATTATATCGACAAATAAAGTACTTACTTAACTTACTCAATATTAAGTATCTTTAGAGATCTCTCTGTAAATAAGCGCTTCCTATTTCTGTATGGTGTGTTCACTTAAACTACTATGACAATTTATTGATTCACTAGCAGCGCCCCGCGGTTTTACCCACGTTGTGCCCGTTCCCGTAGGAAATCCGGGATAAAATGTAGCCTATAGCCTTCCTCGATAAATAGACTATCTAACAGTGAAAGAATTATTCAAATCGGTTCAGTAGTTTCTGAGATTAGCGCGTTTAAACAAACAAACAAACAAACAAACAAACAAACAAACAAACAAAACAAACTCTTCAGCTTTATAATATTAGTATAGATTCATGGTAGGTACTGGTTGGTACTTAAGGGCATTCACCATTGTCGATCTTTATAGTACGTCATCATCACTTATAAGTACAACAGAAGGCGCTATGGTTTACTCATTGGGTTGGCGAGAAGGTCGGCAATGTATGTAGCTATTTTCGTATTTGTCGATTGATGACTCGACACATGATGGTGTAGCTATCGATTTTTCAAAGGAGGGTTTTTGGAGACTTTACTTTTTTGGGCAAGGGGGGGGGGGTTGGTTTACAAATGTCAACAAAAATTTAAAGTAGGGCTCCAAATCACCATCTTCCGCTCCTCTGCTTACATAGTCATACTCCCATGCTCTGTCAATGTCATTCTACAGTAGCATCAGCGTGTAACAGAGATAGCGCTCTACAACCCATGTCTACAACACCCAAACAAGCCAACCATCTCTTTCTTCCGACGAGCAAGACACGTTTCCTTTCGCTGTGCAATATTATAATATAATCGAAAAACGTAAAGGAAACAGTTATTTTTTAAAGCAAGTACGTCATTAATGACAGTGGCCTTTCAACGAAGACACTGATGTCTGTCTTTCTTTGGGCTTCCTATTAAAGAAAGATAATTGCTTCATTATGTGTCTAAGTACTTATTACTGGGACGTATCAGACGACACGCCATAGGTAGTATATAATACTAGCAGCACCTCGCGGTTTTACCCGCGTTGAGCCCGTTTCCGAGGGAATTTCGGGAATTTTTATACATTTAAACCTTCCTCTTGAACCGCTCTATGTATTTTAAAAAACCGCGTCTTAATCCGTTGCGTAATTTTAAAGATCTAAGCATACATAGGGACAGACAGACAGACAGCGGAAAGCGACTTTGTTTTATACTATGTAGTGATACTTAGGTATAATAGTATGTACTTTACGGATCTTCCCATACGAATTAAGAAATACTAGATTAACACCCTGGCTTTGCTTGTATTTAAATTGTAGAAAATTTTAAAATATCCAAGTAGGTACCTATTTTGGTCTTGATAGGCAAAGTTAACTGGTTTCTTTTCAATATAAAGTAGATGATACACAAATGGTTATGCATTTAAATGTTGTATTGGACAGTGCTTGCCTGCAGTACCAGAGGATGGTTAGATGGTGCAGAAGGTACATGCTGGCTTAAATTGGCATCTTTACCATCCCATAAGCTTAAATATAACTTTACTTATAGACAACTAATTCACTCTATACTCGTACACCTACCAACAGTGACCTACCAACAGTGATCATTGACAATTCGTTATGAGATGTCAACGTCTTTATTTTTTACTCCCTTTTAGTAGTATTGCCTCTCGAAGTTTTCAAAGTTTTTATAGTTACTTGTAATTTATTAAGATGTCAAGCTTTGATTATCAAATAATAGGATAATGGAATGATTTATATATGTTTATCAAGGTTGGTACAAAGACATATCAGATTAATAATGTAACTGACAAAAGTGCAGATTAAACTGTCTTTGACTGTAAAAAAGTGTGCTCGAATAGATGGAAACCCTGGTATCGGAGTTTTTAGACCGCCTGAAGGCCTTTGACATGGTCTAATGATTAAAACAACCGGGACAGACAATAAAATGCCCTCCGAACCACAATATATAATGATTATATTTACAACTAGTATCGCCCGCGGTTTTACCCGCGTTGTGCCCGTTCCCATGGGAATTTAGGGATGAAAAATAGCCAATAACCTTCCCGTTGAATGTGGCTAACTATTACAAAAAAAATATATTCAAATTGGACGGATAATTTCCGAGATTAGCTCGAACATACAAACAAACTTACAAATTTTACCTCTTTATAATATTAGTATACACATTTACGACAAATATATAATTATTTAACTATAATTTGAATTTTAATTTTGAAGTTATATAATTTATTCTATACAATAGAATATAATTTAAAAACCTCTAAATTACAATCCACATCATAGGTTTAATAACATGTTAATAACTGAATTCTTGGACCATGTCACCGGACGAATGTCATTACGAGACAATGTGTATCACATTGTGATTGTCATTATGACCAAATTCTAAGAAGATTATACTTTAATTTTGTCACATCATGACTCCCGGCATTGTGATTTTTTAACAGATTTTTTCTAAACTCGAGGTTAGGGTTTAAGTCTCGTGTCTGTTGTCAGTACGTTTATTTATGTAAACCCTCCGCGCTAAAAGGGGAGTTATAAGTTTTGTGTCTGGCTGGACTATGAAGCGGTTATTGTCATTTAATTTGGAAAATTGAAATTAAAGTATAAAGGCTCTCACGGGGAGCCTTCACTTGTAATGTAACGAAGTAGGAAGTCGTTAAGTATCTAATGATGTTATGAATATTTTTTTAATGAAGTAATTTTTACTCTATAAGTATCTATCCTAATTACGCAGCATATATTTTCATCAGTAAGTTAACTAAATGGTTTCCTAAAAAACGGCTAAATAAGCATTACTCAAAGGAAAATTCTGGTGTTACAAAATATCTGTAAAAACCAGAATTACGTAAATGCAAACTTTAATTGTCAACAACTTTTTGTAATTTAACCAATTCATCATCTTTTGTGAGTGGTTTTTTAGATATATGTATTTTAAATTGAAGTAAATACCTAATAGACTATCCTAAAATAGAATATAGGGTTCTCGCTTTATAGTTATTTTGTCGTACACACAAAACATTCCGACCCGGTTGTTTCAATTGTTAATCGTTAGACCATGGCTGAGGTCTTTAGGCGATTTAAAAACTCCTACACCAGGGTAGCCTTCCTACACATAAAATTGATTTTCTTCAGCAGAAATAAAACGCCATGATAAACGGTAATCTAACAATTTAATAGTACATCAGTCTAAGGCAAGGCGAGTTCACTTTCAGGAACATTGTCGAACAGTTTGGTGGTTTCAGCCACAATCTTGGAGACGATGGCCTTCACTATCGGAGGAGCCACTTCTTGGAAGATCTCGCGCCAGCTGTTGTTGGCGAATTCGTGTATTGTGTCCGCTAGAGTTGGAAGGAAATAGACAATTAATGACGGTGGAGAAAACGCCAGATTAATAACGCCATGATGGATTCCCGGGTCGCACGAAGCATTATTCCATTTTAATAATGTAATATAGTTTCTAGTTTCCATCTTACATAGCCATTAACCTAAAATTTCTCAAAGAATTTAGCTAGATATTTCTACATACAAATACAGTATTTGAATAAATAATTGACACTCGGATATCATCGCCAACAATTATGTCAGTACATATTGTTGATTCTAGGCAAGAATCGTAACCCGCAACCCCGGCACAGCAAGCGCTTTGACTATAACTCAGCCAACAGCATTGTATATTATTATATATACTCACAAAGCTTCTGGTTGCCATTGAAGAGGTTTTCGAAGCGGAACTCCACGTTGGTGAGCACCTCGGTGGAGTGCTTCCAGCTCTTCAGGGTCCAGTACTTCTGGCCCCCGGAGACGCGCTCGCCTGTCTCGAACAGGATCTTCACTAGGATGTCACCTGGAATGGGGTGGGGTAGATATGTTACTACTTAGGTGTAGGTGGTTTGTGCGTGTTTTCTTTAGAATTTAAATGAATGGATATCATTCTAATAGGATCTCAATCAATTCTAATATTTCAGAACCAATTAGAAAGATATCCACCCCCAAAAAAGTTTTAAAGTCGTTTTTTAATTTTTTGACCACTATGCCCCTGTTTCACCCAAAGTGCCATATAAAAAAGATTTTGTAACTTTTTAATATATTGCCTCTTCACCAGATCTTCTAAGTTGGTGTGCTAAATCGCTATGCTACATTGTGCTCATCGCAACGTAGCGTAGCTAGCATATGTTTCATATCTTTCTTGGCTACCACAAGTACCATAGCATCACAGTAGCACGATAAAGTTCAGGTGAAAAGGTAAGGGAAATAATCACTTCCCATCTTGATTCAAGAGTACATTTACTAGGCGGTACTTACGTATCTTGATCTTGTATTTCCCGTTGCCTTCAATGGGCAGGATGAGGAGCTTGCCCCCCAGGGTGTAGTCCCCCACCATGGACACGGAGCACTTCAGGTCTAAGAACGTTTTGTGGCCTTGACGTCTGGAGAACAAGCGTGGAGAACCATTAGTGTTGTCACAAATAGTTAAGATAGAAGTGACACTGCTACTATATTCTCCACTTCATCCAGTTATTAGCAAGTGAATTCTAGATATACAAAGGTCTATCAAAATATTCTTCTATATTCTATTAAAGATAACAGAACTATGCCCTAGTAAATTTATCTATGGGATAATGTTATTACATACTTGGTGGTGGTAATGAAATAAAAAATCTGTAAAAGCAAAGACAGCTTGTTAGTGTAAAACATTGTCTGAACCTTGAATATCTTTGTTTTAAATATTAACTGATAAAGTCCCATTATCGGGCAAAGGGCTCTACGCTCACTACATATATCATTACAAAACAATACATAAATCAAAAAATGCATCCCTCGGTTGAAGTCGGTTAAAATCATCATAAATAAATATCTCACTCACTTCAAATTCTGAACCATACAATCCTTCAGGCCCCTAACCACGGTGTTCCTGAAGTCTACGTCCAAGCCGGCCTGACTGGTGGCCACCTTGTCTACTCTCATGGGGTCCAGGGTGCTGATGCCCAGCGCTGGGACCCCAGCGGCGAGGATCGGCACGGCCTTCTGCGCTGTACTCTTGAGGCAGGCTAGGTCTGACGCGTGACATGGTGTGATGAAGGGTGCTGGAATGGACAAAAATAAATCAATACATATAGAGGTATAAATGGATTTTTTTAAATAGTAAAATAACTGCTTTTTTCTACATGTATATGAATATTTTTTATTATCTGTGTATCTGTGAGATCCATCTGTTTAAGACACAGACATCGAAGTCAACTTAAGTATAACACCCTTTTTTGCGTCGAGGGTAAAAAGTTTCATCAAATAACACATACGTATTTCAAATACAAGGAAACTACATAGTAAAAGTAATAACAATATAAAAACAATGAATTGTCGTTATGTATGTGATTATCGGAGTCCGAGCGGTGGTAATAATAATAGATAATGATTGTCTATCGTCACGTGACTTCACTTGTAATAAAAGGCGACAAAACAATGGCTGGACAACATGAGATGAATATACACTGGTTGACGCAAATAGGATGTTCTCTTTCCGAAATACACTATTTTTCAAACAATACATGAGATAAAACACCTGACTGCCGTGCTATAATGTGGAGTTTTTCGGCTATAGAGCTTTTATTGATGAGGTGGATAGTGTTTATCATGGAAGCGTGATAAATAAATAAAAAAATATTTATAACTTTTTAAGAACACAAAATTACAGAGCTAAATATCTTATAAAACTATAAATAATAAAAAGTAAATGGAGAAGGCTCAGCTTGTGCTGCTCGGAGTATGCTACTCTGGTTTTTAGTTCAGCCACCCCCTTTTCAGTGAGTTCGTGATAAAAGGCATAAGCCCTTTTAAATAATCTGTACACATCTTAACACGACACGCGTATAGGTACCAGCGTCCATTACCGACCAACCTATCAGCTATGTAGTAATAAATGACTGAGAAAATTATTACAATTACAGTAAACACATTCATTCATTACGTAACGGAGAATTATCCTTTGCTTAGAGATTCGATACGCTTATTACACTTGACATAAATGAAATATGGAAATTACTCTTGTTCTTGTAGTGTAAAATAATAATATACCTTTATAGTGTTATAATTAACACACAATCAACATCTAATAATTCAGTTCTTAGTAGTAATGTCTGTAATAATGTCAGTCCGTCTCGGTTGTTTAGGGATCCAATCGTTAGACCATGTCGGCGGCCTTTAGGCGGTCTATTAACTCTGACAACAGGGTTGACATAATCTGACCTAATATCTTAATTAACCGATATCCTAATAAATAATAAAAATATTATAAAACAACTTCCCAGTTAAAAAAAAAATTTGATTAATAAAAGTTAAAACCAACGTCACCTACCGAAATAAATATTAATGTTAATTAAAAATTACAATTTCTTATTTATTATTTAATTCAACATACCTTTATCCCCGTCAACAAACGAGTAAAGACTGGCACAAACCAACAAACAATAGAACACTCTCATTTTCACAACAAACAAGCTCATTTAATAAGAAATCGATCAAGATTGCTCCTCAATTTCGATCCATTTCATTATATACGTGATTCAGCTGATAGTCTTAATAATTATATCAGGCGATATTCGACCTTATTTAAGTAAAAACACATTGGAATCGTGTAATATCGCTGTAAATGTTTATTTAAGTGGTTTATCAATAAATTAATCATATAAATTACTTTTCACGAAGAGTTTCTGACCGTGAACCTTCCCTATCAGGGTTTAATTAAAGGTGAAAATTTATCAAAAGGGTATCTCTTTGTTGAACTTTTAAGTTGGGAATGCCTTCCGCACTCTTCGATATGTTATTTCCTTACAAGACCACAAATATGTGAGTAGGTAAGTACTAAATTAGTACTTATTTACTTTTTATAGGTTCGTTAATAAGGAATCCTGACAAAATTATTGGTTTATTTATAACCATTGAAACATTGCAACGTAATTCCGAGCCATAAATAATTTGATTTAAAAATAAGTTTTATTTGAAGAGTGTTCATAGCATGCAAAGGTTGTATTTTTTGTGTCTTTACTCTGTTGTAATATCTCTTCGGTATGTATTTTCTGGGTAAATTAAACTTATTGAGGAAGGTCGAGTTTTCCTTTAAAACTGCATATAAAATAATCGTCTGTAATTATAGCGTTGATGATAAAAGTTAAATAGAAAATATACTCTATACTCGTACTTTGTATCTATGTTAATCAACATTGAAACTCTTAGGTGTAGGCATTATTCACCAGAGTCTATTCAATCTATTAAGTCTGTAGTACATCCATGGAAAAACTTGAGAGGTGTCAAGGGACACCCGGATGGAACGAAGTTAATTTATTATCAACAAAAATAATCGTCGCGACACCACACTGTTCAATGCGAAATAGAAAGACGAAACGAAAATATCTAGCTTGCTTTCTATAAGAGAGAGAGAGACAGATGGGGGAGAGAGAGACAGAGAGAGAGAAACATGCGCGGCGCGCATGTTTCTCTGTCTGTCTCTCTCTGGCGTGCACATGTTTCTCTGTCTCTCTCGCGCAAGTTTCTCTGTCTGTCTTACTCTGGCGTGCGCAAGTTTCTCTGTCTGTCCCTCTCTGGCCTAAAAAATGTCGTTACCATTTTTTCCGTCTAGCCCCCTTTCGCAACGCGCGATAAGGAACTTCGTTCCAATTAATATCCTTGAAATACATCTCCACTTTATGGTTTCTGACGCACTCGTGGACGCACTCTGACGATGAATTTTAGTGATTCTATGAAGAGTTCGAACTTTGTTTTTTTTACAGCGCTAATCTGTGATATCCACATTTAAGGGGAAGGTTTATAAGACTTTTTTCCCCCCGAAATTTTCATACCACTACGCGGGTAAAACCGCGGAGCGCTGCTAGTAACCAGGATATAAGAAGTAAGTCATAACTAAATATGCTTTTAACCATGACGTAAATATTAGGCAGTTTACGTCAAACAATTAAATATATTTTAACGGTTTCAAACTGTGGTTTGCGGTTTGTTATCAGTGGTTATCAAAACGATGTTAGTAAAATGGTCGATATTACGCTGATCAATACAAACGTGATGGATCGATAAACAAGGTTTAAAGAGAACTCAATACAAGGTCAAGACTGCAGTTCTGCGTATTTGCTGGTTTGTTTGGACAAAAGCGTTTACGCGAACTCTTATGCAGGAGTCTAGAACACTTATTGACTAAGGCCTTTGCCACACTTGACGGATCTTCCGTCGCCGATTTTCTGCGACGGAACGAGAATACATAATATCACTACATAGTACAAAACAAAGTCGCTTTCCACTGTCTGTCTGTCCCTATGTATGCTAAGATCTTTAAAACTACGCAACGGATTTTTACGTGTTTTTTTAAATAGATAGAGTGATTCAAGAGGAAGGTTTATATGTATAAAAATTCCCGAAATTCCTACGGGAACGGACACAACGCGGGTAAAACCGCGGAGCGCTGCTATTGCATATAATTTACAAATAGCGGGCACACTACGCGGAAGATAGGTCGTTCCGTCGCAGCGTAAATTACATATATGGCAGTTATAACTAGGGGCGCCCCGCTGTTTTACCCGCGCTGGGCCCGTTCCCGTGGGAATTTCGGGATGAAAAATAGCCTTTAACCTTCCCGCTGAATGTGGCTATCTATTACAAAAAGAATTATTCAAATCGGACTTACAATTCCTGAGATTACCTCGAACATACAAACAAACTTAAAAAAATTACCTCTTTATAATATTAGTATAGATAATATGTATTGGCGTTCCGTCGCGGAAGATCGGCGACGGGAGATCCGTCAAGTGTGCCAAAGGCTTTAGCCGTGCCTTTAGACTAGCAATTCCGCGCCACGGTTCAACTCACGAGATAGATGGTGCAAGTGTGAAAATGACATAGAATTTGCTTACGTTATTTTCGCAGATTGCATTTTCTTCCACTGTTTTAATAGTATAGACAGATAGATGATAGACTGGCTGAAAATAGTTGTTCTCGAGAAATATTTTTCTCTATAACGTATTTCTTAAGTGTAGCGCCACATCTGCGGAACGTACGGCGCCGAACCTTCCGCTCTATGACACATCAGTCGAAATTACGCCGCGTACTGATGTGTCATAGATAACTTGAAATACACTACGAGCGTATTTAGCGGAAGGTTCGGCGCCGTACGTTCCGCAGATGTGGCCCTACACTAAGACAGTTCCCAAATTAAGAACAATAGGGCTGATAATTTAATTTAATCCAATATTTTTTGAAAGAAATAAAGGTGTTTGATATCATTTGAAATCAAATTTAGATTTGAAAGAAATAAAGGTGGTGATTTCATTTCATCACTACTTCTTCATCTTTCCTCTATACAAGAAATTATTAGTTAATGTTTTAGGACGTTAAATATGAAATAGATTGTAAATCTATCGACACACATAAGAGTAATTATGCAATATCAGAATTCCGAAGTCAGGTTTTCTAATACCTATCTTTTCAGGCAAAAATCCCAAAAAAAAACGCGTAAAACTGCGGGGCACTGCTAGTAGTTGATAAGAGTTTATTAAAAATCCATATACTCTTAATCCCGCCAGACCAATGACGCGCGTTGATGTCTTTCGTTGGGACAATTTAGGGACATTCATAAGCAAACATCTCTTTAAATACCTAATTATTTAAAATTATTCAAAAAATATTTATTAGTGTCATAAAACAATAGTTCATATTACACACATAAATAATTAAACAATGGATATTCTTCTTTACGTTTGGAACTAGCGACATCTGTCGTGATTTTTACAAACTACAAAGTAAAACCTTCTTTTTATGTGCGCATGATCGTAGCTTGAATAACGAGCACTTGATTCGTCATTAACTTTCATTTTAATACTGTGTATTCTCTATAGATGTCGTTGCCAATTCAGAAAACTTTTTATGTTACAGAAGACTTCGTAACACGCCGTACTCATGTACAGGATTTAGGTATGTATGTATATCAGATGGTAAAATCCCCTATTACAAAGCTTAGCTTGATTGGGTTTAACTAACGTTATGTGAACTAGTCCAATACATATTTATTAATTATTTATAATTCGTATGTATTAACCAGGATATACATACTTATTTAGAAATTCAGATGCATTTGCATATTATGAACAAGTAGATGCAGAAGGTACTTACTCCAAAGTTATTATTTGACAAGCCTATTGGTACAGTTCCAGTGAGATATTATTTGGCAAGCCCGTTGGCACAGTGAGAGGGCTTACTGTGTCGGGGGTTGCGGGTTCGATTTCCGCCCGGAGTCAGCAATATGGTAAGACATAGTTGTTGGCGACGACGTCGGGATATCAATTATATTTGCCTTTAAAGTATTTGTGTATGTATGTATATGTAGTAGTATCAGTTAGTTAGATTCTATAATTAAAATTAAGCTTATAGCTTAGTTTGGGTCTAATTAACCGTGTGTAAATTTATCCAGGTATATTATATTATTATATTATCTATATATATTGCGAGGTAGGTATCGTAATAATACTACTCATATAAAGCTAGGTACTTCAATTAAAACACCAATAATAAAACAACAAAAGTCCCTTGAGCTTCGAAGAAGACCCACATTAACCTCGTCTCGTCATAACAACAGTCGTGCTCGTTAAATTAATCACGTTATTATTCCAACACCACATTATTTTGACGTATAAATAACAGGTGACACTTGTTTCTATTATGTTTACGAACTTGTTACGTTTGTGTTCTTATTCGTGTATTTGACAGTCTTCTTCTTCTTCTTCATCGAGTGGATGGTCAACCTGACCAATCCTGTGTCAGAGTTATTGAGCCGCCAAAGGCCTGTGACATGACAGTTATTTACATAAAAACAATGTCAAAGTCAATGGTCTGCCTTTGATTGCCGGTAGGGTTCAGATTTTTTTAGCAAAACCATTTTTAATATGTTTTCTAATATACTAAATTCATGATAAAATATGTTTCGTTCTATTATCAGCTTGGTGAAGGTCGATATAGGCTCGGATCTTAGACCAAGATTATTTATTACAAAACAGAAAAAAAGATTGTCTGTCGTAATGTTTATTCGATTTTTGTAAATTAACACAAAGTAGGTATTTAGAGTCTCAGCGCTATGTGAGTCGATATTAAAAATAAATTTACTGAAAATTTTAAAGAAATTATGTATTATCATTTGGCAGGCCAGATTAAATTTGTAAAAAGCATTGTAAAAAGTTAGTACCTATTGTGTTCACTTTTTATAAGTTCCAAATTCAAACCATCGATCGGACTTAACCTGCACTACTTACCATAATTATTTAAAAAAATAGTTAAATTATTTAATGGCATTATTTTCTAATGAATTCCCCACAATTTGTCGGTTAGTTTCGCTATGCTCGATTCCCGCTATGCACTGATCATAAAATACCTACCAAAAAGTGCCGCTTTGCTCTGAATTTCTCAGTGCTACCTTAAACAATGGAAGGTACAATTCGATAGAAAAGTGTTTCTAAAGTATACTCTTAAAGCTAGCCTGGGACTGCATAGTTTGAGGAAAATTGTTTTAGTAAATAAAAATCTAATTTAAATTTAAGAATTGCGTATATTTCGATTAAAAATATAAAAACACTATGAAACATAAATCAACTCAAAAACTAGCCAAGAAAATATATATTTTCAGATTCCAAAGTTACACTTCCACTGCATTTAAGATCACTTCTTTTATTTACACATTGCCAGAAAACAGTTCTTTTAAAATGGTAATTGTGTCCGGTATATAACAGGGTATTTCCACCACGTCTACTATCAATTATTGTATAATTTTTAACCGGACCACGGGAAGAACTTGCGTCCGACATGATTGCAGACGTACTAACGAACTAACCTAATTACGCTTATCGGTAAAATAGAGATGCACCAAAACCGCAATCCTACTGTCTCTTTCTATTCAAGGACAAAAGTTAACACTCAGGTACAAATTCCCGGAAGAGGTAACCCAAAAAACTCGTTGTTTTGGTGTTGACGGTTTAAGCTATGAGTTGATTAACACAAATACTGATTATTAATTATAGTTAGTGAAACTAGTAAGAGAGTATTTATTTAAATTTTTATTTATTTAAACATAAGCATTTTCCTTTCGACAGTCCAAAAATCTGATTCCGTGCATAGCGGCACTTTTTGGTAGGTATTTTATGATCAGTGCATAGCGGGAATCGAGCATAGCGAAACTAACCGCAATTTGTTGGCGTTCACCGCTCGGGTCACGTACGCACTATTTCACAGGAACTGGAACATTAATCAACTGGTGTTTAATGGTAATAATTACGTTAATGTATGGAATTTATAAACAACTGTCATTTTATGGTCTTTTTAACTGTTTAATATTAATAGTTCAATGTTTTATGTTTTTGTGGTTAGGTAGATTGACGTCATAATTGTTGCAGGTAAGTTCGTTTAGTTAGAGGCCAGCCCTAGTATCGGCGTTTTTGGACTGCCTAAAGGCCTCCGTCATAGAAACAACCGGGACCGACAATTTCACGTACCCTTCGAAGCATAATAGCGCTCACATAGAAATGCCACTATCGGCGACCCATTCAAGTAGGGGCCGAGCTGCACGTTGCTTAACAATCGCCATTAGTCGATCGCTTAGTCAAACTACGTCACGAGCGCTATCAAACTATTCGCACCTTCGCTTGTCGACCATCAATATCCTTGATCGTACTTACATCGAACAAAAAACTCTAATAAAATATGATTAACACATTCTCATAAAGATATTCATTTCTTGTTCGTTTCTGTGTGAATATTTAATGAAGTGCGTCAGAGTCGCGTCATTTCGAGTGGTCTATGACGATAGAGACCACTTACCGATTCAAGATCACGCTGAAGAAATTCAACTTGGACGACCGAAGAATATTCATTATTTGGTAATCGATGGACGTTGGTAGTTGAAAGATATTACATCCTATATTATGTACTCGTCAAAGAATTAATAATGTTTTTATCTCCGATCATTCATAGCTAACATCTAACTATAAACTTGTTACTTTTCTATTACTATTTTATTTTTAATGTTACTATATTATAATTTGTACGTCATCTTTTAATGATGCGTTCTACCAAGGCCTCGGTCCAGGTAGAACTTCAGCTGAGACGCCTCCCATTGCTACACTATTTTTTAGCTTTAAGTAAAACGTGAATGTACATTTCCATTTTTTTTGTGGCAATAAATTTAATTTATTTTTTTATTTATTGTTAACATTTTAACATCGATTTCATTTGCTACAAATGCCACAGTGAAACTGATACACAGCAACACTACTCTATTTGCTCGAAAGCTAAAAGTTGAAATACCTTTTTAAACAATTTAACCTTATTCATAAACGCTTATATGACAACATTTTAGCTATCAATGGTTTGTTCCTTTCCAACATTAACTATTTTACAAAGAGAAAAAAAAAAAAAAACACTTTATAGCGTGTTTTAGTTAATAAGCATTTATTGATAAGGCTGTAGGAATATAGCAACTGTTCTGAATGTATATTAAAGTTTCTTATCATAAGACATCTATCTGTATTTGTGTTCGATTTTTACAAGTCGTGTCGGTGTCGATACAATGTAGATACAAGCTATCGGTATCGTGCCGGGCCGGTGTCGGAACGAAGTTTTTGGTACCGCAACGAAGTTATGGGTATCGTGTCGGTTCTTTACTGGAAAACAGTGTCGGGCCGGTACCGGAACGAAATTATCGTTATTCTGTCGGGCTGGTACTGGAATGAGTTATGAATATTATGTTGGGCCGGTATTGGAACCAAGTTATGGATAACGTGTCGGGCCGTTACTCTAACGAAACTATCTATTGATATTGTATCTGGCTCAGCCGGGCCGGTGCCGACATGTGTAGCATTGCTCTTTATATGCTGTACATACTACCGAAGGTAATTAATCACACTTAAAGCATAGTGTATATTCCAAGTACGCTCAAAGATTACTAAACAATCTCATAATACGCGAGTCACATGAGATCAGTTCAAGATGTATCTGTTGCAGTGTCCTTTACAAATGACCTTAGGATTTACCTTATTCCAGTTGATTACTTGGCTACACTTTAGTCCAGACTGCTGTTAGACAGTTTTCTGTTATATAGAACATATGGAGTGCATAGTGCACACAAGAGACAACTAACAGATGTTAGGACTTGGTAGCGAAAACTGCTACTGTAATTAAAGACAACCAGTTTTAATACTGTCTAGATATATAGTCTAGCTAGTGTTCGCTTAGTGATAAATAGAAATAATAAGAGTAAGCTTGAATTGTGGCATAGTTCCATTTATTAATGTAAGTTGTAAGACAATCTATTTGGATATACCCTGTATCTATAGGTGCATAGTAAACACATAATTTTCATTATCAAAGGTATCCTTTTTAGGGTTCCGTAGCCAAATGGCAAAAACGGAACCCTTATAGATTCGTCATGTCTGTCTGTCTGTCTGTCCGTCCGTCTGTCTGTCTGTCTGTCCGTATGTCACAGCCTTTTTTCTCCGAAACTATAAGAGCTATGTTGTTGAAACTTAGTGTGTAGATGTATTCTGTGAACCGCATTAATATTTTCACACTAAAATAGAAAAAAAAATAAAATTTTAGGGGGGTCTCCCATACTTAGAAATGAAAAAAATATTTTTTTTTTCATCAAACCCATACGTGTGGGGTATCTATGGATAGGTCTTCAAAAATGGTATTGAGGTTTCTAATATCATTTTTTTCTAAACTGAATAGTTTGCGCGAGAGACTCTTCCAAAGTGGTAAAATGTGTGTCCCCCCCCCCTGTAACTTCTAAAATAAGAGAATGATAAAACTAAAAAAAATATATGATGTACATAACAATGTAATCTAACACCGAAAATTGGTTTGAACGAGGTCTAGTTAGTAGTTTTTTTTTTACGACATAAATCGTAAACCGCAAAAAAATACTGATTATTCATTCAATAACTCAAATGTAAATAAAAAAACATTTATTTCAAGAACTTCTTTATTATGTTACTCGCTGCTACGGAACCCTTCATGGGCGAGTCCGACTCGCACTTGGCCGCTTTTTTTTCTTAAATATTTGGAGCAAATTAAATAAAATTGAATGGTTAAAAAAACGCAGTATGCGTTGATGTCTTTTGTATGGGTCGCGAATATTATTCTCTCTTGAAATAAAATTATTATTCATGTAAGATTATATATTAATAGATAGAATATATCTTTAACAATATAAATTAGAAATTACATACATCTTCTGAATATTCCATAAACAATTTATTAAAATGACATCTGTCAAAACGTTCATGACATGTACTAATTAAACATTTTTGTACTGTCCAAACACTGGGTTATTCCGAGTTATTCCTTTAGAAAAAATCTATCCAAACATATGACATCTAAAAGTGGGGAGACAAACAAACATTCACACTATATTTATATTTATTGAGTTTCATAATCCGAGACGCGCCGTTGCTTAATGTTTGAAGACAAAATTAAACTAATATTGACTCGTTATTACTAAACTTATTTATCAATCAAATTGTTGGCATAGTTTGAATATTTAATTAGATCTTAACTGTTCTTTTTTTACACCCACAATGTCAATTTTGATTTATCGTATTCGTAAGTACTTAGTTATATCTAGTTTTGTATATACAAAGTATGTATATACACAATTTATTTTAGACGATATTAATAACTCTCTTTCTACTCGTAGTAAGAAAGTTATCATTAAGTATAATTATAGTGGGTATTTTAAGGACATGAAAAGTGTTAACGATTCGTCCCACATAACGACGTATAAAGTCGGGACGACACGGGGTGTTATCGAGTAACAATTACTTACTACCTTTTGTTATAATATTTATAAGCAAAAATTGTTGTTAGACGTACTGGAGAAATATAAAACTTCACTACATAGTATAAAATAAAGTCGTATTTTTTTCGTGTCTGTCTGTTTGTCTGTCTGTATGCTTAAATCTTTAAAATTACGCAACGGATTTTGATGCGGTTTTTTGTAATAGGTAGAGTGATTCAAGAGGAAGGTTTTTATGTAAAAAAAATCCCGAAATTCCCACGGGAACGGGCACAACGCGGGTAAAACCGCGGGGCACTGCTAGTAACTAGTATAAAGGGTTGGCCACTAACCTACTCGAACATACGTGGTACGTTCAAAAGAGCCTCTTTGGGGCCATAACTGAATAAATATATTTGACTTTGACTTGAGTTTGACTTACTTAGTTACTAAAATAAATATTCTAGGTAAAGGTTTTATTGTAGTTGTATTATAAATACTCATACGTACACTAGCCCTCGCATCGGATCGGTATTAAGAAACGGACATAGTAAAATTGGGATTATGCGTTGATGTCTTTTGTATGGGGAACATTTTAGTATAAGTTTCAACTACTAGTTCAGTAAAAAAATGCAATAAAGTAAAAATAAAAATCCTGCAATCCTTTGACCTGCAGTGCATAGGCCTTTCACCCGTCCCTGATATGATAACATAAAGGTTTTTGTAGAACAATGTTAAAACAACAACATTGTTTACGCCAATATTTATGAAATTTTGTAATCTGACCTTCACGCTAAACAAATAATTGAAGCAAGATAAGATAAAGCAATATAAGAAGATGCTGAAGTACTTGTAAATTGGTTGTATAGGTACCGTAACATACAAATACATACTTCATATACTCAATTACTTAGGTCGAATGAAGACTTTGATTTTTTGTTTGTTTGACCGTGCTATTGTCAGAAACTATCACTCCCATTTGAATAATATTTTTTTTAATTAATAGCCACATTCAACGGGAAAGTTAAAAGCAATTTTGTATCCTACGAGAACAAGATACTATAAAATGACTCGCTTAATATAAAAATCTCTTAGAACTTTTTAACGTAAGGTTCTGTAATATTTTTAATTAAGATATAGAGATTAATGAAGTGAATTATAAACCAAAAGGTGCATTCAAATTGATAATAATATTCTATATGGAATAAATTATTGTTAAAGGATAATTAACGCCTCAAAACGATCAATATTAAGCAGTCAATCTATACTAATATTATAAAGCTGAAGAGTTTGTTTTGTTTGTTTGTTTGTTTGTTTGTTTGTTTAAACGCGCTAATCTCAGAAACTACTGAGCCGATTTGAATAATTCTTTCACTGTTAGATAGTCTATTTATCGAGGAAGGCTATAGGCTACATTTTATCCCGAAATTCCCACGGGAACGGGCACAACGCGGGTAAAACCGCGGGGCGCTGCTAGTATTCTATATTCATTATTTTAAGCATTCTTATAAATCAACTATTATTTATTAACATTGTTTTCGATTTACGTGTTCGTCCTTTCCTGCTAACTTTATAAAAAATTAAATAGTTTGTGTTTTTAAATGTGAACCACGTTTGTTTTGCTCTCATACAAGACGGATTTAGATCATTCATCAATTAGGTATAATCAATTATTTAATTAAGCTATGCAACATGAAGGGTACCTTAGATATTGTAGGAAGGGTATTTTTAAAGTCAAAAAGGTCGAGATTATTTATTTCCAATCTTTTTTTACTGACGCATTACATAGTTACAATTTCCAATATAATACATCCTATATAGATCTTTAGACATGAAAATGACGTATCCCAATACTAAGTAGAACGGCTAGATAGTACAGGCATAAAACATTTTTATGACGCAATCAGATAATTACACGATTCTTCTAATAAATCATATTCAGAAAATTATTCTCTAACAAAAACCAAACTTGATAATCCAGTAATGTTTTTTACGAAATCCTTGACATTAAAAAATAATAACAAAAACTTCCTAAGCAAGGGTTTCGGTTGACCAATATAATGAGACCCGCCCTTTAGGTTAATAAAGGGGTTTTTCGACTAAAGCTATATGTTAGAGAGGTTCGATTAAGATTGGTTATATCGATTAGTTGATTGCCGATGATTCTTAAGCCGGTATAAAAGTAACAGGAGAGTTACGCTGGCCGCAGTACAAAAACTATCGCGTTACGGGCTACCGTGTTTGTCTTTGAAATTAAATTATTAATTAAATAAAAATGTATGTGAAATTTTGTGTTCTAGTAATTTTAAGTTGTTATGGAGTTCATGCCGGGAGATTACGTGAGTTTTTTTTTATGCGTAAAAATATTTTAGCTAATAATTTGACGAAAATGTCGGCTATTGAATTTTTTAACCTTAGGACTAGGAGTATATTTTAACCTGATTTTTTCCGGCCTATTGCTGAGTTTTAGACAAATTTTACTGTAATAAACATTTAAATTAATTATTTCAACTATTTTCGTTAACCTAGATTATAAGGTAAGTATTAGAATTAAGAAAGTAGAGTAAAGTAAAGTAATAGCATGTAATGTCCCACTGTTGGGCAAAGGCCTCTCGTCTCACCGAAGATATCAGTACAATAAGGAGGATTAGGCGAAACCATCACGCTTGCCTACTGCGGGTTATTGATCTCAAATCCGAGTACTGTTTCAAAAGTAGAAAACATGTTTTCGCTCCTCCAGCCTCCTGGGAATTTAACCCGGGACCTCTCAGTCTTTGCAGACTAGTGCACATACCACTAGACCACCAAAGCGTCTTAAAAGTACACCTCACTAAAATCCTTAGCCATTTTACAACTAAAAAGAACAACAAACGAACTATTAATTCAAACAGCGATACTGACCTACAAACATTTCTCATCACCAGTTAAACCGTAAACTCAATTTGAATATTGTTTGTTATTAACTTCACAAACAAATTAAGCAACGGATGAATAACATATTCATACTCTAAGGTCATATTATGTAACACACGGGGGTTCAGATTCAATGCCAATGGTCCTGAGACTGATACGATGCCCTTTCAAGGTAGGTTTTGTAATAAACAAATAGATTTCCTCTTACACAATCCGTTGACAGTTTTCCTACTTCATTCTTAGAAGTCTTGCGAGGATTAGTTGAAATAAACCAGTACCTAGCTAGGTATTTCATTCAATTTAGGTTTTTTTATTTAAATCTATACTTAATATTATAAAGCTGAAGAGTTTGTTTTGTTTGTTTGTTTGTTTGTTTGTTTAAACGCGCTAATCTCAGAAACTACTGAACCGATTTGAATAATTCTTTCACTGTTAGATAGTCTATTTATCGAGGAAGGCTATAGGCTACATTTTATCCCGGATTTCCTACGGGAACGGGCACAACGCGGGTAAAACCGCGGGGCGCTGCTAGTAATTTTAATAATTCATTAGCGCGTTGAAAAAACAAAAAATCAGTCTTTAGTATATGAGTATAGATTGAAATCTCCGATAGGTAATTGATTGAGCACCATTCTCCGAAGATCGATGTTAATTATTTCTACCGGGTATTGTACAAGGCGACTATTCTTACGATAGAACATCTTTCCGCCGGGAAGTTGTCAATTATTGTTTCTATGCGAAGTGCAATGAAATGCGATTCCTGTGTTGCATCGCTTCGTTTGACGGATCCTGTTGCTTTATGTGTCCTTGTTTTGCTCAAAAAGGTACCCTATACCTGCAAGCATTAATCTATACTAATAATATAAAGATGTACAATTTGTAAGTTTGTTTGTTTGTTTGTTTGTATGTTCGAGGTAATCTCAGGAATTATCAGTCCGATTTGAATAATTCTTTTTGTAATAGATAGCCACATTCAACGGGAAGGCTATTTTTCATCCCGAAATTCCCACGAGAACGGGTACAACGCGGGTAAAACCGCGGGGCGCGGCTAGTGTTCTAATATAACTAACTAACAGCGCCACGCGAAAGCAGAGCATAAAATCAATATAGTAAAACATATAACACCCCTCAAAAAAATGAAACGATTTCAACAATCTTATTAAAAATCATTTGTTTCACAGCTTCTTAACAAACTATAATACCTAATTATTACTATATCATTACACAAAGTACTCATTACTTTGCGTAACTCGTTAAGTGAAGCACGTTATGTTTTGTATTTGTAACTAAATAGTGGTCGTTCTTGGTGTTAACTACTTTCTTTACAATCTTTCTGTACAAATCCGGCACACGGTCAGAGGTACGCAACATTAATATGAAATACGAGCCGTGAAATGCGTGACCAATCCGTCTCTAAAGTTAAACGTAGATGTTTGAACCTGTACTAATCGCTTATTTAACTTAACAAATATATAACTTATTTATGTACGCATTTAGGTTTAGGTTTAAAGATCTTTATTTCTCACTAGCAGCGCCCCGCGGTTTTACCCGCGTTGTACCCGTTCCCGTAGGAATTTCAGGATGAAAAATAGCCTATAACTTTCCCGTTGAATGTGGCTATCCATTACAAAAAGAATAATTCAAATCGGACTGATCTTTCCTGAGATTACCCCGAACATACAAACAAACAAACAAACAAACAAGCTAACTTACAAATTTTACCTCTAGATTAAAACATTGTGTTCATTTAAAATGAGATTTAAAAATAAAGTGTTAGTATAATTATGTAACAAAATATGTAACACATGAATCAAATGAACTAAAATGATGTAGGTACTGTACGTATTTGTTCATCGACAAAAGCCCGCCTATCTTGAGTGTAAGAGTCTAATTCCTATAGGCTTATTAACGGCATTTTAGATAGCATTTAAGATATTGTCCCTTTCCGACATACGCTAGTTTCCCAAGAGGAAAAGAGACGAAACACTTTATAACAGTGTTTTCGTTATAAAACTTTTATGAATAAGGCGATACGAAGGTATACTTAATTATGGAGAAGTAATTGTTTTTATACTACGGCCTTCCGTGATTAAGCCTCCTTCTCAGAAGCCCTAGAGCCTAGGGCTATAGACACCAAATCTAGCACGTTATCTAAGGCTTATCTACATTCCACAATCTGTAGGAAGTATGTTGTATTTTAATACTCGATCTACATTAAATATACGTGTTCTACAGAATTAGCTAGGCATTTTAACGACACCTAATCGATTTTAAATTCGGATGTACCTCCGTTTACTTCATCATCAACCATAAACAATGAAAACTTGTTTTTTACATAATGTTGCAGAAACCGATCGGTGCCGGGTGCGATCGCAACTAGCGGTTACAAACTGACACATTAACATACAAACACTTGTAATGTAGAGCCACGTTTGGTACAATCTTGCGAATATTTACAAGCACGTGATTTAACTGAAGAATATTGACTTAGGTGCTAACTATAATTGGATGGTTTATTGTAGGTCTATACACGGTGAGCCTTAATAACCCGAAAGATTTAAACCAACGATTTTAGAGCCTAATTAGAGTATATAAAGTTATATAACGTATAGTCCAAAAACCCATATTTTAAGAGATATTAATTATTTCAAGTAAACCACAAGTAAGAAAATCTCAATTGTAACACACCCTAAAGGCGTGACGTAGCCACCTACTACTTTTACACGCAGACGCACTAACCACATGGTTGATGCATCGTATGATATCGGAGTGATTCGTTAAGTGTCATGCTCGCTCCTCAACTGTTTCTCAACTGAGATTAATCAAAACTCGCTCACTCTCTGAAGTAAAGGTTTGTTTACAAAGAAGCGATCAATTAATATGATTTAATTTGTACTGAAATGGTAGTTTAATTAAGACACATAATTGGACCCATGTTGATATAGCATTATTTACTCGTACTGTCGTCACAAATACGTCGTTTAAATCTTTCGGGTTATTAAGGCTCACCGTGTATATGTATAATACAGCTGCCTAATTATTTAATCTGTTTATCAGACTTAGACTTTTTTTTTACGTAACCTCGCTGTCCCACTGCTGGAAAAAGGTCTCTAGACTTATACGTAGTAATTAATTACATATTAATTGCAAATTTATTTACCTTCACTTGAATAGGTGTGCCTTGTCACGTGTATAAAATTCTCAAAAGGCAACTATTTTATATTTGAAACCTAGGTAACTATTTATCTAAAATATCACTTCATTCCACTATGTAACTGAACCAAAAAGAACAAAAACTAGGTTATTATCGAAACTA
Organism: Cyclophora albipunctata; assembly: GCA_963082685.1. NCBI lineage: Eukaryota > Metazoa > Arthropoda > Insecta > Lepidoptera > Geometridae > Cyclophora > Cyclophora albipunctata. The sequence continues at coordinate 2,191,972 of OY720122.1, forward strand.
GGAAGTTAAGATAAAGACTAGAATATATGTAGCTTACCTAACCTTAGTTACTAAAACACTAAATTAAGTAACTAGTCTAAGTTTGGGTACTTAGTTTAGGTCCCTTTCCGACATACGCTATTTTCCGAAGAGCAAAGGAGACAAAGCACTTTTCAACAGTGTTTTAGTTAAAGCTAGCGTTTATGAATGAGGTCGTTAATCTACGTAAGGTACCTACTCATTAAATTAACCTTTGAGTATTTCAATCAATCTTCCGGGTAATAAAATACCCGTCAACAACTTAGGTAAATTTTACAAGTCCTCGACATTCTTAGCTATTCAAATGTTTACAATGTATCTACTTACACCGAGAGGTTATTTGTTTACATTAAATATACTTATTATATCCGTAATGTGTCTTTGTCTGGTTAATTAACCAACAAGTAAATACATAAATATTTGTTCTTCTTTATGGGATAGAAAAGTAATGAACTGACATGATAAGTAAGATTTGTTTAATTTAAGGTTTTCACCAATATGTTGATTGTTGCCTTCCTCATCAGTTGGGTACCTTGGGTTACTTTTCTACTAGAAATACGCTACCCTACGTTGTTATGTTAAGTATGATGAGCTGGCGGTACCACACATAGCAAGCAACGTAGTATCTGGTGAAAAGACCCTACTACGAGTACATAGATAGGACATTACCAAATTCGTGATCAATCCTACAAACCATATGTTTGTGTGCTAAATACTCGTACCCATCTATACTTCAGTCACTACATAGTATAAAATAAAGTCGTCTCTGTTTCGTGTCTGTTTGTCTGTATGCTTAAATCTTTAAAATTACGCAACGGATTTTGATGTGGTTTTTTGTAATAGGTAGAGTGATTCAAGAGGAAGGTTTTTATGTAAAAAAAATCCCGAAATTCCCACGGGAACGGGCACAACGCGGGTAAAACCGCGGGGCGCTGCTAGTATAATATACTCGTAATCTATACTAATATTATAAAGAGGTACAATTTTTAAATTTGTTTGTTTGTATGTTCGAGCTAATCTCAAGAATTACCAGTCCGATTCGAATAATTATTTTACCAATAGATAGCTACATTCAACGGGAAGTTTATAAGCTATTTATCATCCCGAAATTCCCATGGGAACGGGCACAACGCGGGTAAAAACGGGCGCTGCTAGTAGACTATAAGTATATTTATACTATACGCTAAACCTTATCTAACCACAACCTCTTTTCCCTCAGCCTCCTTCATCAGCCCCTGCTCATCATCAGACCCCAATCTAAACGAATGCGTCGAGAAAGTGATCTCCGCCGCTGGCCCAATGTTTGCTGACGGAATCCCAGAGCTGGGCATCGCTCCTTTAGACCCAGTGCAGCTTGGAACTGTGAACGTGGACAATCCATCGCTGAAGATCGTCTTTACTGATACCGTGGTCACTGGTTTGAGGGGATTCAAAGTTAATTCTTACAAGTGAGTAGTATATTTAGCTACCAAGAAATTAGCTACCAAGAAATTAGCTACCACGAAATTAGCTACCATTAAATTAGCTACCAAGAAATTAGCTACCCAGAAATTAGCTACCAAGAAATTTGCTACTAAGAAATTTGCTACCAAGAAATTAGCTACCATGAAATTAGCTACCAAGAAACTAGATATCATAGAACCTGATTTATCAGGTTGGATGGTTGTTATTTTTGATGGTGACACCTAGTTCATATTCTGGATATGTTTTGCAATTCATGCATCGTCCATGCGTTTATTTATTTATTGACTGATTATTAACTCGCGGTTCCATCCGAGGCTAACAAGTTAGATAGGAGGCATGTTAGATAGAACACCCTAAATTTTTGGCAGGTTTTGAGAGATATCGTTCATTCATTTCGATAGCCAGGAAGAACGTTATCACATTTTTTGAGTAAAAATTATGTGCTTGTGTATGTGTACATGTGTCTTATATTATGTGTCTTGTGTTGATGTAGGAATTGAACAGCTTTCTCAACCTTTGTACTTAAGCCTCCGTGGTCTTATGGTTTGAGCGCTCGGCTCACGATCCGGAGGTTCCGGGTTCCATTCCCGGTGGGGACAATATCTCACAAAAATCTCTTTGTGAGACTGTTTGGTTAGGGCATTGCAGGCTGAATCACCCGATTTCCTGATAAGTAAGATGATTCCGTGCTTCGCAAGGCACGTTCAGCCGTTGGTCCCGGTTACTTTTTACGGATAGTCGTCGTTACATGAGCCATGTCAGAGGCCTTTGGCGGCTCAATAACTCTGACATCAGGATTGGTCAGGTTGACCATCCACTCGATGAAGAAGACTAAAAGTAATTGTAATTTGTCACCAGAATTAACCCTGAGAAAGGCAAGGCGACTCTGGACTTCACCGCCAACGTGACTCTGAAGGCGCACTATGACATGGACGGCCAGGTCCTGATCCTGCCCATCAAGGGGAACGGACAGGCCAAGATTAAAATCAGTAAGTTATCACTTTAAACAAGCTCTAGTGGAGACCCACCCTAAGATTTACTAGAAAGGGCTTCAGCGAGTGCTGAAGTTGTTAACTTAACATGTAAGCTCTCTCTAAAGTTTTCATTAAGGTACCACAAGAACGACATTGCTTGCCCATAAAAATCCAAAAATCTTGTCTATAAACTTACTCTAATAAAAGTCGTTAATTAATAAATAAAATAAATACGCCGGTATGTCTTTACATACGGTTGACTCTGGGCGGGAATCGAACCCGCAACCCCCAACGCAGTTAGCGCTCTCACATGCCATAATGCCAAAGTGCTAAAAAATTCAAGGTTAAAATAAGAAGTGCTTAATAAACTGTAATATTTTCGTAACTGAATTACCTACATACAGTATTCTCATCACAGTACACAGTAAATAAAGTATTCTATTATCTAAACTATTTTAAACTAATATCTTCATAGCTTCATAACTATGCTTCAAATCACAATAAATCCGCTACTTTATTTCCTTAGACAGTAAATAAACTGCATAAAGAATATAGAACACATCCTCATCTTATGTAAGAAGGAAACAATTACGTTTTGAAATATTTACTACTAGTACAAAGGCCATACAATATACTGTGGCGAATGACATTGAATAAAGAATGAGGTTAGCGCCTGGTAAAATTAACTGAGCAATATACAAACAACTTTGTAGCATTGTAGTGTTAGTTAAAAAAATGCAAGAAACGGCTTCTTAGAAACCTATATAATGTAAATTTTAGTGCATTTCTAGGTTATAGTTTAGTTAGTTTAAGAAGTCTTTCCTGTCTCTGAGCTATGCTATAGTTTCGTCTAACTACGTACTACAGACACCAAACGTAACAAAGCAACGTTGATAAGCAAATGTCTGGTGGAAAAGTGCCTTTACAGTTCAGTAGATCAAAGTAACTAGGTGGGTTAATAAGAAGAAATCATAGCAACGTAGCTAGGTAAAGTTTTGGTGGAAAGGTACCCCTTAACAATTGAATAGCCGGGTTAGTGAAAAATGTAGGTACCTACAGTAACAGACGACTAGGAACACGTTCTAACATTTCTTTTCCCCACAGCCAATCTGAACATCGTGGTGAAGTACGACTTCGAGACCCGGGAAGGGCACTGGATCATCACCGGCTACAAGGACCACTACAAGATGGACCGCGCCATGTTCAAGTTCAACAACTTGTTCGGAGGAAATAAGGAATTAGGTGAGCACACATTTATAACAAAGTAGGTAGAGGCCAAAACGGCATCTATAGACTAGCGGGAAAGAAGCTATGATGAATGTTGGTACGTTCAAAAGAGCCAAAACTGAATAAAAATAATTGACTTTGACTTTGATTCAGTGTGATTTATAATGTTTGCCATCTACTCCTTTTGCGACCTTAGATAACGAATGTTCCAATAACATTTCAGAAATTTTAGTCCCTAATTAATGTGCGTCACTGTGCAAAGAAAAAACTTTACCAAGCTCATTTGACGAACATTATACAACAGGTTTAAAGACCACATTGTATTACCAAACCGAATAACTTACAAATCACTTAGTAATCAAGTAACAATACCGATAAAAACCCCGCACGTGACACAAATACAATAAATCTTCAACCGCCAATATTCGCTACAATTTGACTACATTAACCTTGACAATGAACTTGTTAAGATTGTTTTTTAAACCATTCACGTACCTTGTACGGACATTGCTTGACATTTCCACAATTACAGCTAAAACTACAGAGAGATTCACCAATGAGAACTGGCAGATTATCATGCAAGAGATAGCTCCGGGGGCCATAAAGCAAATCATTAAGAAATGTATCGAAGAAGTGCAGAAGTTCTTCGGAGCGATACCCGCTAATGAACTACTTTTATAGACGGTTCGATTATGATCTAAATCTTCGCTTTTGGGAATCGTATCTACTAATGTTGGGCATCATCATAGAGATTATTTGTTATGGCTTGCTCGGAATACTTATTTATCGAAATTTAATATCTATTTATTTATGTATTTTTTATGTTTCGCTGGCATGAAATTGAAAGATTAACAAAAATATTACATGGAAATTAATATGCTTACATTCGTATTTATGTATAATTCATTACAGAGCTGCATCCGGTTTCACATACTTATTCATATAGATGATACTCATAAACTTACATACCTCACCTAACACATAATCCATTCATTACCCATTTACATAAAATACCTAATTAATGTAACTATACGACGTCAAAAATAACAATCCATTAAGTATATTGAATTAAGTACATAGCCTATATACAAATATCTAACATCATTAGAAGTAACTCTACCGGTGCAAACAGACTTTTTATTTTAATTAATTTTAACAAGTCTATTTCCTTATCAGGTGAGACAATCCACAAGGTGATAAACACACACTGGGAGCCGGTGATCCGGGACATCGCGCCCGTTGCCTTCGACCACATCATCAAAGCTTGCGTCGACGAGGCCAAGAAACTCTTCCTCGCTGTGCCCGCCAACGAGTTGTTGCTACCATAGATTACAAGATCTATACTATAATTTAAAATTGGAATTGAAAAGAAAGGGTCGTGGCTAGGTTTACGTGTTACTGAAAAACAGCTGTGTTTCCATTGAGTCGAAATTAGAACGTTCCATTTAATTTAGTAGGGGTTTAAAGTCCTATTTACTGTAAGCATTATGTCGTAAATTGTGACTTTCGTTATGCTGTAGTTGTAGTTTTGGCCCAGTGAACACACAGCTTTAAGGGTTCAAACTTCCAAGAGTTGAAATATAAATGGAATTTATGCTTTTTTTTCGCTTCGAAAATACATTGTACATCACTTTCTCAAATTAAACACAGATTTCTATCCTAGCTACAAGACCCCTTCCATAAATAACTACCCTTTTCTTATTTTAGTACCAATGACAGTATATTAAGCCGGATAGAAGTATTTTATTGTAATATAGTTGTTTTATGCACAAGATCACATTCTGTAGAAAAACATTATTGTACATGATAAGATATGTAATTAAAAACAACTTTTATCATACTTAGGGCAGAATTTTACTATCAACATTGATTTAATTACTTTGTAAACATTGAAGATTTCAACGTCATTCTGTCTTCATCTGTACCTGCACTTACTTCTTCTTGAAACAAATTGTGGGAATTTTAGTGCAATAATGTCTATGTCTAGTTTTAGTATTTTTTTGATGATATGATTGTGGGCAACTATCAAATATAGATTGAATCATAGTTTATAAGTAATTGTGATAATTGTAATAAGTTTAATTAGGTATTATTGTAGTGGTAAATTATTAAAAAATAACCAATTAACAAACAGATTATTTTATTTCAATATCATAAAAAAATATAAAATTTAACAAATGAATGCATCAAATAAATGCATTTTAAGTTTTGCTTATATCCTAGTACGGCACCATTTGTGATTAAAATATATAATTTTCATGTTTGTTTAACGGGGGCACATGGCATGGCGGCCTCCATCGACAGGTACGGAAGCCCCAGTTATGTTAGATGCAAGTTCGCTGGCAAGGAAGGCAATAGTTGCGGCAACTTCTTCTGGCTTCCCTGGGCGACCAAGAGCATGAGTCTCCTTGGATCGCTCCAGGAATGCAGCATACTGCTGTTCATTCAACCCCCCACGCCTTTGTAACTCGGTCAGAATGACTCCAGGGTTCACACAGTTTACCCTTACTCCTTTAGAAGCCAGCTCCAAGGCAACACACCTTGTAAATTGGTCTACAGCTGCCTTAGAAACATTGTAAGCCAAAACACCAGGGAAAGAACGGATTCCGTTCACACTGGACACATTGACGATGTTTCCTTTAGACTTTATTAGGTGAGGAGTCGCCAGCATTGTTAGATAGTAGATTGATCGAACATTGGTGTTCATTAGACGATCGTATTGGGCTAGAGTGGTGGTCTCGATGGTACCTGTCTCTATGATACCCGCGTTGTTGACCAGCACGTCGAGCTGACCATAATGATCAACAGTACTCTTAACAATCTTCTCTATGTCAGACTCCTTCGTCAAATCGGCAGAAACAATGTGCGTAGCTGCAGACTTGTCGCAGCTCTCTTTAACTTTCTGCAGATTCTCGACATTTCTACCGGTCAGGGAGAGCCGGGCACCTAGTTTTGATAGAAACACAGCCGTAGCAGCACCAATTCCCGAACTCGCACCGGTAACTATAACGACTTTGCCGGCAAAATTCATTTTAGGTTAATAGTCACTGGAAATATGGGTAATATGTAGCTCAGCTGAGAAGACCGAGCGAGTTTACGACCAGCCAATCAAATGATCTCAACTCGAGAACTAAAACAATATCATTAAATAAATAATTATGTAATCAAATCACAAAACGAACGATAACAAATTATTATTATTATTTTGCAGATTTCTTTCAAAATTCAAATGTATGTACCCATGTCCCTGATTTTGACATTTGACAGCTCACAGCTGACAGTGAAAATTCTGACAAAAAATTAATACTAAGGAACTTACAAACGATTGAGCCAAAATATAACGTAGTCAAACATAGCTACGAAAATATCACAATTCACAAAACATACGGAATAGAAAAACGAATAGATAATTGTTTCTCTCAAATTAAATACACGGTTTCTCTATTTCATTCATTTCATGATCAAAAGTCGAATGGAAATGGAATTTGATGGGTTATTAGTACCTATGCCCTAAATACTTACTTTGGCTCGCACCTTTTTGCGCATCCTTCATTGTGTTTTCAATGCCACGTAGAGATTGGCATTTATTATATTAGCCAAGGAGATTAGCAGGAGAAACTGGCAGATGCTGTATTTGTGTAAGTAATTTTTGTACCGATAATGTAAATATTTCGATTTTTTTCAATTATATCCAAATTCTTAGTGAAAATAATAATTTGTAATGGCAGTAGTGAGTTAAACATTTAGTTGCAGAGGATACTTGAATTGATTTTATCTAAAACCGTTCAGAAAGCGAATTAAAACCAGAAATAAATTTTCAGAAAGAAGCTATCCACATACATGTTGGTCAGACGGGAGTTCAGGTTGCTAATGCGTGCTGGGAACTATACTGCCTGGAACATGGGATTACAGCCGATGGAAATCTGGCATTCTCCCAAGATGATACTAGTAGCAATACCTTCTTTCTCCCAACTGGCGCTGGGAAAATGGTTCCCAGAGTGGTCATGGTTGACTTGGAACCTACCGTCATAGGTAAAAATATTAATATAATGCATCGATCGATCTAAATAACAAAAATTATTTAATTTTTTATACATTTTAGATGAAATCCGAACCGGTGCTTACCGTCAACTATTTCGCCCAAACAGTTTATTGACTGGAAAAGAAGATGCGGCGAGTAACTTTGCTCGAGGATATTTTGGCGTGGGACGAGAAATGATTGACTTAGCCTTGAACCGAATTAGGATTGTCGCAGAAGAGTGCAATTCCCTTCAGGGTTTCTTGATCTTCCGATCATTTGGCGGAGGAACCGGATCTGGATTTACCGCTCTTTTGCTAGAAGGCTTGGCGAAAGATTACGGAAAACTCTCAAAAATAGAATTAGCTATTTACCCTTCCCCAAAGATTTCTCCTATTATAGTGGAGCCCTATAATTCAGTTTTAACCACACATGCTTGCATGGATGTAGAAGACGTGTGCTTTGTATTTGACAACGAAGCCCTTTATGATATTTTAGGCAGGATGTTAGATGTGCCGCGGCCTACTTATACTAATTTGAATAGACTTATCGCTCAGGTATGTGTTGTATTTGCTATTTTGCCCTGTTGATTTTTTTACCCTATTGCAAAAATAAACTTTTTTTATGTATTTCTAGGTTGTCTCTGGCATGACTGCATCGATGAGATTCGAGGGTTCACTAAACGTTGAACTCGTCGCATTTAGGACAAACCTTATCCCCTACCCTAGAATACATTTCCCATTGGTGACTTTCGCCCCATTTGTACCGCCAACCAAAGCTTTCCACGAAACCAATTCAACTCAACAATTGATGATGTCCTGCTTCGAACCTTCCAATCAAATGGTGAAATGTGATCCTAGAAAAGGATATTACATGTCGTGCTGTATGTTATTCAGAGGAGATGTTAATCAAAATGATATTAATTCAGCCATAAATCAAATAAAAAGCCACAGATCAATAAAATTTGTGTCGTGGTCTCCGACTGGTTTTAAGGTTAGGGTTTCGACACTTTCTCATTTTAGGATCATGTTAAATTTAATAATATACTTAGGTTGTCTTTGATTGTTGTAAATAGATTGGCGTCAATTACCAACCACCCGTGACGGTTCCTGGTGGAGATCTAGCAGCCCTCGAACGTGCTGTGGTTATGGTGTCCAATAATTCAGCAATACGCGAAGCGTGGGAACGGATTAGCAAAAAGTTTAGCCTTATGTATGCCAAACGCGCCTTTGTACACCATTATGTCGGAGAAGGGTTAGAAGAAGGAGAATTTAAAAATGCTTTAGTTAATGTTAAAGCTTTGTCCCGGGATTACCAAGAAGTGGAAGGTTGAAGTTAATTGAATCAAGACGAAATCATGGATTTGTACAATATTTTGTATTTACTGCCTTTACATTTATTACCATTAAAAATGGATAAACCCTTCTTTAAAGGTCTTTTATTTTTCATTCCATCGTGCCATAAAAAAGTCAGGGTGTTTAAGGGAAAGTCGTTATTTCTTTTTAGGGTTCCGTACCCAAAGGGTAAAAACGGGACCCTATTACTGAGACTTCCCTGTCCGTCCGTCCGTCCGTCCGTCCGCCCGTCTGTCACCAAGGCTGTATCTCAAAAACGGTGATAGCTAAACAGTTGAAAATTTCACAGATGATAACGTTTTATTTATGCATAAAATCACGCGCGGGAATGCGGAGCCAGACCTCGCGGCACGCCCCGCGCCTGCGCCGCATGCGGGATGCTTTCCCGAGTTACCGCGCAGAGATACGTCGGCAGTGTGTTGACCAAGGCGTGTTTTTTATATAAATTGAGATCAAGAGAGACTTGTATTCGATATTAAAATCTGCGGCACCGCGCTAACCGACGGGGTACGATGTAGTATGTTAATCGCCAGGTCGATCAACGGTCATCTAATTTGTTGTATGATCGATGTATGATCAGCTGTGGTAGGTACCGTACGATCCTGGATCCATCCCGGATCCACTCGCACCTATAGTGACCCTCACAGACCAGGGTGACCCTCAGCCACAGGTAAGATCTGTAAATTCGACCCATTTGACCTTAATTTGACAATCAAGATTGAGGGTGACAATGACAGTGACAGTGACGTACGCGATAGTCCAAAATTCGGAATTAATATATTATTCTGAAATTGTGCACGAATTGTGGTTAGAAAAAAATTGCATTTTATTTTGTAATTCGCCAGAATTGTATTATTTTTCAGTATTTGGTATGTGAAGTAGTGTCACATCACATTTATTCTTATAGGTTTATGTGAATTGAATCGGGATAAAGTGAGTACTTTTAAGTTTACAATAATTGCATTAAAAAAAATATTCTTACCGCAGATTCTTAGAAAAATGTTTTAAATTATAAGTGTTATTAAAAGTTTGTATGCATAAGATAAAATAAATATTTAAATACATAATATCTTCGCAGTACCTGTGTTCACGTTCACCTTTCATTAGTTCATTGGGATTTATTTTTAATTTAATATCAAGCCTATTTAAATTATCTTATCAATATTATTAGGAGCCATTGTGTTCCACTGGGCATTGGTTTTCCCCATTCTCTGTGTGCTCTCCTAGCTTCTTAATCTCAATATGTAAAATTAGAAATGTCTAGATCACGGGCACAACAACGGATTTCGAAGTAGAGTCGTCCTATTACTGGGGAAAGGCATCTCATCTCACTGAAGATATCAGTACAGTGAGGAGCAAAATAAATAAGCACAAATATTTTTTGTGCTCTAAGACAAGTTATTAATACTTTTTTGTATTTTTTGTAGCAATGTGGAGTGTGTCACAGCTGTGTCGGTGTGCGTCAACATTACGAGCTGTACCCACCAGGCTGCTTGTACCGACACGAAATGGTATCAGTATCAGCAATGCAGTGAACAGGCAGCTTATCACTGCAGCCAATTATGGCAACAGTTTTAAGGGATATAGGGTATGTTTTCCTTTATTGCTATTCATGTTGCATAATGTTGTGTAAACTTTTGTATGAACTTAGAGTCATATGATAATTTGGCATAAATAATATTTTTTGTTTATTCCAACAAAATGGTACACAATTGTTACCTAGTTTTTGATTTACAAAAAGTATTTCACCTTTTTTTAAGCTATTGCATAGCTTCTATCGCGGGCCTTGAGCGCGGGGACCGAATCCAGAAATTCCGTAATGAAAAAACCTCACGTGAAAAAACCTCACGCTCCCCACTAACGCCATCTAGTGATACAAAAAATAACTATGCAATAGCTTTACCGCGGCAGTCCCCGAGTGCCACACGTCTTTTTTTTTATTTTTAAAAAGTATTTTAGTTATTACCAATAATCCAGTTTCTTTAGCATAAATAAAGGGTCAATCTCTCAACCACAGATGAAGCTATTTTGTACCTTTGCTTTGTTGTGATGTTACAAAAAATAGTTCATAAATCCCACTTACTTTCTGCACCTGACTCACATACTTGATGCTCTAACTCAAAAACAACCTAGAAGAAACCGTATGGGTAATATTTATAGAGATTTATATACTCTACCATTTTGCCATACAATGCAAAACAATTGAAGCAATGAGACTGAAAAAAAAATGATTTTGTGACATGACATTGGACTGAAGTATAAAAATCTCCTGCCAGACTCTGTATTGTACAAAACAGAGATTGAGTATGTTTAAAAACACATATAAATAAATAATGTGGTTTATAACTAGCCGCTTTCCATAAACTATATAGAAGGCAGTTCTCAATTCAGATGTTTTTATATAGGTATAATTCCACTATTCGTAAGTGAGAATAAGAAAACCAGCGCTGCCTGGAGTAGTGTTCTCTAGGCAGCATATACTGAGCCTTCTTCATTTTCTACTTTTAAGATATTCTGAATCTTTTGCCCTTGTACTTTAAGTTTAAAGCAATAAATGTTTTTTTAATTTTTTAATTTATTATTCTTAACAGCCATTTTAAATCACCTAAATGTTACTTCCAGTTAACCAACTTCACCAAGTCAAACAACATCCTCGTCCGGTTCTGTTCATCGGCCCCGAAGCCAAAGAACCCTAAAGCTGTCGGCTACTGGCTTCTAGGATGCAGTGGAATGGTGTTCACAGCCGTTGTCCTAGGTATGGTTTCCGGATACTTATTATTACTCTACTCTGTCTATTATATCATTAATTTGTTACTCAGTACTAGCAATGGGAGTAAGTGAAGAGTAAAAAGAGATGGCAATATATTTTATCTACACTAATGTTGTAACATTCTACTTATGTTTCCAATACTTGACTTATAATTACTACTGTTATAGCGCAGACAACAAAACACTCAATTTAAGCAATTTCACATGATGGTATAATATCCACATTGATATCGTAAAATCTCATTAAAACATCGCGCGCTCGCTCCTGATAGGCCCTGCGCGAGCTGCGCTCTCATTGGTTAGATTTTAATGGCGGCAAGTTCACTGTGACAATACACGTACGCGTGAAAAACTATTGTCAGCTTTTACTCTTGTTTGATTAATTGCATTAGTGAAGATAAAGTAGTGTATGCAACTGCATATAACACGGGTATTAAAACACTCGTTACTATTATGAAACTCGCTGCGCTCGTTTCATAAACTCACACTCGTGTTTTAATACCCTTCATTATATGACAGTTGCATAAACTACTATATCATTCCTTTTAATAAACTAACCTAACCTAACCTAACCTAACCTAACCTAACCTAACCTAACCTACTTGAAATGAATGAATGAATGAATTAACTATTATTTAACTTGATCTGTTAGTTTGTTAGTGTGGGACTTGGAATTGAATTTGGAATCAGTTAGTCATTCAATACTGAATGAGCTGTTTGGAAGGCATCTTTAGTTCCAATAATACATTTAATTGTTTTCGTGAACGAAAAAAACATAGACTTGTAGTAGGTACTTTGGAGAACGGCCAACATAAACGGAATAGGTTTTTGTATGATGAATAAGAATTAAAGTTCTTCTTTCGTGTCTATGGGCTTTAACTTTTTACAATTAAGGTTAAGGAAACAAAATGGTTTGTTTCTGTATGCGTGGTGTGTAAAAGAATATCTTTTAGACATTTTTGTATGTTTAAAATGAAACCAATGTATTTGATAAATTATTTAGCAAGTAGATATGTACTTTAATGTAGTTAAAACCTTTTTTAAGTACAACATCCGTTTTAGTTATTTAAAATTCGTTGCTGTTATAAATTGTACAACTATTAGTACTACAATGAAAAACTGTCTTATTGTTATGTAATAAATGTTAGTTATTTGTAAATCTGTTTGTTTTATTTCCTTCTTTGTTATAGTGACGCTAGTACAGGCAGGAAATAGTGTTTTGATTATTTTTTGTATTAAAGTGCTTAACATACTGAGACTTATTAATAAACGCGGTGTAACTAAACAATTATACTGTGTTTTGTCTCTTTTGCTCTTCGGAAAATTGCGTATGTCAGAAAGTGACAAACCACTTGATAGCTAACCTGTTCTTAATACGCGTTTATTTATATGGCCCACTTAGTTTATAATAATACAGAGGAATTATAAAAAAAAAAACGTGTGGCACTCGGGGACTGCCGCGGTAAAGCTATTGCATAGTTATTTTTTGTATCACTAGATGGCGTTAGTGGGGAGCGTGAGGTTTTTTCATTACGGAATTTCTGGATTCGGTCCCCGCGCTCAAGGCCCGCGATAGAAGCTATGCAATAGCTTAAAAATTGAAAATTGAATTTGAAAATTTCAGTTTTGTTTTAGACGACAATACAGAAAAACATAACAATGAATATATAATATTACTTACTGTTTATTAGTTACTTGTTGCCATATTGGCAATTATAGAAATTATCTTAGTTAAAAGGAGAAGTTAAAATTTGACAAGACTAAAATATTTAACTTAATAAAACTACAAATATATTACAATATTCGAATTGTTATATCCAGGGGGCGTCACCCGTCTCACCGAGTCGGGACTGTCAATGGTCACGTGGAAACTTCTCGGAGAGAAGCTTCCTATAACCGAAGTAGAGTGGCGGACCGAGTTCGAGAAGTACCAACAGTTCCCGGAATTTAAATAGTGAGTTTACTTGAATACTTTTCGCCTCGGGTGGTCTAGTGGTATGTGCACTCGCCTGCCAAGACTTGAGGTCCTGGGTTCAATTCCCAGGTAGAGCGAAAACATGTTTCCTACTTTACAAATATGGCTCGTGTTTGAGACCGCCAACCCGCATTAGGCAAGCGTGGTGATTATGCCTATGCTTCTCACTGTACTGATATTGTCGGTGAGACGAAAGGACTTTGCCCAGGCTTACATTACATGATTACAGACTTACTTTTCTCATGTAGCATAACTAAGTAATGTTTGGACACTTTCAGTAAGAACCACTCCATAACGCTGTCGGAGTTCAAATGGATCTGGTGGATGGAGTTCGCGCACCGCACGTGGGGGCGCTGCATCGGCGCGGCGGTGTTCCTCCCCGCCGCCTTCTTCTGGGCGCGCGGCTACCTCGACCGCGGGATGAAGGTGCGCGTCGGGGTGTACTCGGCGCTCGTGGCTGCGCAGGTAATGCGCTCAATATCTTTATTTATTTACTAGCTGTGCCCCGCGGTTTCACCCGCAGCGCGGGGGCGCTTCCCGTGGGAATTTCGAAATTTTTATTCCTTATTTTTCTTATATAAAAACCTTGTCCTGACAATAAGGAACACATTAAAAAAAGAATCATCCAATTTGGTGCAGTCGTTCTGAAGTTATGCGCTTAGCAACACATTTTGCGATTCATTTTTATATTATAGATTTTATAAGACACTAGCAGCGCCCGCGGTTTTACCCGCGTTGTGCCCGTTCCCATGGGAATTTCGGTATGAAAAATAGCCTATAACTTTCCCGTTGAATGTGGCTATATATTACAAAAAGAATGATTCAAATCAGACTGGTAATTCCCGAGATTAGCTCGAACATACAAACAAACAAACTTACAAATTTTACTTCTTTATAATATTGGTATTGATTACAACAATATATTAAACGTACTCACACGGATTTTTTCGCGTTAGAAAGTTAATAAAGCAAGTAATAACTTACTTTTTTACTATGTGTACAAATCGCGTGAGTTTATAAAAGACAATACAATATTACACAATGCTTTGTAGTATTTGACTTCGCCCTAAAGTGTCAAAAACCTTAACGAAAAAGGCCTGATACCCGTTCCATATAAAAACATTAAGATAGTAGGCTTTGCTATTTACAAATATATAACGAACTGTATCATATGAGAGGGACAATTCAATTAGCTGCCTTTTTAGAAAACATGCAAATTAAAAAATAAAATAGTTTCTTAGGATTGTTTCAAAACATACAAATTGTACGCCTAGAGATCGGAATTGAACCCGGAACCTCTGTCCTGGTAGATCCACATAGTCCACAATCCACTGGACCACTGACGTTACTTATATTCTCCCTATTTCGATTTCAGGGTCTCATGGGCTGGTACATGGTCAAATCTGGTCTTGAAGACCGTTTCCAAGGTCCCTCGGACGTCCCGCGCGTTTCCCAATACAGACTCGCGGCTCACCTCAGTCTAGCCTTCATATTGTACGCGGGGTTGCTGGGCGGAGCCCTAAGGGTGCTCCGCCCCTTCCCCATGTCAGCTACACTGCAGAAGATTAAGGAGTTGAAGGGTGTTACCGCTTTAGCGCATACGGTTAAGGCTATGGCGTTCTTTACTGCTATTTCGGGTAGGTATTTGGTATATTTTTGGGGTGGGATTTTGAACTAAATCTGGTGTAGTTTAGTGGCTTAATGTTAAATGTTGTTGAGTGTAATGGTGGAAGGTTAAATTGGTTGACCTTATCGGAAAGTTTCTGAGAGTTGAGCGATGGATAACTCGAATACTTGCAGCAAGATTCTCTAGCATTTTTATTAGTTCAATTCAATCAGTTCTGCAAAAAAGGGCCCAGAAGAATGGAACAACAGTTTTGAGTATTTATAAACTTCACCACCAGTCTTGGTATGGGCAAATAGGCTATACAAAATGTATCATTGCCAAAAAAATCTACCAAAATAATAAAATACTAACCTAAATTCCTTTTTACAGGAGCATTCGTAGCCGGTCTAGACGCGGGCTTAGTCTACAATTCATTCCCCAAAATGGGAGACGACTGGATACCTTCAGACATTCTAGAATTTACACCGACCCTTCGAAACGTTACTGAAAATCCTACTACGGTACAATTCGACCACCGAATATTGGGCACTAGTACATTGCTCGCCGCAACGGCATTGTGGCTGGTTGGACGTCGCGCGCCGCTGCGCCGTCCTGCCGCGCTTGCAGTGAATGCCGTTGCCGCTATGGCCTGGCTACAGGTTTGTTGAAACAGTTTTTTTTTACTATTTAGTTGAATTAGTATGTAGTTACGGCAAGATCGATCCGCAATCATGCCTGACCATTCCTTCGGGAGACAGAACAGTACCTAAAGTAGACAGAAAAGTATCCAAAGTAGACAGAAAAGTACCTAAAGTAGACAGAAAGGTATCCAAAGTAGACATAAAAGTACCCAAAATAGACATACATGGCTCGTGTTTGAGAAACCCAACCCGCATTTGGCAAGCGTGGTTATTATGCCTAATCCTCCTCACTGTACTGATATCTTCAGTCAGATGAGAGGCCTTTGCCAGTGGGGAACTTAGTTACTAAGTGTACTAATGTTGTTCAATAATTTTCAGGTAGCACTAGGCATCATGACGCTAATTCACTACGTGCCGACTCCGTTAGCCGCTAGCCATCAATCAGGCTCGCTAATGCTTCTATCACTGGCCATATGGCTCACACATGAGATCAAACTGCTTAAGTATATACCCAAATAAGTAACAAAGGACATTAAAGTATAGTAAAATGATATTAATTAGTGGTTTGGGTATTAAGTTTTATGATTTTGAGAGAACACAGAAAGTATTTAACAAAAATTTGTTCTGAAGCTTACTTTTCACTAGTAGAGTTAACTGGTAGAAAAATAATGTACTTATGGAGCTCCAAAAACTTATCAAGAAAACAACAGTATAATAGTACATGTAAAGCATTACGGTGCCTGTTCATTGAAGCGAGGCGAGGCTGCGGGCGGAGAAACGGAGAAACGTTGACCAATAGGGGGCCGTTCACAAAATACGTCACGCTATAATCAACTTTTTTTCACCCCCTCCCCCCCTATTGTCACGCTGTGTCACACTTTCTGTGACCCCCATGTAAATATTTCGTCACAAAAACTAAGACCCCCCCCCTGAATCATGATCAAAATTGAGAAAAAAGTATTTATTGCAAAAATAATTTAAAATCTTTTAATGAACGGCGAACATCACGTTGCCGTAGACCCCCCCGTCCCTCCTTGTCACATCTTGTCACACTCAGCAAACCCCCTCCCTCCCCCCCTTGAACGCGAACGTATTTTGTGAACGGCCCCTAGGATTGCACATAACACTGTGAGCGGAAATTGTAAGCCACCCTATCGGTTAAGATTTCTCCTTTTCTCCGCTCCGCAGCGTCGCCTCTTTCATTTTACAGGCACTCTTAAGGACAATTAAGGCCCAGAACACACGGTGAACGCAACTGCTACGAAACTGCAACTTCCAGTTACTTTTGAGTTGCATTGCATCTAAGTTTCTGCCATGGATTCCGTAGAGACCACACATGACGCGACCAGTCTGAAACCGGTTTGAAACGCGTTGCAAATCAGTCGCATTGAAACCGTCGTGCAGGAAACTCGCGTTGCGTTTCATTCATCGAGTTTGGCTTCACGTCTGTTCTCAAAGAAAACCGAAATGATTGTGGTTACAGCGTGTGTGGAAAATGGTTGAAACTGGTTTCAAATCAATAATTTCAAAAGGGTTTCGTTGCAGTTTCGTTTCACCGTGTGTTCTGGCCCTAAGTTACAACACAAGACTGCAGTATCGAAAATGTATTTATTTATTTTCAAGGGTACTTCATTATGAATTTCCGATATTTAGTTATTACTTGTTAGTGTAGAAAGGAAATAAAGTATTTATGTTAATTCTATCGTGTTTCATTTTCATGATCTTTATGCGTATATAGTATATCTTTATGCGTAGCACGAGGGCGAATAGTACGTCGGACTTTATACCTCAAAATATAAGGATAAAAACCAGTGCTATGCTACGTTTGATTGGAATTATTAGTGGTAACTCACCATAGTATAGCATAGCTCTAGTGAACACCTTAAAAACCACAAACATCGGTGATTAGTCTTTCGATAAAAACTAGGTAACCGTCAATAAAACCAGCAATAAAATGTTATTCACAAAGTGATTTTTATTTGAAAATTTAAAATGCTAATATTGCTTACACACTGAAAACTTGTTGTATGTACTGACAGACGCATGCTTAACAAAACATTTCGCTCTCACACATCTTTACTTGAACACTGAGAATTAACAGATATTATAAAGTGATACACTAATATCATCATTAAAGCTACTGTTAAGTAATGTCCCACTGCTGGGTAAAGGCCTCTCATCTCACTGAAGATCAGTACAGTGAGGAGGAGTAGGCATAATCACCACGCTATCCAAATGCGGTTTCTGATGACCTCTTAATGTCACTTTGAAATACAAACAATTTTTCTGAAATCAATGATAACACAACAATTATAACAAGAGGGTGCCGCGCCGTTGTTCGAGCAGTAATAGGCTTATCTGAAACGAAATAGTAACCCACTGTGCCACTCACTCTAAACTTGTCACAATACAGGCATGCCAGTAGGATTCACACTTGCTACTAAGAAAGAATGTGCCAACAACTGGTATGCCAGTTACAAACCTTTGTATTTCGTTTTAGTTGTGAAAAAGTAAAAAAACAGATATTCAACATCGATTATATTGCAATAAAATTTAATGTTAGTGTTCAAGTAAAAATATGTCGATTATAAAATTGTATTTAGGCCCAAACTAAACATGACTAAAACTAGTATTTCCCATCGAAATTCGTTATTATTTCTAGCGATTTATTCTTATAACCGTGAAAATGCTAATGATTAGTGTTAATCCCACATTTATATTTAACAAAATTTCTTTATACAATAAATTGATTTGATATTTAAGGCCCATTAGATAACTATTAATTTTAACGCTAGCAACTAAATTATAAGTATAAAAACTTTATTAATAAAGCCAATATCAACCTTTTCGAGGTTTGACAGTCTAAAGTAGCCTTAAATGTTAAAATAATAAATCAATGTGTCATCATCAGAGATAACATTCAAAATATACAATCGAGTAAGCCTTAAAATACACGCAGTAAATTTGTTATTTTATAATAATATCTATCTACATCGACCAGGCGTCTCCCTTTATAAATATATTTTTATTTCCATTTTTGCGATTGAAAGAAAATATTCGTTAAATCATTAAAGTTTGCTATTAATCGCCAACAGAATGCGCTTCAACTTTGATAAAGAATATCTATTGGAGGATGAAAAAATATATTGTTCTTTCAATCGCGAACACTTATGCCATTAAAATCTTATAACTATTTTGGAACTACAAGCGATATATTACACGCGTACATTGTGTTAACAAAAAATATATCGATACAATATGTTCGAAAAGAATATTATAGAGGGCGTTGCAATGCTATTCTATATAGGCAGATTATGTTTGACAAAACGGCAGTTCCGTTATTCCTCATTACAATTTTCTTTCCGGACACATTATAACATTAATTAATCTAATGAGTAAAATAAATGCAAAAAATCCGAATAATTGTTTCAACTTTCTGATATTTATATGAAAAAAATATAATTTTGGATACAACCCGTATAATTATTTCATGTACAACATATCATTATAACTGAAAAATATATTTTCAAAAATAAATATTATACAATTTCAACACTGGGAATAAAATGTGTGATTATTTTTTCATACTGGTTACCCTATTTCGAACTGCTGTTGTGTGTAGCACCATGATAATTCCTCAAACTGATTTTAAAGCGTTTAAATAGTATAGGATGAAAAAGGATTCATGTCAGTAGGTATTAAGGAGGCTGCATATTATCAAACCTCTTTGTGTCTAAGAAGTTTATAACAACGATTTGTGTTTTTAATATGGGGTTTTTAACTTATTTGTTTGTTAAGGTAGTTTAACTCTTCTTGGTTGAAATAGCAGAGCTAAAATAGTACAGTGAATTGTTTTGTGTAGGATATAAAAATAATCAGGTCATTGTCAATTTCAAAATCTTCGCAGAAATTTAAAATTACACTTGAATGACAAATGATAAACTGGTGAGAAATAAACTATTTTCCGAAAGTGTTCACGTAGGTAAATGAGTGCATCGCGATTTAAACCGGGGTGCTACTAAAAATATAATTTAAAAAATATATTATGCAGTCTAAATGTACAATCAGAAAATATGGTATTCACATAGAGAAAATCGCTTGAACTATCATTAACGTCAAGTGCGTGGTGTTGGTAATTAATAACTCTTCGAACCTCAAGCTATTTTCGACCTAAACGGCCAACCAACTAGTCCAATCGTACTTTCTATATAGAAATAATGAACATCGAAGTTCAGCCTCATTCAACATAAACTATTATTAAGTAAAATAATTCTATAATAAAAAAGTATAAAGTTTTAGCCTTTACAGGCTTTACATGCTTTACAGGCTAAGCTCCCAGCAGAGGGACATTACTGTCCCTCTGCTGGGCAAAGGCCTCTCATCTCACTGAAGATATCAGTACAGTGAGGAGGATTAGGCCTTATAAATAGAATATAAAAGGAGACAAGAAATAAAATCAATTGTAGTGCAAGATGCCATATACAGGGTGAAATCAGTATAATGAGCAAAGCCTCATTGACTAAAACAAGTTTTCGTTGCTGAATTAATTTTAAACTTAGAAACATGTCCAATTTATTCGAACATTCCATATAATATTCTTGCCTTGTAAAGTAACACCCTGTATACTCAAATCGTCGAAAACATACAGTGGTTGAGTATTGATCAAGTTTGTACGCTTTAAAACCAATTTTTGTCTTAAAAGAATTAAACGAAATAACTTCACATTTTTGTAACACCATTTACTCGAATAAGGAGCCAATAAAAGAGATATCTGTCTTATTCTAACGTATAAGCACTAACTGTAATATGAGCGAGTCATCCATATATTCCTTTGTTTAATTATATTGGGGCCGATTTCCCAATCACCGGATAACTTTTATCTGTGAAATAAAAACGGCTACTTATTGTACGTGTTTAATAATGGGCCTTTGATAATAAACAGGCGATTGGTACACTACTGTTCAGAATTACAATCTCGGCCCAAATAAATATTTTTTAATATTTAAATATTATGTTATTTTTAATATTAATGTTGGTCTGGTGATTATTAAATCGGCCTTTTAATTAACTAATTTAAATAACACAATAATAGAGAATTTACAATAATTTTGCGCACATTATCACTGGTGCGTACAAACATTAAAAATAATTTAAACTAAACATATCTAGACGATATTTTAATAAATATAATATTAAAATACTCTGTGTCATGAAATATAGTGTGATCATAGGACTAACACTTAAGGCGAAATTTGCTTGCACATTAGAGCGTGTTTTTAAGAAAGCTACGTACAGTAAGCTTTTCGACGAGCAAGTGATTATCGTAATAAATTATTTGACACGCCAATTTTTGAAATCTAGTTAACACATTGAATGTCTCATTAAAATCGTATATTTTCTGTTTAATTGTATATTAATTACTACTCATGACACAGAGTCTAATTTCCTTTATAACAATAAGTGGTGCCCTCTAGCGTTACCAATGTGTATAAATCGTTACATTTAATTTGCCTAAGAGCTGATTTTTCAATCTTTAGACTCAGTTCACTCATCGAATAACTTTGACAACTCTATTAACGTTACTTTATACTAACAAAGCCATATACTTTTTATCAACAGACTTATCTCACAGATAAAAGGAATCTGACGGTTGATAAATCAGCCCTAAATATGTGTAATTGTATGTATTTATAATGTATAAATGATTAACATCACAAAATTATGGCAGTCGCTTTAGTTCATGGCTATTTATATTAAAGATTAAGTAGATTTTTATTTATAGCTTGTTTTAACAGGAAATTAATCTCTTTATTAATTTGGGTCTACTTGAAAAGTATCTACAAATATTATTAAAGTTTTCAGAGAGATAATTTACGAAATTATATATTTTGATTAAATAGAATGGAACATAAGAGAAGTCATATTGGACATGCTTTATCCCCAAATTCCCAAAGGATATCTTGGTATTCCCGAACAAAGAGAGAAGCGGTCGCTAATAAAGGAACATAAAATCAAATTATTATATAAAATATATTTTATGTGAAATAAGAAGTTAAAAGTCTCTAAATATTATTTTTGGGGCTTTTCGAATATGTTACATAGTTTGTGACTATTTTTCTTAACTTAGCAGTCGTTAAACAATCGCCATATTAGTGGCCCAAAATGGCAGTAATGATTTTGAACTTAGATTTTGTTGTGCAGTAGGCAGTAAATATTACTAAATATATAAAACTTAAGACGCCATCTAGTGGCACAAATCCGAAACTAACCAATCTATAATTTGTGCTGCCATCTATATTTAAATATGTACATCAAAGCAAATACACATTGAAAACCTAACACTGTGACTTGCGTACAACACAACATTTACAAAAAGTGAATTGTGTCACATAAAAATGTTTTATTTATACTACCAAACGAAATGCAATAAAATTCACAGCTAGTGATTTCAACAATGACATTTTAAAATGGTATCCGCCTTATCATAAACGCGCTTTAACTAAAACACTATTAAAAAGTGTTTTGTCTCTTTCGCTCTTTCGAAAATAGCGTATGTTGGAAAGGGACAAACCATTTGAAAAATGCTGTTAATAAGCCTTTATGAATAAGTCCCTAAGTCATTAGAATCGAACTAACGACTGTGATGTGACGTAACAAGTTTTTATCTGAATGTTTAAAGCTATCTGCACATTAAAACTTCCTTCTTAATACCAGAGGCATTATTTTGAAACAGTATTGCTATAATACGGCTTTGATGGGCCTAAGCTGTCTTTTCGTTTAAGGGTGGGTTGTGTCAAACGGTAACATACGTTCGTTAAAAAGTTCATGTTTATGTACGTTGTTAAGGACAAAGCGTTATTTCATATCAGAATGACAGTCTGTAAAAGCTATTCGGGTGGCCAGTAGAGCTACGATTTTTCATTTTCTTATGACTGACATTTTATGATAATGCTTACAGATACGTAAACGTAAGCTGAAGCAACCCACCCTTAAGCTGTCTTTCAAGTGTTCTAAACAGTTCCAAACATATTGCTTGCTCTCTCTTTCATTCGTTAGAGAGCGAGCGAGCACATGTACAGAATATTGTTAGAATCCAAAGTGAAAACGCAGCTTTAAACACTGTATTTTATGTAGTGAGCATTTTTAAATGGTATGGGTTGTGGCTTGACTTTTTGTTCTAAGTACAAAGAAACCAGTACTTAAATTTTCAGCAAATAAGGCGCCAAATTGCGGTATCGACAGCCTCAGTTGTTAAATAATAATATTAAATTATGTAAAATTGTATTAATGTAAATTAATATATACAGGGTGACTTTTTTAGATCGGTCAGTACAGGCAAGTCTGAAAATACCGAAGATACGAAGATATTTCTAAGGAACCATGTTATCAATTCCATCGGTTCCTTAGAAAAGTTCTTCGTATCTCTTCTAGACTTGCCCATACCGACAGATGACCGAAATAGCCACCTTGTATAGCTTTGTTTACACAAAGTATTTATATATAGCAAAATTGCCCGCAGCTACAAATATTATATTACTTTAGATATTGGTTACCAATTTATCTACACATTCTTTTGATCACTATATTATGTAATAATATTTATAATATAATCTATTATTTTATATAATCCGATGCCTCAGTGATATTGTGATTTAACTTTGTGATAATTTGATTTATAATTCTCAATTATGTTGGTATTTTTAATATCAGCTATAGCATTTATCTTCTTCGATATGTATTTATTCGATTTGTTTATACATATTATTTTTGTGCATAAATACTCGTTATATCTTCAAAGTACATGATAAATACATTTTTCTCCAGAGCATTTAAGTGTCCAAGAAAGAATAATATGAAGTTACATACCTTGTTACATACACTAGGCCTTGTTCACAGAGACGCGGGTTAAGATAGCAAAGCGCGTTGAAATCATACATAATGGTAATTTATGAGAGCGTTTATGTAGACGCTATTTTATTTGATACTTTTTTGCCGCGCTGCCCGCGTCCCACTGAACGAGGCCTAAGGTATCAGTGGTAGGTATAGCTCTTTGTAACACTTAAATACATCCGTTGTCACATGTGTGTGAATACAGGAGATTTTTGATAGTTTTCTTTCCTTGAAGTTTTACAATATTATGTTTTTGTAACACATGTTTTCAACAGCTCTGATTGTTAATATTAGTACATTGAATTGATCTTGTACATTCAAGAGCCTCTGAGGCTACGACTGGATTAAAAATACGTTGACTTTTTTGAAGTAATCAAAATCCTTATTAAAATTCATGAACCTTTGTTAATAGTTGAGTTAGCTATACTAATAGTTTGGTCAAATTATACATCGAGATAATCCATTTCGCTGAGTTTTAAAATACTATTGTAGTTCTTTAACAATCGGTCCCAATAACCTATCCAAGATCGTAGTTTGAAATTTAACAATAAATACATCTATTCACGTACTGGCTAATTTAATCCGCTACTTCGTTCGCTCCCTAAAAGATGGCACCAGTGTGAAAATTATGTGTTACGCCAATTAATAATCCAGGAAAAATCGCATCTATAAATTTACTAAGAAAGAATTAACAATGTCAATAATTCTCCTATCAGTTAGGTTCAGACGAGAGAACCTATATTATAACATGAGAGGCTGTCAAAACTATAATTATGCTATTACCGGTTGATAGCTGATTGTGACCGGCTGTACACCGACTCAGCGGAACTATCTATTACTATGGTTACTGGTCAAATTACCACAAAGCGTCGTCGGGGCACTACCTGGGCGGCTCGGGCTCGGTGCTGATGATGACCTGCACCACGTAGCCGGGCGTGATGCGCGCCTCCTCCACCAGCAGCCGGTCGCCGAGCAGCTTGCCGCCGTAGTACCAGCGCTGTCGCCATGATTCTATGTTCTCTTGAGCCTGGAATTGCGATATATTCCTTGATATACACTCGGAAAATACATAAGCTTTTGGATTGTAACGTATTTTTCGTAACTTGTAACGATATATATATTATTCTTCCCAAAGCAGTTGGACATTACAGACAAATACCTTTGACATATCAGTACTATGACGAGAACTAGATTGGTCCTGCCTAATCCTAATATATTATCTAGATAGTATAATATTAGCCTCAAATGTCCCCCTGCTGGGCAAAGGCCTTTCAGCTCGCGGAAGATATCAGTACGGTGAGGACGATAAGGCGATTACCACGCTTCAGTATCAATAAAAATCATAAAAAAGCAAAACTCACATGCAATTTGTTTTTACACTGTGCCACAGTGTGTTTAGAATACACGGCGAGCTCGACATCTTTACAAGTGCTGGACAGTCGCAGTCTCAAGTTGACTTCCACCCCACCCTCGACCGGCTCCGACCACTCCGCAGGCGAGTCTCGACCGCTCGCCTCTTTGACCATGTTGATTGGAGGTGAGAGGCAGTAGATGGGCACCTGGATATAAGATAGTAATAATGACATAATTTGACCATATTGTCATTCATTTACTTCAAGTAGGTTAGTGGCCAAACCTAGTCGCCAATATTGTACAATACTGTACAGATGTTATTTAAAGTTATACCTTATGATTTTCAATAGGTAATATTTCAATGAAGTTTACAAACAAGGTGCACTTGCAGTTTCATTCAAAGCATACATGCTCTGTTAAATAAAAAGTACCTCATGTTTCCTAAGCTAAGGTTTATTGAGATCTCTGTACAAAATCACAGTAGTTTAGGTGTGAATGTGAACAGATAGACAAACTAACATAATATTGTTACTTTTGCATTTACATTATAAGTCAAGAAAAAGAAGTATGGAGTGTTTTGATGTATACCAATTATGGAGTAATATTAATACCAGATGAGAGGTGATGGTGAACCAAGAATTTATTTTAATTTAATGTACTCATATGAAGAGTCTTATAAATGAGATAAATAGTAAATTATAGTAAAAGTAAACTAAGTGAATGGTAACTAATAATAAAGTGGCTTAACTATACTACTATCAGTAATAAGTTGCATTGATATCAAACATTTTGCATAATTAAATAATTTTGCAAAGCAATTCACTTATTGACCCAGATTTGGCAACACACATACATTTTAAATTAGCTGTTAAGTTTTTACATAATCCTTTGACTTCTGGTTGTTATTATTATATCTAAAATAAATGATAATCAATAAAACAGACAGAATATAAACTCTCTGTCTTAATACATATTACTAATACATCAAATGAACATTGCACTGTTACCCATAAACTGAGCCTTAATGTGGGTTCCAAACATTTTAATATTTAATAAGACCAGCTCATAATGTATGCATGATAGGGTATATGATGTATGCTAGTGAGTGAACTTAGCTAAAGGATAATGTAAACGAGTTTGAACCTGTCCAGGACAATAGGATAGCTAACCTGGTATCTTGTGCCCCATTCATCATAGCATTCTGTGAGGTAGCCGTTAGGAACAGACACACTGGCTCCGTCCAGGATAGCCTGTGCGAGCTGGAAGTCTAAAGACTCCGCCGCGACCGCTGCCGCCCGTAGAGCATCCCATATCTCTTTGCGACCTTCAAACGCTGGCGCGGTGTCCCAAAACTCATCTCGTTTACTCCTCAGCTGCCCCTCCGTGAGCGGCACATCAGACTTCCATCGTATCGTCTCATGGCACAACGACTGGTTCTTCCGCAAGCCACCTGAAACATTCATAATGAGTCTCCGACTGGACATCGCACGTACACACATCGAGATGCGATGACCCACGTACCGGAATTAGGACGTGACACGGTACCCGACGATTCTTCTATCGGCCCACTACCACTTCTTGTTATTCCAATGCAACCTCCCATTGTGTTCACATTCTACAATTACCCATTTACGAAATATTTACAAAAAAATAAATCTAACAAATAACATTCTTGTCTTCTGGTACGCCTGCTGTCAAAAAAGGATTGTAGAATACGTTTCGTTATTGCTGTCATGTTTAAGTCAAACTAAATAATATATTCCAAGGAAAACCAAATCCATTATAAAGATTTGTTCATGTAATAGTAGTTGCAATATATACAAAAGTATATATAATGATTTTATTGTTATGTTTTACCTTTCTTTAGATAATACATGTTAATGTATACTATTCACTTAAAAAGTAATTTTAAAAAAATTAACCACTAAATAACGAAACGCAATATTTGGCATTGACAGACAAATTGACTGACAAATGACAATTGATTGACATCTATCACACACAACACAATTTCACGAGTTGACCAATCATTCGCTGAGTTGAGCTGATCGCAAAAAAAAAGTCAAAACAAACAACAATTTATTTTATTTATTTTGTAACTCTCGTGTATGTGTTTTGTTTTGAACTACCTATATAAAATAAAATAACAGACAGAAATATGCCTAATATACAATTTCGAATCGAAAATTTTAAAGTTCAAAAGGTAAGCTGGCTTTATTCTTAACAAACTGAAATGCCTAAACTAAAGAAACAGAAACAGCTACTTATCGGCTACATTATTACTTTTATCTATTATAGGCAGACCCAACTGCATTCTACGTATCGGAATTTATTACTGAAAATGAGGAAAGCTCAATTTTGAGCAACATATATGCAGCACCCAAGCCGAAATGGACTCAACTATCCAACAGGAGACTTCAAAACTGGGGTGGATTACCTCACAGCAAGGGCATGGTAGCTGAAACTATACCTCCATGGCTTACAAACTACTTGGATAAAATACATCAATTGAATCTTATGGATGGTTCCAAGCCTAACCATGTTTTAGTGAATGAATACTTGCCCGGTCAAGGGATTATGCCTCATTTGGATGGCTCGCTGTTCTATCCCACAATAACAACTATATCAGTGGGATCCCATACTGTTTTAAAGTTTTTTGAACCTATTATGGATGACACTAATGCTGCTATTCAGCCAGTATTTTCTTTTTTATTAGAACCAAGGAGTCTTCTAGTGTTACAAGACACATTGTTTAGCCATTATTTGCATTGTATTGAAGAGTTGAAAGAAGATGTTTTGGATGACTCTGTTATTAATCTGAGTATGTGTTCGGAGAAATATGTTAAAGGTACAACTATACCGAGAGACACAAGGATTTCTTTGACTATAAGACATGTTCCAAAGACTTCTAAATTTATATTTAATGTTGGCAATAAAAGATGAGATTTATTATTCTTATAACAGAGTTTTAATTTCGAAAATGTAGGCAGAACACTTGTAGACAGAACACTTTAATGTTGAACACTTGTTGTATTTGAAAACTTGACAATCAATCTAGGTAGGTTTACTTAACTACCAACACTTTTTATTCATAACTAAATACTTTTTTAAAACACTTAAAATTGATTTCCACATTCAATTTTATAAAATGTAAATAAAATCTAGTTGGTTTATTTTCATTTGGATTTCAAGTAATGTTTTTTTAAATATTTTTTATAATGAAATTTACTAAATTATATTCAAGTGTTAAGTTTATCAAGAGGAGAGGAATATCCGTCAGGTTTTGTTGCAATGCTGGTGCTCAGGGGGATGAAGATGCCCAAGTTGATGGCAGTAAGGTAAAAATATTTTCCATTGAAATTACAGTGAAGAGGATAAGGCAAGGCATAATCACCATGCTCGCTTCTGTGCTATCTTCAGTAAGATGAGAGCATTTGCATAGCTATTGAACATTACAGGTGAATGCTTTTATTATTTTTTTATCTATTCTCCAACCAAACCAATATCTTCAGTTGGTGTCTACATAGATAAGATATTGTATAGTACTTGATAATTATAAACAAACTAGCCCCGCCTCGCGGTGTTACCCGCGTTGTACCCGTTCCCGGGGGAACTTCGGGATAAAATGTATTTCATGTGTTATTCTGATATATAACCTACATTACTGTATAGTTTCATCTAAATCCGTTCAGTAGTTTTTGCGTGAAAGAGCAACAAACATACATCCATACATCCATCCTCACAAACTTTCGCATTTATAATATTAGTAGGATTAATTGGATTGAAATTCAAAATAATAATAAAAATGCAAGTCATCTTTAAATGTGGAAAGAAGTTCCATCATATTAATCATGACATTCTCATTTTATATTGATAATTCTATGTATGTAATTGATAATTTGAATGAAAAATTCATAAATCCTGTTTAAAATTTCAGAAGGGCCTTGTACTTGGTATTTATTCGGATAAAGATAAGTTTGAACTGACAAAAGGGGCTCAAGAAATTGATCAGAAATCAGGAGGGAAAATACACAATTATTTGAAAGAGTAAGTTTTATCAAAAGGTTGGTATCACAGTTGGAACCTTTGTTTTAGCTTCGTGGTTGGAACCTACTTGTGGCGCCATCTTTACTCATGAAAATTATTAACGAACTAACTAAGAAGCCCTTAAAACGTATTAAATATCGAATCCAAAGTATCGAATCAATAAAGGCATGACTTGCAACTCAGAATAAGGTTCAACCTATGGATTTAATATACAAACTACATATATTAAATCCATGGTTAAACCCCTCCATGAAATTTTATAAAGAAAGAATACCGTAAAGAAATGTCTTTGGTCTAATGCTACTACATTATTTTATTACAACAATTAAAATATTATATTAAATCACTACTATGTAATCAAAATATTTTTTTTTTGTGTTTATCATTCGTTAAACTTTATGTTCCAGCTTATCATGTCAAAAAAGAGTGGGCAAAGCGTTTGTGGTGACCGACCTGGTCCCGGAGTACAGTGCGGTGGCGCTGTCCTTCATTGGACCTAAAAACCCTGGATTCGACGAGTTAGAGTCTTTGGATGTTACCAGGGTAAATCTCATTTTATCTGTAACTAGCAATACCCCGCGGATTTACCCGCGTTCCTGTTCCTGTGGGAATTTTTCCGTTAAAAGTCACAAACCTTCCTCTTGAATCATCATCTGTATGTTGGTGAAAACCGCATGAAAATCCGTACAGTAGTTTTGGAGTAAATCAATTACATACAGAGAGACAGCTTTTGGGGACTTGTTTTATATATATTACTATGTGTGGATGTAGATAGATTTATCACTACATAGTATATAATAAAACAAATTCGCTTTCCGCTGTCTGTCTGTCCTTATGTATGCTTAGATCTTTAAAACTACACAATTGACTTTGACGCGTTTTTTAAATACATAGAGTAATTCAAGAGGAAGGTTTATACGTATAAAAAATCCCGAAATACCTACGGGATCATGCACAACGCGGGTTAAACCGCGGGGCGCTGCTAGTTTCATATAAAACAAAGCAAAAACATACCTACTACTTGTACTTAATGCACTATAATATTAACTTTACTTCCACAGGAGAACATTCGCTGGGGCGTAGGCGCCGGCGTGCGTGCGTTAGCTTCGCGCTGCTGCGGCGACATCGTCGTCGATACCGTGGACGCGCCCGACGCGGCGGCCGAGGCGGCTTGCCTTGCTGCCTGGAGGTTGAATAGCTTGTTCACTAACTTCCTTGATGTAACTTACTAACATAATTATGTGTGTACATAATATCTTCAGTAATCTTTAAAAACCTGACGCAATAACACTGCAAAAATTTTACGTGTTTGTGAGTCTGTTCGTGGCATAGGAGCTCCTAAATGAATGGATCAATTTTTTATGTTTTGTTTTTGTTTTAACAAATGTTAACTAAAAATGTTTTAAAGGCTCAGGTCAGGAGTGGCTCTACACCTCCCGACCCGACTCCCGACGCGCCTGCTCTTGCAAACGGGCTAATTAAAAAATACTCCAAAGTTGTCTGTTACTACTTAGGTACCTACTACTTATGCATATATCTACGAGCTTCACAGTAATCACTTCAACTGCTTAAAATCGACCAATAATTCTAATATTTATACATCTTATGTCTCAGATTCCAAGAATTCAAATCGACCAACCGCATGCCGGAGGCGCGCGTGTCTCCGCTGCAGAACGACCCGCTGTGGGCCGAAGGGGCCATCAAGGGAGACGCGCAGAACTGGGCGCGACATCTGTCGGACATGCCTGCTAACGTTATGATGCCGGTCGACTTGGCTCAGGTATGATTATGAAAGCCAAGGCATGGTAACTTAGTATAGAAAGTTAAGTAGCACTCGTGGCCTAGTTTGACTAAGCTATGTTACCTCATTGCGATTGTTAAGCAACGTGTAGCTCGACCTCTACTTGGATGGGTGGCCGATAGTGGCATTTCTATTTGAGCGCTACCGTGCTTCGGAGGGGATGTTAAAATTGTCGGCCTCGGTTGTTGCAATCGTTAGACCATGTCGGAGGCCTTTGGGTGGTCTAAAAACTCCGACATCAGAGCTGGCCACTAACCTGATACAGATAGTTCAAATGATCGTTGCGTACGGCTGCATGTGATACTGTAGGCTCTAAGTAAAAGTGGAATCAGTTTATGACAAAAGATCATTATTATGTTTCCATGTAATTTTCTCTAATTAATTCTCTAATTATACATGAAATATTGTTATTGACTTCAGGCTGCCATAGACGTGCTGTGTCCGTTAGGAGTGACCGTCGAAGCCAGGGATCGAGAGTGGATTGAAATGCAGAATATGCAAGTAAGTCATATTATTTTAAGTATTTACTTAATCTATCCTAAATAGTTATTCCTTATACCTAAATTCAGCTCTCCTACATGGTTAATTACTAACTTTTCTAAAGATGGCAATATTAACAATAATAATTTCTTTATTTTCCCTCACAAAAATAGCTTAAATATCGTGCTATACATGTCAATATGGAAATTCGTCATTGATTGCAATTACATTATGTTTTCCCAGATGTCTTGTCATATTAACACCTTATTATATAATTACACAACCCCCCTTCCGATGGCAGTATGGAAATTCATCTTTTATTGCAATTAGCTTCCTTAATTAAGAAGTGGCTTGTCAAATTCTCCATTTATTTGAGGCGTCCCCTATGTGTTGCCTTGCCATCATATCACCTCCCCCCCCCCCCTGGGCAGGCGTTCCTGACGGTGGCCCGCGGCTCGTGCTCGGAGCCCATGTTCATCGAGTGCTCGTACAAGAACTCGCAGGACTCGCAGCCGCCCGTGCTCATCGCCGCCAAGGGAGTCACCTTCGATAGGTAAGGGGTTTACTTAACATTATTTGTTTTGAACTAGTCAAGTTTTAATAGTATACTAGCTCTGTTTTCGACTCGTCACCGTAGTACTCCGTTAAAATAAACTCAAAAATCTATGATTAATTTTCCTGTTTTAATTATGTGTTGTTTAAGCAGGCTATTATTTATTATCTGTGTAACAAATTGAATCAAACTGTACAGCCGTTTTTAAAATTGTTGAAATACTATTTAGCTAGAACTAAATACTAGTTGTGCTCCACGGCTTCACCAGCAGCGCACCCGTTCCCGTAGGAATTTCGGGACATTTATTACTTATTATCCTATCCCGAACAAGATAAAAAAAAGAATCATTAAAATTGGTCCAGCCGTTCTCGAGTTATAAAGGGTGTAGCTAACACGACTTTCTTTTATATGTATTGATCTGTAAACTGCAATATTCCGTATTACAGCGGCGGTCTGTGTCTCAAAAGTTGTGACAATATGGTCGAGAATCGCGGCAGTATGGCCGGCGCGGCCGTCGTGCTGGGCGCTATCAAGGCTATCGCACAACTTAAGGTACAAACACTCATTCATTTATCCGAGTATGTTAGTGACCAACCCTGGTGTCGGAGTTTTTAGACACGCCGCCGACATGGCCATGACGATTGAAACAACCGGGTCGTCGAATCCTCCTGTCACTGTACTGATATCTTCAATAAGATGAGAGGCCCAGCAGCGAGACATACTTTAACCTATTAAACTTGAATACCGTCGTACAAAATTGATTTACAATTGCCAGGATTTTTCTAAAGCTATTTTCCACTCAGTAGTTTCGCTACTATTACATTGATATTATTCACAACCCATAATGAATTTTAACTTGAATTTTAATCGAAAACCCAATGGGTAGAATTTTATTATTTTTTAAACTTACACGATTTGAACACATAGTTTAAACGTAGATACTCACACGGGTTTTTTCGTGTTAGAAAGTTAATAAAGCAAGTAATAACTTACTTTTTGTTTCCCGACGTTTCGAGGGGATTGCACCTCTCGTGGTCGAGGTGCAATCCCCTAGGTAGAACTTTTTACACATTTGTCTCTCTTACTCCTATAAGAAATAACAGAGACGCCAACACTACATCCAGATCAGAAACTAGCTCCAAATAAAACTATAATACTTAATCTAATAGTGCGTTTATTGTGCCAGGTGCCAATAAACTTGCACGCAGTGATCCCGGTGTGCGAGAACATGGTGAGCGGCCAGTGCATGAAGGTGGGGGACGTCGTGAGGGCGCTCAACGGACTTTCAATACAGGTAAATACCTATTGCGATCTTTTCATCTCAATAACTGAGTTTCGAGTTGGCAGTGGCAACCCTAACGACAGTAGACTTGTCATGCACATCCATAGCTATACATCGTCAAGTTTATTAGACGTCGCATCTTTTCAGCTGTAAACTTGATCGTGTATGGCCCTCATTACAGGCATAGAAGAGTTGATAAGTTCCCAATTGCCAACCCTGTCCTAAAAGTTTTGAGACAGCCTAAAAGTCTCCGTCACGATTGAAGCAAGCGGGACATGCCTACTGCGGCACGGTAGCGCTTAGATAGACAATTCTAGTTCCCCACCCAAGTAATAGTCTTAACAGGCTATGTAAATATGTATCAAATTTATCTCTCTTTCAATGTTTTTGTCATTATTTTGATCCATCACTTGACAGGTTCAAATGTTCAAAAGCCTGTAACAATCAATGAGTTATGAAATTCCTTTCATATTATGATCCTTTGTTTCAGATCGAAGACACAGATCTCGAAGGCAGATTAATGTTAGCGGATGCGCTGGTGTACGGGCAGAGCACGTACAAACCATCGCTCGTTATAGATGTCGCTACTCTCACAAGTAAGATATAATTATATGTAAAAAAGTATAAGTAAGTTGTTCTTCACGTAACGTATCCGTACTCTGGTTTTAAAAAGGATAGTTCTGTTCTGCAAAAGCTTTACACTAGGGAGACTTCTTGGCCTTGTAGCCTACTATGAGTTTGACAACTTATATTATTACACAGATTTTTTCTCCATCATTTGAAGAAGTGACTCGCTGAGCATTTTTAGCACCTCGTCATACTCAAACTTCTAAAATACATGTATCATGTCAGGTTAAAGATCTAACTTTTAAAAAAATTACATAAGTCGAGGTAGTTCTAGATTCAAACACCATAGTATGACAACGATGATGATGTACCTATAACTATTTCCGTACGACAGAGGGCGTCGCGCTGGCGACGGGCGGCGGCGCGTGCGGCGCCTTCACGCGCTCGGCCGCCGTGTGGCGCTCGCTGCGCGCCGCCGCCGCCGCCAGCGGGGACCGCGCCTGGCGGCTGCCGCTCTGGAACTACTACGACAAGCAGATCACCGGTACACTATACTTGATGGAACTATATATGCTTAGTTCATTTGTGGAATAGACAGAACCGGATAGACCAACCTTCAAGGACCTTAGGCACTGTACTGCCTCTACTCTATTTTTTCTTGATTGTCCCAAGATGTGGACCAATTTTCCAGCCGAAGACGATTGCTCCTGGAGAGGAAACAGGTTTAATGATTTTATTTTATTCTTACCCTATCTCTTAACCTTTTTGCTCTTTAGAAGTAGTAGTCTGCGACTGGAAAATTGACGACATTGGTCTACATTTTGGGACAATCAAGAAAAAATAGAGTATAGGCATTTGTATCCCCGCCATCTCAAAAGCAGTTAGCTCATGCTACATTACTATACTTTTTGCTGCTGAATGTCTAGACTAGTGCTGGCTCAGAAGAAAATCTGGGCTCCGATTCATCTATTTGAAATAAACCCTTGGACTCGAATTCAATGCCACCATAATGTCTAAAAGTAAAAAAACTTGAGAGGTGTCAAGGGACACCCGGATGGAATGATGTTTATTTATTTATTATCAACAAAAATAATCGTCCAATGCGAAATAGAAAGACGAAACGAAAATATCTAGCTTGCTTTCTATAAGAGAGAGAGAGAGAGAGTCTGTCTCTCTCTGGCGTGCGCAAGTTTCTGTCTGTCCCTCTCTGGCCTAAAAAAAGTCTACCATTTTTTCCGTCTAGCCCCCTTTCGCAACGCGCGATAAGGAACTTCGTTCCAATAGTGACCATTATTGGAACGAAGTGCCACAGTGCTATGATATTCAAAATCTGTTACAGATTGTAGAGCTGTTGATTTGAGAAACAAGGGTTCAGGACAGGCTTCTGCATGTATTGGAGCCGCTTTCCTTCAGGTAGGTTAGCTTGTGCTGCAGTTAATAAAAATAAGCAGTTCGTCAGGTTTAAATCAACTGAAATTGACTATGATACTAGTGTAAGTTACGGGCACGGATTATTGTATAGTGCCCGACTCAACGCACACGGCCGTCACTCTCACTTCTTTCCATTATGTTTTTTTAATTCCTGTCGGTATAGTCGGCCAATCCTGTGTTGTATAATTACATTATACTTCCTCCTACAAAGTCGGTCATCGATTGTGTGACGTGGGCGGGCCGCCTTAATGAGCACTAGTAACGATTTGTCGGTGGGCAGCACTTCGTGTGCGCGGACTGGGTGCACCTGGACATCACGGGCGTGGGCAAGCTGGCGCACTCGGCGGCGCCGCCCTACCTGCGCGCGCGCCGCATGACGGGCCGGCCCACGCGCACACTCGCCAACCTGCTGGCCAGCGTCGCCACCCAGTGCCCCGCCCCGCCGCCGCCGCACCACGTCCCGCCGCCCAAACCCACGCCCTGCTCCGCTGTCTAGGACACCGGCCGAGCTCACCGAAGATAACACGTTCACCAGATACAGAAACTAAGTGTTTTGTAAATAGAAAACTTTAAATTTATACAGACATGGACATGCCGAAGGGGAAGAATACTCTTGGGTAGTGTACACCTCCCTACCTAAATAATGAACCTAAAAACCAATTGTAACAAAAAAGATACGAAATATTGTAAAACGGGTATTTTCTTTTAAATTTGTGATATGGAAGATACTTTGCTAATATTACTTTGACAGGCTGTTTGTTATTGCATATAGGACCCTAAACTGGCTCTTGCATACCTCCAATACTATCGGCGGCATTTAATGTAAAGTATTTCGACATGTTTAGTCTTTTTCACCCTGTAGGAACCACTAGTGAATTGCATGTGCTGAAGTTCACCATGATACACTTTTTTTGTGGTGCGCATTAGATCTTTATATAAAACCTCTGTAATTAGTGTATTCTACTGAAACCTACCAAAATGTTCCATCTCAATACTGAAAATGTTGCTATTCTTTGCCCCTTACAAAAATAAGAAACTTATCTTTTTACAACCAGTTAATAACATCATAAATTCTCAAGATTTCCTAACTCAAACAAAAACATAATAAAAAGCTTTGATAGTGGAAATGTGTGTGCAGTATTATGAATGAATCTCAATTAGTAGTTTGTTTTGTCTTCGTCTCCAAGACTTTATCTTGAGATATCAGATTTCATTTTGGTGGAAGAAATATAACAAAATATTTCGTGACAAACAATACATACGATTATGTTTTCAAGACTTGTGTCTAAATACATTTATTTGGCGTCACTTTTAATCAACATATTGTGTTTTGTGTACAATTTGAATAAAATGTAGATAAAAACATAAAGTTTGTGTTATTTTTTATAGAAATTATATAATTACAAGAACAAAAAATGAAATAAGAATCAACATAATTGAAGGTAAAGTTGCTGCTAAAACAAACAAAAAAAATAAAATAATGGTAAAAGAGAAAAGAATCAAGAAATAAATATTAGCCAACCCATGTGCACGGATTGGTTTATTTTATTTAACAATAATTTATAATACAGCAAACTGTCTTGTCACA
Source organism: Cyclophora albipunctata (assembly GCA_963082685.1). Taxonomy (NCBI): domain Eukaryota; kingdom Metazoa; phylum Arthropoda; class Insecta; order Lepidoptera; family Geometridae; genus Cyclophora; species Cyclophora albipunctata. The sequence goes on from OY720122.1 coordinate 2,229,011, forward strand.
AATTAAAATTAACCATTACATTACACAATAAAATAAAAATATCAACTAATCGTGTCGGTAAAGGGGCGGGTGACGCGGGCGGGTACGGGGCGCGTACGGGGCAACTGAACGCAAGCAAACCAAACGGGGAGTATCGAAATGAAACACTGATGCTTATTGACCTAAAAATGAAGAAACATTTATTTTCAGTATGTCTTTTGTAAAATTTAATAACAGAATTAATCAATCGTGGTAAGAGTATAACAGAGCGGATTACTTTCCATTTCGATAGAATTAGTTTTACCAACAATAGAAATATAATATTTATCGAATCATTTACAGATACAATTAATGCAGTACCGATAAATCTAATTTATTCGTTTACTGAGTTAGTTAAATTTAAACATTTAATAGTATTTAATGTACACGGAGTGGAGTGAGTGGATACTAGGTCGGGCGGCGAGCGCGCGCCCGCTGTGGTACGCAACGATACGCATCAGGATACAATACTTTTTTTGGGATTTTTTAATTTTTTTTATTCTCACGTACTTTATAAATATCTCATACTTGAAAAAAAATTACATTAAAATGTATCGGAAAGGTGCGGACGCAGCACCGCATACAATACACAGGGCGCGACGCAGACAGAGGCACGCACGCACACATACATAGTGCGGCGACGACACGCGCCGCCGCCGAGAAATATACACAAATATAAATTTATGAGCCGACACGAACCCGAGACTTATACCATCACATTGCGACGCACACCTATTCGTTTCCCCTTGTACCGCTACAGTTAAAATTTTCTTACATAGTAAAATTAACGGAATACTTTAAAATCTAAATAAAAGGAGTAGACGCGGCGCAGCGGGGCGGAGTGGACACCCCGCCCGCTGCGCCGCGCCCGCTTACGTTACAATTACATCATTAAACTGAAACGATGACAATATTTAATTTATCGCAAACACTAGAGAAATGCAGGTCCAATACGATGGTAATATTGTGTGTCATGAAACAAAATGTATATTTAAATTCTCTGCTTTTTACACACACACTAGCCGGCGGCTCACTTCGACGTCATCATGGTGACGAATTCTGAAACGAAAAATACACGCATTAGAGAACATATCGAGCAAGGGCGAACACCGCGACAGATATACAAGTTAACATAGACCCTTGCATAACATGTCTAATATAATGTTAACACAACATAATAAACACAACGCAAGTAACCGACAGATCGAAATGCACTAAGAGATGTAACCGCTATTAGAACAGATGACCAATAGATACATAAACAAAGTAAAATACTATAAATGCGCCGAGCACACGCCTCGTCAGCGCATTGGCACCTGAGCTCGTGGCGTGTGCCGAGCGCGCGTGGTACAACATATAAACCGAAAGTATTGTAGCCTCGTCATGCCACTACAAGGGGATCGTGTGAAATACCACCCTCTGGATATGATCGGTAACCAGTATGTACAGAACAGAGGCGAGTGTACGCGGTCGGTTGCTGCTCGTTATACATGTGTGAGGCGGCGCGGGCGCGGCGGCGGAGTCGACTTGTGTCGCTCCTCGAGGTGGTATTTCCAAGTGAACTAGTTCTATACAGATATTAGAGGCATGCACCAATCGAACGGGAGCTAGGCTCCGACACGGCCGCGTGTAATCTTGTCACCACCGACTCGGTCGCTCGACAAAATTGCAAACGAACCGCTGCGACAACAGTGAGGTAAACAGAGACACGCACGATAGTCAAGTGTGAGACCCAAGAGTGAGGTGAGGTGAGGGGGCCGAGGCGGGCGGGGAGGGAGCAGCTAACATATCCAAGATATAGGAACAGTTAATAACGAGCAGCAAACCATTCAGATTAACACTGGGCTGTACCTATGGGTGTTACCGCACTGCGCCGTAGGCCGTCGTACACTTTGTCTACACACTACTAGGGGAAATCGTTTCGAGATCACAGCGTTATCGTAGAGTCTTTTCTTTAGGTTAGTTACGGTACTAATATCACAAGTGTGCCGGCGGACCGAGCGCTAACGGCTGCCGTCCCCGCGACCGAAAATGATTTGGGCGAGTGCATGGAAGTCTGCAAGAGAGAGAACGCTCGGTCGGATGATACGAACATTACGAGCTGGGCGACTCTACCCGACACCCTCTACTCGTTGGCTTTATTTAAAATCACAAGTCTTGAATTATACACTTGAAACAAACAGTAGAGGGTATTGAGTATTATCGCTGGCAAGCGAGCGATTGGACACTACGGCTAGGGGAGGGCGATGACATCTGGTCGCGCACAGCGAACCCGCCACACTGGGACCATGCATAGCGAGCCACCAAGCGTTCCATTTCTTAAGCACTAAATGTTTGTAAATTATTCATCGTTCAACAAAATGTACCGCCATTTAAAACTATTCCCCGTCAGTGGTAAGGTAACACAACTTGGTATTTGTAACAGTAGGGTGTAAAAAGAGACAAATTAACAAGGGAGTTTCTATACGAGAACTGTATGTAAATAAAAGGAACCAAGCGAACCCAACTGTTAGTGTGAACACGAGCTAACTACATGCTGGATTTGTGTATTACAACTTAATACTGTTTATTCACACACACAAGAGGGTGGTAATTATCACAGAATGCCGAGTACGTTGAAATTCTAATTGTTTACTCGCACGAAACTATACAACATAACATATTGATGGACTTTAACACATTACTCTCGTGCTTTTGGACGGTCACTGTCACCATTGGTATATTTAAAAAAATGTAAGCCAATGCTATCACTCCTCAGAACCATAAAACTTGTTCAAAGTAACTATTACTACTGAAAATTACATTCTAGGAACAAATACATATAAATTATGATGTTAAAACTTTATTGCTATTCTATTCCTAGAACGTAAACGGTGATAGCGGCTACAGATTCCAACATTGTTCCAAATATGAATTTTACTATGCATAGCAATGTGGGAAAACAGAGTACATAAATATTTGGATTAGGAAGGGATCGAAAAAATATGGTGAATCTAATCTGACTAGTGAATGAACGAGTGAATGAGTTTGTGTAGAAGAAGCGTGTGTTGGTAATTTTGACATACCCTCATAATTGACTTGTCCGTCGCCATCGATGTCCGCCTCGCGGATCATTTCGTCGACCTCCTCGTCGGTGAGTTTCTCGCCGAGGTTGGTCATGACGTGGCGCAGCTCGGCCGCGGATATGAACCCGTTGCCGTCCTTGTCGAAGACGCGGAACGCTTCGCGGATCTCCTCCTCGCTGTCGGTGTCTTTCATCTTGCGCGCCATCATCGTCAGGAACTCGGGGAAGTCTATCGTGCCGTTGCCTGGAATAGAAACAATGTTGCGTTTAATTTAACGACTCTTCGTATTTATTCTGCCAACGGCTTTCTTACTTTTCATTAAAAGTAATATTTATTTAATGAAAGTTGAATAGCTTATTTTTAGAACTGCTGTTTGTATTTGTATATCGCCTAGAAAATGTAGCTTTCAGCTAAGATAAGGCCGCCTATTGCTTCACGTTTTTGTAATTACTTATTGTGTCTTATCAATTTAAGTTTAATGACAGACCTACATTGTTAACAGGATTCCAGTATACCGTTGTTTTACACTGTATACAGAGTTTTATTTTCGCGTTTTGGTAAATTAGCCATTAACGTCAGGACAGCGTGTGCTGTCTCAATCAAGTCAAAGCACAACAAAACAGCCAATGTTTCCAATAATAAACGCCTAATAATAAATCACGAACGTGTAAAGCAAAGAACATAAACATTAAACAGATCAAAAAACTCAAAGAAAATACATACAGATGAGATTTTTTTTTTAAACGTATACGTAGTTTTTGTGCAAAACGTAGTAATTGGTCCGTCAATAGCTAATAATGGTAATGATATCGCATAGTTATGTTCAGCGGAGTGAAAACTCATCCGATATCAATAACGAACAAAATAACCAACGCAATACCGATAGCAATCATATCCATAGATTGCCAATTACTGAATTAAAAAAATGTAGTTATTCATTAAAACTTTTCACATGACTACCTCAGTTAACAAATGCGTTTTGATCGTGTTTTTGTGTGAATGGGGTTAGGAGTAAAGATGTAAGGTGAATGGTCGGGGTGTTGCAAAAATAAGTGAGGAGTTAAGTTTGGCCCGTCTAATTCTGGGCTTAACCTTTCCGAGGTAGTTCGCGGGCTATTTATACGCGCGACGAGCTTTCGAGAATGCGCACCCGCGGTCTCATCTCTTGTTGTTCCCACTGGCTACTGACCACCTGGACTAGAACTGTTACATCTAACCTTTATTCTAAACGCTCCCAACATTTTTCAAGCGTGCCCGAGCCACTGTCAACGCCTCATTTGCTTTCGATTTCACCGTTGTGTTTCCGACGCACCGAATTTTGTAATAGAATAACAATGAGATCACCGGTCTATTAATGAAGGAAGCTTCCTCTAGAGCTTAGCATTAACACTTCAGAGGTGATTCACGCAGCATAGGTAATAATTAAATTAGAATCAAGCTGGTTTGTTTCAAGATTACAGTACCTAGTTTAAAAAACAAGTGGAGTAATCAAACAACAATGTTAGTTCAAATAAGTAGCGTGTATTAGATATGTATGAGAAGCAGGCTATTCAAATAGTATGTGAAACATGTGGGAGCAACAATGCCCGATGTCACCTTGAACCCTTCTGATTTGCGTCGGCGCCGGCACTCAGCCTCTGTTTGTTGTTTCTACCTAGATTCTCACCATATTCCACGAACTCAATGGGAATTTATTATCATCACCGTACTTTATGACCGCAACGAAACGTTTTTTAACAAATTTTAATACAAACATATCTGTATGTGAATGCCAATTCTAGTTTTATTGTTTCGTTTTTCAAAGCATGTCAATTGTATTCCGCGCACGATAATTGAAGGTATCTTAGTCATCTCGATGTGAGTCAACTTTTAATCATGAGGAAGCCGTAGCTATCATTTTACCATCTTGGCAAGCAATTGTTTTACTCGTGTCGTAGTACGCTACAGTTTCATTGCAAAATGTTAAATTGTTTTGAAACACAGACGAAGGAAACCTATTTTTCATTCATAACGCGGTGTCGGTTAGTAAAGGATGTATCAAATGACTTCTGTACATCATAACATTTTTACTTGAAAATTCGAACTGTTGAACTGAAGGCTAAAAGCAATTTGCAATATTAACTGAATACCATCAAACTGGAAGTCAATCTGAATAGCAATCAAACTGGAGCGGTCGGGTGCAATCAAACCGAGCGAGCGAATAGAAATTGTGTAAACATTGTCAGAGTCCGGGAAAGTTAGCTATTGTTGATCGGCGTATCTTATAAACAAATAACGCCTACATTGCACAACTAGGTATATTTGGGGATGATGGCGAAAAAATGCTGGAAAATACCATGACAACAAATTATAATTTGTTATGGTTGAAAAGGCAAATAATTATTTGCCTTTTCAACCATGCATAAAAATTAAGGTAAGTTCAATAACGTATAAAAAAACGAACTGGAAACACAAGATTATTAAATCGTAGTGTACCAGGTATGCAATGTATTGTTCAGACATTTCAGCTCATTAACTTCGTTTCGGTTGTATGAATAAGCTACGGTTGAGGCCTAGGTACACATGCGAAGCCCCACAAGGACACAGTATGAGTCAACATGGCGTCACCGTATGAACATGGCGAACATACCATATACGATTTATGACACGGCTCATACATAATTACTGTACAGCGACAAAAAAAAGCAATTTATACTTGTCTCTTAAAAAGGTTAGTGTATCGTGACATTTTTTTTTATTAAACATGGCTGGACAATTAGGTCTTAAAGTGGCTCCTACTAATGACATTTTAAATCTAAAGAATATGATAGATTTTTTGTAAGCTTTTATCTCTTTAACCATCAGAAAAAATCTTTTTTAGGTGTTAAGCCACATACATATAGGGGGATATAGGAATTCATGCCGAAGTTCCCATAGTCTGATACAAAGCAGGCAAAACCGCGTGGAGCTGCAATGTAAGTTATTAATAACTGGGTAGGACAGTAGCCGTCTAATAGTGCGTGATGAATAATATTCTATGAACAAGAAAATCGAAAGATATCCTTATTGATTATTAATATAAACAAGTTCCTAGTTACCATTAATTTAATATACATGCATGGTCATTCGGCGTTTAAAAACAATATGTTATAGCGTTGGCACGTGACAATGTTGTGGTGCAAGATAATACTGGAGAAATAGTAAAATATTTTATTACAGTGTCAATAAGTGTTTATGTACGTTTTACAGTTGGGGCTATTCCGTGACAAGCAAGGAACCACGTCTTCTGGACGGTCGCCAGCTAAACATGCAAATTCATTTGCAATTTCACTACGATTCCAGACGTCTGCAAGTTATTCGACGTGTCAACAGTGTTTATCGTTGCTAAGTATCTTGACACTCGTTCGTTGCAAGTTAACTTGGTGTTACAGACGTCTCCAATTAACGGTAGAATTAGCATTACTTTGTATGCTTTGGAATCGAGGAAATAGTTGATTTCGATTTGGTGCACAGATTTGATTGAACTTTGAATACTACAAAATATGTGTCGTTTAGAGAATCCGGTCAGGAGGACGTGTTTCGTGTCGTATACTGCGCAGTGGTCGGCTGGCTCATTTCAAGGGCTGATACTAGCTGGATCAATATCTTGGCGCGATACCAACCACACCCCGCCCTTTAGAATGAGCACACACTACTTCTTCTAGTGTTCTGATACATGTAGCCCACTTTGATTAGAAAGCTTTCGTAATATCATTAAATATGTCGGTGAAAGCATTAGTAGAACAGAATTAAAATTTAATTTACTCATTCGCATGTTCCTGTCGAAGATGAAAACAGTAATTATTGAAAACCCAAGCAAAACTAAAGTCTTCATGGCAACAGCGGATACAAGCATATCCTGCCCGGAAAAGAGCTTCTAAAAACATAATGTGTTTACCAACTGACGGTTCAGCCGGGAAGATAAAAAGAGGAAACCATTTGTGAATAATAATGGAACGAGTGACTCTAATTGGCGGGTCGAAAATAGCGAAAACCGCAAACAAGAGGAAAACAAATGGTCTTTAGCGGAGGCATCGAGCGAGGACAATAAATGACGGCGAGGCGCGAGCCACATAATAATGGGGCAGGAAAGGTCACTCAGTGATAAACGGTCCTCATAAATTCTCCCATTTTCTTCTCATCTCCCGTACGTGCTATAATGGACGACTCTTTTCACCACCTATTCCGAGTAATTTAGTAATCAGATTACGGCTGATTGGTCATAAATGATTATAAATGTGCGGCCGACATAGTTGTTGTGAGTCGCGTAGGTGACATCACCATCGGTCGATGACAGTGCCTCACACGTGAAGTCATCAATTTCCATCAACTGCCTTCATCAGTATTGAAGGTCGTGACTAGCTTATTTATATGAAACTAATAAATTAAGATAAAACGACATCTTATTATGTCATCATTTCAGTTAGTACAGAAAATATTTAAAAATCTGTAAAATCTGTCTCAAAACATCAAAAAAGATTCATAAGAAAGTAGCGCACATTGTAAAAGCCGGTCGCGATCAATCGCAGAGTTGCATGACCGGCAAGTAACCTATTTTTATTGTGATCCCAGACTAACACCCAACAGGTCATCTTGCATTGTTGCAATAGTCTCGTCGCAACTTTATATAATTGGCATTTATAAAACTTGGTTTAAACTTTATAAAGCTATAAAATGAGAGCTACATTCACACAAGTGACGTGGAAACCAGTTTGATTTATAGAAGGTGCGACAAAGTTGGACGTATATTATAAATAATGAATTAGTTTTTATGGATTAAATAAAGCTTTCAAATGGAAAACACGTGTTGTGTAGGCCAGCCTTTCAATCAATGCCACAAGTGATTCAATAATGTATACAAGTCGTGCGGTGTTGAGGTTGAATCGGGTCAATCGAAGAGGGAAACGAGACAGACTCGCCACAATCAAGCTAATTGGTCGGCTACGACAGTAATGGCTTTCCTACACCTTGTCTAGTCTGCAAGAGAACCAGCCCCACCTGCTAGAAAGATTTGCATTTTTGTATCTTGTTTTAAACGAAGCAGACGTCCCGATTCCCGAAGGCTTCTAGGTCTAAATCCGGATTAAGAGGATAATCCGAACTTCGAGCGCCAACTAAGCTACCTTCAGGGAACGGGATCATATTTTCGTGCTTTTAACGGAGATTCACCGAGCCATTTGGGACTGAAATGCTGAGTATGACCGACTGTAAGTATTGATCGCTCCACCCCACACTCCCTCGCTTTCGCCAGCTGAGGGAGAATAGACGGTGGCCCTACCATAAAACCTACACATATAGGCACTTCAACGAAATGGAATTAGAATCGATCACCCGAATGTAACCTTATTAGGTGTTATTGACTTCAACCTCTTACCTGGTGTATTAAGTTCCAACCTAACATAAAAACGTCTCTATTTGTATATTGATCTAGGCTAGTGTAGTTCCAAATCTACGGTCAGCTGTCGATGTGTCTTTATAGTAAATATGTGTGATACTCTACAGCATTGTTCCAGAAATAGCGGCGGCAGTAGAAGCGTCCCGCGGCGTCTATCTCTCTCTGACGAGTGAACGACTCCTTATCGCAACGTCCGTGACATCACCAGCAAAACCGATGCCAACTAGAGAACTGTAACGCAGATTCTCATACACACTATAAATAATCATGTATCGTACATTATACACAATAATAAATGTAAAGTATCCGGGCGAATTGTTCGTTCCTAAAGGCGTGTTTAGAATACATTGCCATTCGGCGTTGCCGCTGCCATTTGGACATAACAGGATCGCTGCACTCTGTGCCACTCCAAGAATCATAAAACCTCATGCTAAAATACGCCCGGGTTGGGGTCAATGAAACATGATGGACGCGCTTTCGCGAATTCGGTCACTAGAATGGACACCCACATGTTTTCACTTGGATGGAAAAGCCGCGCCAACTTTTTGTCATGCTATACCATACTAAACAATACATACACGAAATTTATATGTTGTAGTTTTACATGGATTTACGATTCAGCATTTCATTTATATTCTTTGGTATCGGATTTATTGGGCTTACGTCACTTTACTATAGCGATCGATTTGTGATCATTCAGAAAACATTACGACGACGGAAAAACATCAATCAATACGGACGGAAATAAAATATTTGAACTAAGAAATCTGAGTTCACTTTCCAATATTGTTGAATTTATTCCATATTTTAGGTGAATGCGGTGTAGTTTGTATTGTAAACAATGTGCACTAGTAATGGCTGAGCATTAAAATAATTATTTCGGAACGAACAGACGACGTTCATTACCGATGGAAGCTTGCCCAAAATCATATTTATTGCTTGAGATCGCATGTGATTTGGTACTTATAAGACACTTAAGACGGAAAATATAATGACATACTCTCTGAATACAGTCGATTACTCAGTAACATGTCAATATTTTTAGTTATTAAAACATGTTAAATGATATTTCAACGTTATACGTGCTAATTCAATACGTTAGTTTATACTCGAGGCGAAGCAGACATATGTAGAACAGACCAACGTGCGGTTATTACCAGAATTGAAAGACATTTAATATTTCCTCGATTCAGGCGTATTTACCGTGCACTAAATTGGCACCAATTGGATCCAGTTGAGATCTTACGGCTATTAGTCGGCTCCGGTTAAATTTGAAAATTGCATAAAATTGTCCCAAAAATTAAACGAGACGTCAGTCAACAGACACCTATGTAACTGAATATTGTTTTTAAGGGAAATGGTCCGTGACAAAGAGCGGATTTCACAAAGCAATGACACAAACGTTATTTACAGAAAAGCGGAGTGTTTATCGCCAACGTTTTCCGTTTATATCGGATGGACGAATTAATTTGCTGCATCCATCATACGATACAGGATGTCACAATATTGCATTGTGTCCTTAATATGGACAAATGAGAATTGACAGTATCAATATCATGGTCATGTTACGATAACAGTTAGTGTTGGTTGTGCGACTGTTTATCATCTCGTTTTAACGGACTTTAAAGGCAAAAGTAAATTTAGTTTTGGGTTTGAAATGAATGTTATAATGCGACAAATGCGTTTAGATTAAATTCGAAACATTATGTTCTGAAATTCCCTTAGAAACGGGTTCAACAAGATTGTTACCGGCTTGATATCGTTAGATAGTTATCGTTCAGGTATTCTAAAACATATTACAATTTAGCAATAATACGTAATCTTCGTAATCAATTATCATAATAGGGATTACAATAATCTTTATGATTAAGTTCATTATCTCACATTGATATCTTACTTGGAAATTAGAAATAGGATATTGCTTGATAACTTTTTACCTAAAATACTTTTTGAGTAGGTTAACGGCCAATGCTAGAATTGGAGTTTTAGACGGTTTAGTTAAGAGGCTTGAGATGCGTAAGACCAAAGAAGGTACTTACAACCTAAGCTTGGAATTAGTATACAATATAATATATTCTCACATATTATGTGAGAAGGATATCGCCACTTTTTGAGCCTTTAGTTATAGAGTAACTTTATTTGTTATTCGGCCATCATACTGACTTGCGTAGAAAATCCGTTACTACTATAAAGGTGTAGATAGAATAAAAGAACATGAAATAAAGGAAAAGGGGTACTGTTTAAACTACCTTGAAAATCAGTCATTATAATGCAAGAGGTGTGAAGACAAGTGTGTTAGTCACGAACTAGTTACATCGGTATTATGTTACCGGAGACATACTTATAGTTATTATAGTAATTGTGTTAATTGCTTTGAAGAGCGTTGCGACAGTCGTGTCATGTAGACAACATTCACTGGGCAGTGTTTCATGCATTCATTAAAATATTTCTATAGAACAAATATCTTCAGCGAGTGAGAGACATTCTGAGCCAGTTACTAAATAATCATCTCGTTGAGGTTTTTGTCTCAAAGAGTCGGGTAAAAAATAAACCAACTCATCTAGTACCATTTGCACGGTTAAAATCAAAGGTAATTGCATTTTAATCCTTATATTATTAAGCAATTGTAATGCCTGAACGGTACGATAAAAAGTAATGAGGGTCATTCAATAAGCTCAATTGCATTCCTAGTGCGCATACCTCCATTGCTGTGCTAGATTAGGTCTTTCAAGTAGAATAATAAGCATTTAGTGCCGTTGAATAGCTAATTGAGTCTGTATAGGGTGGCTGTATATTTTACGTGCTTATTGCCAGTCCATCAGAGGGAATGGCTGCGGCTATTCACCGTATCTATACTAATATTATAAAGCTGAAGAGTTTGTTTTGTTTGTTTGTTTGTTTGTTTGTTTAAACGCGCTAATCTCAGAAACTACTGAACCGATTTGAATAATTCTTTCACTGTTAGATAGTCTATTTATCGAGGAAGGCTATAGGCTACATTTTATCCCGGATTTTCTACGGGAACGGGCACAACGCGGGTAAAACCGCGGGGCGCTGCTAGTTGGAATATAAAATTATAAATATAAACTTTTATTTTTACCCCGCTCGATTACTTCAGTGGACAAACAATCCACATCTCAAGAAGTCTTATGAAGGTTAGCCCCTATAAAAGGTTTGGTTAGCTATAGTATAGTGATCGACTATTCGACTAGAACATTATTTACCAAGCCAATAGGTACTATTGATAACATATATACCAATGTCAGGGTCGTGGTAGAAACTAGTAAGTAAACAAACATAAATATTATTCCAGTGCTAATATATGTCAACGCCCACTTAGAAAAGTAACATCTCTCTCGACGATAAAACGGATTGGAAACATTTGTCACGCTCTGATAGTGAAGTTTGGAGTTCAACATTAATATTCGACGTCAAATGATCTTCCATTTGTCGTGACGGTATCATTTTTCGCATTTATCTTGATTTTATTTAGAATAGGATATAGTGTACGGAAAACAAATATATAGTGTACTTTTTCTTATCAGATCAAGAACATGTGACGACAAATAAATATTATGTTGACTAATTTAAATAGTTATCACAAGTTATTTCGACCTCATGTTTAAAAGTACCGTTTATCTTATCACGAACACATACCGTGTTATTTGTAAGTCTGTAATCATTTAGGTAGTGTTGAGAACCAAATGCCTCAATTTTAGCAACGTTATTTTTACATACGTTGTATTGTATGAGTAAGAAAGCAAATTGGATTACTCCGAATGTTTATTTTAAAGAACGTTTATTTCGGTAAATTGGTTTTTCTTTATGTATCAGAATGCGTTTTAAAAACCGCTTTCGATTGTTCGGTATTACAGTAGGTATATTTACACCCATATAGTAGGTATACGATGCGTTACTTTTTCTGATAACGGCATTGAAATGGCGGTGATAAGTTAAGAATTCATACAATCAGTGTTGAGTGGAATGTTAACCCTCTATTGCATACAAAGCCAATTTTGGCTGCTCAACTTTAGTAATTTATTTCTACCCTAATTTTAAACAAAATTATAAAATGTCAATGTTGTAATATTAAGGAATTCAAACTGAACCGAAACGTAATTTTTATTATCTATGGCCAACGTCATGTGTCATTATATCCTCACTTTTCTCCGGTGCGTACGCGACGTCGTTCTTAGTGAAATTTATCGCAGCTTTGTTGGTGTAAATTAAATAGAAAAGGTAAGAAAATTGATGTTAAAAAATGTAAATAATGTTCTGCAAAACCTCTGTTTTTGACCCCTATCACAGTTTATTCAAAATATTTGCTCCTTATACTTCATTTTCAATATTTTCTACAGGAGCCAATTTTGGCTTCGCATGCATTTACGATGAAGTATGTTTGCGCCTAAAATGGCTTCGCATGCATTCAGAGTTTTTTTTTATCTTTCCAGGTTTCTCTGTTATCTTTGTTAGGTCTGTATAGGATCAAAATAAGATCTCCTCAGTGGTATAAAAAAATATTTTTCCACTTGGTTGATATGTGTGCAGTTAATGCTTGGTTACTGTGGCGACGCAAGACTGACCAATACATGTCACTATTTGACTTCAAGCTAGCCATTTCTGAACATTATTGCAAGGCTGGCAAAAGCATCTCAAGAAAAAGAGGCCGTCCTAGTATCACTAATCCCGGTACACCTACCTTGTCAAGAGGAAATACTCCTACGTCATCTAGAACGGGTACTCCTACCAGTTTATATGAATCTTTCGCACCTCGAAAAAGGGCACGGAAAACCCCAGCAAAAGTGCAAGACCTACCTCTAAATTCAGTACGTACAGACAAAATTGACCATTTCCCGATACACCAAAAGAATCGTCAATTATGTCAGAATGATTGTTCTTTGCGTTCTCATATAAAATGTGAGAAATGTGACGTGTTTCTTTGCTTGAATGAGAAAAGAAACTGTTTTAGAGAATTTCACCTTGTGTAAGTTTTGGTATTTGTTGTGCATAGGAAGCCAAAAATGGCAGTCTCATACACAGCACATTGCATGGGAAGCCAATTTTGGCTTCTGTTTTTTTTTTCTAAAATAAGATACTTATTTTTTTTTTCACTTTATATTTTGTCTTACAAGCCCTATTAAAACACATTAAAACATAAAAATATTTTTTTTCTTTTTAATTTAATAATTCATGCAATAGAGGGTTAATGTGTTTCTCGTGGTCGCATCATTCACGACACACGTTAAATCCTATCATAACTAAACTGTATAAATAAGTGATAAAATCTCCAATATTTTACCATATTTTCAGAGACGAGATTATGCAAATGACAACATGGAATAACAATTTTATATTTATTACCGGAATGAACATAATATATGGTGTATTAATATTCATAATGTGCCCTTCTGTATATAGCGGACTTTAAACTATTTAACTGTAAAATCTTGCTTGGTATTATCGAGTGTGCGATCGGTAAGCGACCTGTAAACATTGCCGATAAGCCGCCTACGTGAATGATAACATTCTTATGGTCAACACTGGCCGACCGATCATACTTATAAAAACCTATTTCACACCACTACTAATATTACAAAGAGGTAGAAAAATTGTAATTTGGTTTGCACGTTCGGACTAATCTCGGGAACAGAAACTTCAGAAAGTTAAATAATTATTTCTGAATTGCATAGTTCTGGAGGAACTTTATAGGCAACGGCACGGATAAAACCGCGGGGCGCGACTATTCTCCAGATAAAACTGCACGTAAATAAACGGTTACAATAAATATTTGGACTACGAATTTACGACTTTTCTATCTAGTCGAATGTGATTCTATAACGTGTGGTGTTTTGGCTCAAACGGAATTAATAACTATGTTGTGGCGAGTTTGATTTATCTATCGCTATAATCGTCTATAAAACTAAATCATAATCTTGTCGTTAGGTGTAATTAATAGTCCGTTATCGAGCGATATGTTGTATCGATCATTGTAATATCGATTTAATTCCCAGTGCTGTAGGTATAATCAGCAGTTTCCGCGCAACATTGAAATTTGAAGTCCAACATTTCTCAGAGTAACCTTGAACTTTTATATTTCAAATGAGACTTATTTATATTATGTCTGTCAACTCTTCCACTTGTTTCTAATAAGAAGATAGTTTATTATGAAGGGATCTTTTCATTAATCTATCGACACCGATCGTTAGATCAAAGGCTATTCTTTTTAATAATATAATTTATTTCATTGGTTTGCTTCAAACCCCATTCATATCTTAAAGGGCCAATCATACTAAACAAGGAATTATTGAATTACTGGAGCATAAACCTTAATTGGCTTTTTAATGTCTAATTATAATATATAAGGTCTAAATCTTTAATGTCTATCTTTCTACCCGCGAATTGTATCGTTAATACCAAGAATAGGTAGTAGGTTGATTATTTACGTTTTCCGGATATAAAGAAAGAGAAAGTTAAAGTGGTACTTTCGGGTCCATAAAATACATTTATAATCAAGTTCTCAAAAAATAACTATTCTACTAAAACAGGTTCATGATCTTAATCGAATTTATCAAAGAACCAAGATTTTGCAACTCATTCTCGCTCCTTTCTCTCAATTCTCCTTTCTTCATGACTTTCGCAAAACAGAATTGTTAAGGTGTTAGGGAAAGTACTCACCGTCTGCGTCAACTTCGTTGATCATGTCTTGAAGCTCGGCTTCTGTGGGGTTCTGTCCTAAGGATCGCATCACGGTGCCCAACTCTTTGGTCGTGATGGTGCCATCGCCGTCTTTATCGAACAGTGAGAACGCCTCTTTGAATTCGGCAATCTGTTCCTCTGTTAGTTGATCCGCCTAAAACATAAAAATATTCTCAGTCAAACATCAAAGGGTAACTGTACGAACACTTTACGCCGTGCGCAACTAGATCTATTATCGTACAACCAATTAACTTTAATGGCCAAAACGGGACACTCCAATTTGCAATAAAAAAATTTACGATCATCAGAGATCAGAGGATTATGGGTGGAAAAATAAAATCCAGAGACACGTACTGCCATGACGACCATAGTAGGCGAGAGGTTCCTTGGAAAGACCAGTCGTGCGGAGTGCCGCGTAGCTTGTGTGTTATCAGGCTGATAAGATACCGCCGATTATGTGTAATTAGAGGTGCGGGACGACGCGTCATACTGCGGTCTTTTCGACTCAGATAGTGTACAAACATCACTTATCGAGCATTGGGCACTGCAGTGTACTTAACAATGTTATCAATAATAATGTTGTAAATTACGTTTTATACATTTCTGCCAAATTACATTGAAGTGAGTCAATTATAAAGCTTATCATATGAAGGGTACAATTAAGTACTCCAGTTTATACCAACTTGAAATAAATAAGTTTATTAGTATACCTCCTAGCTCATTATTTTTGCCAATTATCATCTTAACAACATGAGGATAATGTAAAAATATGTATTTCAAACTATTTTAGGAGTATTATATTCATATCATGCACCAACATACCTACTTATATAAGGTTTAGACATTGAGGTACCACATTTCTTGAAAAATAAATGAGTTTTCAAATATAATAAATAGATGCAAACAAATTGTTGGGAAACCTCTTAAATCTAAGAAGTTAAAGCTCAATTTAAAACTACCTATTTCCTAAAGTGCATTCGGGAATATTAACTAATTATTACCATTGCAGAACTATTAAGTAGTTTTCAATCAAACAATATTTAATAAATTATCAAGTTATGTGTGATATGCAAAGAAATTTGATTAAAATTTATATTCAATTTGCTTAAAACATGTAAAATAATTCCAAATATTTAAACATAATCTGATTTACATGAAGATTTAATTCAAGTGTTATTTGAATAAAAACTAAGGTTTTCCATTTGTGAAAGCTTATACATAGGTAAAATTAATGTAAATGGAAATATTTTAAGTAAATGTTGTATAATCTTTAATGAGCTCATTGCCTAAAAAAAAAGAATATTTTAGACAAGTTTTTAAACCTTAAATCTTCATGAGGCAATTGATTATTATCTGTGGTAATTCCTACTACAAAATATACGAAATCTATAGATTTTATCTCTATTCCTGTTGAATAAAGATGAATGACTATAATAATAATAAAATGTTATTCATGAGAAAAGAAAAAGTAATAATAACTATATTTCCTGTTCCTCAGGATAATGTAAAAACCTGATTATTATAATTTCAACAAGTAATAATACAATGAAATTCTTGAAATAAGTGGCCATTCAACACATCCCTGAGAAAAACAATAGAATTGTAACTTTGGTCAATCAAAACAATTGTGATGATAAGACTGTTTCAGTCACAAAAGAATTATAACCATAGAATTCCCAAGCTTGTTACTTCAATAGCTGTAATTAACTAGATCCTGTATGCATAGTAAAGTAACCAGCCCAGATGAACTAAAACACCTTTTTATATGCCTTTGAACTACATAATCTTGAAATGGCGATCAAACAACACTAGCATGTGTTAATAAGGTCTAGTAAAAACATCAGACACACTGCCAGTTAAGCTTTAGCCTGCATAATGAGTATGTTAACCATATCCAGCTACTCCCAGGCAATATATCAATCACAGACATTCCTTCAACGCACATACATCATGATACATCCAAATAAGCGTTAGTTTCACTTTGGCAACTCGATCACCTTGAATAGTAACGGCTACAGAGGACAATAGTGTTTGTTACGAAGGGGAAGACGGATCGTAGTCAGCTGGGCCAGGTGCGAGCCCGGTCTCACAAGTTGGTTTCGCAACATCGATATATTGAGCGGCCGGCCCGGGACACATAGCATTGCCGTTGAAAAACATTCTCCGCTATCGCCGACACAGTTAACTGTTTATTGAACTGCGTATGAAAAATATCGCAAAGCGATGCGATGAGTCAACGGGCGTTTGACAGTAGCGCTCGATCGATTTGCTGGCCGCTCAGCCATCCCCGGACAATATAACGATTGCACGAAACCACTTGTTTTCGGTGTATGGTCTTCGTAAGCGATTACAAAGCGTCATCGACCGACCGGCTTCGAACAAACGTAACGTCATTTTGCCGGCACCACCTACGAAACTATGGCGACGGACGTTTCTCGAGCCATTTTGACACTTGTTTAGCTTTTATCATGCCACGAATGCTGACTATCTTCCTGTCTTCACAGCCTTCGTATCGAATTCTTCGACTCTAGTCGGCGATATCACCGATCCGCATTGCGGTAAAAAACGGCCATCACAATAATATAAATGGAGGCCGTCATCACTATAAACACCGATGCACCACATCTCCGAAATATACCCGGGAAACACTCCATGATGATCCCCTGAATGCACTTTAGACACCTTTCAGCAGAAATATCACTCACCATTGTAGATTAACTTGGATTATCTGGAGCTACACTAAAAATCACAGTCTACGCCGCAAAAGCGACCGCACGGAACGACGGTTGACACGATACTGCCGCCCCCTATCGCGCGACGCGAGCGGCAGCGCGAGATACTCCCGAACACGATTCGCTTCGAGCCGAGCCCGAATCGTTCCGAATCGACTATTCGATTAGTTGTGTTTTCATATCCGTTTTTTCGAATCTCGGAGGAGTTTTTGCAACTGTAAACTGGGATGCTGTCCGCTTAATAACACAAAAGTTTTAAATGTCTTAGTCCATGTCTCGGGGCGCACAACACAGGATTAAATTTGATCCGCAAAGGATTGTCGGTTTTATATCGGGCGGGTGCGGCGGCGTGAACTGTCGTTCGGCGCGCGCCGATTGGCCGTCGCGCACCTGCAATGCGTCACTGCGGGGAGTTAGCGGCGGGGCGTGCGAGCGGCGAGTGGCGAGCGAGCGGCGGCTGGCAGCGCGGCGCGGCGGCGTCTCGAGATGGAGCAGCGGCGTGTCGCGACTGAGCTTCTCCCGATCACCCCGATGCCCTACTTCGCGGTCGGAAGCGAGGGCGCGCCGCAGTGACCACCCGCAGACGCCGGTTGCGCTAACGAGATAACGGGGGGTGAAGGCGGCCCTGCGCGGGTTACTAGTCACGGCAGCCTGTTCATCGTCTGTACTGCCTGTGTCAACATAAACAACATGTATCGAAAACAGAAGCGAAACAAAAATACTATTAAAATATATTACGAAACATTTTGAGCCTTGCCCTTTATTCGCCTAGTAGTTGGTTGAACTACTATAATTGACCTTGTACTTTTTACAGATACCGCCTCCTAAGCTTAGATAATGCAATTGATGTAATAAAGTAGAAATGTAATAATTTAATATCGTTATTCTATTAAACTCAACTGCAATTTATTAAAAACACGATGCAAATTTAATTACCAACAAAGCCAAATATTATTTAAGGGCTGTCATAAGACTTATTTCCGAATAGGTAGGTACTCAAAAACGCCACCCATATTACGCAGCCCACAATTCCATAAAATGTACCTACCACATAATTTCAGTGGCGTTTCAATATTTGGTGTTCAAATTAATTTAGATGATAAAGTAATTGTTTATAAATTAGTGGCGGTACCATCATAATACTATTATGATCATAATATAGAGCAATATTTACGAATATACGTTATTTGTTAATCGATTTGCTTATCGATCACTAAGGTCAATCACTAAACTTACATGCAAAAATTATAAGCTTGACAGATTGATAGTGACATTGACGTTAATTCAGATTTATGCCTTGTATTTTTGTACCGCTAGCGCCATCTGACAAATAAATGTGTTACTAAATTACAAAATAATTTGTATAGAAATTGATTATTTTTTGTATGACCAATAGATGTCGTTAAATTAATGTAAAGTGCTTGTTTAACTTGCATGAATAATTGAAAACTTAACAGTGACCTGCCTACCATGACCAATACGTCGGTAATACCTACGTTGTAACCTTTAGGTTTATTGGATTCCGTTTGGTACAAAGTATTAGGTAAACATAACATAGCCTCAAGGCAATATAAGCTTTACGCATAACACCTCTAGACTCAGAATATTGAATGGATCGCAAAGTCGACTGCATGTGAGGTATTTATTCTCATAAATTGGAATTCCTTTCTGCATAGACACGTTCGGCTATTTATTGGAGGCTCTCTTTACTCTGTGATATTGAGTTATTTATACTGATTGTTGTCCGTGGCTTTGCTCGCATGAAAATGTAGATACCTACCCTAATTTCCTACATCTATTCCATACCGTCCTACTTCTATACTATACTAGTATACCTACTTTTATTTAAATTATAGGTCCTTTTATACTTATAAGAGTAATAAGTATTAATATAGGTACTTATACTAATAGTATAAAAAGGTAAAATTTTAATTTGGTCAGGTTAAACTCGGAAATTGCCAGTTGGATTCGAATAATTATTTTTGTATTGGGTAGCTATATCCAAGAGGGAACCTCGGGAACGGGCGTAGGTAAAACCGCGGGGCGTATTGCAGCTAGTAGTTAGATACACTTGTTCTCCGCGGTAGCATCCGCATCATTAGCACCCGTACCCAAATGTAACAGTTTACAAACAAGAAGTTCCCGCTCTCAGTATTACATAGGTCAAAAAGTAAAGTCTGTAATGTCCCCCCCACTGTGGGTAAAGCCTTTACCCACAGTGGGGGGGACATTACCGTAAAGGTCATCTCAGTGAAGATATCATTACAGTTAATACAAATAACAATTGTACCAAATTGACAAGCCCGTTGGCACAGTGGCAGTGAGAGCGCTTACTGTGTCGGGGGTTGCGGGTTCGATTCCCGCCCGGAGTCAACAATATGTGCAGACATAGTTGTTGGCGACGACGTCTGGGTGTCAATAATTAAATATTGTTATAAAGTATTTGTGTATGTATATATGTAGTAGTATCAGTGAGTTAGATCCCATAACACAAGCTTAGAGCTTACACTTACAAAAGTGAACCGTCGCGGGCGTCCGCGACGTGCGCACGCCGCGTGTGCACGCGGACGCGACGGGCGCACGCCCCGTGTGCACGCGGACGCGACGGGCGCACGCCGCGTGTGCACGCGGACGCGACGGGCCCACGCTTAACGCAGTGTTGGCCCTTAATCCACTTGTTTCGTTAAAAACCATGGTTACTAACAAGTATATTTTTAAACTTGATGAAGTTAACCGTACATAACCGTTCTGAACGGAAGACCTTGAAATTGTAGGTGACATTCAAATGGATAAGATATTCTTAGCGCATTGCCACAGCATTGCTGTTATATTAACATTTGGATGTATTTTCTTCGTATTACATAATATTCTGTAAACATGCACCTAGTACGTAATAGTATTAAAACTGACGACAGGCCACTAACCTATTCGTACTTACCAAACTGTAAAAATGTCGGCTCCGGTTGTGTCATGCGTTCGTTAGAGCCGATGTCCGAAGGCCTCCGACATGGCATTTAGGGCTCCCACACAAAACTGCGATGCGATGCGATGCGAATTCCATTTAATATATTCATCTCTTTTCTTTGTACTGTAGTAATGGCGATAGATATAACTATTTCAGTTCGCATCGCATCGCATCGCAGTTTTGTGTGGGAGCCCTTAGGCGGTCCAAAAACTTCGACACTAGCCACTAACCTACTTGAACTTATGTACTTACTAGCAGCGCCCCGCGGTTTTTTCCGCGTTGTGCCCGTTCCCGTGGGAATTTCGGGATAAAATGTAGCCTATAGCCTTCCTCGATAAATAGACTATCTAACAGTGAAAGAATTATTCAAATCGGTTCAGTAGTTTCTGAGATTAGCGCGTTTAAACAAACAAACAAACAAACAAACAAAACAAACTCTTCAGCTTTATAATATTAGTATAGATTTTTTTACCAAACCTAGTAGGGGTACATACCGCTTTATTCATAAACGATATTTAACTTAAACAGTGTTTTAAAGTGTTTTGTCTCTATCGCCCTTTGGCAAATAGCGTATGTCGGAAAGGGACAAACCATTTGATAGCTTCTTCTTCTTCAAGTGCTGTTAATAAGCGTTTATGAAAGCCCTTAGTAGTTTGGTATCTATTTTGGTAGAGCTCGAGGCGCAGTTTGACTCAACGATGATTAACTCATTGCGTTTGTTAAGCAGCGTCCAGCTCGATCACTACTTGGATAGGTAGTTACTTACAATTAACGTAGGTGGTCTAAGGTACAACATCCTCCGTGGTCTTGTGGTTTCACTCGGCTCACGACCCGGAGGTTCCGGGTTCGATTCCCGGTGGGGATATCTCACAAAAATCACTTTGTGAGACTGTCCTCAGTTTGGTTAGGGCATTGCAGGCTGAATCACATGATTGCCCGAAAAGTAAGATGATTCCGTGCTTCGGAGGGCACGTTAAGCCGTCGGTCCCGGTTACTTTCTACGGATAGTAGTCGTTACATGAGCCATGTCAGAGGCCTTTGGCGGCTCAATAACTCTGACACCAGGATTGGTCAGGGTGACCATCCACTCGATGAAGAAGATTAACCTAGGTAAGTTAAGTACCAAGTAGGTAGCATTAAGTGTTTTACCTCCAATGCCAAGCAATGGTTACAGGCTGATACTTACTTACCTCCAACAAAATATTTACCCGACTTTACCCAAGAGGCATATGATACTAACAGAAAGAACAATGAACTTTACCATCCAATTTTCTAGATACCATCATTCAATTTCAACCTATAACGTAAACACACTACGAGCAACGCATACATTAACCGACCAATCAAATAAATTCAACGTGTAGTGAAATAACAATGACATATACATTGCGTGCTCTGTGCGAGTTACGAGTCGTAATCGTTAACGCTACCGGCAGTGGTCATCAAATTAATTAGCTTAACTGCAATTAAGGGGCGCGCCGCACTCCGGCGATGGCGCCGCAACGATTAGGGATATTTACTTTTTTGTTAATTATTATTTTTTGGGGGTTAATTAGGTAGGTAGAGCAAGTGTATCTTCCTATTAGTTAGCCGGGCGTTTTGGCTAAATGCAGTAAAATAGCTGGTAAGATCGAGTAAGTTACTGGCCAACCCTGGTGTCAGAGTTTTAGATTGCCTGAAGGTCTTCGTCATGGTCTAACGATTCTAAGTACAGTTACCATCATTACAAAGTCACTTTCCGCTCTCTGTTTATCTGTCCCTATGTACTTATGATTAGATCTTTAAAACTGCGCAACGGATTTTGATGCAGTTTTTTAATAGATTGATTCAAAAGTTTATTAGTTTAAATTAGTGATTCAAAAGGAAGATGTATATGTATAAAAATTCCCGAAATGTCCACGGGAACGGGCACAACGCGGGTAAAACTGCGGGGCGCTGCTAGTTTGCTTATAAATGCGTAATAGTAGGCAGGTTTGAATCATCTCGATCTCTTTTACCTTTTATTAGTCAATCAAAAACAAATGTCATGTTCTGTATTAGCAATTCTAATAATAAACATCTAAACGATACCATTTGATGATCTAATAGTGAATAGGTACATTTACATATGGGACGTATTATATTGCAGGTAACTTGCTGGTTTGTTTCTTGTTAAAGTTGTAAACACGGTGAATCTCATCTTATCGGTACCAAGAAACAATAGAGTAAATAAATAATTTATTCATAATAAAAAGAGTACACTGGTAATGGCAACTAACCTTAATTTCTATGTACATACATGAAACACATCACAGACAAACATATCTACAAACACTAAAACACAGCCAATTTATCGTTAATAATTATACACTTTATTACATATTATTTATATTATCACAGTGTATTATGCTTAAATCAACATTTTGTTCTTATTACAGAAAGACGGTAGACATATTTTACGTAGTAATTAGTGAAGTGGTATAAAAACAATACAATCGTGTTACATCGAAGAAGACATAAGTTAACATAGCCTTAAACTGGTCAACTACTAGTTTAGCTAACAGTACTTATACTTATACCAAAACTTATTCAATCAAAACTTTGTCCAAAAACAACTTTTATGAAGACCGCTGCACCAAGTGTTTTGAATATAAGTAGTTTAATTAAAGAAGGGTTTCTTGTGCCAAATGTTGCCATTATTAAAATATGTGGGGTCGAGTATGTACTGGCAACTCTGGTACCCAGTGCCGGGTATTGGCACAGACCTCGCCAGTGTTGCCAACCATCACTCATTTGGCACTAAGAGCTGGCAATCTTTGGCGGATTAGAATACAGATTGGATGGCATAAGGCATATTAATTATTAGGTTTTGTGGGTCCAAAGTAATATTTAACATATAGAACATCTTAGAATGTATGGTCGGTTTGGGTGAGTTTTCCTGCGTTGTAGCCGTTCCCGCGGGAATTTCGGGATAAAATGTATCTCATGTGTTATTCTATATTTCTGTAAAGTTTTATCCCAGTCCATTCAGTAGTTTTTGCGTGAAAGAGTAACGAACATACATACATCCATCCTCACAAACTTTCGCATTTATAATATTGGTAGGATAAAGTAAACCTCTTCAGAATACAATCTGTACTTAATTATCTGCCGAGTTGTTTGTAACAAGCTCATTTACAACGCTGATAAGTACGTAAATAATCTCGTATGTAATACGATGTTACGGAATACGGTTACTCCAAATAATTACAAACGGGGAGAGTTTCACATGGCGGAGATAACAATAAATAATGAAATAACTTAATCGGCCTGTATTATACGAGAGATAATTAGCGAGGTAATATAAACATTCTAATATTTAGAACTGGCAACACGAACTTTTAATTACGAGGCATTTTGGAATATAAATAGATACTCGTATATTATTAAAAAAATAGCTTTTGTTATCTCCGAGGCCTCATCTATCTTTTGAAAAATACTAATCAAAATTGGTGTACTGGGTAATTGAATCATATCTGACTGACAGGATTGATTTGCTGCCAGGATTTATGAATATCACTGTTTTAACGTGCAGTGCATTGTCCAAATGCAAATGAGCCCCTACAGGCCTCTACGGGCCTATACGAGCCTCTATACTCAATTTTTTTTGTTGTCACAAAATTTGGATCAATGTCGTTAATTTATATTTGTCGTCGATTGCTCGTGAAGAGGAAAAAGGTTTAGTGAATTTATTTCACTCTTACCCTATCTCTAAATCTTTATCCTCTTCAGGAGTAGTCGTCTTTGACTGGAAGATTGACGATATCGGTCCATATTTTGTGACAATAAAAAAAAGTTGAGTATACTATGTAGTGATGGAGACTAGCCATTTTTACGTGTGAAAATAGGTAAAAATTTTACCCCCAACGCAAAAAGAAATATTATAAGCTCTACGTTTTTTCCCCAAGTATTTTATTCTTTAATAAAAGTCAGCTCTACCTATAATTTAGTTGGAAAGTGTTTATGGGGCGCCGTGACGGCGTCTCCCGATTGCTTTATTCCATGTTTGCATAATAAATGACTAATTAAAACGGAATGCATTTTAAACAGTGTTCAAGAAAAATACTAAGAAAGCTGTTTTGCATAAGGCTTCGCTTTACAAGCGGAAGTTTTAGGGTTGTTACTCTCCTATTTATGATAGGTATATCGTATTTAGGTATTTAGGTCTTATTTTTAGGTAATGTCGATCCATCTAAATGCCTATTGCTAAGAACAGCTAAGGATAGAAAGTACTTGGTTTTTAATGTCAACAGACACACAAGGGGCTCCGCGCGATTTTGTAATTAATTTTGACAAAGTACTTGAATGCTCAGAATTATTTTTGCTGACTGTACAATGGTGTACAGTGTACATATAGAATTGTATTTTTAGAACTACTGAACAAGAAGAACAAGTTTAATTATTTATAAATGTAGTTATCAACTCACATAAAATTAGTCAAAGCTTAACTATTTGTCAAAGGAAGTCCCATAATTTAAATCCCATATCAGAATTAATTCCCAAAGCCGTATTTTAAATGCAAGAACTAGGGTACATGAAAACTGTCTCCTGACAACCCTATAGAAACAAAGAGTTCAGAAAAACATTTGCATAGTGCTAAGATTGTGAGCACGCGTCGTTTGCTACGCGCTACGCTACTACGACGTAGTAAGGTACGAAAAACGAATTCTTCAGTCTGTATAATTATCTACTTTTATATGAATAATTTGAAATGTTTTTGAATAACGCCTCGGTGGTCTAGTGGTATGTGCACTCGCCTGCCAAGACTGAGGTCCCGGGTTCAATTCCCAGGTCGAGCGAAAACATGTTTCCTACTTTTCAAACATGGCTCGGGTTTGAGATCACCAACCCGCATTAGGCAAGCGTGGTGATTACGCCTGACACCTCCTCACTGTACTGATATCTTCAGTGAGACGAGAGGCCTTTGCCCAACAAGTGGGACATTACAGGCTACTACTTTTTTTTACTTTTACTTTGAATAAAGAAAATGGTAATTTTTATTTATTTCAATTGTTCTTTTTATATTCTATATCTACAAAAATAATATGGATAATATCAACATTTTTATTGAACGTACTGATAGTAACAATTCAGTATAATTAAAAGTAGAAATAAAATATAATAAATAAATATATTTTCGTTTACAATCCCAAATTCTTTACCTACCTATATTTCTCACCTGACTATGTAATAAATACTAAAACTAATCAAAGTTCAAGCCAATAACTAGAGCTTTTAATCTAAATAATGCTTTAATTAACTTAATTACTGAGGCTGTGGTCAGTAAATTACGGAACTAGGGGTCAACTTATGTCAGTCAGTATATTACAATTGCAAATGAGAACCAGTTCATTTAGACTCTCGCAATTTGAATATTTATCATTTAATTTTGTGCTTATCGTTAAAGTGAGTAATGGCGACGTCGTAATTACTTTTGTGATATTAAATTGTGGTGTCTTTCTGTTAGACTACGGTAGGGTGTTGGCAGCTTTTGTTTTTATTTTTGAACTACCCGCAAACTTTGTACCGCCAGATTGCTTTTTAGGGTTCCGTACCCAAAGGGTAAATACGGGACACTATTACTGAGACTTCGCTATCCGTCCGTCCGTCTGTCTGTCACCAGGCTGTATCTCAAGAATGGTGATAGTTGAAATTATCACAGATGATGTATTGCCGCTATAAAAGAAAATAGGTACCTAAAAATAAAATAAAACAAATATTCAAAATAAACGGACACAAAAGAAATATTTATCCAATTTGGTGCAGTCGTTTGGAAGTTATGCGCGTACAAACATTTTGGTGATTCATTTTTTATTTTTATATTCTTGGATACATTAAAAAGTCAATTGTTCCGGGTTCAATTCCTTAAAGGTCAGCTCGAGTGAAAAAATGCTTCCTAATTTTCAAAAATGGCTCAGGTTTACCACATCACCAACTCGTAGTAGTTAAGCGTGGAGATTCCTCCTCCACTGATATCTTCGGTGAATTTGGTGAGTTGGGTGGCCTTGCCTAGCTGTGGGACATGACAGACATATACTTTTTTAAGTCAATATCCACAAGGCAACTGCCATACTCAAAGACGTATTTTTTTATAAATAAAGAAAAACTAAATTTCGTGTATAGTGTAAGAATCAACAGCCAATTTATTTTTCAATATAATTATAGGCTATTCCCCATCGCAATCGGTCGCACCGTGTGGCTCTATATTTAACTGTTATCTAGAAAATTAAGCGTACATTTATTATTTAAGTGTAAAATATCCCTTCGATTAAATACCACCCTGTATTTCTTCCATTCAGATTATTTCAAGAAATTCAAATGTTCTTAATTGTATAGAAATACTTACTCTTAGTTTGGAATGTTTCGGATCGAATAATGGGCAGCGACCTGTTTAATTCTCAAAGGACTACAAAGTCTATATTTCATTCCGAACAAGCAAGTTACATCAATAAAATTACCGAGCAAAGTTATACATTTCCTAAACTCTCTTTGTACTTTTTAAATTGTAAATAATGTATAAAAGTTTTACTGTAATTTTTCCCGAATATTCGGAGTGCGATGCTAAAGTAAATGTTATTTCATTCTGTGGAGTTTTCTCCGAGTTTTTCCCTTTTTATTCAATTTGGAGGGCGCCGGGGCCTTTAATAAGCCAGCTTGCTTTCGGATCTCTAAATATTTCAAGTTTTCGAGTTACGAAAGAAAAATTCGTTTGTTATTTATAGACTCCAGAAAGTTACAAGAGGCCTTATAAACGTGGATCGTATGATGATTGCTTTCGTGTGAAAGTTAGGCTATACGATGGCAATGACGCCATTGTTTTAAGTTTGATTAGAGTTTGTTCAATGCCGTATTGTGTAAAGTTCCTATGGAGGTCGTTCGTGCTAAAAAACATTATATAATTCAATAATTTTTTTGTTTGTAAAATCTAAGACGTTTAGCGTAGAGACTTGTTTAAGAATATAGTCTGTAAGAATTCTATGAGTATTCTTTATACACCACAGAGCATATAATCACCCGCCGCGCCGAGGAGCGCGTGGTGATTCTTTGCTCTGTGATATACAGTTTAAGCTAGGCGTTGTTTTAAGTCAGTCAGACAATCAGGACAAAGATTCTTATGGTATTACTAGCTGCGCCCCGCGGTTTCACCCGCATTGTACCCGTTCCCGCGGGAATTTCGGGATGAAAAATAGATGTTGTCCGATTCTCAGACCTACCCGATATGTACACAAAATTTCATGAGAATCGGTCGAGCCGTTTCAGAGGAGTTCAATTACGCACCCCGTGACACGAGAATTTTATATATTAGACTAGCTGCGCCCCGCGGTTTCACCAGCGTTGTACCCGTTCCCGCGGGAATTTCGGGATGAAAAATAGATGTTGGCCGATTCTCAGACCTACTCAATATGCTCACAAAATTTCATGAGAATCGGTCAAGCCGTTTCGGAGGAGTACGCGAACGAACACTGTGACACGAGCATTTTATATATAAGATTCATACACACTTTATTAACAGTATTTTAGCTATCATATAGCTTGTCCCTCTCCGGCATACGCTGTTTTTGAAAGAGCAAAAGAGACATATTCATATCAATAAGTTTTGGTTTTTAATGCCATTATAATGTAAAGTACTCCATTCACTGAACGCATAAATTCAGTAATTTATATACATATCTTCACATTATTAAAAATATGCAGAAATCGGTATTAATTCTTATTTTGACGTGTTTATTATCGATTGGCGCCTCTATGTCGGCAGCAGCGACTGAAAGTCAAAACAAATTATCCTGCAATCCATCACCGAGAGGTTACACGGAACTTTGTTTATAACACCGACAAAGATTAATACATCAAAACATGTTTTATTTTACATCTAACTTTAATCTTTCTTGCTTCTATTCATTGGGTTTACGAATTTCAGCGATTACGAAATTACCTTTAGCTTTAGTTAATTCAATATAGTAGTCGTTACATGAGCCATGTCAGGCCTTTGGCGGCTCTGACACCAGGATTGGTCAGGTTGACCATCCACTCGATGAAGAAGAAGAAGTTCAATATTGAAAACTAATATTGATTCGAGTTAAACCAACTTTAATACTTACTGTAGTAAAGAGTCGCGACAGTGACCAGAAAATTTATAGACAAAACAATTTATTGCACTACTGCACTATCATTAACGTTATTGTAGAAAACGGAGAGTTCACTTGTTTGCATCAAGGAAATTGTATATTAACTACCACACATCGCCTTTTCACCTATCCTATGTACGTATAACATTTGCAACTACGAGTACTTATATATTTATGCGTCAAATAACAAAGGAAACATAAGAAAGAACACATAAAAAGAACATTCCCCATAAATCTGTCTAATAATCGTGACACCCACGCATCGTGCGAAATAATAAGCGATCAAACATAAAACGTAGAGGAAGGAGGGGAGCAAACAACCCATACTAATATGAAATGAGGAAGTCTGTCTGTCTCGGTGTCACGGGACAGCGACCGCTGTGGACGCCTTTCCGTCGCTTGTCCGCTACGTGACTTACACTTTAAATTACGTTTTAACGTCTAAACCGATTTTGATAAAAAATTGTACAGAATTAGTGAAGTTTAAAAACAGTATTTTTTTTCGAAGTTTAACATGTTTATATGTAAATTTATAGCGATTGTGATGTGATGTAACGTGCAGCTCGACCACTACAACGACGATTAAACAACCGGGACCGACTGCTTAACGTACCCTCCGAAGCACGGTAGCGTTCAGATTGAAATGCCACTATCGCCCACCCATCCAAGTAGGGGGCCGAGTTGAACGTTGATTAACAATAACACGAGCGTCACAACTACAGCTACTATATAATAACCTAACCAAAAATATTCTTACAATGTTATTATAATAGAAACTTTCCAAATAAAACGGATAAAAAAGGAAACGGTTCTACGCTTTGTCAATTAAATACAATGAAATAATAAAAGGGCTGAGCATTCCGCTGTCTTTGGATTGTCGCTCGCATAAATTATATAAATACTAAATTGAGTTTGAATGTTTTAAATTCAGTAATTAACATTTTATAAGCTTTCTTTTATGTGAAATTGTTTTCGTTTTACGCTGTGGCCGTGAAAGTATTAGGTTTTATTAAAGTTTGTTCTTTATGGCTTGGTTCAGTTCTCGTTGGGAATTAATATTTTAATAGAAAAATATCTTTAGTATACTATAACACGTCTTTAAGGGTCAACACTGCGTTAAGCATGCGTCCGCGTCCGTTCACTTTTGTATGTCACCACACGCGACGGGCGCACGCTACGGTTCACTTTTGTATGAAGCCACACGCCGCGGGCGCCCGCAACGTTTCACTTTTGTATGGAACCGCGGCGTGCACACGCTTAACGCAGTGTCGGCCCTAAGGGTTCCATGGTGTCATGGTAGAAAAAATACTATTGAACAATACACTATAGATAATTAAGTTTAAAAAAAATCATAACTTGATTTCTCATGCCTGCACCGTGAGACCCCTTAAATGTTTTATGGACTACTACAATACATGGTCACAGTTCATATCAAATTTGCTGTTTGTCAAAGCTCTTTTAAGTCACGGTCTTCTTTGGCCAAGTAACATTTTAACTAAATTCTCGTCAAGTCTCTCTTTCGTCGTAGAGTAAAACATAACATGTCTCACAAGTCACATGTACGTTAATATACAATTTATAACCTCTGTACCGCTATATGATTGCTTAATGTATGCAAACTTAACTTATTTATCGTCGAGCACGTCAACATAAGTTGAAAGCAAGGTAAGCATGTCAAGTGATTATAAATGTCTCGATGAAGCCAGTTATCTGATTGAGTCGGGGGTGGCAAGTGGGGGCGACTTATTTTATTATCGCTTTCCTTCCTTCCACCCCCTACCCCTGTAGTTAAGAGCGGTGCGCATGCGCGGAAACCTATGAACACTCGCAATTCCCCGCATAGCATTGTGCGGGTAATATAGAACATTAAACGGTTTCATGTTAGGGATAGCTTTTAGTATTAAATTTTATAACAGTGTTGAAATGTATGTGGTCGTATTTTCTAGAAATTCTGTCGTTAAATTGTAGGTCACATCCATTAAGGAGGTAATCAGATTAGACTTCGTGTACATACATACATTAAGGACTAGGACATTATGATATAACATATTGAGTATACTTCACTCGCATAGCAACCTAACTTGGTCCCAAACTCTTGTATGGGACTCGTACACATACATTACGAGCCGAAAAAATTGCATATGGGCGGTTTCTTAAAGTTTTTCAATACCACAAAATCATGCGGGAATAACCGCGGTATTTAAGCCATACCCGTTGTAGGGAACATGCTATTTTATACTTCCTTTTTTATTACACCACCTTGAAAGCATCTCATAGAAAACCCAGTTAATACCTAATAAAAACTTTGATTATCTTGAATGCGATGTAAAACCTCCATCAAATGTTAGATCAAACCAGTTACTGGCAAGCTTCAGGGAACTAATTAAGCAAGTTGTAAAGTAAAAGTTCATTAGCCGCGGAGGCTGAAGGCTCGGTTGAACGAAGGTTCAGTTTAAACAATACCCTGCAAGACCCTTTCGAAACCAACCGCTGGAAAACTTGGACGGAACACTATCCTACTTCCTACTAATATTATAAAAGCGAAAGTTTGTGAGGATGGATGTATGTATGGATGTATGTTTGTTGCTCTTTCACGAAAAAACTACTGAACGGATTTGGATGAAATTTTACAGTAATGTAGGTTATATATCAGAATAATACATGGAATACATTTTATCCCGAAATTCCCGCGGGAACGGGTACAACGCGGGTAACACCGTGGGGCGCGGCTAGTTGGATCATAATACGTTAACATATAAGTAGAGTATAAGTAGCGTATAAGTAGAGTATAAGTAGAGTATAAGTAGAGTATAAGTAGAGTATAAGTAGAGTATAAGTAGAGTATAAGTAGAGTATAAGTAGAGTATCATGGCGTAGTTTGACCAAGCAATGTCAGTTTATTGCGATTGTTAAGCAACGTGCAGCTCGGCCCCTACTTGGTCCGATGCAATGGTGACATTGTTAGCTGAGTGTTACCGAGCTTCGGGGGCCAAGTTAAGAAGTCGGTTTCGGTTGTATCAATTTGTTACAACATTTTACTTTCAAATGGTTTGTCCCTTTTTAACATACGCTATTTTCCAAAGAGTAAAAGAGACAAAACATTTTATTACAGTGGTTTAGTTAGTGTGCGTTTATGAATAAAGCGGAAAGAGTTTAACATTGAACAAGTTTATAAGCTGCGGGACACGAGTTCAACAGACAGCAAGTGTCATATATCCTATCGGATAGGACTTATCCTATCCTACTAATATTATAAATGCGAAAGTTTGGGAAGATGGATGTATGTATGGATGGTTGGTACTATTTCACGAAGAAACTACAAGATGGATTTGGATGAAACTTCACAGTAATATAGGTTATACATCAGAATAACACATGGGATACATTTTATCCTGAAATTCCTGCGGGAATAGGTACAACACGTCAGGGCGCGGCTAGTTTTCTTTTCAAACTTCGTTTTCAGGAGTCACCGGGTTTGAACCTGCAAAATCTCTCAAAGGACTTCGTTATAAACACATGTAAAAGTCGACACAAGTGTAAATACCATGTTTGTTATTACAAGGAAGCCATTAAAAGGTGTTTCAGTTTATACATAGTACAAAGTTTTAAGTAAATAAGATTATATGTACATACATGTGTTGACATGTCGCTTGTTGTACTGCGTTGATTAAATAAATACAAATAGGCTTGGAACACCAATAGGTAGTACACGCATATTTGTGTACAGTCAATCAATGAAATTGTTGAGCATACTTATTGTCGTACTCAGATATGTCAATTAAATCGACCATTAACTAAGTTTTCATACATTAACGCCTGTACTCAAGAAACGTGAAATGCTTCCTTTATTTTTTTTCCCTTAGTATATATTAAATGAGTGATTTTGACATGTGATGTGTGCAAAATTACGCCAATTAGTTATGCGCCAATGTGTGCCATATTATTGTCTTTCCTAATAGTATAAAAAGGTAAAATTTGTAAGTTTGTTTGTTCGTTTGTATGTTCGAGCTAATATCGGGAATTTCCAGTCCGATATGAATAATTCATTTTGTAATAGATAGCCAAATTCAACGGGAAGATTATAGGCTATATTTCATCCTGAAATTCCCACGAGAACGGGCATGGCGCGGGTAAAACCGCGGGGCGCTGCTAGAATCTCATAAAATACAGCAATAAATAATAATTTGTCTGCATTATCTGCATTCCAAGTATGAACTAATTTATAAGAAAACGAGTGTTCCTAAAAGAGTTCGCTGCCAAGTAGTTTAACATAGAGACAAAGAGTTTGTAATTAAGTGGGGATGTTGGCAAGTCTGTGTGTGGGGGGTGCCAGGAAGGCCTACTCGATAACTGTATGCGGCAAGCGAGATCACTGTAGTATGTCAAATAGAAAGATGGCTTCCGCATTAGTTCCGACTAGCCGCGCCCCGCGGTGTTACCCGTATTGTACCCGTACCCGCGGGAAATTTAGGATAAAATATATCCCATGTGTTGTTCTGATGTATAATATTACTGTATAGTTTCAACCAAATCCGTTCAGAAGTTTTTTCGTGAAAGAGTAACAAACATACATACATACATCCTCACAAACTTTCGCATTTATAATATTAGCAGGATAAATAAATATAAAGATGTTCAGACCTACTCATTAATGATATCGATGGTGTCTCTTACATTATGTACCATCGATTGGCTATAAGCAGATTTGTAAAAAATTGCTGTATGCAATTAATGCTTCAATCCAACTGTTCACTCGTGGTTTAAGGGTGTGTTTCCCCTGAAGCGGAGTGGAGCAGTGGGACTCCTATTGACCAATCACAGCGCATTAAATTGTCAAAATCTCTCCGTAATGCGTTGTGATTAGTCAATTGGTCTCTAGACCGCTCCGATTCTAATGACACGCTTAGACCGCTAGCGAACAGTCGGATCAATTTTATTTGTCAGATGTAGTAGTTCGCCAAATGCAGCCGCAGCTAACAGCCTCCGTGGTCTTGTGGTTTGAGTACTCGGCTCACGACCCGGAGGTTCCGGGTTCGATTCCCGGTGGGGATACCTCACAAAAATCACATTGTGAGGCTGTCCACAGTTTGGTAAGGGCATTGCAGGCTGAATCACCTGATTGCCCGAAAAGTAAGATGATTCCGTGCTTCGGAGGGCACGTTAAGCCGTCGGTCCCGGTTACTTTCTACGGAAAGTAGTCGTTACATGAGCCATGTCAGAGGCCTTTGGCGGCCCTATAACTCTGACACCAGGATTGGTCAGGTTGACCATCCATTTGATGAAGAAGAAGCCGCAGCTACTTTGTACTGTAAAGACCACCGCATGTTGCATGCAGTCAACGACTTACCATTATCACACTTTTATATCAAGAACTTGCAGCGCTTTCTACATACCAACTACAAAGTCACAACGCGACCTTATCATTTTAACCAAATTATGTAAAATATAAAGTAGACACCACACAACGCTGGGTTTCTTGATAAAAGTTTACTAAATAAGCTTAAGCTTAGTTTATTTGCATTTGAATTCCTTTTATCTAACACTTTAAGGTATTATAAGGAGAATTTTATCCACACAGCAGTTTACATCGAAATATAAAGTAGGTGCTGTCTTAAAACTTTCTCTTTGCTTGTATTTACTTGTACATTTTCTTCGGTTTACAGGTAAAGACGAAATGCCTTGCTTGTCGGTTTCTGCCGCTCTTATAGCTGTCGGTCCCGGTTACTTTCTACGGATAGTAGTCGTTACTTGAGCCATGTCAGAGGCCTTTGGCGGCTCAATAACTCTGACACCAGGATAGGTCAGGTTGGCCATCCACTCGATGATGAAGAAGAAGATAGAGTATCTTTATAGAGTAGCATATATTATATATATATGTGAAAACATGTAAATGGTGTTATCTTTAAAAAAAAAAAAAATAATACTCTACTCTCACTGTACATGTTAAGTTTGATTTAGTGACACAACCACTGACAAACAAGCGACAAATTTCACACTGGCAGCGTGATGGACCCGTCGCTCTACAAACCTGAGACTAGCTGAAAAGTATTAAAACTCCCTCGTATAGAACTAATACAAAAAGTTGCCTTTGTGACTTTAAGTCGCTATTAATTATAATAAAGCAAATATATCACATATTATAAAACAAAGTCCCCAAAATGTATCTGTATGTAATAGATTTTCTCAAAAAATACTGAACGGATTTTTAAGCGGTTTTCACCTATATACAGATTAATTCAAGAGTAAGGTTTGTACTAATTTCCATGCCTAAATTCACATAGGAACGGCACCCGCGAGTAAATCCGCGAGGCACAGCTAGTATAAAATATAGCTTATTCTAAAATGCAACTTATCAAATATTCTAGCACTTTCCCCATCTTTTCTTTTACCTTACTTAGCATCTACTTATCTACTCAAATAGAAATGCTTGGAATACCTCGGTTCTTACCGAGTTCACAAAAAGACCCAACTTCATTAGTTATTAAGGGAATGATGCTGAGACGCGGTAACGGAGTAACATTAAGGTAAGACTCCACAAGACATTGGAGATACAAGAGATGTGTTTTGCGCAGGCAAAGGAAATTCCCATTCGTGCAAGAAGAATAAAGCCGCTTCTCTCGTGAATATTTCGATTAGTTTGGTGGTGTCTGAGCCTTATTTGAGAAACATCTCCGCTCTTGAATGTTGTATGAGGGCACTCTGTTAAGCCGCTTAACCTTCAGAAACTTTGCTTGTATATCCTCAATACAATATACATATATTTACATTCAGTGTATTATTGAATTATTGTGATACTGTTAGTGTTGATGGTGTCTTGGGAAATTGGTTAATGATACTTATAATATTGGTTAAGAGCACGGAAGAGCGAAGCACTAATGGCCGACACTGCGTTAAGCGTGCGCACGCCGCCGTTTCATATAAAAGTGAACCGTCGCGGGCGCCCGCGGCGTGCGCACGCCGCGTGTGGCTTCATGCAAAAGTGAACCGTCGCGTGTGCCCGTCGCGTGTGGTGTCATATAAAAGTGAACCGACGCGCGCGACGCGTTAATTAGATTTAAGTACATACCTACCTTAATATTTGCACGCCTCACATTGGAGGCAGGATAAAGAGAAACTTCTTACTTTATTGTATGTACCTTGATTCACAAAACAAAATAAATGAATATGAATGATATATGAAAGCAAAGATTTTGAAAATCGATTCGTTGTTCGAAATTTCAAAGCCTTGTGATTGGCTGATTGAAATCCGCCCCGCTTCCATGAAAACGTACCTTATGAAGTACTAGCAGCGCCCCGCGGTTTTACCCGCGTTGTACCCGTTCCCGTGGGAATTTCGGGATGAAAATAGCCTATGTTACTCCTGGATAATGTAGCTTTCGAACGGTGAAAGAATTTTTAAAAACGGTAGTTTTTGAGCCTATTCATTACAAACAAACAAAGATTTCCTCTTTATAATATTAGTGTAGAAGTGTAGATTTTGTAATTAGACATGTGTGTCGCTTTCATGTGTTTAAACTTGCTGGCGTCTTCATTACAACAAATACTACAGAAGGCGACAAGGCATGATATGATAAATACTGTGTTTTAATTGGTTACACATCGATAGCAAAATCGAATTTTAAACATTAGACCAATCAATTTATTTTATCAATGTATTTATTATAATTATCATTTCTTGTCACCTTCTGCATATTGTAGTTGTATATTAGTTGTATAGGAATTGTCACTAATTTCGAATTTTGTACTGCGTTTATCTTCATCTTTGTGGCAACAAGCAGATTGTAAACTAGTTGAATATAATCAACACTGAAGATTTGTTTTTATTAAGATCGGTAAAACCACGGAAGAGCGAAGCAGTTACTGCGTAAGTTTTGTCTATATACATTTTGTATAGTCATTGTTCTACCTTATTAAGTACTTACTTTGTTTGCATTATAATTTTAATTAAACGCCGACATAA
The DNA here is from genome assembly GCA_963082685.1 of Cyclophora albipunctata. Classification (NCBI taxonomy): domain Eukaryota; kingdom Metazoa; phylum Arthropoda; class Insecta; order Lepidoptera; family Geometridae; genus Cyclophora; species Cyclophora albipunctata. Next base: position 2,266,004 of record OY720122.1, read on the forward strand.
GAGTATTTTCATAATGAAATTTCCATAGAATTAATGAGCAGGTAACTATTATTTTGCTTCCATTAGCCAAGTTAATGTTAATTTGGTGAAAATTTAAATGAAAACGAAACGAGTCTTTGCGTGTACCGATCCGAGAAAGTTAAATTGAGTGGTGAAATTAAATAGTTTGCGGGTCACGGGCGAAGATTCGTGATATTACGGTATGCAGGCTTATGTATAGAACAAGTAAGTTTTAGGTAAAGTTGGAGCAATTTGGGTATTCCTGTTAGGTTAAAACTTATATAAAGTATTAAGGTGTAAGCGAGCGACAAAGGATAAGCGATTTTTTGAAATAGGAACATTGATTTTTTATTATAAAGGCTAATGTGAGAGTATCATAGTGTAAACAACGACTAGTCATTTAAAAAAAAGAACAATATAAATGCGGTGTTACTCGTTTTATATTCTATTTTCAAAATGCCTATTCGCTTATACCGTTGCTAGCCTTCACTATGGCACACCATGGAGGTTAAAATACCTATATAAAATTCTCGTGTCGCGGTGTTTATAGTTAAACTCTTCCGAAACGGCTCGACCGATTCTCACGAAATTTTGTGTGCATATCGGGTAGGTCTGGGAATCGGACATCTATTTTTCATCTCCCTAAATGTTAAGGGTAGTCCATCCAAATTTTTTTTAGGCAAAACTACGTTTGTTTGGTCAGCTAGTATTATATTAAAATGGTATTGAAATGGCTCTCCAATTTACTCAACACTTTCCTAAACTTGAAATAGAAAAAGTAAAATTTCATATCAACTTCGTTCACGTAGCATCCGACGGGAAATGGGAAAAGGAAATAGAATGGCAACGTATTTATTGTGTAAGTTTACTCTATTCTTACTTTGCTGGTATTATTTGTTTGTAGTTATTGACCCAGATATATTATATTAACTGCAGGAAGCTATGGTTGGTATCTGTTATGATTTTTAGTATACTTGTAAAAATCTAGATTTTTGTATTTGTAAAACTGTAAAGTGTGATGAGCAGACCACAATCAAGACTATAGTTAGACAGTGTTTTGTTTTATAAAAAACACTTGCAGCGCCCCGCGTTTTTACCTGCGTTGGACCCAATCTCATGGGGATTTCGAGAAAGAAAATAGCTTGATAATCTTCCCGTTGAATGTGGTTATTCATAACACAAATAGAGACAGACAGAGAAACATGTGCGGCGGGCATGTTTCTCTGTCTGTCTCTCTCGCGCATGTTTCTCTGTCTGTCTCTCTCTGGCGTGCGCAAGTTTCTCTGTCTGTCTCTCTCGCGCATCATGCTCTGTCTGTCTCTCTCTGGTGTGCGCAAGTTTCTCTGTCTGTTTCTCTGGCCTAAAAAGTGTCGTTACCTTTTTTCCGTCTAGCCCCCTTTCGCAACGCGCGGGACCTTCGTTCCAATTATTCAAATCGAATTGGTAATTTCTGACATTAGCGCGTTCAAACAAACGAAAAATCAAATTCTTCAGCTTTATTATCACTACATAGTATAAAATAAAGTCGTCTCTTTTTCGTGTCTGTCTGTATGCTTAAATCTTTAAAATTACGCAACGGATTTTGATGCGGTTTTTTGTAATAGGTAGAGTGATTCAAGAGGAAGGTTTTTATGTAAAAAAAATCTCGAAATTCCCACGGGAACGGGCACAACGCGGGTAAAACCGCGGGGCGCTGCTAGTATTAGTATAGAGAGATACGAAGAGATGCACACTAGAGACGTCTAATCGACTTTTTTGAGCCTTAAGACTAAAGAATTTGTACCAAAAACTGTTCTTAACATGAACTACAGTTGTTTTATCTCACGAGTGCCCCTGAGCCTTACTCGTTATAATGTATTTGACACGCACCCTTGTATGTATAACTATCAGTACCGTTGGTAAGATCATTGTGTATGTGCATCTGACATGACTCACTGTGCATAACTCATCACCATTCATTCGTACTTTCCATGCTGACGATATTCAATAGACCACTTTGACGTAAACTAAGGCACACGCACACTAAGACTATGTCCATGTGCATTTACCTACACTAGTTAGGCAAAAGGGCGCTCGTGACTTTCATAAACCACCGGAATACTAATTTGTTACACAAAACGCCGGAGACATATTTGAAAAGTACAAAATTCTTACTTAATTATAATTATTTAACACAATTTTGGCTAAAACATATTACCAAATAGTCACAAAACTACGCCCACATTTTCATCAAACAATATTTCAAATTACAATTTTCGTAGCGACGTAGCGTTCGTAGCAATTGCTACGAGCAACTTCGTAGTAATTAAATACGTAGATAGCTACTGTTATTAGCTATGTATATGTATGAATGTGTAGTCTACGTACGTACGTACACGTACGTACGTTGATACGTGTATCAAGATGTGTAGGTGTATGTAGGCTTGTGTTGGTATGAAGAGTTCACTTGTAAAGCTTATGGCACTGGTGGTAAAGGGTCAGTCAGGTTGTTAGCGCCAACTAGTTACTCGTACCAACGTTAATTATTCAGCAGACTTGGCGTGTTAATTATATCGATTTGATATAATTTGTGCTTTACGTATTCATTTGGTAATAACAATATGTTTGTGAATTATACAGAAATGTAATAAACTGGAAAATGAAGATTTTAAGAAGTTTTATTCTTTTTTTAACGCCTCGGTGGTCTAGTGGTATGTGCACTCGCCTGCCAAGACTGAGGTCCCGGGTTCAATTCCCAGGTCGAGCGAAAACATGTTTCCTACTTTTCAAACATGGCTCGGGTTTGAGATCACCAACCCGCATTAGGCAAGCGTGGTGATTACGCCTGAAACCTCCTCACTGTACTGATATCTTCAGTGAGACGAGAGGCCTTTGCCCAACAAGTGGGACATTACAGGCTAATACTTACTTTTTTTTATTCTTTTACTTTTGTGTTCTTCAAATTGAGTTGATAAGTTGCAATTCAAAGCTCAATTTTGGCGAATTCTTTAGTGTAATTTAAAGTTTAGCAATTTAAGCACAGTAGCATACGAAAAAGTGATACGATGTTTTCAGAAATCAGTACATAATTATTGTCGCAGTGAAAAGGTCATCTGGCGTTTTTAATTGATAACTGTTTCAGAATGTGATATTAGAATTTTTTAGTAGTAGTAGTGTTATTATGTAACTAGCAGCGCCCCGCGGTTTTACCCGCGTTGTGCCCGTTCCCGTAGGAAATCCGGGATAAAATGTAGCCTATAGCCTTCCTCGATAAATAGACTATCTAACAGTGAAAGAATTATTCAAATCGGTTCAGTAGTTTCTGAGATTAGCGCGTTTAAACAAACAAACAAACAAACAAAACAAACTCTTCAGCTTTATAATATAAGTATAGATTTCCTACAGTAGGGGAAAAACATCTCATCCCAAAGAAGATAACACAGTAACTACAATGAGAGAGAATAAGCGTATTCACCACGCTTGCCTTTTATGTGTACTCAATTAGTAAAAAGACCAAACTTTTAATTTGTCACTTAACTCTTACAAATTAAAATAAGGGCCTGTATAATACAAATGGCTTCGTCCGGGCCTAGCGGCCATCCCTGATAATGAGTTGACTAAACAACTGAGCCCCTAGATTTGTTGACACGAGCTCGACACCGTTTTTATTAAGCCCTCGACACTTTAGGGCTTTGGGAAGTACTACATTTAGGTGATTACTCGTAAATATTTGAAGAGTGTGTATTCCATTTTTAAGTATTTAGTTTAAGTTAAAATTGACAGAATTTGCACTCATCTATACTTAATCTATGCTTTTCTATACGTCTATATATCTATCTATCTATATTGTAATGGACTAATGGACTTAATAAAGAGGTAAAATTTGTAAGTTTGTGTGTGGTTTGTATGTTCGAGCTAATCTCGGGAATTATCAGTCTGATTTGAATAATTATTTTATTAATAGCCAAATTCAACGGGGAGGTTATAATAGGCTATTTTTGCGCTGCTAGTTTTATAATAAATAAAGCAGATTACACCACTCTGTTTTACTACTAACTAGCAGCGCCCCGCGGTTTTACCCGCGTTGTGCCCGTTCCCGTGGGAATTTCGGGAATTTTTTTACATAAAAACCTTCCTCTTGAATACCTATTACAAAAAACCGCATCAAAATCCGTTGCGTAATTTTAAAGATTTAAGCATACAGACAGACAAACAGTGTGACAGACACGAAAAAGAGACGACTTTATTTTATACTATGTAGTGATTGAAACGTACGTTAATGTCATTATAATATTACAGTAACCTCCGTCGTACGTAAGTTCCCGTTTGAACAATTAATAATTACACCACTCGAAGTCGAGGGATGACTGACCATGATAAAAATGTCATCCCGTGACCACGACACGACGGTGTTATACGCTCAAAACGTAAGGTACGTATTTTGGCCAAAACATAGTATAAACAGGATATTTTCGCTCACAAAGTTTAAAGGCTAGTTGACAATCAGTGATTAGCAGTCTGTGGGTGAGTAAATTCTAAATACAAAACTTGCAATTTTAGGTGCGATAACACAATGTCTATTAAAACCTGTGCTTGCTTAGCCTACATATATTTATTAGGGCTACATTTTACTACTACTATTTCATTTGGCATTGTATTTACGTCACGATATCGCATAAGCAACGTGGAAAACACCACGTGAAACGCGGTAATAAGTGCCTGGCACAGTCATTTGTTTTCTATTTCGCGGTACAACCAAACGAAATTGCCAGGCGCTACGTTCATTATTCAATATTCAGGTAAATTGTACGTATATTTCTACCTACCGACAACATTTTGATTTCGGAATAATAAACCCTGTTTACCACTGAAGTAAGTATTCGGGTGAAACTCTGTTTTATTGACTTAGTTTTAATAGGCATTGTTCACGAGGTTGCTTGTTGTAAACAACAGAGGGTTACGAACCTATTTAATATTCTGAACAAAAATGTATTCGTTTGGGAATATTAATACGGTGAATATTTGGTTTATAAGTATCTGCTGTGTCGTGTTGACAAAATGGACGTAGAAAATAAAATATATTCCCCAATCGGTCTAGTTTCTCTAAATTTCAATATAAGGTAATAATATTGTAAATAAAATTACAATCTTTGTAACTATAAACCTAACGAAATTAAAAGACATGGAAAAATAAATCAATGTCTGAAACGCCTCAATTTGTGTCAACATGTAATTACATGTGACACAAAAGTATAATAGAACGGAGGGCCGCTCGATTGGGTGGCTGGAAGACGAGAAATATTTGAGAATTTTATTAAATCCCGAAGGCACAAACAGGGATATTATGCGAAAGACGAAATTCTCAAAAGCCAAATTACATTTCTAAAGCGGATTTTTGCTTTTAGATCTCTTCTTTTATCTTAAATTCCGTAGATATTAACTGAACTAAGTAAGTAAGTCCGAGTAGGTTAGTGGCCAACCCTGGTGTCGGAGTTTTTAGACCGCCTCAAGGCCTCCGACATGGTCGATCGATTGCACAACCGGGACCGACAATTTAACGTGCCCTCCGAAGCACGGTAGCGCTCAGATAGAAATGCCACTATCGGCCACCCATCCAAGTCGAGCTGCACGTTGCTTAACAATCACAAAGAACTAACATCGCAGTCAAACTAGTCAAACTACGCCACGAGCGCTAATACTGAACCCACTAAACTTCACTAAAGTAAGTTAGAACCTAAGTAACAACGTGGCGAAATTGGGTATCAGTTTTAGATTACTTTAAGGCTTCTGACAATGCCCATCTAGCACGACGAATGTCATAGGTGACAAGACGTGATATAATAAATACCTTGAGTTGATTGGCGGAATGAAATTCGAGTTTTTCATCAACCAATCAATTCGCAGTATTCATCATCATGTCTTGTCACTGTCTGTCACTTTCGTTGTGCTAGCCGGGCTAGAAACGACAATTTGACGTGTCCTCTGAGACAATTTGAATGAGTTAATATCGCCTAGTCAAACTACGCCATGATCGCTACAAAACCTATTAAGGCAAATTCCGATTAAGACTTTACGGTTGAACTCACGGCACTTATATAACGGACTAGCAGCGCCCCGTGGTTTTACCCGCGTTGTGTCCATTCCTGTGGGAATTTCGGGATGAAAAATAGCCTATGTTACTTGTGGATAATGTAGCTTTCGAATGGTGAAAGAATTTTTAAAAACGGTCCAGTAGTTTTTGAGCCTATTCATTACAACCAAACAAACAAAGTTTTCCTCTTTATAATATTAGTGTAGATAAAGAGGCCAAATCATTACCAAGTAAAATGAAAAAAATATCTTTGTTTGAAAGTATCATTGTCCAAGGGCCTTATGCATAAACGATTATTAATAGCACTTTAGCTATCAAATGGTTTGTCCCTTTCTGACATACGCTATTTGCCAAAGAGCGAAAGAGACAAAACACTGTTTAAGTTAAATATCGTTTACAAATAAGGCGGTAAGTATTTTATTTACTCACTGGCATTTTTCTTCCTCGACCTTGAAGATGTTATTTGGTAGAAACCTAATTTGCTGAATTCGTAATACTGTCTGGCCGTGGGGACATTTTGCAGATCTATTGTTGTGGAAATCCTAAGTATTTTTATTGTATAAAATTCTGAAGGGAGATAGCAATTTCCGATATCATTATTATTTCTGGCCCATTTTGACCTAAACTAATGTAGTTAAACAGTAAGAAGTAATGTAGTAATGTAGAATATATAAAAAAAGTAGTAATGTAGAGAAACCTATTACTTTGGCGTCGTTTAGTTTGAGCGAGTGAACAAGTGAGCTTTTAGTTGGTGGCGAGTTATGCGTCCGCGAGACGATCAAGTGCACTTGACAAGTCGCAAATGAATAAAACTTGTCAAGTCGCGTCAAGTCGCATCAAGCTCAAGTTGGTTCAAATTTGTTGTCAAGTTATCATCAAAATTATTGTCAAGTCATGTCCAGCACGTAGATACTTGACGGGAATTGTCAAGTCAACGCTGTAAACGATCAATATTCACTTCAAGCCCGTAGACTTGTCAAGTGCACTTGATCGTCTCGCGGACGCTTTAGAAATCACATTCTAATCACTATCACCGTTAGGAAACTTTTTCTACAGAATTTGTCGTCTCGCCAAGCGCAACAAACATAGTGCGGCAGCGGGCTCTTTGCGGGCTAATGTTACTCCTTTCATATAAATACAAGGAATACAACGTCACGCGACCCGCACCCATCCCGCACCCTTCCCGCACCCGTTCTGCACCCGCACTATATTATGTGTCTTGGGCTTTATTCAATTTAAACGACGCCTTCCATATCTATCTTTCTCACTGCGTTTGATTGTATAGGTATTTGTCCGCAGTGGGTTTTGCTGTCTGTCATTTACCCACAACACTAACTATTCCAATGTAATGACATCGCCAAAGGTATAAAGATACCAGTTCCCATCAACCGTCGAGTTTCGAGCCAAATTTTATTGTGAAATTATTGCTTCAACTGTAAATAAGTCTGAATATAAATTTTACGTACATCGGAAATAGCGCAAATGGCCTATTGCATCGGACGGAATAAAATTTTATTCACGATAAATAAAATATAGAGCGTCAGTTGGCGAGAACGACGCGCAACTTGCTTATCTGATTTCAATAAACATTTTAAAATAAAAATTTACGCTCCTCTGAATAATGTTCGTTTCCAAATGAGTTATTGCTGTAGCCATTTAAAATAAATGTAATTTTATGGAATTGCTTTTGTTTACTTTTGTTAAATTTAATGATTTATTATGGATCTTGATAATGATTTATGTAATGGATTAAAATGGATAACGATCATGGATTTGATCGTTTATTTTTAAGCTTGCCATGACATTCCATGCCATGAAATGTGATAATATACCTTCCTAAAAACTATTATTTTTCAAGACTGAAACTGTGCATCAATGAACGCTTTAATATCATAGCTAGAGATTTTGAAGAGAACATTAATAGTTACACATCTATATTTTAAGTTATACGAGTACATCTTATCGTTAGACCATGTTAGAAGCCTATTGGTGGTCTTAACACTCCAACATCAGGGTTGGTATTTTTATTCAGTTTTGACCCCAAAGAGACTCTTTTGAACGTACCACTAATCTTAGTACCGCACTAGTTTGCTCCACATAACCGAGGCCCTCCATCCTCTCGATAGTGAATGGGGCAGCCAGTAGAGCCCTCAAGATGCCGACTTCACCTTCGAACAGTCCTTGACCTCATCACCACATCGATCCATCTTCTGATACCGCTCTGTGTTATGGTAATCGGTGGGGAATCTACTTCAAAGGGTAACCTCAAGAGTTCAAAGGAAACATTGATATTGTAAACGAATTGGGACGTCTTGAGAGAGGTTGAACTATTAAAGAGGTGGCTGTTTGTATTAGTTTGCTTATGCAAAGTTGAACCATAGATTAGAAATTAATAAATTGTTCAAAGATCATAGTTACCCTCGTTGTACCCATGGAATTTTGGGAGAAAATGTATCCCGGGTGTTATTCTGATGTATAACCTCTATTACTGTAAAGTTTCATCCAAATCCGTTTTCTACTAAATTTGTGAGGATGTACGCATGTATGTTTGTATATACATGCGTACATCCTCACAAACATTTGCATTTATAATATTAGTAGGATATTTTTCTATGTATTTGCCACGTTCACTAAAAGGCTAGGCAATAATTTTATCCTAAAATTGTCACAGACGCTTGCGTAGCTACATTATTTTATTCCAGATCTTCATTTCAGTGTAAGACAACGGTAAAACCCAACGTCTAATAAAAGTTTGTCCGTTACGCGTCTGCGCTTTGCCCTCGAGTACTAGGATACGCCCTTTGCGGTCAAATGTTTGTATTAACTTGTGGCCAGTTCGTACCATCCTATGCCCATTTTTATAAGCCGTTATGAGATTGGCAGAACGTCCAAAGTTAGATTGGAATAATGAATGAAGAATGGATTTAAAAATAGAACTATAGATTAAAGATTGTTTGTTTATAGCCCCTTATGATACTGATAGAACGTTCAAAGTTAGATTGAAATTATAAATGAAGACTGGATTTAAAAATGGAACTCATTCATTCATTCATTCGTTTCAAATAGGTTAGTGGCGAATCTATTAAGTCTATTTACTGCCTAAAGGTCTCGGACATGATCTGACGATTATAACGACCGGGACCGACTGCTTAACGAACAACTTACATAGATTAAATAATAATTGTATGATTTAAGTTGCACTTCACGTCTAAAATAAAAATATCTATTGTTAATAATAGTCATTGTGAAAAATAACGAATTTCGACTTAGTAAGAAAACATATTTTCAGAGCAATTTTGGTGACATTCCGCCCGAGGACGACCAATATTTAATTCTTGGCAATTTTATCCCCATGTTATTAAATTCCATTGTCTAATATAGAACAATACCTATTATAAAATGGTATTTGAGGGGTCGCCACAGTGCAGGCGAATGACGGTAATATATATCATTGACTGAAAAACGACCACAAAATTATTGATAGAGTTAAAAAAACTCACAGAACTGAGAACCTCCTTCGGTTTTGAAGTCGGTTAAAGTTAAAGTCAAAGTTAAATATTTCTATAAAGTTTGTGACACAAAGAGGCTCTTTTGTTAAAGAACATACATTTAATTACCGTGACATAACCACCGAAAACAACTATAATAGGCACTGACCTCTACTATATGGACTGGCTGTTACCATACAAATGACAGCAAATTTTGTGTGGCAATTTGAAGCGCCCCTACGAGTTTCCCGAGAACTAATTCTGACGTTCACTGCAAGCAAATATGGGTACAGTCCCACCATCTTATCTGTTCAGTTGACAGCGTCGCTAGTGGAGAATTTGGTATTGCCGTAATATAAGAAATTCACCAAGAAACAAAGGTAATTAAAACATGTCTTGCAAGTCAGTCTATAGATATCATTAAAATTTAAGAAACTACAATATCAATCATATAAAGCCTAACTTAATATAGATTTAATATGACGCGGCTGTAGTTCCCATTTTGCCCACCTGAACAGTTAAGTTGGTGGCACTGTACACAGTCGACTTATGTATGACATAACTAATTTTAGCTGCATGGAGATTCGTTTGTGCCTACAGTGGCCTACAGCGCCAAAATGGCGACACTCAAATAGGCACAAAATTATTATGACTGCAGCCAGTCCATATACTCGTAGTAGAGGTCAGTGATCAATGTTGTTTTAAAAAAAAAGACGTGTGGCACTCGGGGACTGCCGTGGTAAAGCTATTGCATAGTTATTTTTTGTATCACTAGATGGCGTTAGTGGGGAGCGTGAGGTTTTTTCACGTGAGGTTTTTTCATTACGGAATTTCTGGATTCGGTCCCCGCGCTCAAGGCCCGCGATAGAAGCTATGCAATAGCTTAAAAATAACTATTGTCGCTGGAAGCAAAGCGAAGAGTTTTATTTTGTCTATGCCGTCGCTGCACCGCGGTACCCCCGTTACACTGTGTTTAATATTTCAGTAAGAGGTCTGTTTTATTTGCTCTTTGGCGGTAAATGAAAGCAAGACTTGAATAGCTAATGATGAAAACCATTAACTAGAAAGGTGTCAGAAACTTAACTGAATATGTAAAATATTTTGTAAGTAATTAGAATATAGTTTGCAAATAAATTAAGAATTTGCATTAAGTGATATGTGTTTCTATTAAGGTTTATATTAAATTAAAAAAATAGGTACACTACAATATTATAGGCATTTATAACTATGAATTATTAGTTATAGCACTTGTTGTGTAGTCTGACTAAACAATGTAAGCTCATTGCGATTAAGCACTGTGCAGCTCAGCCCCTATTTAGATGGTTGACCGATAGTGGCATTTCTATCTGAGCGCTACCGTGCATATGCGGGTACGTAGAATTTTTGATCCCGGTTGATTACGAAGTCTCTGGTTTTTTGCTCAAACATAACTGGAGGCAATAAAACTACATAACATACGATCATCAGACCAATGTTTCATCGCAATATCCTGACGGGATCCCGGCAGCTGTATATCACCGGTGGCTCCTCAGCGGGCGGTCTGTACATCCCTGCCTGGGGCAGGGATGTATTGAGGCCGTGAGGGCGTGACCGGGGTGCGCCCTGGGCTAGTGGCAGGGTCGGATTTTAAAGGATGTGAGATCAGCTACTTGTTTGTAAATGTTACATTCAAACGAGCGTTTTTCATCGCTTTTGTGTGTTTGCGTTTTGACGTTCTATTATTCCCTACGTCGAGAGTAAAAATAAAATTTCATTTATCAGCGTTTTAAAATCGCTTATTTATGAAACCGCACTTGTTTATTTCACTAAGCCCTTAAAATTTAAATGAGATAACTTTAAAACGGGCCTCACTGTATGGAATTTGTCTCGATGAAATACATTAAAACATTAAGGATAATTACTTTACTTGAAAAAACATGAAAACCAATTAATTTTCTCAAAGGACTGGTCTTTTATCTCGTTAACCTTTAGGCGACACTATTCAGACCTTTTATAGACACTTATCCAGGTACGTTTTAACACCCTCAGTTATTACGCCTACGAGGTCTATACGGCTACAACCTAGAACCTAATTTCCACATAAACCTAACAACCAATATTCTTAGTACTTAATTAAAGAAACCCTGGGCCGGTTGGGGGTGAAATAGCTTCATTGTCTTGTTACCTCACACCCCTTGTCTATGCTAGTAATACACTATTCATTTTGTAACAGAGTGTGTAGATAGAGGGTATGTAGTTTGACCAACGAAATTATCATATTAATGTATTTGACCAATAAAGTGTTGTTTTATTAGTGTTTGTAAAAACAAATATTAAATACTAGCTGTGCCCCGCGGTTTCACCCGCAGCGCTCCCGTTCCCGTGGGAATTTTGAGCTTTTTATGCCTTATTTTTCTTATATAAAAACCTTGTCCTGACAATAAGGAACACATTTAAAAAAGAATCATCCAATTTGGTGCAGTCGTTCTGAAGTTATGCGCTTAGCAACAGATTCAGCGATTCATTTTTATATTATAGATTTGTAACTTTTGTTTATTATTAATCTAAGAAGAAGAAGAAGATTATTAATCTAACTTTTTCTCAACCTACATCGTCCCAATGCTGGGCAAAGGTCTACCCTAAACGCTTCAAACCTTCCCTGACTAAAATTAATAAAGACTTAGTATTTATGGCATTAAGTATTTTTATAAACATTTCATGGCATACTCTAGCAGGCATTCTAAAGGGCGCTTTTATCGCTTTACCACCAAAAAAGCATAAGCCTATATTGACCTGCCGTTACTACTATCGCATTTTTTTGGACGCGCATCACCAAAGAGAACGCTTGAAAACCATTGTGTACTAGCTCTTAAGCGTTAGAGTTCAAAAACTGGTAGATAGAGTAACTCGTTGTGAACTTACATTAACACTGTAGGGGTTACTGGTCAGCCCTCTCCAGGGATATTATCGCTAGTAACTCTTCCCATTAACGCTAACTGCCTCTGTTTTCTTTTCGCGAAATGTTGTGATAAAATAAAAGTATCTGCTAGTAGTAAGGCTTAGTTCAAGTACTTTAACTAACTACTAGGTAGATACAGTTAACGTTTGTTGAATTTTTTTGTAGAGCGTTTGTCCACCGCCGCCGGCACCAGACCGTCACCGGGAACGAGATGACGGCGCCGAAGTAGCGGTAGATACATTTAGAGCGTTTTGCTTTAGCCGCGTGTCCACCGCACATCCGTCACCGGGCGCCGTCATCCCGGACGCCGAATTTGCGAGTAAATCGGCGTGACCGCTAAAACGGGCCCGAGATTTTGATGGGCCGATGTGCCGGCAATACAAAACATATGAACTTGTCCACACACTGCCGTCGCCGTCGCACCGTACACGAGCTCAGTTATTATTTTGTCTGTCATCAATTATCATTATATAGCATTGTATAGTAGACTAGCAGCGCCCCGCGGTTTTACCCGCGTTGTGCCCGTTCCTGTGGGAATTTCGGGAATTTTTATACATATAAACCTTCCTCTTGAATCACTCTACCTATTACAAAAAACATCCTATAGTAGTTGAAAAACTTGTTGTCATGCTACTGCAACTTGGCGTGGTGTATATAAAACGCGCCTGTGATGTATCGTTCACGTATTAGCGGATGAACCCAAAATTCTTTGCATCTCCTGCGCCTTCGAAGGTACAAAATTAGTAGAAGAAGTTGTCGCCGGTTTAACCTAGCCATCACTTTACTCACCTAGACAAACGCTCTAAGGGTGAGTTTTTTCAAACCGTTGTTTATCGTAACATACGTTCGTTAAAGTTCACGGCCACATATGCTGTTAAATGTCAGTTAAATAGAAAGAGTTGTTTCATAATGCGGAAGCCACGATTTTTCTTACGTTTGAAAGACTGACATTTTGTGTTAACGTTTAAAGCTGAAGAGTATATGTTTTCGTTAACCTATCCGGGAAGACTACACGCTGGGAAGGAATAGGCTATTTTATAATTCCTACGGTTACGCCACGACGCGGGTATAACGGCGGGGCGCTTCTAGTGTTAACTGTAATATTTTTAATGCGTTTTTCTTGTTTAATAGACGACAAGAAAAAGGTTGTCTGGGAAAATATGTAATAAGTGAACCCACGCAATTTAATAATAACATTTTTCACTCACAAATTCTATGCAAATATTTAATAACATACACCACATGCATGTATGTATGTGTATATACTCGTACATCATTTGTATGTATGTGTAAGTATGAGAAAATCGTTTATACGCATCACATGTATTTCTTTCTGTTACCCGCATTGTACCCTTTCCCGCAGGAATTTCGGGATAAAATGTATCCCATAGACTATTTTGATGTATAACCTACATTACTGTAAAGTTTCATCCAAATCCCTTCAGTAGTTTTTGCGTGAAAGAGCAACAAACATACATCCATACATACACATCCATCCTCACAAACTTTCGCATTTATAATATTAGTACTCCCGCAGGAATTTCGGGATAAAATGTATCCCATGTGTTATTCTGATGTTTAACCTGTATTACTGTAAAGTTTCATCCAAATCCGACGAGTAGTTTTTACGTGAAAGAGCAACAAACATACATACATTCATCCTCACAAACTTTCGCATTTATAATATTAGTAGGAAGTAGGATAGGAAAGGATAGGATGTTTCATAATTTTTGAACAGCGTGCAGCGTTCCATTTCACATTCATTTGTTTTAATATAATCTAAACCACCAATATATCTATCTGTGTATGACGTAATTCTCTCTAACTGTCCTAGAAGCGTCCTAAGCCCGGATAACAGTACGTGATGCGTGGTGCGTTGTGTGTTATCGTCCTCCATACGTGACTTAGACCGCTAATACCCGGATATGATGTTTACGAAGTCCTCTTGTAAAATATACCCCGAGGGTAGGACATCATAATTGGGGGTAACTTTATTATTGTTTGTTTATTGTGATTATAGCGTTATAATGAATTTGTAGTCTGAATTAGGTTTGACAAATTGAGTATTGTGAACACGTATTCAAGATCGTGTTTGTCTTCTTCTTATCGAGTCAATATGGTTATTGTTTATTAATTGCTTATATGAGTCTGGACCAGAATTTATTCTCCTCTATCGCTATCCATAAATCCTCCATAGTGCAGGACACGGTGTAGTTAGGGCAGTGTAGTACGTGTTTCATATTCTGCGGCGTCACATTCACAATCGTGATTGTTCACGGTTTGTTATGGACAGATTAAGAACTAACGAAAAATTATGTTTAAATGGTTGATACAGTTCATAAATCTGTCGACAGTTAATCATATTACTAGTTGGATTATTAACCAACGGCGTTTACAATTTTTCGGTGACAATGACATTATGTTACGTCATACATACTCAAGTTAATAAATCAATGTTACTCGACAAGCTTACTTTAATGTTTAGAATTGAAACTACGCTTACGGATACGCTTCGCTTTTATTTTACATTTTTATCTGACGTTTCGGCCTCTTTACAGAAACCGTGGTCACAGAAGATGGAGGTATTAAGGTTTCTACCCATTACACCGTATCATACCATGACCGTGCTATGAACGTTTCAGCACCGGCAAAATATTAGGTGAGAATAGTCGACGTTGTTGGTTGGTGACGGAACGGTCTAGTGAGCATAGTCTCATACTTTTCAATACAAAGAATACTTTTTTGCCTGACACGTTCATAGCACGGTCATGGTATGATACGGTGTAATGGATGGAGGCCTTTATGCGTATTACAAGAAAAAGTAAAAATATCGCAGCTACCGCTAAAATACAATAACTTTAATGTTACTGCTTGCCTTAAAACGGTTTCAGTTATTCAGATCGAAGCAGTAAGCAAACGCCTTTACACGGAAATTCTCCAAAATGTAAAACATTTTAACCTAACCGGACTGTATTTGAAGTACGAATAACGAACCGGGATTTGACTTGAAAATCTGTTGGTTGAATTTATTGCGTTTGGCGGCGGACGAGTTAATCTCGCCGTCTAGATTTAGGGTTTAAAGTAGGGTCTAGCTTAATGACGTGTCTGGATGTGTAACGGTAATTAGATTCAGTTTGATGTATGAGACGGTTTGGTTAGACAGCGCTTAGATTGAGCGAGATTAGGAGCTACGAGTCGCCTAAATTTTAAGCGAAGTTTTTTGTCTATTTTTATTACACTTTTTTTTTCTTTCTTTATATTGGATTCGGGATTGGTTTCTACAACCATTTTTTTTGTAGCCACGGATCCCTGCATCAGTGGGTAAACATATTTGATTGTTCTTTATCGGTGGATAGAAGTTGGCTGGATCAGTGGATAATTACATCTGATCCCGAGAACCGTGGATACAGACACTTTGCTACTATTCAACTCGCCGGATTGCAGCTTGGTAAATCTCGAGACCTTACCTCTATAGGAGAAAGACCAAACAGAAATGAAATGAAAATAAAATAATGCGTAAAGTAGACCAGAGAAAAATAGTCCCAATATAATACTGATATTATAAAGAGGTAAAATTAAGTTTGTTTGTTTGTATGTTTGGGCTAATCTTGGGTACCACCAGTCGGATTCGAATAATTACTTTTGTAATGTTTAACCACATTCAACGGGAAGGTTATAGACTATTTTACATCCCAAAATTCCCACGGGAACGGGCATAACGAGTTAAACCAAGGGGCGCTGCTAGTACAATAATAAAAATAAAATAAACACCAAATTAAACATTTATACAAAATATTCTAATATATTCAACGAAATAAACATCCAGAGAAATAACATTACGTTATTTCAATATACTTCTCGTTTCCCAGAAGAGCTGTAAAAATCAACACGCGCCGGTGCGCAGCGATATTAGGGCAATACTCGTAAATGTTAGATTAGGTTCATATTGAATCGAGACGTAATTGAAACACGATGTATAATGTATGGAACATTGCAGAATTTACTCAAAACAGTCTATAGATAATATAGTCTAATATTTATTTTATTATTTTATTTAATTAATCCATTGACATGGACTCTGTAGTCTCAGTGGTCTAGTGGAATCAGTATTTTTCTGCCAAAACTGGGGTTTGGGTTCTGGGTTCAAATCCCGTCGTGTGAAGCATGTTTCCAATTTACTCGGGTTTGAAATCACCAACTGCGTAGGTTCTAAAACATTGCTATTTTGATGAATTGCTATTCTCATGTGCTATTCTGATGTATGTTATTACTGTAAAGTTTAAGTTTTATATAACAATTTAAAAAAAAAAATGGTTATATCTACATAATTATATAACATTTCAGTCACTTCGGCAGATGTCACAGATTAGTTACTAGTTACTATGTTCGGAGTTCGTTAGGCAAGGGGGGGGGGTCTCTAGGGAGTTATCGAGGGGGGAGACATCATCTGCATACGAGATGAACGCCACGATGGGATGGGCACTGACAAGATAGATACTTTTAAACCAAAGTTAAATTGAAATAAGTTTATGAAAATATTTCGTGTCTGTTTTATAAAAGACTTTCCTTATTTTTTGTTCGGAGCGGATGGTAATTTGGAATATAGGATAAAGTATAAAGTTGTAATGTACTTAGTCTAATGTCTCGTTACAAGATGAAGACTGAAAATTTATTTTATTAGATACGTACAGTGTTCTCACTGGACGAGTGATAGAGTCATCGCTTCACAAAAAAACCTCCCAACTGTCACCTGCTAACTGTCAAAAATGTTGAAATGTACGATATTCGCACTTTTAGTGGTCGAATATATGGGATGAGGGTGCTGTGATGCGGCGAATGGTGATGGAGGTTAGAATTAAAAATAAGTACAAGCCTGTGATAACCCTGCTCTCATATCACTGAAGATATCAGTACAGTTAGGAGGATTAGGACTTTTTAAAGTACGTAATATTTTTTCAGACTGTACTAGAGGCCTTTGCTCAGCAGTGGGCCATTAGAGGCTAACACGTATTTACTCACTTAAAATTTTGGTGTAAGATCTAATGTACAATATACCAATACACACCCGAATATGTATAAAGTATTTGTGTTTATAAAAACGTACATAAATACGTGTTTTGTTTGATACAACATACAACGAACATCCAGGTACATTCGTTATGATAATTTTACGATATGACTCACGTGAGTTGAACCCATAACACCTGAGGCGAGACTTCTTTAGGTATTGAAAATTCAATATTTTATACGTAAAGGTGCAAACGCGAGCCACCTAACGAAGTTTGTTTCAATAAGGGAATTTATACGTTTCGTGAATATGAACAACAAATTATGTTGTACAGTAAATATATGTAGTAATAATAGCTTCTTTTGCAATAACCCATTTCCAGTCCATCCAACCTTCATTGCCATAGTCCATTATTTTTCTTTCATTGTATGGTATGTGCACTCGCCTGCCAAGACGAGGTCCCGGGTTCAATTCCCAGGTCGAGCGAAAACATGTTTCATACTTTTCAAACATGGCTCGGGTTTGAGATCACCAACCCGCATTAGGCAAGCGTGGTGATTACGCCTGAAACCTCCTCACTGTACTGATATCTTCAGTGAGACGAGACGCCTTTGCCCAACAGTGGGACATTACAGGCTAATACTTTTTTTTTCTCTAAAATGGTACTCTACCTTTGCAGGGGTATATTCGCGGTCATGTTGTACTGATGTGATCGAGAGTGCGTCCCTGCAGTTGTAATCCATTACATTGAACATCTCCACAGGTCCTCTACGAGTTGGATATGTGGGATACAGATCCAACTCGTAGAGGCTTTGGATTGGTGCTTCGTGTGCCTCTCCAAAAGTCCGGGTTTGTCTCGTGACTCTAAGAAGAAACACTATAATATTTTTTCTAGCCGATTTCGGAGACAGCGACTGCTTAATTGGCTGAACACAAGGCTCTGATGTTGAGCGTGATCATGATTGGCGTACCAACTTTATAAGAAAAAGTTCGATGAGATGACATTGGGATATAGTAATTAACAGTATGTAAAATTTCACTGCAGAGCAAACGTATCTCTTACTGAAGATATCAATTATTAGATGATACTTGAATCTGGAAATTAAAAAAAACTGCCTGGGTAACAAAGTAAACTTGATGGTGGTGCCACGGTGCAGCGACAGCGATAGCAACGTATTTTTATGACAATATTTTTTTCAATGGTAATTTGTGTGGTAAAATAATGAGGTTTGTTATTAATTTAGGGTCATTCTACTCGAAGTAAGCCAGTCGGTCAAAATAGTCTAATTTGACAATAATTAAGATAGACATTAACGTGCGAAAGCCTTTAAAAAACAATGACACAAAGTCTCATCTAAGAGAAACAGAGAAATCGTCTTACATTTATCACGAAAGTGTAAAAGCGAAGGTTTCAACTCCTTGACTCTGTATAAACATTGATCAGACTTCACAAAATACATAAAAGATACGCTTAACAGAACTTCAACAAATACTCGGCTAAAAAAACAGTTTTCTATCTAAAATAACGAAACCCACGCACATTTTCTTTTAACCCAACAAATTGAATTTAGTCCACAAAAATATTATATGATCCAGTTTACATATGCATAGAGAGTGAACGCGTTTAGGCTGGGTTACCACACGGGTCTCTCGGATCACAAATCACGACCGCCCAGCACCCGCGCCCCTACCAAACACTTTATAGCACTTTTCGTTCGCACGGTGTACTCACGCCTTTATTGTAGTATAAACCAGAATACGGCTTCAAATATTCTTTGTTCGCAGCCCCGCAGAGGGAACGTGATATCAAAAGGACAAATTGTTTTTTTTGACGCTATTTTTTGACTTTGTTTAAGGTCACATTGCCAGCGAGCTTTGTGTTACCAACGCATGTATTATAGAGTAAACACTCTAATAGAATCAGGGTAAAATGGTTTTTTTTATTAAAGAATTTTGAGAGCAATTTTACTATGCTGTTTGCACAAACAAATATCTGGCTAGGTCTCCCACAGAAATGCTGAATCATTTAATATCATTGTAATGTGTATTTAGTATTCAACTCCGCTCCCGTATTGTGATGGTGATTCAAAATATTTATGCGTTTGGCTTCCATCCAGGATATGGCGACTGATATCTGGGAACTAGAGTTGATAAAGTTCCTAGATTTGAGGCTAAAATTATACTATTTCCTACGGTTTCCTTATTCTATCTAGTTCATCGAATACTATTCTTATTCGTAGCAAAATCGTATTAATTCTGTTATACGCATTAGATTCAAAATTAATTCTTAAAACATTATTTAAACTACCATAATCTTCTTTATACTAAATGAAACGGGTCTGTATCGCGTTTGATATTTTAACGTATTTTACTAAAATACGTACCCGACGTTTCGAGTGGATTACACCGCTCGTGGTCACGGGGTGTCATCCCGTTTCATTTAGTATAATGAGTGCAAATCGTGTGAGTTTAAAAAGTATACCATAATCTTATTCAACTACTATTTCAAGACTAATAATTAAGTTCTATCATTTCGGTTACTAATGTTTTGTAATTATCCTTTGCTACGCCGTAGTACGACTACGGTTCGTAGTCATGCTACGAACGTAGGCAAATTTATTTATGACTAGCAGCGCCCCGCGGTTTTACCCACGTTGTACCCGTTCCCGTGGGAATTTCAGGATG
The DNA here is from genome assembly GCA_963082685.1 of Cyclophora albipunctata. NCBI lineage: Eukaryota > Metazoa > Arthropoda > Insecta > Lepidoptera > Geometridae > Cyclophora > Cyclophora albipunctata. The sequence continues at coordinate 2,286,193 of OY720122.1, forward strand.
AAAAGTAGCCTATAACCTTCCCGTTGAATGTGGCTATCCATTACAAAAAGAATTTTTCAACTCGGACCAGTAGTTCCTGAGATTAGCGCGTTCAAACAAACAAATAAACTAATATTAGCATAGATAGTACGAGTTACTTATAATTTAAAATATAATAGAGAAAGATAGCAACACCTGTGCCTTCATAGTCTAAAACGTGGATTCAATAATTTTAAAGATAGGTTTACTTTACTTTTACTTTAGTAATTCTATAACAAAGCCAAATAACGGAAGAAGATCTCTTTTCTTTGTTTCAAAGTATCTTGTTTCTCTTCATAAATTGAATGGCAGTAATTGTAAAGTATTGGAAGATGGTTCAATTTAGACGATAAATTATTTTTCGAAGTCAAACAAAATTAAGTTATAATCAACTTAAGTAGATATAAATTAGTAGTGGTACTTATATTCGTTTTTTGCGTGAAACGTTGTGAAATGTAATATTTTAGTTGTAACAAGAAATGGTTACTACTACGCAATATTTACGTAGTATATTTTGTTTATTTTGATACTTACAATTGTATGGTTCAACCTTTATATGTGGGCGTGTGCTGAGCATTGCAGTAATACTGGAACAGCCCTGCGGTATTGCCGTATCTCGGATGGCAAACTGTAAAACCGATGATTGGTATAATACTATTTATTTGATGACGGCTATTTTACGCCTCACGTCATAAAACCGTAACGTAAATGTAACGTTTCGAGGCATCTCCTCAATAAGGACATCACTCCCGCAGTCCGCATTGTTATTCATCGTCCGACCTCGTTCCTGACGTATTAAGAGCATGCAATGCCGCATCGCCCCTCTCCCTCCCACTCGCTGATATCTCCGTACAAGTATATGAAATGGAAGATTTGGTGCGTGAGTTTTGCGCTATGAGCTTGTACTGGAGTCCTTCGTTCTGTTTCACTTTGGAACGTGTTGTTATATAAGAGTGATAAGGACGGAAGAATAGCGCAACAGTTGTCGCACGTAGTATCGATCGAGTTTTCCTGCCACGTGCCTCTCTCCGCACCCCTCAAGGCGGAGTTTTCACGAAGTTTTCATTTTGTTGCAAACACATTGCTGGTTTAGTCCTGTTTTTCTGAATTATGTAGGATTAAAGAAGCAATGTATGCAATGGTAGAGGGATGTATAAGGAATTTAGTAGCAATAATGGCTTCATTTCTTTTTGGTATGTGTCGGCTAGTAAAAGAGGTATGAATTGGGAATGAAGGCTAACGACGCAGTACACACACAAGCTAATCGTTAATATAAAATGTACAGTAATTGCTTTATAAATTATTTAACATTTTAAGATACCTATCATCTCATGGTTGATCTTTATTACAATCCAACGATTTTAATGTGAAACAAATAGGAATTAATGATGCGGCGGTCACTGAAATAATCTTCAATTAAAAACGAAATAGTTGTCGGACTTGTCAAACAAACATTGATGTATTTTTTTTTAAATGTTGAGTTGCGGGGTGTAACTCACGTCATAGAGAATATCAACGACGCTTCTAAACATAACTTATTATGACACCAAGTTGACTTCAGTCGCGTGATTCAGAAGTCATCTGAAAGCATTTGTTTGGAAACTATCATTGAATTAAATTTGTTTCAAGGAAAGCGGAGCGGTCCCCGAGGAGTGGTGACACGCGAGTCGGGCACGCCAACTGATAATCATTATATTCGGTAAAATATTCGATTTCAACCACATTATCATTTGAATAGAACTCTAAATTAAACGTGAATGTATGATTTAGGAGTGCCCTTTGTTTTAAGGTTGTGTATAAAGAGGACAGTGTTTGGAAGTTTGTATGTAGTGTTTCATCTTCAGAACCAGTAGCAATAGAGAAATCTTTGCTTCACAGAAAAATGTACATAATAATAATAAATAAATAACATGCCATATTCAAGAGAAATGTAACCTTTTTCCTTTTTATCATCCGAAAATTTTACGCGGTTAAAACCGCGAGGAACTGTCAGTTCGGAATGTAAAGCAAGTGCTTTTGTATTTTTTGTGGGAAAATTGTTTAAAATATCCAATGCAATGTGACAGCCCGGCGTGCGGCGACACGTGGCCGCGCCATGTTTTACATTAACCAGCTTCAGCTTTTTTGTTGTTAAATATTACAAAAATAAACTGTTCTTTTAGTAAGACCACGTTTCATATTAGTAACTACCTTTTTCAATAAAAAGAGATTCCACGTATCTATCATATGTTTAATATTCATATTTAATACTAGTTTATTTTTTTGGTAAAGTTTGCTACGGTTTAGTGCCTAACAATTTTTTTGAAAAAGAAAACATAGTTTTTCTTTGTAAAAACCGCCATTCGCTTTATTTTTAGTAGTAGTATTAAATTTCTCTAACAATCCCTAAAATAACTCAATAAAAACCAAACCGATTCCCAATATATTCCTATTCGTATTACTAAAATAATATTCCCCAGCTTTGTTACGTACATTCCCTACATTCCATATCAGTTATTAGGAATCGTATAAAAGGTAAATACGCGGTTCCCAGCGGGTTCCTATCAATGACTCCAGGCGGGTTTTATTCGAGACTCCAGCACAATACATTCCCAAGAGGCGTTCGCATTCAGACATCTATTTCTCCAACTTTTCAGAGGAAAAATTGAGGAAGTCAGTTCATTTATTTGTTAGGTTATGATGGAACATTTTTGGGTTGTGTGATGTTCAATCATGGGATAACGTTGATGGGTTATCGGTACAAATCGTAGCTCGGAATTGGATATGTGATTCGCTTTAGTTTAACGTAGAAATATTAAATCGTTCTTTCAAATTCAAATAAGGAATACCACTGTAAAGACCTTTAACTGAATCCATACGGATTCAATAGTATTATCATATTTCTAGTAAGATTGTCAGGTATAAATATTTACTTGAATCAATTCACAGGCTATTAACTCACCCAGATAAAAATTAAACGACAAAAGTGTCCAACCGTTTGAAGAATAATAAGCCTCTCCATAATTTTCCTCATTAATAACTTAGAAGTCTAAGGATTCCCCCGCCCCTTAGCAACACCCAAACATAAACTAATATAAAGTCTAGCCCTCCAAGTAATTACAACATATTCCCGCTGTGTTGTTGATTAAAGCTTTTTAAATTAGATTATTTCGTCGTTTGCCGAGGGACGCGAACACAATTACGTTATAACGTAAAGTACGTTCCGTTATTTTGTGCGACGCATTAACGTTATTAAAGTTGAGTTATTTCGGTCATTTATAAAGCAGTTGTGGTTACTAATAGGAAAATATGGGCATGGTTAAGGCTCGTGCACATTATTTAAGACTAAATAGGACAACATGGTGCACGCGGTTAGTCCGAGTCTTGTTTTTAGAAAAAACGTCTATACTTTAGATATTTTTGTATCATATTTTATAAGACAATCATGAAACGAATTGTGGGAGACCTTTGCCCAGCAGTGGGACAGCGAAGTTATGTAAAAAAAATAAGACAAACATAGATAGACTAGACATACACATATGCATAGACAGGTGGCATTTGTGTGTGTATTTCATAAAAAATAAATAAACACGTAAGTTTGTTGGACAGAGAATAATGTACATCTTAATAAAGAAAGTTATATAACGTGCAAAATAAAAGAGAACCTTGTAACTTAGATATTAAATTACTTTTGTAATCTCATGTGTTATAAAAGAAGACAGCGCTTTTGTTCTTCTAAAAAAACAATTCAATTCTTGTTATATTTGCAAAATACTGCGTAACAGTGTAAGAAAGCAGATATACACAAAAATACAGGAAAATAATGCTAACTGTAGTAATTTGAATACTTATTAGAGTGAAATCTGGAAGATTCCGAAACAAAGACCAAAATAGACTTTTTCACTGTATTTACTTAGTACAGAAACTTTATGATGCATATATTTTTATACGAGTATCATAGAGATCTGTTAAAAACTTAGACATAGAAAGTTAACCACACAACTAAAATAATTCTATCTTTGTTTACATTGAACATAAATTGAACAGTTTACGTAAATAACTACAAGTTTACATAAATACTTAATAAAACGGTCTATATCGCGTTAGAATATAACGTTATTATGAAAATACGTAGGTAATCGACGTAAAGTTATAAAATAAGTTAACATAAAACCACAAACAGAGAAGAGTAAGTACAACTCTTCCGTGCATAAATCGCAAGCGACATCCGTGCTCTAGTGAACTCACCTAATCACCGCGTCAAATTACTCGCTCAACCACGAGCGAAGTACTTACATAGTACACTCACCCGCGCACTATTAAACTCGCTAACCCTCCACCCGTCCAATCGATCAATCTAACTAAACGATAGCTTACAGAACTTAGGAATACAAAGCAAATTGGCGAGTATTTACGAGTATATTTCGTGCCGGGCGGCTGCTACTTGAAAATTCAAACATAAATACATACTCACACAGTACAGTTACTTTCACATAATTATAATTATGTAAAAGCATTACAAAGAACATTATTTACTTAATAATATTGTAGGCTTCGCGAGGGTATTGACTTGTGGTAATTTGCAATCCATTCCAATTAGGGGCGCGCGGGGTTGTGTCGCTAATGACAGGCTTCTCAAATATACGCATTCTGTGTCAGTGTGTGGATAGTGACACTGTGATTGTTTAAATATCTTTGTGTAACATTTCTATGGTTAGAAATTAGGTACTATTTTGTTTACAAAAATGATACAAGATACGATGAAAAGACACGTCCTTATATCCTAACAACAATATAGTTCTAACAACAGTATTAAAATAATATTACAGGTATACAATGAACAAATTCTCGCGAGAGACTTGTTCTTAGAATGCATTAGTATTTGATGAGCTAAATCTCCATTGAGACCCTGATATCGGTAAGTGGTTGATTTTTAGTGGAAGATGGAGAATAGATTGCAAATTACCCTAGATTGTATAGTGATACATCTAACTTAATTTTCACGATCTATTGTTAAAAAACCCATTAGTCTATTTAAATTGTACCAAGCAAGTACAGAAACTACTTTTTATATATTTCTGATTAACTGACGTAGTATACTTCAATTCCAATATGAGTAGATACTAAATTGTAAGATTGTATGTTCAGAATATCCGTATCGCACTCATGCTATGTAAGAGTCTAGAATCTAGAAAAACTGTGCGATAAACGTCCAATATTTGTACACGGTATGCATGTACGTACTGTACGTGTCGTGTCGTGTCGTGTCGTCTGGCTCACGACAAATCGTGCTCGTCTCGACGTTCACAATGTATCATTGTAAGTGTCTGCATACGTTGACTAACGATGCGTGAACCAACAACTGATGTACACGTGTTTTTCAACGGCTTGTTTCACAATGCTTGTTTTGCTTGGATTTGCTACGTGTAGGCAAACGTATCATGTTTGTTTTTTGTTAAAGTGTTTATTTTAGAGCGATGAAAGTAAAAAGTAGTCGGATTAGAACTTATGAAGGTTTTATACAATGTGTAGTGTAAACCACGAATCATGGAAAAATAAATATTGACCATAATTCGTAGCAATGTTTGTAGCACTACGCGGTTTCGTAGCCGTGCTACGACTAGCTACGAGCTACGAGGACGCCCTACGAACCAAGATAGGAATCGCATCAAATAAATCTAAACAATAAATGTATTTCATACCATTTTGTTGTTAGAATACAAAGGGCCTGTTTTATCTAGCATTCGTTCTTCAATTTGAGTACTAAGATGTCTTATAAATTAGGCGAAAACCGGGTCCTTTCTACATTAAATGTTCTGCGGTAGTAGTGAAAGTAAATAAAGATTTTAACGTCAATAGCAGGGGGTTAATCCTCGCACATAAGTTAGCTATTACCTCTAATGTAAGTCAGCGTATTCCCACATGAATAAAACAGCGAGGGCGGCGTAATATCGATAATTCAAGCGATTATATGTCGACACGTCGCGCGGTATAACTTAGAAGGATAATCGATAATCATTACATTAATGTATCGAATACGAGTATCGAGTTATTACTAATCTTCAATTTGTGTTTTGTTTACACTTGTAGTTACTTTTTCTATTTCAATTATTTTAATGAAACCTTGTTGATTGTATCAATCGTTACTATATTGCGCTTCAAAAACATTTGCCACGTTGCAGGGTGTGTGTACTCTATTTTCCGGAAATCGTTTTTTCCGTGTGGCGATTAATGCCATTCGCAATTTTTACCACTTTTATTATTTCTCAATAGCTTCGTTTCCCGAAAGCATTCCTAACCATTCGTATATTTTCCCATTATATTTACCTTCAGCCACTTGGGTAACTAACTGATTTGTAACAAGTTACGTAAAAACAATTTTTTTCACTGATTTGTAACCAGTTACGTAATAACAATTTTCTTCACTGATTTGTAACCAGTTACGTAAAAACAATTTTCTTCACTGATTTGTAACCAGTTATGTAAAACCTCCTCACTGTACTGATATCTTCAGTGAGACGAGAGGCCTTTGCCCAACAGTGGGACATTACAGGCTAATACTTTACTTTACTTTATGTAAAAACAATTTTCTTACTATTCGGTAGGTTAGGGTTATTTTTTTTTACGTAACTGGTTACAAATCAGTTAGTTACCAAAGTGGCTGAAGTGTCCATATATAATGGGAAAATATACGAATGGTTAGGAATGCTTTCAAGAAATGAAGCTATTGAGAAATAATAAAAGTGGTAAAATTGCGAATGGCATTAATCGCCACACGATTTCCGGAAAATAGAGTACACTCTCGTTGCAGGATTAGTTGATTTTATGGAAACATAATAAAACTGACAAAACTAGATTTTATGAAGATTGTTCCTTTAAAAACAGTACGAGTATCTTACTGTCAGCATAGCCTTCATACATAACCGGATCTTAATTTTGTTTGGTATTCATAATCGACAAAGATATTATAAGGTATCTAGCTGCGCCAGTGGTGTTACCCGCGTTGTACCCGTTCCCGCCGGTATTTTGGGGAAAAAATATCTCATGTGCTATTCTGATGAATAACCTATATTACTGTAAAGTTTCATCCAAATCCATCCAGTAGTTTTTTAGTGAAATAGTAACAAACATACATACATACATCTATCCTCACAAACTTTCGCATTTATATTATTAGTAGGACAAATATACTTGTATAAATCTTCTTTTACTTGTGAAGTCATTTAAAAATATATTGTGTAAGAGTTACGTAACAAAATATAAAACAAGTAACACATCACCTACAACACTAAACCCCAGAATACCTTCACTAAAGCTTAACTTCATCCCAACTATAGTTTTCACAACAATACGCATTGTTCGACATCCCCCAGACAAAGCGACATTAATTAATTATACATTGCAATTTGTAGACAAAACATTATTAAATCTCCTTGTATATTTGTTATTTGCGTCGTTTCAACGGTAACTGGTTCTTGGGAAAATACGGAATTAAATGTACGTGTAGGGTTTTAGTAATTGTGTTTGTGTGTTAGATCTAATCTAGTAATGGAGATTTTGGGCACTAGATCGATACCACAAATGAATACCTAGAAATCGTGGCGTAGTTGGACTAAGCGCTGTTAACTCATTGCTTTTATTAACAAAAACAACTCCGTTGGCACAGTGGCAGTGAGAGCGCTTACTGTATCGGGGGTTGCGGGTTCGATTCCCACCCGGAGTCAACAATATGTGAAGACATAGTTGTTGGCAACGACGTCTGGGTGTTAATTATATATTCTTATAAAGTATTTGTGTATTTGTATGTAGTAGTATCAGTGAGTTAGATTCCATAATACAAGCTTATGGCTTAGTTTAGGTCTTATGTGAATTTGTCCGAGTAGATTTTTATATTTTACTAGATGCGCCCCGCGGTTTCACCCGCGTTGTTACCGTTCCCGCGGGAATTTCGGGATGAAAAATATATTTTGTCCGATTCTCAGACCTACCCGATATGCACACAAAATTTCATTAGAATCGGTCGAGCCGTTTCAGAGGAGTTCAATTACGCAAAACGTGACACGAGAATTTTATATATTAGATTAAGCAACGTGTAGCTCTGCCCCTACTTGAATGGCAGCCGATAGATTTCTACTGGATTGGCTACTTACCTACTTTCTTTTTATATTCATTACGCTGGCTTGGAAGACTTTTACTGTAAACTCTTAAAAATTAAATAAGAGATAGTTTTTAACGGACGTTAAAAACGCTTGAACAAAAACCCTCAATTATAAGCTTTCGTCTATAAGTCAGTCTGTTGTTTAATCATCAAGTCGAAACAGACTGTTTAAATACCGTTATTGTAAATATGACTCAAATTCATTACTCGCACAATTACATTGGGAGCGAGTACCGATAGAATAAACGATAAGATTTTTTTATTATTTTCAAAAATATTCTGTAAGTTGTACACCTATAGAATCATAAATTTCTTTATTATACCCACTGTCAAAATACAACAAATTTAATTAAAAATGATTTTTTGCCTAGACCTTTACAAGTACTGTGGTAATAGGCCGCCTAACCAACGTTTAGATTGGTCGAGCTCAGAAGCCGCGAGGTGGTGAGTTCTATAAGAGTGCGAGCAGAATGGAGCTGTGTTCGGAGCTCAATCGAATTGACATTGTCAAACATGGCACTGACATTGTCATAATATTTTCATCATGCGTTGCGATTGGTCGATTGAGCGCCGCATAGCTCCACTCCGCTTCAAAGGAAAAGGACCCTTAAGGTTATTAGAGCTACGTCACACTTTCCAGCTTGTTACTTCACGAAATCAACGAACGCCTCATTACAAACCAGTAAGTACTTCGCGCTTCCGACTCTTTCGACTTCGCTTCTTCTCTACAAATACCAAATTTATAAAGCGATTCCGTTGCTAACGCTGCATATTTAATTATACTGATATTAATCAGAAGTATGTTCCAATCCCCGCACAATATTATCTGGGACCTTGTTTCTCTCAAACGACCGAGCTTTGTTCATGCTCGGTTATGATACGACGCTTTTGTGCATGAATAATTATGTACAACTTTGAGTGTTTGAGTGACAAATAGTTCGTAACTATGTTGGTTGATTTTCTAACAGAATAACTTTATGAAGCCTAGTGATACAAAGTCAAAATTTCGTCATATAATAAGGGCGCGTAATTCATTGTTAAGATGCTAGTAAAATGCGGTGAGACCAACAGTAAAGAATACGGTGGTTTATTGGCAGCTGTTACCAATGTTGGCAGTGTGAATACGACCTTCAGTGACCGACAAAAAGAAAGTTAAAAGAAGAAGTTCGGTGACCGGTTATGATGCAAAATAGGGATGAAAGATGGAGAACACAAAATCCACTCACCAAAAAAACTATAAAATTGAAATATGAATACAATTATTACCAAGAAATATCAATAAAACGTGTCTTGTTTTATATCGCCCGACAAGAGGTGAATAAAGAAATATCTAATATCAAATTCAAGTCGTAAATACGGAGAGCCGTTTGACGTTCACTAGTATATATACTGCGACTTTTACTGCAAAACGAGACACTATATAAACCAGCCACTATTTGAATTACATTCGTGTACGTTCGCCTATTTTACGACGTCGTAAAAGTTAGCAATATAAAAAGACACACGAAGTATTATTTCATCCTTTTATAGGGGAATGTGTTTGTTCATAGCAAAGGTTCGGAGACAAAGCACTTTATCATTATTGTTGGGTTTTCGCCGGGTTTGTTATCGGTATGTTTTTATACCATTTTCGTGTTAGATGCCAGACTAAATTGACCTTTATGGGTATGAAATTACAGTTTTCTTCACAGCGTTCTTTCTAATCCTTTGCATGTTCAATGGAGCACTTTTGCTCCATAGTGAGATCTTAGAGGGTAATATTTTAGTTTTGTTTTCTTGCATGAATAGCGTTGGAAAGATTTTCTTATTTAGAATTAGGTAATTCTGCATTCTCTTTACCTTCAAACTTCGCTAAAACTCGTGCTAGAAAAGGTTATCTCATAAAGCGTGTATCTGCAAATGCACATTCAAAGGTCATGTCATCGTATATACTCTAGGGATTAGCAAGTTAACGGGGCGTGCCCAGTGTACATAGCTAGAATTACTAATAACCATGAATGTAGGAGGCGTAGGTGGACCAACGGAATAGAGATGTAAATGGAATTAGTAGATGACGGATTGATAGAAAGGTAATGAAGGTTCACTAATTCCAACGATGGTGAGTCGACAAATTCGCGCATTACATTTTTGTATTAATTCTGGTCCTGGGTTATTAATGGACGACACTAACGTAATCACGGAAGAGAGAAGTAGGTACTTATAGAGTATGAACGTAAAGACAATCAGTCCATCACAGCTATGTGATACACTGATTGGACCGTTCGATATTTTAACTATTCGATATTTTGATCGTTCGATGAATAGTGTTCGATATTTTAAATTTCGATCATTTGGTATTCGATATGGCGGTCACCCAGTTACTAATACTACTTTTTTCAAAAGCATTGTGTTTAATAAAACCGTAAAACAATCTAGCAAAGTTTTTCTTGCCAAGTTCTACGTCAAACAAACCATTATTGAATATAATAGTGTCTATAAAACACAGACAAACCTCCCAATTGCACATTCTCATAGCATCAAATAAAAGTCGATACGTCAAATAAATAGCGTGTTGTGTGAGTTGGGGCCCATAAAATGTGCTCCATAAAGGCTCACATAAAAAGACAATGAAGTCCAATTAATAAGAGCCGTGATAGTGTCGCGCGGAATGACTATAGTGCCATAAACTTGTCATGGTCAGTTGTATTATAACTTAGTGGGTTAGGTTAGGATAGCTAAGTGGTTTACAAGTTATAACTAACCATTTAACGTTAACGGTCTGTCGTTAACAACAATGTAACGACACTACATTGTTAATAATCATGGCGGAAGGAATTAAATACAAATTAATTATTGATGTGAAAGATGCTGAACAGAATCGATTGAACTTACAACATTTTCGTTACAATGTAATGATTCTGGGTTCAATTCTTCGACGGAGCAAGACATAATAAGATAAGCATTCACTTTAGAAATATCATGAACACAAGACTTAAATTACAGTAAGCCGTATGCAACTGTGATTTGCAAAATGTACACCACGAGGCATGATTTATCTTACATGCCTCGGGCTTGTAGATATATGTATATGCTCAAGTTGAGGCATGTATGCTTATGTTGAGGCATGCATGCAATCGTCTAAACGCGCCTTAACGAATACCGCAATCGTTGATCAATAGCAGCTATCATATAATTAACTGTAATTTATAATATAACATTTTCTCACATTATTAAATGAATACGATTTTCTTTGGTTGGTAGTTATCGTACCTACTAAAAGGTTGTTCGATCGTAGGTTATTTTCTATCTGACAACCGTTCCCAACTATTTATCAATCCTCGAGTTCAATGTAAATAGACTCTATGTTGTATTTAGCCGTGAATAGTTCGATACGACTCGGAATTTTCCTAACAAAAGGACTAAGCTGTTTGTAAACAAGTTACGGTGATTTAGGATCAGAGAATGGAAGAGAAATGAGAATGGGAATATATTAACAATAGAGGGAGAAATATTTTTGAGTTTTTTTCAATTTATCACTTAGCATGTCAATCGGTAATTCGGCTTGGTATAGAACTAAATTAAGTACCTATATTGGAAGATTTAATTACCTAATTCAGTGCCCAAGTTGCTCCTTTCATATTTCCTTATGTGATACCAGTTATATCAGAATATGTGAGAGGAGTTTTGTATGAGTCTGGTTGATTATTCCCGTCCCGGAGTCTGCTTTTACTCCACAGGCACATGCCAACGTACGAAATATCGGAACTTAAATATTGACGTGCACAACACTGCGGAAGAGTTGATAAAACAGCAATATTATGTCAAATTTACGACGTCCGTACTTCGCAAGGGAATTTTTCGAAAGGAGCTCGATACCATCGTTACAATTCTAGAAAGTTCCAACAAGATACCGCCACCGAGGAACACGGAACACCTAGAGGAAGGAAACTCCGTGAAATATCTGAATTGTAGACGTTATTACAGGTTTCAGGGCCTTTGTGAGCGCCGCGGGCGAATTCGGAGTCTTTTATTGTGGGAGTACGGATCCTTTGTTGGTTTAAGAGAAAACGAGCATCCAAAGTTGTTTTAAACTAAATGTAATATAAAGGAAATTGGTTATTCAAATAGAGAATATTTATAGACTGTTAAAGGTTGTTAATGGTTTTGTTGAAACTGTTAATTAATTTAAATCACTTTCTAACAAGCTAACCACGACATAGAATGATTCATTAGTAGATTTCCAAATAAATTATAACTAGTTAAGGGTTATGAAAATAAAGGTACTCGTAGATAATTGGTGAATCAAATCAAATCGTCTATATATCTATTGAATTCGATCGTCATACGCCATATCTATGCGGTGACCGTAACATACTCGTCGTACAAAATACAATAGTCCGCATTAGGGGAGCGAACTGTCACTTAATTAGGTGTCATTAAAAGGCTAAGAGCCTTATTCATGAACGATTATTATCAGCATTTCAACTATTAAATACATTTGTCCCTTTCTGACAAACGCTAAACTCCGAAGAGCAAAAGAGAAAAAATACTTTATAACAGTGTTTTAGTGTTTTTTCTATCGTGAAGATGAGGTTCAGTGACCGAAGTAGATGAATGACAACAAATTTGGCGAACAATTTGATGAAGGTAATTACAACATTATAAAACTTTAGTAAAAGTCAGTAGCTAAAACGATTAACTTAAAACAAAAGTTAGTATAAACTCAACTAAGTAGAAAGCCCTTTCATCCATTAAGCACTTGAGACCTTAGTACATCTCTGGACTGTGTAGAGAGCTAAGTGCCTCAGTAAATATTAAGCCATCTTGTTTGAAGACGAAACACAAACAAAACGTTGTCCCCTTTGAGAGTATACACTATATGTGATAAATATCGCATAATATACACACAACTGCGCTCTGTTTACTCGAGGTCCGAGGGATAGAATCCTTCGCAGAAATACTTGGGTTTAGGTTTTGTTGGACGAATTTAGAACGCTTTTTGTGAATGTACAGTTCTTTGGGTTGTCCGCAGTTGGGCTGGTATTTGTCTTGGATAACACAGTTGACATAACGACTTACGTAATTTTTTTAATAAATTAAACTAAAAAAATCTGAAAAATTGCTTTTTATTTTAAGAATGTTTAGTTTGAAGAGAAAGCTATTTTAATTCTTATAAACAAATCAATTAAACATGATTAAAATACTATTTTTATGGTATTGAATCCACTTCTGCAACTCTGTACGTGAGTATTATTTTTTTATTAATTAAGGATAACAGACAATAGCGGGGAAAGTTAAATAATTTGCATGCGGGTTTTACCAATTAACAGAATGATTCACAGGGTCACTTTCATTCAAAAATCCCAAGGGATCGCGTCCAAAGCGGGAAAACCGCTGGGCGCGGCTGCTTTATAACATGAGAAAACAAAAGTTCGGTTAAACAAGCAGTGAAGCTCACTGCAGTATCCTCAGCATTCAAGAGACAACTTATATAAAAAGGATTCATCTGCAAAGGAGATACGTAAATAGGTCACCGGTAACTTTCGCTGGTATTGTAATATTGAGTGTGGTCCGTCGGTGATGCAGCGCTGGCGAGTCCTGGGGGCGGGGGCAAGGCCGCCCTCGCCCCGCCGGGCCCCTCTTTGCCCCCGCCGCCCGCCCTGCTCCCGCCCGCCGCTCAATACTGCGCAACAACTACGCATCGATGCAACTTCATTACTCTTCTATTACAAACATTCGATAACATTGTAGAAAATGCTTTATGTTTTATTTTTGTTGATAAGATCGCTATAAATAAAACTTAATAGTTGAGAAACTAGGACCCTAATTCGCTGATAAGGGTCCTCGTTTCCTAATCATTGAGTTATACTCATATTGAACCATTAAGTACGACTGTTTAGACTGGTAGAATTACTGGTTTAATCAACCAAGGAGGTATACAGAATCACAACTCTTAAGTCTATACCAATATACTACAGCTGAAGAGTTTTTTGTCGCTAATTTCAGAAACTACCCATCCGATTTGAATAATTCTTGTTGTAATGGATAGCCACATTCAACAGGAAAGTTATAGACTAATTTCCATCCCAAAATTCCCACAGGAACAGCCACAACGCGGGTAAATCCATGGGGCGCTGCTAGTATTAAAATAAAGAGAGAATCATTTCGTGAATTTTACCTAAGTCTTTCGGTGAGTTTTCTAAGGTTAACTTTAGGAAAATTGAATCAAATAATTTACACGGTTAGTCTTTGCTTTAATATTAAAATCAGCAAAAGCTTTATACTTATTTCTCTTCGTTTTACTTTATTTTAGTAAGAATATCCGAATACGTGGGTATACATATACGAGTATAATCTATTTATTTACATTACGAGAGTTAACATTAGAACCATCGTGATGGATTTTTCAACCGAAGACAATTTCCTCTACTGAGAAAATTGGTTCAGTGATCATGGTATGAGCTCACAAACCTTTTTCCTCTTCTGAAGGAATCCTCAAATAATGGAAAAGCGACCACATTAGTCCACATTTTACCTCTCGCAAGAGAAAATATAGCTTAGGGACGAACACTATAAGTAAGTATATTAACTTAGGCCTATCGCAGACTACAGTGAAGTAAGTTTTAAGCGTTAATTCATACAGCCTAGTTCGAAGTGAATGGGACATTTACATTTGTGCTAAACAAAGAGTTGAAGGAGAAGCGACAAAAAGCAATTTATTCTGTCAAATACTGACATGACTACAGATAGTCTGCGCTCACCTTTACTTAGATAAGAATTTACTGAACAATTTACTTAGACCCAGACTTTATTATTTCATTATTCAGTTACTCCAAGTTACTCTACTTAAATATACTTTAGTAACTCAGTATAAAGCTAAAGCATTGTAAATATCTCATTCAATTTGTACAACGTTGTACATTATCCTCGTTTATCCCATTTGTAAGAGCATGCGATCTTCGTATGGGCGAATAGGTAAACAAATTTGAGTGTGCGCGAAAGACCCGTTTTCCCTTAAAGCAGGGGAAGCGCCGCAAGGGGAGGGGTTGCCCCGACATTGACCCGTACTGCGCTGCTCAGGTGCGTCACACCCCTCCTCCTGTAACCGGTGCATACCGGATATAACCAGATTGTGCAGGAAATTACACCCCACATATAAAAATGTAGAGCCAATGATTGGAATTTCGATGTGTACGTGTTTATTTAACGGGAATAAGGTGTCTCTTTGTTCGTTTTCGTAACTACGGAGTCTGAGGAAAATGGCGCAATATCGTCAAAGTAAATAGGCGTGCCGTATGTTATTACGGCGGATTGTTCAAATATTGTCTTTATGTAGCATAAATATGAAGGTAAATATTTTGTTGTAACAGAGTATACAGTAATTGTAGGTAAATAAGCGAGCTGCAGGTAGGATTTAGTTAAGTAAGTACCTACATTTTACCTTTGTACGTCTTAATAACGTTCTTATGTACCTGCTTGGAACAAAACCTAGTCATTAAGAAAGTCCCTAGATATTCCAGCAACAAAAAGCTTTTAGCGACGTCGCGGCTACTCAAAAACTAGTTAACACTACTAAAAACTATTAAAACAGTGAGACGGCCTTGGATTTTAATTATTTTCAAAGTTACGGTGGGTAATCTCTCTTGTAATATTAATTATTTGTTCATCGTGCCTCCAAAGATTCCATCCACCGATCCACCTTTTAAATAGGTACCTCTTGCAAAAGATTCCTCTTTTGCAAGTGGTATCTAAAACTACTGTTATTTCCATAACAGTGGCGATTTTGGTTTTAGAGGAGGTTTGATAATAGACCGTAATGAGTATAGATTTTTTAACCTATCCTACCCAGAAACATAGCATGTTTCTAGCAAGGGAAGGTTTCATCAAAAGATAAATATTAGTATGGGAGGAATTAGATACTTTTGGGAGGGGCTTCATACCTTTAGTCCCTTCTCTGGATCTGCTACTGACCAACAATTATTTACCACAATACGTTACAGAGCCCGTTCCTCAAAGCTACCAAAAATTAACAGAAATAACAGCACTAAAACCCAGGGTTAAAATCGTTAAGAACAATAAACTCCGTACCCGCAGTGCAGTAAAAGGCGAAACTCTAAACAAGACCATCTTCTAACGAGTAACTCGGACAAATTGAACATAAAAAATATATTTATTACTGCCAGGTTTTTAAGTCTGAGCACCTTGGAAACAAAGTGCGATAAATCACAGTGAACAAAGGAAAACAGTGGCTGCAGTCCAAATTAATCATAGCAGTATAATTTGCGATATTATCTTGTGGTTAAAATGGTTTCGCGAAGAAAATGTATCGTGTTTAGTTGGTACACACTGCTACAGTTAAAGTGGCAAGTAAATGGTTTTATTTTGTAATTATACGGTAGTTTATGTACTCAGGAATCTTTTAGCCGACTTCAAGCAAAGGAGGTTAAACGGATATCGAAAATTCTTTCGGGATATGAAATGGTCTGCTTATATATAGAATGGTCTCATGTTTAACCGGATTGTAAAAAAGGTGATAGTTCTAGTAAAAACTAAAACTAGTTTAAAGTCTGTTTTAAGATTTACAAAGTATCTCTTTCTGAGATTGGAATATTAGTTTGATAATTAATTAAAGAAAATCTTACTTAACTAGATATTATAAAACAAAGTCCCCGGCCGCGTCTGTCTGTCTGTCTGTCAGCTCAAATACTACTACACGGATTTTGACGCGGTTTTTAAATAGATAGAGTGATTCAAGAGGAATGTTTATATGTATAAAAATTCCCGAGATTCCCACAGAAACAGGCACAACGCCGATAAAACCGCGGGGTGCTGCTAGTTTTATATAAATCATTAAGTCGAAAAGTCCGTTACCTTCATCATCAGAACCAAACCACTGCCCGGATTGAACTGCACGTGCCAAAATATTTTCGACGCAACGATATTACTACCTTAGGTTTGTTCGTGAAGCGGTGGAAATCAAGAATCACAACAATTGCAATCAGGAAAGTGGTTTTAAGATGTGGAATCCAGTGATAAATGGTTGTAGGCGTCGCAAAATAGGTATTCTTCTGATGTTTGTGTGTTGCAAAATTTAACGACTAACATTATAAATAACGATACCAAAACATTTATTAAAGCGAAAACTACTCATTTTGAATTGAAACTAACGTTTATGAAAACACTTCGATTTTATTTTACACTAGCAGCGCCCGCGGTTTTACCCGCTTTGTGCCCGTTCCCGTCGTAATTCCGGGAATTTTTATACATATAAACCTTCCTCTTGAATCACTCTATCTATTTAAAAAAACACATCAATAGGTATCCGTTGCGTAGTTTTAAAGATCTAAGCATACATAGGCACAGACAGGGGAAAGCGATTTTGTTTTATACTATGTAGTGATTAGTTTCTGACGTGAATGAGCAGATAAAATCTATACTAATATTATAAAGCTGAAGAGTTTGTTTTGTTTGTTTGTTTGTTTGTTTGTTTAAACGCGCTAATCTCAGAAACTACTGAACCGATTTGAATAATTCTTTCACTGTTAGATAGTCTATTTATCGAGGAAGGCTATAGGCTACATTTTATCCCGGATTTCCTACGGGAACGGGCACAACGCGGGTAAAACCGCGGGGCGCTGCTAGTGTAAAATAAAAGCGAAGTGTACCCGTAAACGTAGTTTAAGTTTAAAGATTATTTATTTCTCAAAAAAGACAATACAGTCACTTACATGAGAAATTATAACTAACTAGCTGTGCCCCGCGGTTTCACCCACAGCGCGCCCGTTCCCGTAGGAAATACGGGATAAATAGTACCCTATATCCGTCTCCAGGTTCTAAGCTACCTCCCCACCAATTTTCAGCCAAATCGGTTCAGCCGTTCTCGAGTTATAAATAGTGTAACTAACACGACTTTCTTTTATATATATAGATGATTAGTATTTCAATTCGAAATACTAATACATACTACATTAAAATGCAAATACTATCCCGAATTTGTTGAACAACTCCTAAATCTGAACGAAGATCTCGGCCGGACATTAATCTGCGGTTCCCGTTAACTCCTTTAAATTAGAAATTGTAATTGTTTCTCGGCGCTGGAGATAATAAGGGTTGAATCTCCGATTGTTTGTCGTTGAGGAGATTATATCTAGGGCGGAAGAAGGTTAATGTATTCTACAGTTAATGGTTTGCGATAAGACTTCGTAAAGTTCATAACGGTGCTTTACCAGCTTACAAAAGAGGTATGCTACGTTATATAACCACTAATCAAATCGGACTTGGCATGGCATAGAATAGCTTTTCAGCAGTCACATGTAAAGCTATAGCTAATGCTAATGCTACGAAAATATACAAGCTAGACTACGAGATTATGTGACCGTTTTCATTACAAATGCTTTGTAGCTGTAAGAAAACTAAAATGAAGAATTTGCGCCACCGGACCGTGCCGTGCTCTGTGAATAAGATGCGTAGCTCGTAGTATTCGTAGTTGTCATTGTCTATAGAATAGGCCGTATCTTCACGCATCTTCCTGGGTAGGTATATTTCAAAATATTGCTTAGTTGAGTTTTCGGCAGTGCTATGTTATGTTAGTTATCCAATGAATATCATGAAACGAAGCATAGCATAAAGCTCTGGAAAGACACCTTAAATGCTTACTTACTTTTACTGCTTTATTTTTGATAAGAATTATAAATTGTTCTTCTTACGCCTACATTGAAAGCTATTTTGGAGTTTAAATAATCAATTTTAAGATTTAAAATCTAACTAATAGGGAGGTATACTAAACGTTTTAATGTCTGCTTCTCGACACCTCAATAATAAGGGAGATAGTCTAGCTAGTTTCAATTTGGTTACACTATCAGTGAGATTATTTATACGCTGATTGCGCAGGGCTAGTTAACTTTCCAAATCTTCACCTATCGGTTTAGAATAGAATCGGTACATTAATCCGTTCATTAATAACTCCAGTTAAATAACTATCTACGTTAACGGATACAATAATAAAGAAAATAAACTTTATTATTTGACCGTCAGTATTTCAGAGACCGCGGTTCTATTGACCATAATGGTATTCGGTATATTCGTCACAGATGATCTAAAAAACCATTGAAGAATCAGTATGCATAACTTTTTTAGTTGGTGAAAAGCCAGTCCGTGTAAGGATCAAGTCTGTTGTTTGTGGCATATACAGCTATTAGGAGTTAGGTCTTCTTCTTCTTAGGAGTTAGGTAAGAGGGCGAGTGAAATTGGCTGTGAGAGTCGTATCGTAAGGCAGTGCGGCCTTGCCTTGGTGTCACCCTGTGGTAATCCGCGGATGAGCCGCGACGTCGCCGCCCCGTCTCCCCCCCTACCACCAACACCAACCTGATAGACAGGGCCGGATCTAGTGTCTACTGATAATGAAATAAGGTAAAAGAAAAAAGGAATAAAGTAAGCTTGGTCTCCAACACGAACCAACCTGGTAACTAGGGGTCATCCGATGATGAAAGAAAGATAAAGAAAGAAAAGAAAAGTAAGTTTGTGGTCAACCCTGGAGTTTTTGACGGCTTAATATGACCATATGGTTAAACGATTGAAACTGGGAGGGACAGTTCAACGTGGCCTTCGATTGAGGCATGGTAGAGTTCAGATTGAAATAGGCATCCATCTAAGTGAAGTCCATATTGGTATAGCCAATGATTGTGAAACTTAGATATTTTATACGTTTTCTGATTCATGTGTATATTAAGTGTAGGTACATAATAATATCTATCTATCTAGGTACTAATCATGAGAGTAGGGACGACACTTTCAAAATAGCAGCTATTTAGCTACCTGAGCGCCTAGGGCCAGTGGCGGATCTAGAATTTTGATTAGCTTATCAGAAGTAGGACACGGCTTTATCAAGATAAACATAGTTAATTTTGGGATTCAAATGATTTTAGGGCTTGAAGCTCAACGGGGGCTTGAGCCCCTAAATCCATCCCTGGAGCCACCACTGCCCATAACTACTGGAATTGGTCTTTCACAACTCACGAATCAACTTAAATCATATTTCATTTAAATCACTCATGATAATGACAGAAATTTTGGTAATTTTTATGAGATTTCGCAATGTTGGCAAGGATCTACAATCCTTGCGGTATTGTGTACAATGTAAAGGCTTGGTATTTTAAGTTACAACGTGAGTTTGGGTTTTGTTGAAGACTTTTGACGTGAATGTTTTGGAGTTATTGTAGTTTGTTTCTCTTCTTTATAAAGTTATCAGAGTTATAAGTTGCGGTAAAGTTCGTAAATATAAGGAAAAAATACGATTAGCCGCCGGTCCACAGTTTTACCCGCGTTTTACCTGTTCCCATGGACATTTCGGGATGAAAGATAACCCATAACCTCACCGTTGAATGTGGGAATGTGGCTCTATCCATTACAGAAATAATTATTAAAATCCAATGGCAGTTTTTGAGTTAAGCGCGTTCAAAAAAACAGAAAAACAAAAATCACATAGATAGGTACTCAGTCGTTTACAAAGTACCTACCAAACCTTTTTCCCTACAGAGTTCCCTTATATATAATGGTAATTAGCCCTGTGACTTAAAGTTAATTGATTTACCTACAGGTTAAAGACCGGCAGTAGGATCTCATTCAGAATAAAACTTTACTTCGAACCAAAACCTAACTATGTACTAGTTAGGCACAGTAGTCATTGTCATTTAATATGAATACGCATGTTCACCTCTTGCCTTTGAAATGAGGTGTTTTTCAGCTCTATAAATATTACATTACTAGTAGCACCAAGCTGTTTTATCCGCGTTGTGCTTGTGTACGTTTATATTTCGGGATGAAAATTGGATAAGCTTCCCGTCCAATATGGCTATCTACAAAAATAATCATTCAAATCAGATAAGAAATTTCTGAGATTCAAACAAGCAAAAAAATCAATCTCCTCAGCTTTATATTTTAGTACAGATAATAAATTATAAACGCCTCGGTGGTCTAGTGGTATGTGCGCTCCTATCAACCTATCAAGACTGAGGTCTCGGGTTCAATTCCCAGGTCGAAAACATGTTTCCTACTTTTCAAACATGGCTCGAGTTTGAGATCACCAACCCGCATTTGGCAAGCATGGTGATTATGCCTAATCCTCCTCACAGTACTGATAACTTCAGTGAGATAAGAGGCCTTTGCCCAGCAGTGGGACATTACAGGCTAATACTTTAAAAAAAATTATTATGATGCCGACAGTACCCATTCTCTCCCCAAATAAAATAGACTATATCACAACCCCTATAGAACACCATTACAATAAAAATACAACTCTCAAACAAACACAATAATGTCAAGGGCATTCTTAACGTGGAGCTTCATAAATATTTAGCCAGGAAGTTATTAAGTGATGCGAACCGTTCATGATATAAGTTCCATTAGATAAACATCAAATTGCATGCCTAAAGACTATGTTCCGAATATAAGGCCATTATACGAATTGTTTAATGATTTAGCGAATAGAATAGCGTATTATTAGGTACTTAGCGACTGCGGGGCTATCAAAGCGAAGGTCGAACGTTTTGCGTCTATTGGAGTTACTGCATTGCTTTGTTTTAATGTTTATATTTTATTTGATGACGCCATTGGAATACAGCATGTCCTAGTTATAGAATCGAGAACTTGGTGGCTCCAAACTGTACCTACATTTGAAATCTACACTAATATTATAAAGAGGAAAACTTTGTTTGTTTGGTTTAATGAATAGGCTCAAAAACTACTGGACCGTTTTTAAAAATTCTTTCACCATTCGAAAGCTACATTATCCAAGAGTAACATAGGCTATTTTTCATCCCGAAATTCCCACAGGAATGGACACAACGCGGGTAAAACAGCGGGGCGCTGCTAGTAACAAATATTGTGGATAGAATAGTAGATAAGTACCTATATCTTACTGTCGCACTCAAAGATGCCCATTAAATCGACACTTAGCTAATTGACTCTTTAAATCTCTACTAAGGAAGCATTGCGATTGTAAAGCGACGTACAGCTCGGCCCTTACTTAGATGGGTGGCCGATAGTGGCATCTGAGCGCTACCGTGCTTCAGAGAGTGAATAACCACGTAAAATTGTCGGTCCCGGTTGTTAACCCACTTTACTTATGTTTAGTTTCCGTTCCAACAGATTGAAGAGACCAATCTATCTGATCTTCTTTCAAAGGTTGAATGGTAGATACTTAAGTAATACCAGTTACAGTTACTGTAAGTAGGTACCACATTATAAAGTAGGTAAGAATCCTACTCTTCTGAAGAGCTTAAGCAACCCCGGGGAGCTTTAATAGCACGTTTATGCGTTTCCTATAACATGCGATCGGTGTTCAAGAAAATGGATAACGCATGCTGCTGGTTTTATATAGTAGGGGATATGGTCTGTGAGCGTTAGTTGATGTTTATGTGTAAGTACTTTGGTTATCCGGCTTCCAGACCATTGGTGTTAGGTAAGTCTTGTTTAAGGAGGTAGTAACGCGTTTAGAGTTTTTCACCTTTTGTTATGAAGGGAATATGTATTGTAGGTAGATGGTGTCACTCGGGCAGGTTACTAACAACCTACAAGTATTGTTTATATCTAGGTGGGTATAAGTCACGAAGCTTCGTGGTATAAGTATATATATTTACCTTTATCGATCACCTAAAATTATACCTACTTTACCTAAAATTGCAATTACTGCTTAGATATGATTAAAAGATCAAAACAAAATAAATAATTATTTTGATTACATACAGAGATACAATATATTCTGAATAGGAAAATGATTTGGTCTGACTACTAGCGCCATCTTTTGGCTCTCAGTGAGATTAATTTATCATATTTGCGAAGCTAGTTCAGAACGGACCTAACCAGATAATATAACATTATTTTTATTTAAGTATGAAATAATCAAGTTAATTTGCAGAAATGTTTAAATATAGGTAATTGAAAAGATTGGTATAAAATTTTTGAAAATTAACCCATTAATTGCTAAAATTCTGAGTAAACTAAAACTTGGTGAGGCTTCGTAAAACTGACACAATAGATGACACATCGATGTTGTCATTTTGGTTGACATTTACCTGATGTCAAAATTGGCCTTCAGTCGCTTGAATTCAGGAGGTTTTTCTTGTAATTTCTTTTAATTTAGCGATGTGAGAGGATTATAAAATAAAATCTATGTTGTGACAAAGAAGGAACGTTTCCCGTGTTAATTAAGATGACATCGAGGAACAAGAATGCCGTGAGGCTTTACGAAACTGAGATCGAAAAGAGTCGGGAAGAGTCCAATTGGAAGAAGGTTGTAGAGCTCGCTCAGCTGCTGAAATCCAGGTCTTCTCAGCATGGTGAGATGTTTACGAACCCACTTCTCTGTCTTAGTTTTTATACAACATTATTTTCACTTGATAAGTACGGTTACAACTTCATGTTTCCACCCCATAATCTTGATAGTTTTCTCACTTATCTTTTACATAAGTACCTTTTTATGACAAGAGTTCACCGATAAATTAACACTGTAGGTAGGTTTAGCTTCTCTAATTCAATTACACTTGAAATATTGACTATATGTTTAGGTTTTTGTAATTTACTTATTTTTGTGGCCTTCGGCTATGTAATTATTTTATAGTGATTATTATAATAACAATATTGTGAATACTCATTTTGGTTTATTAATTAGCTTTATTTAGTCGTACAAACCTTGCGTTTACTCATAATTAAACCTTGACTTTGTAACCTGTACACAAGTAGTACTTGTTATTTTCCTGTTACTGAGATTATTTCTATGTAAATACAATGCACCAATTTGGGGAATTTACCTAAATATTTTACTAAATACTTTTCATATGTGCCCTTAAAACTTAAACTAACAAGTGACCTTGGCACATTTATATACAATTTAGAGACCTTTTCATGACAACTTTGATTTGTTTACATGGTCAAAGTACAAAATATGACACTCATAAATTAAGTCACCTATAATAAATAATGTAACCTATTTACATACTTTACAGAAAGCCTATCTCACTTTCTAATCGGTGAAGGCAAGCTAGAAGCCCACCTAGAAGAATGGCCGCCAATCAAAGACAATATAGAGCGAGCCCAAAGAGAACTGTCAGATGCTCGAGGGTACCTCACTCTAGCCACAGACGAAGCGGGAATCAAAGCCGGAGTAGCTTTAGATGCTCATTTACTTCTCGGAAAGCTGAACTACGCTTGTGGAGGATATGACGATGCATTAAAGCATTATAAGTTGGCAGAATTAAGTACATTAACAGAGAAAGAGTTGCCGATGTGAGTATTGGTTTAATTTTTTTTGTGTTGGTATAAAATATTGTGTAAGTTGAATGGTGATTTGATTAGAGTATCCAGCATGACCTAAATAAAATGGTATAGGTAAAACTAGGTTCCATTACCTGAATTAAACTCATTAAGTTCATCGTAATCTATCATATACTAAGTTAATGTTATGAAGCTAACACTCAAATCTCTTGAACTACAAATATTATTTGACATATTATTTATATCATCCGGTTTTATATCATAGTCACATTCATGATGAAAGTTAATTAGGGTATTTTGTATCCCAAAATTATTATTTTAATGATGAGATACATAAAACATGGGGCATTTACAGTTAATTTATGTTGGCAAATATGCATGCCATTTCTCGAAATAGAATTATTCTGACTCTACCTGAATAAAATTATTGATAATACATTAGTAAAACAATAAAAGTTAATAATACGAGTAAAAAAACTATAAATAAATAAATTGACTCAGATATAAAAAATCATTAGCAAACACGATTTTTATTTACAATATTAAGTAATAAAGAAAATAAATTTAGTAAGAACAATATGCTATCAATATTAACAGTCTCTCTGTACAATGGATTTGGCAAGTGCCTGCTTGTTTTTGTATAGCTGACTCACAACTATGATGTCATGTGTTTGAGAAGTTTTCATCTTGATTACGCGAACTATTTTTAGCTATAGAGTGTTTGTAATTGATGCTGTGACGTTTATAGTATCTGTAGTTTTATGTTGTTTTAGTAGTCTGTAGTTTTTTTGTTCATCCTGTGACAAGCCGGTTGGCACAGTGGCAGTGAGAGCGCTTATTGTGTCGGGGGTTGCGGGTTCGATTCCCGCCCGGAGTCAACAATATGTGCAGACATATTCGTTGGCGATGACGTCTGGGTGTCAATTATATATTCTTATAGAGTATTTGTGTATGTATATGTAGTAGTATCAGTTAATTAGATTCCATAACACAAGCTTAGAGCTTACTTTGGGTCTAATTAACCGTGTGTGAATTTGTCCAGGTATATTTATTTTATTTATTTATTTAATACTAGCAGCGCCCCGCGGTTTTACCCGCGTTGTGCCCGTTCCCGTGGGAATTTCGGGAATTTTTTAACATAAAAACCTTCCTCTTGAATCACTCTACCTATTACAAAAAACCGCATCAAAATCCGTTGCGTAATTTTAAAGATTTAAGCATACAGACAAACAGACAAACAGACACGAAACAGAGACGACTTTATTTTATACTATGTAGTGATAAGTATAGTTGGACCATGTCAAGGCCTCCCTTGAGGTGGTCTTACAACTCCGGTACCAGTGTTGGCCACTTACCTACACGATCTTGCTTATAATATCAGTATAGTATAGATGACATTGATTTATTTTCAGTCGGAGTTTACGGATAATAGCGGAATCGTACGCGATCCATGGACTCTGTTTGGAAGAGAATGCGGTGCCAAGTTCCACCAGCCGGTACAAGCAAGCGGAGAAGGAGTCGGAAATGGTATGAAAACAATCGATTTCTTACTCATCATCACAAATTGAAGAGCTAAGCTCTTGTCTGTGAGTCCCATGCAGACTTCTTCTATTCTTGTTCAGTTCAAGTTTCCTCACAACAAAATGTATCACGATTTATTAATCCAGGTCCTTAGTAAATGTAAAGTAAAAGAATATTTTCGATTTTCTGACAGTAGACGATAATTTCTATAGAGGATAAACGGTTTCGTAAAGTAACTAAAGGTAAGGTAAGACGAGATTATATGTATAGTGTTGGTATTGTATCAACATACCAGTAATGCCATTTTTATATCTGTATTGTATCTAGGAAGTATATATTATCTGTGTATGTAAGGAAATATGTTCTAGTATAAAGTTTATTCATTCACTCTAAGTCTCACTAATAAAACGTTGTCTTATTAGGTTATGTGCCCAGCATATTTAATTTTACCTTTTATTTATTAATTATTGCTCTATTTTTTTACTGTCACAAATTTTCCTACCAAAAGTTATGTACACTCTGACCATAACTACAATGTAACGTTATGATAATCTATATGTTATCGTAAATTCAGCTACGCAGTCTGTTGTAAGCAACATAATGTGTTGTAGGTAATTATAATAGTCATGGTTCAACAAATATTTACACAATGTTGTGGTATTTCGATTGCTGTGTTGAGGCAATGTAATGATGTTCTAAATATGTATTAGGTGCTTGCTTTTTCTTTAATGATTATGTATATTTATTTAATGAGATTAAATACTTTATCTGCTGTCATTGATTGAATAGACGTTGCCATATCCTCCTATTTGCAGTCGGTAAATTGACTGTCTATGAATTGGATTATCTTTTTGATATCAATCATAATTACGAACCCAGCCAAAATCTTAGCAGTTTGTATTTTACATATTAAGCATGGTTTAAGCGACACATGTTTTCTCATTACAATATTAAAGAAAAATCTATATATGTACAGCTATATTACCTGCAACATATCGAAGGCCTTTAGGCGGTCTAAAAACTCTAACATAGGGTTGGCCACTGACCTTTTCAAAATGAATGAAAGACCTGCTCCATGCTACTACCAAAAAGTAAACCTCACATAAAATACATCTTCACTACATAGTCTAAAACAAAGTCGCTACTTTTGTCTGTTTGTTTGTCTGTATGCTTAAATCTTTAAAATTACGCAACGGATTTTGATGCGGTTTTTTGTAATAGGTAGAGTGATTCAAGAGGAAGGTTTTTGTGTAAAAAAATTCCCGAAATTCCCACGGGAACGGGCACAACGCGGGTAAAACCGCGGGGCTAGTGTAAAATAAAAGCGAAGTTTATCGTAAGTTTAAATAAGCGAGTAGTGTTTGCTTAAACTTAAGAAACCAGAACCTATCGTATAATTCAATACTCAGATACACATTTCACATTGCAAGCTAGAGCCTAGGTTAGAGTTTAAATCTAATTAATCGCATGTGAATTAGTCCAGGTGTATTTTTTTTTCATTTTAATTTCCCAGGTCCGTTGCTTCGAAGTGTCGTCCGAGTTAACCCTTCTGTACCTGCAAAGGGCAGCCAACGGTCGCGCAGGCCCTATACTCGAAACGGCGTTACAAAGAGCTCCTTTGATGCATGTCAGAGCGGGGAGGTTGCAGGCTGCAATTGACAGGTAAGGTAAACTGAGTGAGTGAAAGAACATTACAATAATTCATTTATTTCGAGTAGGCTAGTGGCCGACCCTAGTGTTTTGAGATTATTAGCAAGTGATTTTAATACTACGTTTACATTCAGCCGAAGTGAGCAGGGAAGTGGGCAGGACGAGTGTGTAAACACAATTCTTCTCATGCCACGTCTTCGTCCTGCCCACTTCCCTGCCCACTTCCCTGCCCACTTCCCTACCCACTTCGCTGCCCACTTCCCTGCCCTCTTCCCTGCCCACTTTCCTGCTCACTTCCCTGCCCACTTCCCTGCCCACTTCCCTGCCCACTTCCCTGCCCACTTCCCTGCCCACTTCCCTGCTCACTTCCCTGCTCACTTCGGCTGAATGTAACCGTAGTATTAGAGATTTTAGATTTTACACCTTTATACGACATGACATATATCTTCTCTTAACTTTAAGTAGCATAATAATAAAATAAAATTTATTAAAAGTAAAAATAGGATCAAGATGGAATGAATTATAAAAAAAAATCATAGCCAATTACGTTCCTTTTCGAATTAAACGTCAAAATAGGCTTCATATTAATGTAACTATATAAAAAAACTGTAAAAATCAAATTCGTTTCATTGACCAAGATATTTGTTTTTCGTTGCAGATATAGAGAAATGTTATCCGCTGTGGAGTCTGCGGCTACTCAGTCCTTAAGGTTGACTTTAGCGAGACAACTGGCAGAACTTCTAATGAGAGGCGGTACGGGGCAGGTACGAACTAGCGTTAGTTAAAGAAGGAAGAAAGGGTAGTAAAATGTCGTATGAAATACTAGCTGCGCCCCGCGGTTTCACCCGCGTAGTACCCGTTCCCGCGGGCATTTCGGGATAAAATGTATCCCATGGGTTATTCTGATGTGTAACCTATATTACTGTAAAGTTTCATCCAAATCCAAATCCATTTGAAAGAGCAACAAACATACATCCATACATCCATCCATACATACATCCATACATACATCCATCCTCACAAACTTTCGCATTTATAATAATTGGTAGGATAGAGTTGAACAAAATCTGATAGGCAATCTTGGTGACTACTATTTGTTCAAACGGGAACGGAAACGTACGACGGAGGTTACTGTTACAGTTAACAGTAACATCCGCCGTACGTAAGTTCCCGTTTGAACAAATAATAATGACATCAACGTACTACGTTTCAATTAATAGTAAAATCTTGGTGACGCGTTATCCTCCACACTGTACATCTTCAGGTACGATTCCACCAGTGTGCCGAACTGTGCCGCACTGCAATGCACATTGTGCGACACAAATGTTTATTCTGGTCGACTCATTAAAGCATACAATAACAAATTGTGCACGAACATTCTAGGTATGTTCGCGCACATCTTGTAACTTGTGTGCGCGCACACATGCAGGCATTGGACTCGCGTCGACGTGTACAAACCTGTTGTTCGCGAACTCAGTCTTGCTTCCGCTACCGGAGTGAAAACATTTATTTGTGCGCGTACATTTTTAATTAACCAAATTAAATATGGATTGGACGAATGATAAAATTATTAAATGTATTCAAGCTATTGAAACTTATCCTGTGCTGTGGGATTCTAGTCACAGTGATTATAAAAATAATATGTAGGTAATGAGAAATTGGAAGATTATTTTGGCTCAATACCGAAGAGAAAAGAAGAAAATCGCGGACTCAAAATCTTCAGGTTCTGGGATTTTAGATATATATACGCCAAAATGGTTTGGCACAGCCTTACCAGTGGAGTTGGAAGCCAAATGCGATACCAGCTTAGTACGTGCACTGCTGGAGTTTTGCACAAAATGTTTGTAAGCAAATGTGTTGCACACTTTTTTGGTGGAATCGTACCTTTCAGTGTGCACTGTGTATCTGAGATGAGAGGCCATTGCTAAGCAGTGCTGTAGTGGGATACCATACAAATTGTATGCTTAAAATTTTTAACAACTTTTAATTAACTGTTCGCCTAATAAATTCGTTTGATGTCGGATTTTCGCCCAAAATAATTATACTGTAGTATCTTAACGACTAACCGCTTTATTCATACACGATATTGAACTTAAACAGTGTTTTAAAGTGTTTTGTCTCTTTCGCTCTTTGGAAAATAACATATGTCGGAAAGGGACAAACCATTTGATAGCTAAAGTGCTGTTAAGCGTTCATATTCATATTCATTTATTTTGCGAATAAAGGTACAATAACGGTGTTATATTGTACTAGCAGCGCCCCGCGGTTTTACCCGCGTTGTGCCCGTTCCCGTGGGAATTTCGGGATTTTTTTTACATAAAAACCTTCCTCTTGAATCACTCTACCTATTACAAAAAACCGCATCAAAATCCGTTGCGTAATTTTAAAGATTCAAGCATACAGACAGACAAACAGAAGACAAACAGACGCGACTTTGTTTTATACTATGTAATGAAGTGAAGTTTCTCTTTACCCGTTTATGAATATACCCTAAAACACTATATTACATCTGTGCTTCTTTTCAGGTATACAAACCGTACGACAAGGTACCAGCACACCCGACCCACGGCACGTTATCAAGGAGAAGAGAAGACCACATCTCTGAAGGACCCTGGAAACCGAAGAAATATGCTGCTATTAACCAGGTAAATAATAAATATTCATAATTATTCCTGGACAAATTCACACACGGTTAATTAGACCCAAAGTAAGCTCTAAGCTTGTGTTATGGAATCTAATTAACTGATACTACTACTTATAAATATACAAATACTTTATCTCTTATATTCTCGTGTCACAATGTTCATTCCCGTACTCCTCCGAAACGGCTTGACCGATTCTCATGAAATTTTGTGAGCATATTGAGTAGGTCTGAGAATCGGCCAACATCTATTTTTCATCCCGAAATTCCCGCGGGAATGGGTACAAAGCGGGTGAAACCGCGGGGCGCAGCTAGTAAGAATATATAATTGACACCCAGACGTCGTCGCCAACAACTATGTCTGCACATATTGTTGACTCCGGGCGGGAATCGAACCCGCAACCCCCGACACAGTAAGCGCTCTCACTGCCACTGTGCCAACGGGCTTGTAAATCACGAAATTATAATGAGATACGATGGTTTTTTATTATTAAATGACAATGATGTAATGTAATATTGCCACTGACGCTTTTTTAGGCGGGCAGTTGCATTCATCAACTTAAAAATTCCCTGTAGCGATCTCTTCGACGTCTTGTAATGCTAAAACCTAATGTTAAAAAATACTTACCAATTAATAGTTCTGACAATAAATGATTTATTTTATGTTTTTTTCATTATTGTTTTCATTCATTTCATTTTCGCATCACTATTTTATTTTTATCTCAAAAAGTAGCCACACTGGAAAATCAAATCAGGGCAGCGCTCGTAGCCTAGTCTGACTAAGTGATATTAGCTCATTACAGTTAAGCAACGTGCCACTCAACCCCGGTTTGGATGGGAGGCTCACAGTGGTATTTCTATCAGCGCGTACGTAAAATTGTCGGCAACCCTTGGTCTCAACCACACCAAGCCAACAAAACCAACCTACTCGACTTGACTTACTTTACTTACGAAGCCATAAGTGTTGTTACGTGTCCCCAGTTCGTCCCTTGTAACTCGAGTTGAATGTTGCCACGTGTCCCCAGTTCATCTGTCGTAACTCAGTTGAATGTGGTGACGTGTCCCCAGTTCGTCCCTCGGAACGAGATGGAGGAGGTGGTGCTGTCGCTGGTGGTGGGCGAGGCGATGGCGGTGCGCGACGCCGTGCTGAGCCAGTCGGCCGAGTTCGAGGCGGCGCGCCTGCACGCGCTCGCCAACGCGCTCGCCGTCGGCGACCTGCTCGCGCTCGCGCTCATCCGCTGGGGACACCTGCCGCTGCTGCTAGAGGTACGTCCACACGGACATAATTGGGTCGTGAAATCAATATTTAAAAAAACCTAAATCGCTATCAAACACGTAAATAATTATTCAAGCCGTTGGTAGTTCCTCATACAAAAAAGAAGAATAAAAAAGTTGATCTCAAACTTCAGCTTTATTATAATAGTATTGACTTAAGTATGTTGATTTTATTTCAATGCGCTTGAACTCATGTTACGATGTGATTTTCGAATAGAACTTGTTCGTTAGTTACATTGTTTGATTGGTGTCGCAGTCGCTGGAGCGCGCGATGAAGTTCTCGTTCGGGTGCGCGCACGCGTGGCGCCAGCGCGCGCTGGCCGCCGCCGCCGCCGCGCCGCCCGCCAACGACACCGACCACGCCAAGCCCGGTCAGATGTATACTGGTTTTGTCGCTACCTCTTGTGTAATATGTCCTCACCCTTAAAGTCTATAGAATGGAAGCAGATCTCTCATTGAAACTGAGACCGGTCAATCCAATTGAAATTTCAACGCATTTAAATTGTTTAGTTAACTGAGCTCGGCTTCTATAGAAACGTGTGCTTAGAATCAACTAGCTAGAGGGTAGCTCCCTACGGTTTGCTTTAACATGATTGCGTTATAGTCTATTCTTTGCCGACTTGAAAAGTCGTCGACTTTACTGACTTAACGAAACATTTCTTCATTTAGTATGTACGGTTTCCCGTAACAGATTGTCTGATAAACTGATATGAATTTAAATGAAAGTCACTGATAACTGATAATAAACTGATATATTGATCTATGAACTATTAGCTTAAATTACTGATGAAGATGAGAACGTATAGCGCGCTTGATGACTATAAACGAACTGAATATAATACAATAAATATTTGATTATTAAGTAAAATGATGATGGTGCATGTTGTACGTACTTGCTCGTACATATTCCCGGGCGAGAAAGATGTAGTTAGTGGAGTGAATACATGAAGTGCGATTATGATAATACATGGTGATATACAATAAAATCTTAAACTAAGTGATTCCCCAAAGTTAATAATAATGATTGACAAGATGATGGGCATTTTTGTCCTGAATACATATTTAGTTGTCGTCTGGAATTCTATATTTCGGATGAAACGCGATAGGGGACGAACCCGTTTCTTTGTTTTGCACTCGCGCACTATGCACATTCGGTAATGTGTTCGCACGTTTTAATGACACACACGCACTTTTATTTGACTTCTCACACATCTCACTGAACTGAACACTGGTCGGCGATTTGGACGGCAAGGCCTTGGCAGCCTGGCAATCCACTGCTAACGCCTCGGAACCCGATACCTCCTCCGGACACGGTGCCGGGGGCGCTCGTGATCTGCACACCCAGCTCAGTCTGGAGCGCCTCCACGCCAGCACTGCTACACCGACTCCCATCAATAGGAGTATAATGTAAATTCCGGCATAGTGATGAATGTCGTGTATTGAGACACTATCTGATAAAGGTTCAGTCTGCTTCATGATAGTCAGCCTCCTTTCGATATCTTGGAGCTGAAGGGTATGGTTTAACACATCAAATTTGTCTATATTATGTGAAATATTAGACAATGATATTTTGATAATGCCATTTATTTGGGGGAACTTGATATCTGAGCTCATATTCATTTGATTTATATTATCTTGTCGGTGTGTGTAGAAATAAGACTCCGATGACTTTATTATGCATCCTTGATTGACGCTTAACAAGCCGCTATTAGTCATTCTTATCGGTGATATTTGATCGCCGCAGACGAGTTTAATAAGGCATTGATTACAACAAAAATAAATGTACGTATTTAATTGGTTTAGCTCGATCCATCTGTCTACACATGGGCTGGTCGTTGTTTTGCATTGTCTAGATTCAGTCAAGGTTTCACAAAAGCTCTGATCGTCCTTGATAATAGAGATAGGCCTATGCAGGCGACATAGGCTCTTCTGATCATTCTGATGCACACAAGATCGAACATCTTCCTGAGAGATTTTCATAAACGCGTCGTGTTGGAGATTGACGGCGACGTAATTTGATATGGGCACCACGGTGATCTCGGTCTGATTGTCTGCTTTATGCGGTATGGGAATTGCCCTCAGTATTTCATATGATGCGTCATCTTTGAGTGGAATCATGATTTCAAAGATAACCAAACTGTTTATAACTCTTGCCTTTACTTGTAATAAATTGTAAATTTCGGATAAACTATCTGATTTCTTGATAGGAAGTGATAAATCTGTAGGGAGTTGTTCTGATATGATTCCTAGTTCATTTCTTAACTGATTAGGAGTAAGAAGATGGAAGTCAAACTTTCCATTATATACGTTTGTCACGGCATCCAGTAGAGTCTGTTGAACATTTTTCAAGCTGAATAGGAGGTTATTGGCAATCATTGACGTAGCTAAAAAGTCAGTCATGATAGAAATATTCTGAAGTACATTGTTGACTTGATTAACCGCCCTCTCAAGATCGGACATTTTCTTGTAAATTAATTTATGATTTTTGGCTATTATCTCTTCTGTACGTTTCAGCAGGTTAAATTCCGCTTCGACGACGGACGTTTGATTTTTCCATAATGCAGCAAGATGGTTTTGATTTTGTCTGATAAGCTCAATATCTTGTTCATATTTTTGAGCGAAGTGGTCGTCTAACACGCCGAATAAGCTATTGGCTATATTTCCAACTCCATTAATTAAGCCTCGACGTGTACGTGTGTTCTTATTATGATTCATCAATATATTGTTATAATATTGAAGTTCATTCACTTCGTGACGTAACTGCAACAAGATCCCATCACAATGTGATTGTAAACGTATCATTTTGCAAACATTGTCTAAGTAGTCTATATATCTTGTTAGAACTTTATTGCCTTCTTGATAAGGGCTAGTATCATAGTAAATGACGAGTCGCCAGTCCTCTCTAATTAAATGCATGTCTTTAATGTGATCAAAATAAAGACCATTTTCTTTCAAGGGCGTTATGTTGTATGTGCATAACACTGTTGGTATTGTAAATATGAATAATATCAATGAAAATAATGTTGATAAGCTGATAATTGTCTTTCTTTTCGGAGTTTGTTTTGATCTTATTTTTTCAGTGTTATTGTCTTCAATTGTTTCCTTTTCCTTATCTTGATGCACTGGTAAAATTGCTAATTTTACTACGGGCCGTTGCATTTCCCCATTCTTGGTTTTTAAGGTCACGACTCTAACGTAACCATCGCTACCGGGGTGCAACTGTTTTACGCGACCGAGAGACCATTTTCCGGGCGGTAAGTTGTCATCCTTGATTATGACAACGTCATCTATTTTTAGGTTCTGCTGAGGTTTTCTCCATTTGCTTCTTGCTGTTAGCTGGGTTAGATATTCGTCACGCCAGCGTTTCCATATGGTTTTAAATATATTTTGCGTTAGATGCCACCGTGTTCGGAGATCCCTTTCGGTATCGTATAAAGTTAACAAAGGGCCGCTAGTAAGGAAGTGTGACGGAGTTAAAAAGTTTAAATCATCTGGGTCTTCGGTCATCGGGCAAAGTGGGCGCGAGTTCAAACATCCCTCTAGTTGGCTGAGAAGGGTTGTGAACTCTTCAAACGTTAGATGCTGTTCACCTACAACCCGTTTAAGGTGATGCTTTAAGCTTCTCACTGAAGCTTCCCATAGGCCTCCTGCTGACGGCCATGAGGGTGCGTTAAAATGCCATTCGATGTTCATACAAGCTATTTCCGCCATGAGTTCATTATCGAATATGCGTCTTATTTCTGATAGTTCTTGTTTTAATAATTTATCTGCTCCGATGAAATTCGTTCCTTGATCGCTGTATATGTGACCGGGAACACCTCTTCTGGCAGCCATCCTACGTAAAGCATTGAGAAATGTGGACGCTGTTAAGTCCGACACAAGCTCTAAGTGTATGGCCTTGGTCGCCATACAAACAAAGACTGCTATGTAACCCTTTGTGGTCTTGATTCCACGACCCTTGCTAGCTTTAACGGTCACATGGCCTGTGTAATCTATACCGCAATGGTAAAATGGACGGGATGAATTTGTTCTTGCTGCAGGCAAGTCACCCATTAATTGATGTTGAAGTTGAGGATTTTGTTTTCGACATTTGACACAATTGCGCAGGCGATTTTTGGTAGCGTTATTTCCTCCAATGAGCCAGTATTTGCGGCGAATGAATGCGGTTGTCAACCGTGCTCCTCCATGATATGAGAGCTCGTGCGACTGGTCAATAATAAGGTCAGCTAGTCTGGTGTTATTTGGAATTATCGCTGGGTGCATCATCTCTGGATCCATGTTCGCGTGTCTAAGTCTGCCACCGACTCGTAAGACACGATTCTCATCGAGTATAGGGTTTAAACTGTAAATTTTGCTTTTACTACTCACACTCTTGCTTTCCTTTATGCAATCTATTTCATCTGAAAATATATTTTCTTGAATATTTTTTATGATCATAATTTCAGCTCTTTTTAACTCTTGTATACTCAAATATGCTGGCCTTTGAGTTCTATTAGACAATCGCAGGACCCATGCTAGTATCCTTATAGCCTGTTTTAATTTACTCTGTTTTTCTAATACTTGCTGAATTATGTTATTTTCACTTGATACCGTAACATTAACTTGCTTGATTCTTTTTAATTCTTGATCTGTTGTGTAGACTTCTTGATTTGTCTTGTCTGGTACGTATGTGGATAGCCATTTAGGTGATTCCCACCACAGGTTATGATTCTGTAGTTGAGAGGCTGTGAGACCGCGGCTTGCGCAATCTGCTGGATT
Source organism: Cyclophora albipunctata (assembly GCA_963082685.1). NCBI lineage: Eukaryota > Metazoa > Arthropoda > Insecta > Lepidoptera > Geometridae > Cyclophora > Cyclophora albipunctata. The sequence continues at coordinate 2,322,441 of OY720122.1, forward strand.
CTCCTTGGAGGCTACATATCGCCAGCAGCTCGGCTCCATCGACGATGTAACTTGTTTCACGCGATTGGCTACGAAGGGCTTCCAGCGATCCGCTTCACCGTTCAGCCATCCCAACACAACCATGGAGTCCACCCATCCGTACACCGTGACATCATGATTTACTAAACACATCTTGATTTGTGTCATTAGTTTCGATAGCAGAACTGTGCCGCACAATTCAAGGCGAGGCAAGGAATGCTTTTGACTGATTGGTACCACCTTAGTTTTTCCTGCTACTAAAGTAATATGCGAATTTTCGCCTCTTATTATTCTACTGTATATCACGCATCCGTAAGCTTTCGTACTTGCGTCACAAAAGCCGTGTAGCTCAATTTGATCGTGCTCCTGCGTTTGTAGCCACCTTGGTATGCGAAATTGGTTGATAATCTCAATGTCTTCTTTGATCTTATTCCACTCCATATGAATATCTTGAGGTATGGGTTCGTCCCAACGCACATTGGATTTCCATATGTCTTGAAATAATAACTTGAGTTTCGTGGTAAGCGGAGACAGAAGACCTAGCGGGTCAAATATTCTTGATATTTCGGATAGTAATGCTCGTTTAGTACATTTTGTCATTGGGTTAGATTTGAACTTAAATGTGAAACAATCTTGCTGCGGGTTCCACCCTAAGCCCAATGTTTTTGTCCACTCTAATTGCTTAAAGTCGAAGTCTTCATGCGCGTGTTCATTATTGACAACCAATAATTCGGGCGAGTTAGACTTCCATTTTCTTAGATTAAAGCCGCCGGCCTTTAAAAGGTTTACTAACTCTGATTGTATTTTTCTTGCTGACGGTATAGAGTGGGCTCCGTGAATACAATCGTCGGTGTAAAATGATTCCTCAAGAATTTCAGGCGCTGAACTATCCTGAAAGTTGACTTTCTCGTCTTGCGCTAGCTGTCTAAGCGTCATCATAGCGAGAAAAGGAGACGCCTTCATGCCATAAGTGACCGTAGTTAGTTTATATTCCTTTATTTTTTCATTCTGATGATTCCGCCATAGAATCATCTGCAAATCTTGATCTTGCGGATGAATCCAAATAAAGCGGAACATCTTTTCAAGGTCGGCTGTAAAAGCGAACTTAAATTGTCTCCACTTGATAAGGAGATTCATCAAGTTTAGTTGTAAGTTAGGCCCCCGTCGCATTACGTCATTTAAACTTAATCCCGAGGCAGTTTTATTCGACGCGTTAAACACAACACGTAATTTAGTTGTAGTTGATTCATCACGTGTGACGCAGTGGTGAGGTAAATAACATCGAAGTTTCATGTTGCATTCGCCAGCTGACGGTGTCATATGATTTAGCGATAAGTATTCATTCATAAATTCTCTATAAGCCTTTGCAATTAATGGATTTTTTATAAGTTTTTGCTCTAACTTATAAAATTGAGCTGTAGCCTTTAATTTGGAGTTGCCTAATTTATTTTCATAGCCCGGTTTTAGCGGTATACGGACCTCGTAGCTTCCGTCCTCCCGCCGCTTCGTTGTAGACTGATAAAATTCTATACACTGCTTGTCTTCGGCTGATAAATCTGATGACTCAGGAACATCTTCGATTTGCCAAAACTTCTGGATGTCCTCGAAATTGTTCAACACCACATTACAATGGAATACCTTTGTATTGCCGCTCAATATCCAACCAAGCTGTGTTTGCTGTGCGATTGGTAGCGACGAATTTTCTCGGCATATACCATTCATTAATATCATCGAGTATATGTCAGCCCCGAGTAAGATATCTATGGGTCGGCATTTGTAGAATTCTGGATCTGCTAATTTTATCTGATTTAAATAAGCCCAGTTGTGGTTTGATAACGTTTTATTCGGTAAGTTTCTAATTAACTGTTTCATTATTAATGCATCTGTTTCAAATGTAAACTCGCTAATCAGAGATGAACAATTTATGGTGATAAGCCCCTTGCTGTTATTGGCTTTATCCCCGATTCCTGTTACAACTCCACTGCAGTTGTTCCTCGGTATTCTCAATTGTTGTGCTGCATGCTCCGTTATCAATGATATCTGTGAAGCTTGATCTAGGAGAGCGCGCATGATGTAGAAAGTGCCATCAGCTGCCTGCACCTTGATCATCGCTGTCGGCAACAACACCTCAACCAGGTCATCTTGCAGAGACACGTGCGAACTAGCCTGAACTTGTTTTCCTGAGCTAGCATTTCCATGTCCGCCGGTTGCGGAGCCCCCGCACGCTCCCGTACTCGCCCCGCTACGTGTAGCTTGGGTCGAGTTATGATGGACTGATTGCGCAAACGCGTCGTGCAATAAGCGATTATGAGCTTTATTGCACAAAGTACACACTTTCTCTGAAATGCAGGGTTTACCTTGGTGACCATACAAACAGTTTGGACAGAGATTCAATTTAGTTGCTGTTTTTTGTCGGTTAGCGGGCGATAATTCTAAAAATTGTTGGCAATAATATATTCCATGTTCATTACTATTGCACAATGAACATTTATATTTAGTCGACGTTACTATTTTTTTCTGGGGCGGTTGCGAAATTGTTTTGCTGCTTGTAAATGACGTCTTATAATAATTGGGTTTCTGATTACAATTATTATTATATTGAGTTTTATTCAATAATTGCTGCTTTTGCGCAGGATTATCTTGCTTCCTGCGCGATGACTCTAATGTCATAAACTTGATCTCCAAAAACTTTAAAAATTCTTCCAAATTAGGTATTTCTCTTGGGTTTTTAACGAACTCCATATAGTCCGTGTAAGTCAGTGTATCTAATTTCTGGCATAATAGATATACTACGATGGGGTCCCACGACTTGATGTCGACCCCAAGGTTCTTGATTGCGTTGAGGCATTCTCGAGTAGAGTCGTGAATACGTTTGATTAGAGCGACTGATTGCTGCTGCATTGCGGGGATATTCATTAACGAATTCATATGAGTAGTAAATATTAATTTCTTGTTGTTATAACGCTGATTTAATATATCCCAGCAAATCGAGTAGTTATCGGAGCTCACTTGCAAGTGCTGTATTAATCTCTCAGCCTCTCCCTTCACCTTGGACTTGAGATATTGCATCTTTTGAGCATCAGATATTGAGTTATTGCGGTGAATAGTTTCATTGAACAGATCCTTAAATGACACCCAGTTGTTATAATTCCCACTGAATGTAGGAATTTCCATCTGCGGAGTAGATCTTTCCAAGTGAGCCACGGACCACATTTTCTTGTTTATGGCCTTTTTCATGTTTTGGAATTTCCGTTCATACGTAGTGAATGTATTTTCATAATCTTCGTTAAAACCATCCGTCTGGCTGTCGATGTCCCAGTGCAGGGAGTCAATGACAGACCAACGAGACTGCACTGTGCGGAGAATATCTTCTAACTCCCACTTTTCATTGACTGACTCTAGATCGATGCCTGTTATCGTACGATGTAATGCCTTGAAATTACTGCTCTGTTTCTTAAGCATTTCTTCGGTCTTGCTTACCGTAGCTATTGAAGAAAATTGAGCGGCCTTGCTGCCGCTCGGCTGCGACCCATCTTGATTGGGTAAAAATGACGGAGGTTTGATTAGAGGCGATTTTGGCCTCTCCACTGCCGTAAACTGATAATTTTGAATATGAGCTCTAATGTTACCATACCTTTCCTTCACTCTCTCCAAATCCTTGCTAATGTAGTCTTTGGTTCCGGGATCCAACTCCGAAACCGATAACTTAGAAATATTATTCTCATACTCAGACCAGTAATTATCGAGAATATCTAATTTCTTCCTGAGATTGTCACTGGTCTTCCTACTTGCACTATCTTTTTTGAAGTTGGTATATATATTCTCGATTGCTACTGATAACTGCTGCTGCGTATCCAAAATATCTTGGACGGACGACATTATTGTTAAATAAAAAAGGACTGATCTTACTTGTTTGTGCTGATGATAATGAGTGTTGACGCCTAGGCTAAGTTGTCACCCTTACACTGCAATCCCTTTTTGCACAATCACTGCTGTTTTATAGTCAAAAGTAATGTCCACAGGTCATTAAGCGAAATCACGAACACGTGGTTGTCGAGAGTTCACGCAATACAACACGTGTACAGAGATCCCGCTTCCCAAAAGCTCGAAGGACCAATGTACGGTTTCCCGTAACAGATTTTCTGATAACTGATATATTTAAATTAAAGTCACTGATAAATTGATAAACTGATATATTGAATTATGAACTAGCGTAAATTACTGATGAATGGTGAGAACGTATAGCGCGCTTGATGACTATAAACGAACTGAATATAATACAATAAATATTTGATTATTAAGTAAAATGATGATGGTGCATGTTGTACGTACTTGCTCGTACATAGTACAAGTTTCGAACTACCTCATAATGAAAAATGCAGTTTACTGTATCCTGGCCCTTAGTTTTGGTCAAAGAAATGTGTTTCACTTACATGTAATATTGCAGGCAGTGCGGCGTGGAGCGCGGGCGTGCGCGCGCGCGGCGTCATGTCGCGCGCGACGCAGCTGCTGCCGCGCGACGTGCCGCTCAGGCTCGTCGGCGCAGACTCCTCCTACAACATGGGATGGGTGAGATACACCTTATACGTTGCATACTCTTTATACAACAATCATTATTAAGGAACATACCTTAGATTTCATTTCTTCTGTGTTTATATCTTTTCTATCTACTCGTATGTCAAAAAACGTATAACTCGATTCGGCAACTTTGGTCGGGAAAATGAGTGAGCAAGTATCTTTATTCGGTACGGATGGTGTTAAGTGTAGTTGTAAATTTTGGTCTATTTACCTAGTAATGATCATATGAACCTTTAATTGTAACATCGACGGGCTACCGGCCCATTTAATGACACCAATCGATCGATCGTGGATCAACGGCATCGATCGATGGTATATCGATATACATCGGTGTGGTAGAATTTATCGATCGATTTTTCGGCGTCGATCGAATATCGATCTATGTCCACAAACCCATTACACCATCAATACCATCAATATACGATTGTTCGATTTCTGTAGTAACACCTTATAGGAACTTGCTTATCATGCGTCATGCGTTTGTCTATAGATAGAAGAGGGTATAGAGATGGCGGAAGAAGCTTTGTCTATAGAAGAGGAGCGAGAGGGCCCGATGTTGGCGCGGTGCTGTTTGTACACCGGCATTGGGTATCAAATGCAGGCACAGGTAAGGGTTTACCTCTTAGAGATTTACTAATATTGACTAGTATCTATGTTTTTTTGGCTTCGGCCGCCTACGAAACCATGCTACGTAACCAGTTACGTGGGAAGAATTTTAATTTCTTGCTACGAAACCAGTTACGTGGGAAGAAGTTTTTTTCTTCCTACGAAACTGGTTTCGTAGAAAGATTTTTTTTCAACAGGAACACAAAAAAAAATAACCCTAACCTACCGAACAGTAAGAAAATTGTTTTTACGTAACTGGTTACAGATCAGTCTTTTCTTACTATTCGGTAGGTTAGGGTTATTTTTTTTTTCTGCGATTATCGTGGTTCTCCTGTGTTAAAAAAATGCAAAAATGTTTTTGTCTCTTATCCACAAATGCAAAGATGTGTCACAAACAGGTTTCGTAGCAAGAAAAATAATTCTTCCCACGAGAAAAATAATTCTTCCCATGTAACTGGTTACGTAGCATTGGTTTCGTAGGCGATCGTACGTAACCAGTTTCGTAGGAAGAAAAAAACTTCTTCCCACGTAACTGGTTTCGTAGCAAGAAAAAAATTCTTCCCACGTAACTGGTTACGTAGCATGGTTTCGTAGGCGGCCGAAGCGGTTTTTTTGACCCAAATGTCGAAAAGTGTATCAGTAAACACAATTTCAAGTAAAAATTTTGTAGTGTTAGCTTTAACCAATAAAAATATGTATGCAGGCAGAGAAAATCGATTGTTCTTTATCTATTTTCATATTATCAAATAAATGTTGTGTAACTTGGGAACGATATGAGGACAATAAAATAACGAAGGATGAAACTGGCTTAGTTTAGCTGCCATTTTTTTTCAAAATGGCGTTGCTTATCAAACATCTATTTGCACATATTATCACATTTTATACTTGTGTGGTTTAAAATTAAAGAAAAAACTATGTTTTTCCTCCAATATTAGAAATAATTGATTCCAGAAAACAAATTCCCGGATAGACAAAGACGAAGCGAACGACAAGGCGTTGAAATTGTTAATACGTTCGGTTCAACTCGACGACAACGACCACTTAGCATTCTACTATTTAGGACTACAGTACATGCACATCGGCATGCTAAATGAGGCGATGGTGAGTTAAATATGTTTTTAAAAACGATTCAATATTTGTGTCCAAATTATCTTTTATGTAACGTCCTCCTAATACCAAAGTATGGCAAAATTAATATGTTTAAGAATATGACAATAGTTGATTAACATAATTAAATAAGTTCTTGAAAATTATGCGTATTGTAATGGTACCTAATTTAATTAATGTGGTATTAATGGCTTACTATAATAATGTGTGATGAGCTTTTGAAGAGAAAAATTTTTGTGACCGGTCTCCTTATTTTGTACGAAGGTAGGGGAGAGAGAGTTGCCTGTGTGTAGTATGTGTGATGAGGTGTGCGTGTGTGCAGGACGCGTGCGGCGGCGGGCTGCGCCTGTGTGTAGTATGTGTGATGAGGTGTGCGTGTGTGCAGGACGCGTGCGGCGGCGGGCTGCGCCTGTGTGATGAGGTGTGCGTGTGTGAAGGACGCGTGCGGCGGCGGGCTGCGCCTGTGTGTAGTGTGTGTGCTGAGGTGTGCGTGTGTGCAGGACGCGTGCGGCGGCGGGCTGCGCCTGTGTGTAGTGTGTGTGATGAGGTGTGCGTGTGTGCAGGACGCGTGCGGCGGCGGGCTGCGCCTGTGTGTAGTATGTGTGATGAGGTGTGCGTGTGTGCAGGACGCGTGCCGCGCGTGCCTGGCGCGGCGCGCGGCGTGCGGCGGCGGGCTGCGCCTGTGTGTAGTGTGTGTGCTGAGGTGTGCGTGTGTGCAGGACGCGTGCCGCGCGTGCCTGGCGCGGCGCGCGGCGTGCGGCGGCGGGCTGCGCCTGTGTGTAGTGTGTGTGCTGAGGTGTGCGTGTGTGCAGGACGCGTGCGGCGGCGGGCTGCGCCTGTGTGTAGTGTGTGTGCTGAGGTGTGCGTGTGTGCAGGACGCGTGCGGCGGCGGGCTGCGCCTGTGTGTAGTGTGTGTGCTGAGGTGTGCGTGTGTGCAGGACGCGTGCCGCGCGTGCCTGGCGCGGCGCGCGGCGTGCGGCGGCGGGCTGCGCCTGTGTGTAGTGTGTGTGATGAGGTGTGCGTGTGTGCAGGACGCGTGCGGCGGCGGGCTGCGCCTGTGTGTAGTGTGTGTGCTGAGGTGTGCGTGTGTGCAGGACGCGTGCGGCGGCGGGCTGCGCCTGTGTGTAGTGTGTGTGCTGAGGTGTGCGTGTGTGCAGGACGCGTGCCGCGCGTGCCTGGCGCGGCGCGCGGCGTGCGGCGGCGGGCTGCGCCTGTGCTGCGCGCTGTGGTCGTGCGCGTGCGCGGGCGCGCGGGGCGCGCGGGCGCTGTGCGCGGCGCGGCTGGCGCGCGCGCAGCTGCCGGCGACGCGCTGGCCGCTGGTGTCGCTGGCGGCGCTGCACCTGGCCCGCAACGAGCCCGAGCTGGCGCTGTGCGCGGCGCGCGACCTGCTGGCGCTCATCACGGCGCCGCGCGCGCCCGACCCCGAGCCCGACGACGACGACACGCACCACACCAGCCGGGACGAGGGTACGCACTGCCTCACTCCCTCTCACTAATTGACGGACTGTCCGACTGTCTTACTGACTGACTGACTGTGTGACTCTGACTGACTGGTTTACCGACTGACTGTCCGACTGACTAACTGACTGTCCAACTGACTGAATAACTGTCTGTCTGACTAACTGAATCTGACTGCCAGACCCCTGACTGTCTCACTGACTGTCTGACTCTGGCTGACTGACTGACTAACTGTCTGATTAACTGAATCTGACTGTCTGACAGACCGCTGACTGTCTGACTGACTATCTGACTCTGGCTGACTGACTGACTCTGGCTGACTGACTCACTGTTTGACTCTGGCTGACTAGCCGACTGACTGACTGTCCGACTGACTAACTGACCGTTGGGTTGTCTTAACGACGTGACTGAGTCTTGACTATCTGTTTGACTGACTCTGGTCAAATACGTACTCACCGACTCTCGTCTCGTGCAGCGTCGATCCGCGCGGAGTCTGCGGGCGCGTACGTAGTGGAGCGAGCGCTGTCCGAGGGCGCGTGGTCCGTGCACACCACGAAAGGGAAGCCGCCGGGCGCCGCTAGTGCTTGGCTACTGTTAGCGCTGGCTTGTCTCAGGTATGGTTAATTATACAGATACACTACAACAAAAATCATATACATAGGTAATCTTTACTATACTGACGTTATAGGTCATTGATATGATGTAGGCAACTGATAGTGTACGTCAGTATGACATTGACAAACGTCAAGAAAAAATACTGATATCGGACACTGCACTGACGTCGTTACACTGATGCCATATCTCGCGTAGTCCAAATGGTTGCCAATAAAAAAAAATTAAAAAACATGAAAAAGGTGTGAATTTTTTTTTATACCGCAAGTGGTTATCGATGTGGAAATTGTTTATAAATTTTCTGAATGTCTATGTATTTATAGGTTAGATCGAATAAGTGCAGCGGCGGGTTGTGTCGCGGAAGCGGCTGCCTTGACACCTTACAGTCACCTAGTATTATATACGGTTAGTATTTAGTATTCTAATTGAGGCATAGTAGATTCACTTTGTGAACCTTCATTCAGAGAATAAACAGGCTTGCGGTCTAAGAATAACTTCGAACGAGATACGAGGGGAACACAATGAGCCATATTAATAAACGAGTATCAAATAAATTTTAGCTATCAAATGGTTTGTCACTTTCTGATATACGCAATTTTCCGAAGAGCAAAAGAGACAAAACACTTTATAATAGTTTAGTTACAGAGCGTTTATTAATAAGTATAACAAATAAATATACATTATACGGTCAGAGTCTAAGATACTATTTCGTTTATATTAAAGAGCTTAAACGACACTTACTATTGGACTATTGTTGATTTATTGGAAGCAGTCAAGTCTGTCTTGAGTCAGCCTAACAACAATTGGACACAACCAATGTTTTTAGGACACAACTAATTGTTGTTAGGCTGACTATAGACAGACTTGACTGCTTCAAACAAGAAGTCTGTAGACTGGGCAGTCTACGATAGTTTCTAATAAGCTTATACTGACAGAATGTATGACTGTATAATTGTTGTTTAATTTCAGCGCGGTTTAGTCCACGCGGCTAGTTTGGAATGGGAAGAGGCACGACAATGTTTCCAGAACGCGCTGGCAATACATCCTACACACGTTGACAGTATGCTGCAGTTAGGTATGTATACTGCCCCGTACATTTACGATACATATTCAATCCCACGTGCTATACTTATATCTTACTAATATTATAAATGCAAAAGTTTTTGAGGATGTATGTATATTTGATACACTTTCACGAAAAAACTACCGGACGGATTTGGATGAAACTTTACAGTAATATAGGTTATACATCAGAATAACACATGGGATACATTTTATGTGGAATTTCCCGCGGGAGAGGCACAAGGCGGGTAATGTACAACACTAGTGTTATCTGTGACCCCCCCCAGGCTCGGCGTACTACGCGCTGGGCTGGCTGGGGCTGGCGGAGCGCGCCGTGCGCGAGGCGGCCGGCATCGCGCCGCGCCGCGCCGAGTGCTGGCGGCGCCTGGCGCTGGTGCTGCACGCGCGCCACGAGCCCGCCGCCGCCGCCGACGCCGCCGCCGCCGCGCTGGCGCTGCACCCGCACGCGCCCGACCCGCACCTGCCGCTCTAACGCTCACAGCGTTCGACCGAATCTGTGGCCGCTGTACCGAACGAACTGTCGGGAAGAAAAGAGGGACTAGTAAGTGATAGCGTACTACTGTAACTGAAGAACTATTCAACCTAAAGACATGCTTCTGTCAAATAAAACCCAAACTTTGTGTATCGAATCCACCTGTACTTGTAAACACTGAAGGAAAATTCGTTTGAAATTTCACAGAAAACAGTCTCAAATATGACATTTATTTACGTACAAATGTCAAATGTTGATTGCTATTTGATTGCTACCAGATTACTGGTTTAGTTATTCGGCCTGGCTGTAAGAGTAGAACAACAAACAATAGACACAGTATACAAACATTTGTCCAAAAAAATACCATCTTTATATACATGTTTCCATACAATACATATATGAAAAGAAGTGACAAGTTTTTGGAACCATACAGACAATATTATTCGGCCTGGCTGTAAGAGTAGAACAACAAACAATAGACACAGTATACAAACATTTGTCCAAAAAAATACCATCTTTATATACATGTTTCCATACAATACATATATGAAAAGAAGTGACAAGTTTTTGGAACCATACAGACAATAAAAATCCATATATAAAAACAAAATTTAAAAAAGATCTTCCATCTCTATCCGAAATCTGCAAAAATGTATATGTTGACACATATTAAGTCTCAATCATGACAAACACATGGCAATGTAAGACTTCAATGAACGGCAAAAATGTCATGTCTGAAAATTAACAAACAAAATACTGCGTGATATAGCAAAATCAAGTGGCTACAATACTGCCAACTGTCAAATAAGAAATGTGTGACTTATAAAAGTGTACGTAAATTAAAATAGATTTGAATTGATTGGGAAACTAAATTGTATTGGGAAGCTAGATCGAGGTACTGTTATTGTAATATCATTTGCAAATAATAATCCAATATAACTTTAAGAGTAGGCCCTCCTAATTTTCTTTGGCAAAGTATTAATAAATTTTGCGCGCCATTTAAAATCAAAATGGCTACTATATTCTAAATAGACCAATCACGGTTCGCTATGAATATTTCCACCAATGAGAGCACTTTAGTTTCACGCGCACTGTAGAATTATTTTTATCGAATAAACGAATATGTTAGTGAGCTAGTTGCTAGTCTGTTATATTTCTTTATTATTACGGAGTCGATAGAAATGTGGTTATAAGGTGAAATACGTAGTTTGATGTCTGTTGTTATATATTTGTTACTTATTCGCTTTGGTATTTTATAGGTTTCAATACAATACCTAGGCATTGGGTAGTATATCCAGCTAACTCAAAGAAAAAAATTACATTAACTCCAAATTACTTTTATATGAACTTTGTTTCAATAAACGAACAAAAATGACTTAACATGATAGCTATAGTTAAGTTGTAGCTAGTGGTTTTAGCCGATGTTGTGGGTTAGTGGCATTTTAGTTGCCATCGGAGGCTTAGGCCATATAACCTAGCAAAATATCGGTTTAGAAAATAACCAGGATTGACAATGATTGTATAGCGTTCCTATAATAATGTCACAAACGGCCATCTATTCAAGAAACAACTGCTAAATGTTGTCAACCCTCCAAACAACGCCATGATCGCTATTGTATTGACACCTATAAAATAAACTTGCATGAGACAATACATTTGAACGAATCTATTCAATTTTAGCTTCTTTGGTCCCGTCCAATTGTTTGTCACGCGATTATGTTCGTTATTACCGCGGTGTAGGGTCGAATAGGTGTGGTTCTCGATTCTTAAGGAAAATGTCGTGGGTTAAGTATAAAGTAATGTAGTTTTTAAATGTTTTAATGGTGATTGTTCGGTGGAGTCGTTAAGTTTATGTTCCACTGTTCTTTTGTGCTATTTTAAACATACAAATGACGTTACCATCGACAAATAAAATTAAGTTGAAGGATTTCGTTTTAATATATTCCATGATAGCAATAGATTGTTCAATTATTTCAAAAGAGTATTTGACGCTATTTTGTAATTGTGAATTGTTTGCGCCTAAGCTAGGTTAGATTACCATCAGTCCTACCTTAGGCTGCTAATACACTCCCCAAAAATCGGTTTTTTGTAAGATTGTCGGCACAACAGTGGAACAAAATCCTTATAATAACAACTAAAGATTATTATTTTCTACAGCAAACGATTTTGTTTAAGACTTTGTCGACCGGTATAAGTAAAAATGTTTCGTTGTATACTTAGTTTAGAATACTGCCATCTATTGAGAAATGTAAAAACTATTTTAATAACTGTATCCATTCCAATATGGCGCTATAAACTAATTTAGTACTAATTGTTAATGTTTATTTTATTTATTTGTATATTTGTGATCGGTTACAGGCAATAATACGTGTGGTGTCTGTTTATGTCGTATATCTAAAACCGTAGTTACCTTAAGACTATCTATGTTGATAACGGTAGTTGCTTTCTGTGAAATAAATCCTTGTTGTAACATTTTGTAAATTAAATGAATCAATACAAATATTTGGAATATACTTTCCGATAACTTATCTTTAGACTTTGTGCTGATAATATTCAGTAACGAATGATTTTCCTTATTTTCTTGACTATTTAATCTTGAACATTTATTACATTTATCAACTTCATAATATAAAACGAAACTAAACGAGTTGGTATTAAATAAGCAAATAAGCAGTTTCTAACTTAATCGAAAAAGTCTGACGTTCTCCGACTTGATTATTCTCGATTTTAACTTTCTTAGCTTCATCTACAACTCAAAAGATTTACGTAAATATAAAAAAAAAGTTGACACTTCAAAAAGTCAACTTGTAATTCACAAATGTCAAAAATGACAGAACCAATGTCATTTGAATAAAAAAAAACATTTTCGTGTTCATAAACTCAATTAAATGTGACAAATAACTACTTACTGTAAGATAGTTCGTCAGAACATTTATAAAAGTATTTATTATTACACGAATATTAGAAGTTAGTCGAATTTTAACACGGACAGACAGACATACCTTAAACTTAGGAATATATTTATATATTTTTTATTTATCATTTTATTTTATTTATTCTTAGTCACGAGTCAAACCCGGTATAATAAATAAGCTTAAGAGGGGATACAGATCCTTTGGAAAGGATATTATTCAATGGTATTTCATACAATACATTGATTAAATTCTAATAAATATTAGACACAATATTCACATTTTGGTCCACATTTCAAAGTCAAAGTCAAATATTTTTATTCACTTTTGTCCCCAAAGAGGCTCTTAAGAGCCTTTGAGCGTTCGTTAGTAAAACATATTTAATTTAAAATAAATTTATTGACTCTAAGAATAAGCAACATAATGTAAATATTGGTCTGCTTATTCTACAGATAATAAAATTTTAATAAACCTTTTTGTCTTGTGCTTTGAGGATTTTACTGAGTAAATGTTGTCACATTAAATATTTTAAAAAACACAACCAATAATAATTTTCATTTATACTAAATCTTTCAATAAATACTTGTGGCTAAAATATTTTATAAACTTTTCTCATTTTTTCTATGCAACACTTCATTTCTATGTATTTGATCGTTTTATATACTATTTTGCTATTTAAACAACTATGTAGTAAATTAAATACTCCTGAGTTTACGGTTTCTGTCCATAAAAAATATATTGTATTCACCTATGTAATTGTATTATATATAACGACCAACCTACATATTTATTAACTTTGTGTAACAAAATCTGTATAGTGACAATGTCATTTGTCATTTATATTACGAAGGACATAAAATAGTTCGATTCGATTTTCCTCTTAATTTTCATTAATAGAAACATGTTCGCGAGTAAAACGGTCGTAAAACGTTACGACCGTAAAAAGTTACCACCGTGATACGTTTTGTAAAAACCTTTTTGTATAAGTAAGAACTTAGGCGTTTTATAAACTAATGACACTTTGGCACTTTTAGGCAATGACATTGGCAACTGTAGGTTTGAAAGATCTGTGACAGTTCCCATCGAACTAAAATGCCCTACAACAGGTATAGGTCAGCAACAACTACTGTCGGCAGACGCCTAGGCGTTTTGTCGACTGGCGAAGTACCCATTGCCAACGACAGTTGTCAATCTATGCCGTTGCCAATGACAACTTGCCGTTCGTGTAAATGAAGCCTAAATGGTTTGTTAAATACAAACCCTTTTGGGCTTCGCCGCAGTCGGGTAAAAAAAGTAGGAGGAGATTAAAGGATTTATGAGGGATAAAAGTTCCAATCCTACTAATATTATAAATGCGAAAGTTTGTGAGGATGGATGTATGTATGGATGGATGTATGGATGTATGGATGTATGTTTGTTGCTCTTTCACGCAAAAACTACTGAACGGATTTGGATGAAACTTTATAGTAATGTAGGTTATACATCAGAATAACATATGGAATACATTTTATCCCGAAATTCCTGCGGGAACGGCTACAACGCGGGTAACACCGCGGGGCGCAGCTAGTTTTATTATAAAATTGGGATAAAAGAATCCCATTAAAAAAACTCGAATTGGTTTGGTCACTAGGTGGCATAGTCATCGCACGGACGTGTGAATATGAATATGCAATTTTGTTACACATTGTCTAAAGTAATATAAGTTCGTTACTGTAGTAAATTGTCGCTACTGACTGTTATTATCTTGTTCTTGTTACCAATATCACGTTTTCTACAAATGGCACGTGTTATAATTACATTGGTCTGTGATTTTTCCTTGTTTAAATAGATTTATTTACCACTAGCAGCGCCCGCGGTTTTACCCGCGTTGTGCCCGTTCCCGTGGGAATTTCGGGAATTGTTATGCATATAAACCTGCTTCTTGAATCACTTTTAATATATTAAAAAAACCGCGTCAAAATCCCTTGCGTAGTTTTAAAGATCTAGGCATACATAGGGACAGACAGCGGAAAGCGACTTTGTTTTATACTATGTACTGATGAAGTGATGATGATGCTTTGTCTAATTGGTGATTATTTATTCTGTTTCTCTGTCTATGAATAAAAAAAAAATGTTTTAATTTTCAAATAGTGACCCTGAAAATCGTATTTTAGTCGAAGATATTTTTTCTATGCTAGTTGTCGAAAATGTATAAAAATCCTAATTCGAGTGAGGTTTGAGTATTTTTTACCAGTAAATAGGTTCAATTATTTAGGTTAATAAAATCCCTCTATACCAAACTATGTATACTCGTATAGGTAATACGAAGTAAGGTTTACTTATCTAGTTTTCAATGACGGTTTATTTATCTTCTAATATTTAACATAATATTGTTTTTTATCGCGAATTCGTCCCGAGTACGAACTAACCTTGTAAGAATTTTCATTTCTCATTTCCGCATTAAAATTATGTATTTTATTTAGTTATCTACAAAATAAAATAAATATAGATATGTAAAACATTATATAAATAATAAGAATTTTATAAGCATCGATTTTATTCTTGTCGGCTGAATGTATAACTAATTTTAATAGCTTTGATATATATGTTACGGCTAATACCCGAAGTGCGGCTACACCTAGTACTAACCGGCTAAAACTAGGTGTAGCCGCACTTCGGGTATTAGCCGTATGTCATTTTAATGAAAAGAGAGAGTTTAAACATGAAAAAAAAAAATAACCCTAACCTACCGAATTACTTACTATTCGGTAGCCGTAACATAGCCACACTTTGTCCTTTCGTTAAAATCGTGCTACAGTAAGGTAGTTTCAGAGTGCGTTCGAAAAATCAAACAAAAAAGAACTTTCAAACCTTTTGAAGCCGGTTTAAAAGAACAAACTCTTATTATATCTTTATTTATATAACTAGCAGCGCCCCGCGGTTTTACCCGCGTTGTGCCCGTTCCCGTGGGAATTTCGGGAATTTTTTTACATAAAAACCTTCCTCTTGAATCACTCTACCTATTATAAAAAACCGCATCAAAATCCGTTGCGTAATTTTAAAGATTTAAGCATACAGACAGACAAACAGTGTGACAGACACGAAAAAGAGACGACTTTATTTTATACTATGTAGTGATAATCTAGACACGCGGCAGCGTGTCAAGCCAAGTTCAAGCAAAGGAACGGCTAGCCAGCGCCGAGTGTAATATTACACGAACCATTTGGTGCCACTTTTGACCCTTCTATAACTCAAAACCTATTTAACGTAAACACATGAAACTTCGTGTGTTTAATTATATCCATTAGGACATCTAGAAACCCAAATTTCATGAAGCTAGCTCAAACGGTTATAAAGATATGAACGTCAGAAAGTCGTAAATTTTAGTATTGACTGACTGACTGACATATAGTACCTAAACCTAACCTACTTCCAGATGACCTAGAAGGATGAAATTTGGAATCTAGCTCGGTAATTGTGTGTAAGCGTAAGAAAAAATCTAAAAATATAAAATAGTTAAAAAATAGGGGGGTCCCCATACAAAAAATATATTTTTTAATTGTAGCGTTGGAACCGTTACTAGCAGATATTTGAAACTATCCCAATATATGTATTATTATATTTGCTATTTAACTGCAATATAAACGTAAAGTTAAGTAAAAAAAATAAGTGGTGTCCCCATTCAAAAAAACTTAAATTTCGCGCTAAACAACCGGCCAACGGTGTGTCGTCGGCGGCGCGCGGTAGGTACTTATGACGCGGTCGGACCACCGTCGCCCCAGCCAATCAGCGTCACGCTCTGATGAATAGTACACAATTATAAGCGGTAGCGATTTGGTAAAAATTTAGCGGGTCGGTTGGTTTATACCTGCATGGTAGTAAAGCGATGTATTATTGTTACCGATATAATGTATGTATTGACTAATTTAAGAATGCTGGTTGAACTCGCTCGCGCCTTGCACTTGTAGGCTAAGGACTCACGAAGCGGTTTTCACCCGTGCCCGCCGCGGTTGCGGGCCCGCAGCCTTTGTAGAATACAGATATTTATGTAAAAACTTAAAGCACATTTCACGACGCGTTTTACGCCCGCGGCGTGTGCGATTGTTTGCGGGTCCCGCTGCTCCAGCGGTCATCTTGTACCGGCGGGCGCGGGTCGCGGTCCCGCAGCCGCGGCGGGTTGCACCCGCGCGTTCTGCGGTCGGTTGGCGGGCGACCGCGCGTGGACAGCGGGGGGCGGGGGGGGGAGGTTAGAAATCCGACGCCATTTTGCAGTGACTTGTTATTACTCGTTGCGTAGTAGTTTCTGGTGTGTGTCCATGACGGTCTGGAACTCAACTGATCGTTTAACCGCCCGTCTTGCGATTATCAACCGCCAAGTTTGCGGGCGATAATCGCAACCGCGACGGCTGCGTAACCGCACAAAACTCCGGTCTCGTGAGTTTTGAAAATAAAACTCCATTCCGCCACCGCGGCGGGCACGCCGGCACGGGTGAAAACCGCTTCGTGAGTCCTTACTCGTACGCGGGGGCAGCGCGCGGCTCACAAGCGCTATACGATACAATTTAAAATGCGAACGAACCAAAGTACCTATGCAGCGGAAACGCAAGAAAAAACAATAAATATCAATACCTAGTTTTCTTTACAAAAAGTAATGATATCCCACCAAAAACATAAATGTAAAAAAGGAGAGCCAAGTTCAATACAAAAATTATGCATGGCTATGGGCTTCGCTGCAAAAAGAATGGAG
Source organism: Cyclophora albipunctata (assembly GCA_963082685.1). Classification (NCBI taxonomy): domain Eukaryota; kingdom Metazoa; phylum Arthropoda; class Insecta; order Lepidoptera; family Geometridae; genus Cyclophora; species Cyclophora albipunctata. The sequence goes on from OY720122.1 coordinate 2,340,013, forward strand.
ATCTAAATGAGGGCCAAGTTCTAGGCAATATCTCAATATGTATTTATAGGAACAAAATAACATTATGAACAAGTATTAAACTCTATTTCTTCTCTTTATTCGATACCTATGACAATTGCTGTTATTTAAAAATGTGAGATCTTAAAGTGGGTTAGATTTAACTTGGCCAGTTTGTTGTTATATGTTGAATAACTTTATAAAATGACTGCTGTAATGAAAACTGGTCAAGTCAAATCTAACTCACTTTAAGATCTCACATTTTTAAATAACAGCAATTGTCATAGGTATCGAATAAAGAGAAGAAATAGAGTTTAATACTTGTTCATAATGTTATTTTGTTCCTATAAATACATATTGAGATATTGCCTAGAACTTGGCCCTCATTTAGATCTCCATTCTTTTTGCAGCGAAGCCCATAGCCATGCATAATTTTTGTATTGAACTTGGCTCTCCTTTTTTACATTTATGTTTTTGGTGGGATTAGATTCTACAATACAAGCCTAGAGCTTAGTTTGGGTCTAATTAGCCTTGTTTTTTCAGTAAATTAATTATGATTTATTTCTACTGTACGTGTGTGTCACTGAACCCCTAAACGACTTGACCGATTTGAATGATATTTTTTGTATGCGTTTGGGTGGCACCCTGAATGGTTTAGATTCACACTAGCGACATCTATTGAGTCGCGGGTGGAACCACCGCGCGGGACTGCTAGTTACTATATTTATTGCGATTGCAATTTAATGTCTTTCAATCTAATCGTAGGCCATAAAAACAGTTATGGACTTTTGTGCAGGCGTGTTATTATGTTGTAAAGATTACAAGTAAATTCTAGTTTGAAGTAGTAACAGTCAGTAGCGACAATCTAGTTTGCTATTAATCCAATGTAACCAATTACTTGTTAACCTTCTAGTACAGTTTAGGACAAATAAATAAGCTAATTTTTGCGAACATTATACGTAAAGTTAAATTATATTATGTACTCACTGTCATCGCAATAATGCATTAAATTGGTATTCATCTCTAATTTATGCCATTGAAATTGTTCAATTAAAATCTTCTACTTATAATTTAAATTTCACTCTGGGGCAAATCCCTTGCTAAAGTCAAAAAGTGTGACGTTATATTTACGTTAAATACGTTTATTGTTTTGTCCCGAACTGTACTTCCTATACTTATTGTATCAAACTATGATTGTATACTTAAAACACTAGTGAAATTATATATGAATATTATCTTGTACCTATATTGTATTATTGTATTGTATAAACGTTTACGAACTTGTTGTGCTCTGTGACTTTACATGTAGATGTTATTCGAGCTACGTGTTGTTGTAAATAATCTTTTAAATATTATAAATAAATTATAATTATTGTGTTACATATGTTTGGGTTTCATTTTTTGACCAAAATAAGAAAAGTAAAAGAAAAATATATTCCCCTATTATAAAGTCCTACTGCTAACCAGTATTAGCTGTCTGTGGCATCATAGTTTTTATTGGAAGTGTACTAGCTATATCATAGCATTAAAAAAACATTTTATTAGAAGATATTATCACCACTCCGCAGTTTTACCACTGTTGTAGCTGTTCCCGTGGGAATTTCGGGATGCAAAATAGCCTGTAACCTTCCCGTTGAATGTGGCTATCTATTACAAAAAGAATTATTCAAATCGGATTGGTAGTTTATGAGGTAATCGCGTTTAAACAAACAGAAATCAAACTTTATTATATTAGAATAGATTTCCACTTCCTTTAGGTCCTGTTATGTTTTCGTATTACTAAAATCCATCGTTATATATATAAACTAGCAGCGCCCCGCGGATTTACCGCCGTTGTGTCCGTTCCCGTGGGAATTTCGGGAATTTACTTATAAACCTTCCTCTAGAATCACTCTATCTACCTATAAAAAAAAGTGCATCAAAATCCGTTGCGTAGTTTTAAAGTTCTAAGCATACATAAGGACAGACAGCGGAACGCGACTTTATTTTATAGCATGTAGTGATAGTGATACAATATTCCGCGGATCAACAATTAAATATTGAATATTCTTATAATCATGGATCTATCTACGTTTGGTCTTTTAATTGATAATATACATTTGTAGTAGTAATCTCTTAATTATGTGTGTTATGATACCTCATAATGGTGTCAAGATGCACTCATTAGCCACTTATGAATTTCGAAACATTGATTAAATAAATAAACAAATAATCGTGTCTGGATTGCAACAGATCATTTTATCACATATCTATCAATACTTATAATAAGTTTTAGGTAAGTAATGTAACATTTTAGCTACAATTTATAGAAAGTAATAAATCCTATTTAGCGAACCTATATTTTTCCTCAGAGAAAAGGTCTCGCTCAATATCTCCCAAAGCGCTCTCTGCATAGTTCGACTAAGCTATGCCAAGCAACGTGCAGCTCGATCATTTCTTGGATGGGTGACTGGCCGTGGCATTCTACCTGAGCATTCCCGTGATTCAGAGGGTATTTTATACTGTCGATCGCTTCATTCAACCGTTAGTTGTCAACCGGAGTTGGAATATTTAACGATTTTAATCTAATTGTTTCCAATGACAAACCTTAATATTTGGGAAATTACCAACTTCAAAATTAACGAGATTGAGGAATTAATATGTATCATTCGTGACCACATTATACAAGTTCCACCTGGTTTAAACAGAAATATTAAAAATACATTAAGACAGGTACTTTACCTTTAACTAATTATCTAATTATCACGATTTTCCCTTTTGTAATTAATGTAATCATTTCTACTTAGCCCTACTAATATTATAAATGCGAAAGTTTGGGAGGACGGATGTCTGTTTGTTACTCTTTCACGAAAAAACTAAAGGACGGATTTGGATTAAACTTTACAGTATTATAGGATATACATCAGAATAACACATGGGGTACATTTTATCCTGAAATTCCCGCGGGAATGGGTACAACGCGGGTAACACCGCGGGATGCGGTTAGTATCATAATATATTTGCTTTTTCAGAAAAAAATGTTGCCACGAGAATCATATTTTTAGCTTGATTTTTGTATACTTCACTACATAGTATAAAATAAAGTCGTCTCTTTTTCGTGTCTGTCTGTTTGTCTGTCTGTATGCTTAAATGTTTTAAATTACGCAACGGATTTTGATGCGGTTTTTTGTAATAGGTAGAGTGATTCAAGAGGAAGGTTTTTATGTAAAAAAATTCCCGAAATTCCCACGGGAACGGGCACAACGCGGGTAAAACCGCGGGGCGCTGCTAGTCACTACATAGTATAAAATAAAGTCGTCTCTTTTTCGTGTCTGTCACACTGTTTGTCTGTCTGTATGCTTAAATCTTTAAAATTACGCAACGGATTTTGATGCGGTATTTTGTAATAGGTAGAGTGATTCAAGAGGAAGGTTTTTATGTAAAAAAATTCCCGAAATTCCCACGGGAACGGGCACAACGCGGGTAAAACCGCGGGGCGCTGCTAGTTGTGTATAAGTACTTTAATTATCACATTCTACAAAACAATAGCCGAAAAGAATGCAACTTTTCGCTATTTTAACATCATTAAGACAACAATTCGAACAAATAATTATTGTGTCTGCCTTCTTTGGAAATAATTTATTGTAACGTAGTTACCTATTCTTTTGTTTAAGATGTTTTACAAAAAGTATAAAATATTTTGGTCATGAATTAAGCATTACATAAGCAATAAAAAGTTAAAAACCCTTGGTAAGTGGGTAAAATAATGATATGAATTAAAAAAATCTTTAATATTAAATTCATCGTAACATATCTTAAGATCGTACCAGCATACTGATTATAGGTATCAAAGGCCATCATTATAGTAGTTTATGCAACGTCATATAAAGAAGGGTATTAAAACACGAGTGTGAGTTTATGAAACGAGCGCAGCGAGTTTCATAATAGTAACGAGTGTTTTAATACCCGTGTTATATGCAGTTGCATACACTACTTTATCTTCACTATTTAATGCAATTAATCAAACAAAATTTTAAAAACAAAACACATTGCGAAACATTAAATTCACGCGTAGGTACGTGTATTGTCACAGTGAACTTGCCGCCATTAAAATCTAACCAATGAGAGCGCAGCTGCGCGTAGGGCCAATCAGGAGCGAGCGAGATCTTACCAAAGAGTTTTGTGTATGTAGTTTCGACGAAGTTTTCACGTATAACCCAACTATTTTAAAAAGCCAGCCTAATATCAAAATTTTATACAACTAGTATGAGGATTTTGACATAAGGCTCGCCAGGTTAATTGGTCGCGTTATAATGATGTTATAATGTTAAATTATAATGATATTATAACATCATGTGCAATTGCTTAAATTGAGTGTTTTAGTTGTCTGTGCTATAACAGTAGTAATTATAAGTCAAGTATTGGAAACATAAGTAGAATGTTACAACATTAGTGTAGATAAAAGAACTAAAAGTCTAACAATATCACCGAACACGAAGGCAATAAGTAAATGATTATTCCTATTGAATTTGCATCAATTTATCCTGTTATTAAATCTCTAATCTCTTCCTAGATAAATGAAAAACCTTCATACACCACAGATGAATTAATAGTTAGTACGTTTACATAACAATATCACCCTTGAGTAGGGTCAACAAGACCTTACCTAGGAAATGATTTGAGGAAAATAAGAGGAAAATACAATATACGAGAAATAAATGTCGCTGTAAATAGAAACGTCAATAATTAAATAAGAAGTTTCAACATAGATAAGTACTGTTAGGGAAGTTGGCAGTGCATTTATATACGGACTAAAATGGCTTGACGTACGAAGTGAGATTTAATACGCACTACGTACACTGCTTCTACACATCTTTATATGTATCTTTTTCTTCTTGTGAAGAGAGCCACATTCAAGGGGTAGCTTAAAGTAAATTTTTCATTCCGAAATTCCCACTGGAACGAGCACATTGCGGCTAAAACTGCAGGTTGCCGCTAGTATACATATAAAGTGCGGTTCGTTCACCTCGTTTTTGCTCAACGGAGAGAAGTTTAATCGGCCAATTGAATCGGTATGTAACACTCTCCGATGTAGATAGTAGAAGCGATTTTCACAATTGGTGGACTGTGAATTTCCTTGAATGTACTATTGCATATTTCACGGTCATGTTGACCGTGACAATCCCATCTTAAGATAATTAATTATAGGTTTGTAAAATGGTCTCATCTATTACATAGCTCAGTAACTAAGTGGTTATTTAATTAATTTACTAGAACTAGAAGTTTAGCAATCTGCATAACTAGGTGCATATAATGTAAGCAGCGCCCCGCGGTTTTACCCAAGTGGTGGCCTTTCCCGTGGGAATTTCGGGAAGTAAAATAGCCTTTGACCTTTTCGTTGAATATGGCTATCTTTATTATATTAGTAAAGATTATTATAGAAATGACCTACAGATACAAAGTTGGTCTTTGATGATATCTTCATCTACATAATATATTTAGTACCCACTTAACTAGGTACCATGGGCAAAGCTAAAGTGAGGAAATGCATTTACGCATCTCCGGTGTTCGGGTAAATACCGCGGTATGTAGGGCTCGACCCGACCGCCATCCCCCCATTATAGGAGTCATCGGCGGCGCGGGTACCCACTAAAACAGTCACTGTATTCCTGCATCGGCGGTAAAGCAGGTAATGCCGTGGGTCCTGCTTTCGCATTCACGTACCACAGCTGACCTATGCTTAATAGCTCTTTTACCTACCTATATAGATAACATTAGATTAATAAGTATTTATCTACACTACTATTAATCTACTTAGCTTTAGTAAGTTGGCAAAATTTTTCAGTCATGGTAAGACAAGGGACTTCATTAAATCATCATAAATACTCATATAACCAACTAGCAGCGCCCCGCGGTTTTACCCGCGTTGTACCCGTTCCCGTGGGAATTTCGGGATGTAAAATAGCCTATAACCTTCCCGTTGAATGTGGCTATCTATTACAAAAAGAATTATTCAAATTGGACTGAGATTACCTCGAACATACATACAAACAAACAAACAAACTTACAAATTTTACCTCTTTATAATACCTATTAGTATATACATACATGGGTAATACTAAACTACTTAATACCTAGTTACATGCACTAATTCTTCGATAAGATCGAAGACTGCCAATCTAATATACCTATAATATGAAATTGTCCCGTAATATCCGGGTTGTAAGAAAAAAACCTATTAATTCTGAGATGATATGCGGTGACTGGCACGTAGGACTGTTATCCGTAAATACATTTTCTCCGCGATTTCATTCTTGGTGAACTGTACTAGCGCTCGTGGCGTAGTTTGACTTAACGGGCGAGCGGTACCGTGCTTCGGAGGGCACGTTAAGCAGTCGGTCCCGGTTGTTTCAATCGTTAAACCCTGCTTTTAGGCGGTTTAAAAACTTCAATACTCCAAATGAAAGAATTAATGAACTGTACTGTTTTTCTAATATAGCAAATATAAGTAGATACTTACCGTTTACCTAATATGCGAGAGTTTAGTTGAGTTAGTTAGGCGACCGTTGCAAGATTGTTCTGAAATAAAGTCGCTGGTATTGTTGGACGGGTCGTGCCTCGCCGGCCCAAGCCCTTTGTGGTGTAGATACTAATAGATAGCCCCGAAGAGCGAAGCACTTACTGTTCGGTAGATAACTTAACTTCAAAGTTATATTATGAAAAAGTAAGTTGGATATTATAATGGTTTGACTAGGTAGATAAGGTTTTTTAGACTGCGAAGGCCAACACCCTCTGAAAATATATGTTCTAGTGGATTAAAGTCTAGTGTAAAGTAAAGATTAAAGTCTTCACTTTTATCGTGACCAGTAACTTTAGGTATAACGCCACCAGTAGACTATAGATATCCTGTTGAATTACCTCCCAAGTATTTAAGTGATTAAACAATAAAACATTAATCCGTTGCTAATCGCCGCTAATCAATCATTAGCCAATTTATTTCAGCCTATCATACTTCGTCGATATCTGGAGATAAGGTGAGATTTCAATGCTTTTATAACGTACCAACTTCGGGTCAAATCTTTGATGTTTTATAACGTACCAACTTCGGGTCAAATCTTTGATGTTAATGTAATGTTTTATACCCAAGGCTTTATGTATATTAAGCCGCGACCCGCGGTGTTAGCTGCGTTGTACCCGTTCCCGCGGGAATTTGGGGATACAATTTATCCCATGTGTTATTCTGATGTATAACCTATATTACTGTAAACTTTCATCCAAATCCGCCCAGTTGTTTATTCGTGAAAGAGTAACAAACATACATATTACATCCATACATGCATACATACATCCATCCTCATGGCTTAACTTACAGAGAAATAACCGACCGTAGAAGAGAATCCAACGTTAAGGCAATATTTATAGACTAGCTTTCAAAAAACACCTTCCGGGCCATATTTACATTTTAGCTATCAAATGGTTTGTCACTTTCTGACATACGCAATTTTCCGAAGAGCAACAGAGACAAAACACAGTTTATCAGTGTTTTAGTTACACCGCGTTTATTAATAAGCCGGTCTAAGTTTCAGCGATATACATTTTAAAATGGAAGTAAACCCTTTTCATACATTCATAATGAAACAATTATCTACTTCGATACTTATTAATGCACTTAAACAGTAGTCCTAATCGAAGAGGCGCTAATATCCTTGTCTTAATGTAAGTACGTACATGTGTAAGCATGTACGTATTGGATTATAAAGATAGCAGATGTGTCTGTATCATGTACATCTATATATGTATATAAAACAAAGACGGGTTTGTTACAACACTTATAACTCGAGATCGGCTGGATCAATTTTCATGGTTTTTGTTTCGTTGGATTTGTCTCCGCCCTGAATAGCAGAATACATTTTAAAAACAATGAAAACTTGGAATAAAAATCTCAAAATTCCCACGGGAACGGGGGCGCTGCGGGTGAGACCGCGGGGCACAGCTAGTTATAGATAAAATAAAACAATAAATAATATATATCCTACCCAAGATTATTAATCGTCATGCACCTAAAGCACACCTAAAATACGAACATAACAGTTTGGTTAGGGCATTAGGTACAGGTGTACATTATCAGGTGATTCAGCACCTGATTGCCCGAAAAGTAAGACGATTCCGTGCTACGGATGGCACGTTAAGCCGTCGGTCCCGGTTACTTTCTACGGATAGTAGCTTAGTCGTTACATGAGCCATGTCAGAGGCCTTTGGCGGCTCAATAACTCTGACACCAGGATTGGTCAGGTTGACCATCCACTCGATGAAGAAGACTCACTTAACACAGTACAAAGTACAAACCAAACACAGCTATTACTAGTCAATGGGTCGCCGCATCATCTCTACAGTATATAACAAAGTCGCTTTCCGCTGTCTGTCTCTATATGTATGCTTAGATCTTTAAAACTACGCAACGGATTTTAACGCGGTTTTTTTTAAATAGATGGCTGATTCATGAGGAAGGTTTATAAGTATAAAAAATCCCGAAAAGGATAAAGGAACAACGTAAAGTAATTTTAACTATTTCATTAAAGTACCGCTGACACAGCGGGGACAATGGGATACACTGTAAGGATGGATGTTTGATGTTGTTACGCAAACACTACTGAATCAGTCGCAGAAATAAATCTATAGTTTGGAATTATATAGTCATAGGCATATGTACAGTCACAGAGAAAAAAATCAATCACCACGCGAGCGGCCGGCGCGCTTCTATGCTCTGTGTGCAGTTGCAGTACACAAAGGCTTATAATCTGTGACTGGACAAAATCCGCTATCATTACCGTAGCAAAACGTGATCTCGCGATTGTAGTTTCTTTAGATAGCAACAATAACCAATTGAAAGGTTTTTAGCTCAGAATACAGAATAACCAGAACCCGTGAGCGCGCATAATACTGTAGCTACTCAAACTAGCCTTAAATAGTGTAGTTTGATGCGCAACCGATCAGTCACTTTGTGACCGTCGGAACGCGCTAACGTGTTTTACCCGTGACCAATTTCACGAAACTATGCCGTCTTGTGTCATTCCTACCTGTAAAAATGCAGTGGGTCTGAAAAAGAAACAGGATGGGATCACATTTCACGTGTAAGTATCGCATTTAGGTATCGTCTTATTTAAATATTTAATTATTTTCTCAGATTTCAATTGTCATAGAGAGTGATGCGTCAATCTATGCTAGTGTTGCCAATATAAGAGTTTTGATTTACCCTTCTTTTTATTACCTTTTGAGGGCTTTAATTCGTTGTAGAATATTAATAAGTAATATAATAAAAAATAACCAACTTGAAAAAAGAAAGTATAAAGCGTAAGTGCGGCTCCTATGTACCTAACCTAACAATCCTATTAAATAGTAAGTATGTTAGTCTATAGGATTTCTAAACAAATTTTTGGTGTGCGTGTGAGGTAGAAGGGGAGAGGGGGAGCGGGTATAAAATTATGTTTCTATATTAGCCATCTTAGATAGTGAAAAATTGTAATTGGCCCTAAGTTATTATTCTTTTTTTATGTAACTCTTGTACCTAGCTGTAAGTTTTCCGAATACTTTAAAATAAAATAAAAATATATAATTTTTCCATCACCCGATAAAAGTGTGCAAACATCCACCTTAACACCGTGTTTTATTTAATATACCTATCTATTTCTTGAGATAATCAGGTAGGTACATAGTTATAAAGAAAAGGACAATTTTTATTCTATTATCATATTACCTCCGAAACTCCCAAAATTTACCCCAAAAATGGGCAAATAATGCGAGAGCTAACAACACCACGCGAGGGACTTTGTTCTGTTTTTGGACACAGCGTGTAGCTTGTAAATACATTTGAATGTTACATCTAGTACTTTCTATAATCTAAGGTTTTTAGCATTAAGCATTTAATAAAGAACATCTGTTAATCAATAGACTTCTATGAATTGGTTTGGGATAAACCTCATTCGTAAAAAAATAATTTCGATAATCTGAGTACCTACCTAACTACAAATGACGAAGTTATGCTCGAACCGAACAATAACTGACTCCTCCTTCTTTGAAATCAGTTAAAAACCTATAACATTAGGTAAACGGATAGTACTTATATTTGCTTTGCTACAACCGGGATCTACAATTTATTTCTACAAGTATGATATTACAGGGTGATTTCGGGGTCGTGATCCCAACCATTTTTTTCTGACTCAGTAAATAAATGATTGCGATGCTACCTGTATTTATTTTAATTTAAACAAAGATGATTCGTTATTTACGTTTTTTTATTTAAAAATTATTATTGACTCAAAATGCGTGGTCACCCTACTTTTAATATTACTTGGTGACATAAGTTTTCTTGGGAAATAGTAGGGTGACCATGATCTCGAATTATCGCAGTTTTTTTTGCTGACTAAAATAAGTCGCTGGTGTACTGTTAGTCCTAACCTATCGTGATGCTTAGGAGAAAGTAAGTTAAATGCTTCTTTCTTGCTCCACGACCCCGTAATCACCCTGTATAATAAAGTTGAAGAGTTTGTTTGTTTGATCGCGCGAGTCTCAAAAACTACCAATCCGATTCGAATTATTCTTTTTGTTATAGATAGCCACATTCAACTGGAAGGTTACAGGCTATTTTACCTCCCGAAATTCGTTTGGGAACGGGCAGAACGCGGGTAAAACCGAAGGGCGCTGCTAGTAATAGATACGAATATAGAACACCATTTCGTGGTAAAAGTGGACCCTTTTCATCAGATACCTTTAACTAAGTGAGTTGATAATAAAGAACACTTAACTAATGGCAATTTATATCCACACCTAGGTATCTAAAACCTTGAGATAAACATCTAGATACACTTCAGATATCGATCGACTTTGGAAAGGCAAGTTAAAATCCTTTAAACATAATACTGCGTCATTGAATAAAATTAATCTCGACTGGCAGAGATAAAGAGAGATTGTATCATTATTACAGATTTCACTGGATATCAGTTTTTTGGAATTTAGACGTATAACAAAAATAAATGTATGATGTCCTCTATGTCTTTAAAATATAGCCCTACAGCGTGTCTGTGTGTTTCATATAATATAACAAACTACCTATGTAATATCCATATCAGCACATTTTAATGGGGAACTACGAAAGGTGTCACAAGAAGGTTAGTTCTTGAGATGGTCCCTACATAAAAATAAATTTCCCGTCATGTCATGTCAAGACCCACCCTGGGATACTTAAGCATGATTATTCTCTATTGGCACAAAGCAAAGAATCACCATACGTAGGGCCGGTGCGGCGGCGATTCTATGCGCTGTGTATATTGGCCTACACAACCTGAAAGAGAGAGAGGGAGAGGGAGAGAGAGAGAGAGAGAGAGATACTCTCCTGGGCCACGACTGGCCTATCGGCCTTGACGCATAGATACGTTGGATCTACGTGCTTACACACTAACGCTACAGTGTGTTAAACGGGAATTGATTTCTAAACGGTAGTTATATAAAACTCAATGGAAACATTATTAACAGTCGAGCCGTCACCGTCACAAAGAATAATATAATCAAAGATAACAAACCCCCAATAAATAAGAAGTAAATGAATCGCGTTTAGTGTAAATACCTACGTATAAAGTTATTGATAATTTAGAGTTCTCATAATCAGATTCAGAAGGATTTTTACCGCGAAATAAAACGGACGTGGCGAAATGTTTTAGTGATAGTGCAGTGAAATAAATAGTAAAATCATGGGGAAACAAGCCAAAGATATTGACATGGAGGCAGTCCTTGTCGAAGTGGGACAATTCGGGAAATACCAACTAATAAACTATTGTTTTATTCTGATACCGATATTGTTTAGTGCAGTTTATTTGAGTCAGTACATATTTGCTGCCGGAGCGTTAAATTACAGGTAGGTTATGATTATTTAGACCTAACATTTATTTGTCAATATAATGCTTGTATTGTCCCACAGCTGGGCAAAGGCATCTCATCAAGGTCAAGTCTTTCAAAGTCAATATCTCATCATTTTTTGAAACATCTAAAATTCCTTATTATGAAGAATTACTAAAAAATACTTAGTTTTGTTATTGGTCTCATAAATTATTACAACCTTTAAAAAATTCTGAATGACATAAAATATTATATTGATCGATACTTTCGTAACTTATTAATGAAGGTTATAAATATCTATAGGTACTAATATTATTTTAAAAAAATGTTATTTAGTTTGTATGTTCGAGCGATTTGAATAATTCTTTTTGTAAAAGATAGACAAATTCAATAGGAAGGTTATAGGCTGTTTTTCATCCCTAAATTCCCACGGGTACGGACACAACGCGGGTAAAACCGCGGGGTGCTGCTAGTGTTTGATATACTTAGTGCTAAGTGCTAGACAGAATCTCCAATGAAATGTTTTATAGTGGCAAGCATAGATCAGAAATATTCATTGAGCAAGCGTGGATTTATTATACAAACAAGGCAAGTAATATTTGACGGAACGAAACGATCATTGTGATTCGTCGTGTGTATCTACGTCTATTTCTTAAATCTAGATAAAGTCCAGGTATCGAATAACTTCGGAAATACAGGTTTAAATTTTGGTATACAAAATTTAATTAAAAATTTAAAAAACCGCCGACACAAAAACCTAAGTTCCCTTTATAAATTTAATTGATTTTTATATTTAGGTAAGGTTTAAAGATCTTTATTTCTCATAGAAACATGTTCATTTAAAATTAGATTTAAAAATAAAGTGTTAGTCTAATTTTAACTACGCACCTCTGTTATACAAACTAAGTATGTTTGCGTATCAAAATACATCCATAAAAAGAGGATATTAAGAGAAAAGTTAGTACTTACTCAGTGTACCTATTAGTTTATTTATTTTTATTTAAGTAGTTAACGATTAGCAGTATATAATTTGACAGAAAATATTATATTGATCGAAACTTTCGTAACTTATTAATACACATAATGAAGGTTATAAATATGTTTGTTAAACTTAGTGCTAAGTGTGAGACAGATTCACCAATGAAGAGTTTCATGATAGCAAGATAGATGAGAAATATTCAGCACAAGTTTTGAGATGCATAGATTTAGAGATAACTTGTTTACATTGTTTCCTAGTTTATAAGGGTTGTATTTTGTTTTGTACAATAATATAAATACAATTTGAGTTTTCTTTCAAAGTCATTTACAGTTTCACATTTTCACTCATTGGGTAGTTTGTTACAGAATTGTACTCCCTCAAACAATATTGATTTTTTCCCGTACTTGGTTCTCGGTTTAATTAGTTTTATTTTATTTTTTGCATCTATACTAATATTATAAAGCTGAAGAGTTTGTTTTGTTTGTTTGTTTGTTTGTTTAAACGCGCTAATCTCAGAAACTACTGAACCGATTTGAATAATTCTTTCACTGTTAGATAGTCTATTTATCGAGGAAGGCTATAGGCTACATTTTATCCCGAAATTCCCACGGGAACGGGCACAACGCGGGTAAAACCGCGGGGCGCTGCTAGTGTTTTTATATAGTTGTTGTACATTACAGATTTTGTTTTTGGTTATTTCAGTTTTTGGTGAGTGATATTTGTAGTGGTATTATAATAACTTTATTATTTTATTTTGAATTCTCTGTAATGATTTTAAGTGGCTATAACTACTGTAGGATACTAAATACTAAAATCAATCCCCGGTGGATTTTTCTAACAAGATCAAACCTCTAATAAACTCTATGTAGGTATGTACTATAATAGAATAGGATAAAGAACTTTATGGCCAAAAATAGAAATTACATAGGTACACAAAGAAAAAATACTTAGCACTGATGCTGCATTACGAAAGCGTGGTAATTACACATTATCCTCCTCACTGTACTGATATCTTCAGTGAGATGAGAGGCCTTTGCCCAGCAGTGGGACATTACAGGCTTACTTTGTTTCATTTTAACCTAGCTATTTTTACCTTAGCGAGCCCAAAGCGCAAGTGAAGCGACTTCCGTATGAACAATATAATTGATTTCGTATGTTCCAATATATATCAAATATAGATACTTAATAAAACATATGTTTTTTTATTCACGGCCTACTTCGCCTAATGTTACTCCGACACTATTCGTAATGATAAACAGAAGGATTTTTACCGTGAATTCATGCGGTCGCGTCGCGACGGTATGTCCTAAGTGATAGTGAAGTGAATAGAAAAAATAAACATGGAGAAAAAATCAAAAGAAATTGACATGGAGGCAGTCCTAACGGATATAGGACAATTCGGAAAATACCAAATAATTAACTATTGTTTGATTCTGATACCGATATTGTTTAGTGCAGTTTATGCGAGTCAATATATTTTTGCTGCTGGGGCGTTAAATTACAGGTATGTACTACTCGTACTTACTACCTACATACATACCTAGTCATTTTTTTAAAACGTATATCATTATCCGCGCCCCGCCATTTTATCCGTTCCCGTGGGAATTTCGGGATAGAATGTATCCCATGTGTATTCTGATGCGTATATTACGGTAAAGTTTCATCCAAATCGGTCAAGTGGTTTTTTTGTGAAAGAGTATCAAACATACATTCATCCTTAAATACATCCATTCTCATAAACTTTCGCATTTATAATATCACAGTAGGATTAGAATCATAACCTTAGCAGCTCCTAACCTTAATAACATTTCAAATGTAGTTTATTATTTATTTATTACTAGCAGCGCCCCGCGGTTTTGCCCGCGTTGTGCCCGTTCCCGTGGGAATTTCGGGATTTTTTTTACATAAAAACCTTCCTCTTGAATCATTCTACCTATTACAAAAAACCGCATCAAAATCCGTTGCGTAATTTTAAAGATTTAAGCATACAGACAGACAAACAGTGTGACAGACACGAAAAAGAGACGACTTTATTTTATACTATGTAGTGATTTCAATTATTTCAATGGCAAAATTAATTAATTTTCTATCTACATATATACAAACGGAGGATAAAATCAAATAAAAATGTAATTGTATTTACTACTTTTGTTATGTTATCATTTATCAATAATCTGACATCCGAAGTAAGAAAATTAAATATAAACTCATTGCCATTAAATATTGCATTTAAGTACATAATATATTTTTAACGATTTTTTTATCTAAGTACCTAAATTATACCTACTAGCTCAAAATTAAAATTCGATTGAAATTACCATAAGAATTAGTACAGAATGAAATTATTCATGACAATTATAATTATACTGTGAATAATTACAATCCGTAATATTATCTATATATTCTGTAGGTACCCATGTTTATCCGTGCATCGTGATACCGATGTAAAATTAATATAAAAATAGATAGGTAGAACCTACCTAGTCATTTATACAAATATTATGAAGAGGTAAAATTTGTAAGTTTGTTTGTTTGTATGTTTGAGCTAATCTCGGGAATTATCAGTCCGATTTGAATAATTCTTTTTTTTATAGATAGCCACATTCAATTTATTCCCGTCGTTTTACCCGCGTTGTGTCCATTCCCGTAAGAACTTCGTGATGAAAAGTAGCCTTATAACCTTTCCGTTGAATGTGGCTCATCATCATCATAAATTTAAGAGCAAGGCTCTTGTCGGTGAGTCCGATGCAGACTTCTCCATCTATTCCTATTCAGTGCAAGTTCCTTCACATCTCTATAAGACATGACAGACACTTTTTCTTTAATCTGACTCATGTAACTGATTCTAGGCCTTCCCCTACCTCGCTTCCCTTCAACTTGACCTTCCATGATATTATTAATGTATCTGTCATGTCGTATGAGATGTCAAATCATCTTCCCTCTCCTATTTTCTTTCATCTCAAGTAATGTTCTACTCTCTCTCACCAATTCTAATACTTCTTCATTTGTCACCCTTTCCGTCCAACTAATCCTTTCCATCCTACGCCAACACCACATCTCAAACGCTTCCAATCTCTCCCTATCCTGTATCCATTATAAAAAGAACTAGCAGCGCCCCGCGGTTTTACCCGCGTTGTGCCCGTTCCCGTGGGAATTTCGGGATTTTTTTTACATAAAAACCTTCCTCTTGAATCACTCTACCTATTACAAAAACCGCATCAAAATCCGTTGCGTAATTTTAAAGATTAGCATACAGAAAAACAGACAAACAGACGCGACTTTGTTTTATACTATGTAATAATGATTATTCGAATCGGATAGGTAGTTTCTTTGATTAGTGCGTTCAAACAAAAAACTCTGCTTTATGATATTAGTATAGACTCGAGCTATCAGTAAGTAAGTATCTAGTGATTAAATGTCGATGTACTATTTCAGACAGATTTCATCAGTTTAGTAACGGTAGATACTTATCGCTTAAGATAACATTTATTATCAATATAATGATGTGGATAAAGATGCCTAATCTATACTAATATTATAAAGCTGAAGAGTTTGTTTTGTTTGTTTGTTTGTTTAAACGCGCTAATCTCAGAAACTACTGAACCGATTTGAATAATTCTTTCACTGTTAGATAGTCTATTTATCGAGGAAGGCTATAGGCTACATTTTATCCCGAAATTCCCACGGGAACGGGCACAACGCGGGTAAAACCGCGGGGCGCTGCTAGTTGAATAGATAATTTACTAGAGGATTTACTATGTTTTTGACCGACTTCTACAAAGGAAAGTTTGTAATGGATGTATGTACATTTATTACTCTTTCACGAAAAAACTACTGGACATATTTTGATGAAACTTTACAGTAATATAGGTTATATATCAGAATAACACATGGGATACATTTTATCCCAAATTTCCCGCGGGGACGGGTACATCACGGGTAACACCGCGGGGCGCGGCTAGTATTAACTAACGAGACAGCTGTCAGTGAATATTGAATTAATATACATTTAGATAGCGTTGGATACTTCCTTGATACTTCCTATTACTAAATTCTGCATTAAGATGTCATATCAAACAAAAATAAAAGAAAATTGAATACATCAAAAGGTTTCATTGCATAGTTTAAATAAACGGAGAATGTTAATCGTGGTAAGTATCTATAGTGTCGCGTCTATAGTGTCGCGTCTATAGTGTCGCGTCTATAGTGTCGCGTCTATAGTGTCGCGTCTATAGTGTCGCGTCTATAGTGTCGCGTCTATAGTGTCGCGTCTATACGCGACAATAGAAAAAATAAATGTAATTATAGATAATTACAGAGGCACACCTGATTGCCCCACAATAGATAATCTTTACAAATCGTTATATCTATTGTTCAAGTCACTGATAGTTTTCTTTAAATAACGTGATTTGATTATATTGTGGACGTACACGGGTTGTTTCACGTTTTCTTTTCCACCTGTGTCGTCCCACTGCTGGGCAAAGGTCTCCCCCAAACGCTTCCAACCTTCTCTGTCCTTTGCGGTTTCCTACCGCTCGCTATCGAAGAAGACAAGGTCATCCCGCCATCGTTTCTTTAGAAAATTAATAAACCAACTAGCCCCGCCGCGTTGTATTACCCGCATTGTACGCGTTCCCGCGGGAATTTCAGGATAAAATGTATCCCATGTGTTATTCTAATATATAATCTATATTACTGTTAAGTTTCATCCAAATCCGTTCAGTAGTTTTTGTGTGAAAGAGTAACAAACATCCATCCTCACAAACTTTCCCGACGTTTCGAATTGATTGCACTACTCGTGGTCGCGGGCGAATAGCAAAGTTTAATCAAAAGAAACATACTTATTTTTAAAAGAATTAAAACCTTGAATACGGTTTTGATTATTATTTTAATATAAGTTTTGATATGCTTACCTATGCCACTGTTTCGAGTCCATAGTTAGTTAGTTGTACAAACAAAGATTATTGTTTGCACACTATTTAGTTTTAACGGCTTTTAATGAGACGCCAGAGATATCAACGTAGACTTATAGTAGACAGTGCAACCTTGTAACATTTTGCATTACAATTAATATGTGTGATATTACGCTAAGGGTGCATTCGCATGTTATGTATACTCGTATTTCAGATTCAAACACTTTGCAACACTTTGGTAGAGAAACAAGAATGTTGTAGTAGTCTATTGAATTTGACCCCTTCGGCGCATAATGTACAAAACGTAAAATGAACACGACACGCAAAATGTACAAATCGCAGAATGAACAATACGCAAAATGTACAAAACGTAAAATGAAGACAACACGCAAAATGTACAAATCGCAAAATGTGCAACACAGCCCACGTTCACACAAACGAAAAAATTATTGAGTGTCTCCAGTCGCTCCCTGCGGAAAATGAATAAAACCCAGTATTAGCCGTAACATATATATATGTCATTTTAATGAAAAGAGAGAGAGAGTTTAAACATGAAAAAAAAAAATAACCCTAACCTACCGAATTACTTACTATTCGGTAGGTTAGGGTTATTTTTTTTTTCATGTTTAAACATGAAACATGTTTTAACATGAAAAAAAAAATAACCCTAACCTACCGAATTACTTACTATTCGGTAGGTTAGGGTTATTTTTTTTTTCATGTTTAAACTCTCTCTCTCTTTTCATTAAAATGACATATATATATGTGACGGCTAATACTGGGTTTCTGTAATAATGGGAATCTGTAAAAATGGGAATCTGTAGAAATGGGTTTCTGTAAAAATGGGAATCTGTAGAAATAAGTTTCTGTAAAAATGGGAATCTGTAGAAATGGGTTTCTGTAAAAATGGGAATCTGTAGAAATGGGAAAAATTGATTTAGACACCTGGTCTAAGTGAACAAAACATTGTGAATCAAGCCTTAGACGTTCTTGCACATTTTGCGATTTGTACATTTTGCGTGTTGTCTTCATTTTACGTTTTGTACATTTTGCGTATTGTTCATTCTGCGATTTGTACATTTTGCGTGTCGTGTTCATTTTACGTTTTGTACATTATGCGCCGAAGGGAATTTGACACTTTTTCGTTTTGTAGACATTGGAATTTCACTCTGATAATATTTTGATACTTGTTCAGTAAGTTCGCACCAAAAACTTTGTATAAAAAAATCAGATATATTTCATTACTTTAGTGATAATTTCATTGATTTTAAAAATGCATCCAATAAAAGTTTGAATATTTTTATTGATGAACATGTTTGTGCTTCATGACACGAAGTGAAAACACCATGCTATCATTTCAGTTCACTTAATTAAACAACTGCAATATACTTAGTTTAAAACCGGTTTTCCGCTTTAATTTGACAAGTATTTTTCTAGTTTTTATCTCTTCAATTATGCACATACCATGGATCGATACCACACGATACTTACATGTATCCCTACCCTATTATGGATGCTAAGTATTTTTTCCGGTTGAAATGTAGAATAAATCTTTTATGCGGGATTACATTACGAAACTAGTGTCATGCATGATGATACTAGTTTCGTGAAACTAATTTAAGCACATGTGAAACTACTTTCGTTTAAATTATAGTGTCGGGAAATTATCAGTATCGCGGAGATAATGGCCCTGTCAATATCATAGCTATTGCTGCTGCTGTCTTTGAAATGCAGTCGCGACACTAGTTTCGCGTCGCATTTACATGATGAAACTAGTTGCATGACACTAATTTCACCTAAAAATCGCGCAGGGCACGAAACTCATTTGCATTCATGAAATTAATGCATGCATTACGAAAATATTAAATTACATGTGAAACGGTTGTTAAAACTAATGTCACGAAATTAATTTCATGCCACTAATTTCGTAATGTAATTCCGGCTTTATGTATACTTATATTATGAAGAGGTAAAGTTTCTAACTTTGTTTGTTTGTAAAAGGGCTAATCTCAGGAACTAGGTACCAACACGATTTGAATAATTATTTTTGTAATAGATAGCCACATTCTACGGAACGGTTCACGATGCGAATAAAGCCGACGGGCGATGCTAGTGTAATTATGTGATAAGGATAAATCCTCCAATAACATTCTCAATAAGGCAAGCAATGCTATAAACCTTCCGGTATAAAAAGTGGCTTTATTTTTGCAATGTTAAAAGATGTTATCCGTGACTCTCATTGGGACATAAGGTCACAAAGAAATAAGGTCAATAAAATTGGAGAATCCTACGCATTATTACACAACTTTATATTTGCATTTTTTTAACAAACCTATAATATTAAACCTCGTTTTTGAAACATTAGTGACATTGACATTATAACATCCAAATCCTTGAAAATCTTCTTAGTCTATGCTTCTTAGGTAAATCCATGGGGTAAGGGCTCCCACACAAAACTGCGATGCGATGCGATGCGAATTCGCATCGCAGGAACTTGCGATGCTGTTCCATTAATTAGCGATTCTCATTTAATATATTCATCTCTTTTCTTTGTACTGTAGTAATGGCGATAGATATACCTATTTCAGTTCGTATCGCAGAAATTCGCATCGCAAGTTCCTGCGATGCGAATTCGCATCGCATCGCATCGCAGTTTTGTGTGGGAGCCCGAAATCAAGATTTCCAAGAATGCTAAGGTGCCAAAATCATATGAATCAATAAAAAAAATCATTAGAACTTAGAAAAAACTACTCTGTGAACTTTGTGTTTACATTCTCTTTGATAAGCTGTCGCAATTTTCGCAACGCAAATATTTCTTACAGTGTTTTATAATGAATTAGATTTATTTCTACTATCATGTCAAGGCGTCTATTAAGGAATCAGCAGTTGAACTTGGACGCGATACTTGTTGATATAGGAACTTGTGGATATTATCAAATTAGAACATATTGTCTGATCATTTTCACTATACTAATGTGCGCTATCCATAGGACTCAGTTCATTTTCGTAACAGTGAAAACAGGATATAGGTATTATTTTATGTTCTAGTTAGTTACTGTCTTCAAAAAGACGTTCAGAGTTTATTGGAATCTTTTTTTAGATGACTTTCCGAATTATTGCCTATTGGGTTTGGATTTAATTCACACGTCCCAGTGCAGTGCTAGGACATTTATTTTACAAGTAATTCCACTTTAGGTTAGCTATTCCTTATATAAGTAGGTAAGCTATATACTTGTCGACACCGATAAAAAATCTTATGGGAAATCTGAATCCGACAACCGAAAACTGAGAATGAGTTCCTACTCCTACCTTTTTTTGGTGCGAATTTGTTTAATTTGAAATTTGACTAAGGAGAAGCCTTTGCTCTTCGCTGTGAAGAAAATACCTTTCACTTGTTGGTTTTTTATTTCACCGACTTTCTTTTTTGTATGCTAATCTCTGAATGTCCTAATATCCTAGTTGACGGCAAAATTTCTCGATAGGAATATTCCCAATTATTTAAGTTGGTACATCGTCTACAAACAAGTTTATTTACATGTCTTCAGTTAGGAAAACTACTAGACATCAAATTAAACCATAAAAAGGTGTAATGACTAAATTACTGCTAGTAAGAGGTCAGAAGGAATAAATCCTGTGCTAAAAACGGAGGTAATGGAGAATTTCCGGTCCTTTGACCGGGATACTGGGCACAGTTGAACAACAATGCAACGCCGTTGGTACATCGGGGTTGGCAGTGTTCTCTTTAAGAAAGATTAGGATATTATAAGGTAAAGTCACCTAATTCCGTGGTATTTTCAACATAACAAGGAAAGACATAATATATGAAGTATTGACTGTAACTTAACAGTGCTTTATCTGGTGTCATTAAAAACGGTATTCTTTTGACTACCAAACTAAATTAAAGTTAAATCTATTTTAAATTGATTTATAGTTTAAAAAAAATAAAATAATGAAGTAAGTCCGAAGCACCTAATTCCGCGTTAAAAATCTTAATTCCGCGGCATGTGGTTCCTAAATCCGAGTATAAAAAATGTAAAGGGAATATTTTAGTATCACATAATTTACTAATTCGATACACAGACAAAAAGTGTTTTTAGCTATTGTTTATCTGAACAAATTGTTAAACATAAAAAAGAACACCCTGTGATTTTCTTATATTATACCGCGGAATTAGGTGCTCATACAACCCAATCCCGTTGCAGTCAGTTACATAGTGCAACGGAATTGGATTTCAAACTTTGAAAACACTATTCCTATTTCCGAGTGTTAAATAAATATATTTTTTTAAATATGTTTCATACAGATAAATTTTTATTTATAATATATTTTTAATCATCTACAAAATTGCATTCATTTACACAGGCAATTTGTAATTAAATTAATATTACCTGCATCAGTTCTCCATACAACAAATTAACAAAACTCGTAAAAAGAATTACGATTTAACATTTTTTATTGTTCAAATTAAACTAAAAGTATACCACGGAATTAGTTTCAAGTACCAACTGACTTTTTTGCTTTAAGTACTTATAAAAGTAAAAACTACTCTTTTATAACCAACACAAAAAAAAACAAGAAACAAAACCAAGCTTATGAGTTTGCTATTCCGTGGTAATACAACGGAATTGGGAACCGACTAAAAATTTTGGAACCTAATGCCACGTTATTTTAAAATCAAATTTTAAGCTTAATTTATTAAGAAAATAATAGAAAAGGTTAGTACTTACCCATAAAAAATAAAGTCTCGAGCAAGTGGACCACAAATAACTAGTCACCACATAGAAAAACAGTATTAAAAACACTATTTAAAAAACCTAAACATTTACTTGCAAAGGGTCACTATTGTATGAAGCGTGCGCTTCGACCACCCGTTGACGCAATACTGACCTTTTATTGTGTCTTTTTAATACATTTGTGTTATTTTTCTATATTTTTAATACGTAAAAATATACACTGGATTCAATAAAAATATTTGCATTAAGATACAACAAAGACATAATTAGGAAATTGGGATTTTCTAAATACCGCGGAATTAAGTGCCAATTTTAGAACCCCACGGAATTGGGTGACTTTACCTTATACTTTATTGGCAGCTTTAATTATCTTATTCTCATGTATTTTCTTATTAGCGATATGTATTGCCTTGCAAAAGATGGAGTCTCGTTTTGGACGTGTATTAGTTAATATGATATTTAAAAAAACTTGCTGGATTATTTAATATACACTGGAAGTAGTAAACATTTAAGGCTTTGACCTAATTCTGATTGTGGGAAGTTGCAATTATCATCATGGATCTAGTGGTAAAGTGAAGATCCTAGAAGTCAGAAAAATATTTTCTATACGATCACATTCAAGAAGAAATTCATCATTGTTTCTTTACACGATTCACACAGGAACAACACACTCGACATCGGGTGACGTCTTGGGTCATGCTTAGTCATCTAAAACCATAAGGCGCTATTATATCATAACAAATTTTCTTCAAGCTAACTCCAGTACAACCTCAAAATTTTCCAGATGTCGTGTCCCAGAATGCGAGTCAAACCCCCCTACCTTCGACACGGACGGCTGGGGGTCGTGGGCGCTACCTTCGGACGGCAGGTGTCAGCGGCTTCAGCCCATTGGCACCACGTGCGCACCAAGCAGTTTCCACGCCAACAACACACTCACATGCAACTCTTGGATCTACGATTCTTATCATACTGTTGTTGCTGAGGTAAAGTGTATTCCTTCATCTGATTTGGTTTAAGTATTGGTCTCAATCTTGCTCACTTCACTGATGCCATCAGTGAGGATAAAGAAGAGAACTAAGAAGCAGGTCTTGTTCAAACTTCTATTATAACTAATCTCTCTGGCAAAGCATGTAGCAAATTACTAAATTCCTCTGTCTTTTGTAGTGGCATTTGCAACTTGCATATCGTGTTTAATTTCCGGAATTTTTTGTTGTTTTTATTACTTGCATTAGACATATGGGATGACCTCAGTTAAAGAACGGTCGCGGAGCAGGAGGAATTTCGTCCATCTTTATCTGTCTCGTCACTAGTACTCAATAATATCACTCTCACTCGCACAATGCGTTCAGCGTAGTGAAACGGCAATACTATTGAGTAGGAGTGACAGAGACAGATAGACAGAAAGGCCAATGGACGAAATAATTCCTCCTGCTCCGTCACCGTACTTTACCATCTTCCTTTGCTTTTTCTTACCTTTCTTTGCTTTGAATTGTCGTCGTACCGGCCTTTTACTCAAAAAACAATATATTATGAGGAAGTACTGACTC
The DNA here is from genome assembly GCA_963082685.1 of Cyclophora albipunctata. Lineage (NCBI taxonomy): Eukaryota > Metazoa > Arthropoda > Insecta > Lepidoptera > Geometridae > Cyclophora > Cyclophora albipunctata. The sequence continues at coordinate 2,364,050 of OY720122.1, forward strand.
GTGATTATATTATATTTGTTTCCCATTCATCCTAAAACTGTATCATTGCTATTCCAGTTCGATTTGGCTTGTGAAGAGTGGAAGAGGACAATGGTAGGTACTGTCCACAATGCAGGCGTGTTTGCGGCCCTCGCCATCACAGCTTTAGTTTCCGACAAGTAAGAATAATCATTTCATTGCGTGTTTTGACTGGGTGATGTTAGTTCATTGTGATTGTTAAGCAATGTGAAGCTCGACCCCTACTTGGATGGGTGGCCGATAGTGGCATTTCTATCTGAGCGGTACACTGCTTCGGTGGGCACGTTAAATTGTCGGCTCCGGTTGTTTCCATCGTTAGACCATGTCGGAGGCCTTTAGGCGGTCTAAAACTCCGACACCAGGATTGCCCACTAATCTACTCGAACTACTTAGACTTTACTTACTTAGAATAATATTTTTTTGCAAACAAGTTATTTAATCATATCTGGTTACAGTGAATGTCAAGGTACTATGTAAAGTCACTTAGGCCCAAATTCACCGTTAGTATTTCGAAACACGTTCAACTAAACTCGATTTTAGTGAATCAATTTGAAGTTTTGATCTCAGTTTAGCTCGTGAATTAGCATTAAGTTGAACTCACCCAGTCCAGTCGTAACGGTGAAATTGGGGCTTAGAGTGAAATCTTGGTTCTACTTAGTAACTTAATACATAGTTCAGAAATTTGAATAAACAATATGAAATTCACCTTAGTAATACGTGGAATGAAAATTCAACTAGAAATACTATCTACGCAAATATAATTTAAAAAGATGGTTTATATTTCAACTTATTCAAATTATGATTTCCTTTACTTATTTGATGACTTTATTTCGTACCATATCCTTTCAGTTACGGCAGACGCACTGCTTTCCTTCTAACTGCGGTTTCAGCGGGTGTGGTGGGCGTAGCCCGGTCATACTCCACTGGATACATCATGTACTTGACGCTGGAGTTCGGAGAATCCATGGTCGGGGCCGGCGTGTACAGCACTGGATTCATTTTAGGTAAAAATATTTTTTTATAAGTATATTTGTCTTAGAAATAAATCTGTGAGTTCCAAGTCGTCGGTACGTTCGTAAAGTGTATCTGTTAACGTAGTTTCGATTTAAAATGAGGACTGTTCGCTTAAAGCTAAAAAATCAGTAGTAATTACATATTTACTGAAGGTACGGATTCTTTACACCTTGAAATATATAACAGGCAAGTTTACTAACCAAGTATTGTTATATTTCCAGCGCTTGAAATGGTAGGCCTCGACCGTCGTGTCATCGGGGGTAACCTCATATCTGTCACGTTCGCTCTTGGTCAAGTGGTAGCGGCGTTAGTCGCCTGGGCTGTCCCCTACTGGAGGACCTACACTCGAGTCATCTACATCCCATCTCTCTTCTTCGTGTTTTACTATTTCTACATCGAAGAAAGCGTCAGATGGCTTCTCAGCAAAGGGCGAATAAAAGAAGCAGCTACAATCATCTACAAAGCTGCTGAAGTCAACAAAAGGAAACTCTCCCCTGAAATTGTCAAAGCGCTTTCTCAGGAATCGGATGACACGAAATCTGAAGCATCAGGGCCGTCTTCCAATGAACCGTCTTTGTTCATGCAAGTGATGAGATCTAAGAAGCTGGTGTCGAGATTGTTTATCTGTTCGTTCTGGTGGATCACACTCACTTTCGTGTATTACGGATTGTCGATCAACTCTGTCTCGTTGGCTGGCAACATGTACGTCAATTTTATTCTGACATCTTTGGTGGAAATTCCTGGATATTTCATGAGCGCTTTAACACTGGACAGATTTGGCAGAAAGAGCTCTATCATAACAGCCTTTTTCATTTGTGGAGCGTCACTTCTTACTCTACCTTTTGTTTCTAATAGTGAGTATTCTTGTCTTTTATTGTTATTTTGTAGAATCACATGAGTTCCTAATGTTCCTGGCAAGTTTATTAGACTAGTTTGTAGTTTAAAGGCAACAAGTTCCAATAAAAATCAGTTTGAATATATTAGTTTAATACCTATATTTTGGGTAGACATTCTACAATTTTTTCTCATATCTTTAAAATATTTTAGAAATTAGATTATTTTTCGGTTTATCCATTTACTTCACTTCACCTTTACCAAACTATTTCATGATTCACATGGTTTTAAACTTTTTAAGTAGCTTAATTACGTAGTTTGAAAGCACAAGTAGACGGTAGTTTCACTTTTTAGCATTGGGCTGGCTTCAAGTAACACTCAACATGATTGGAAAGCTAGCAATCAGTATGGCGTTTAGCAGTGTGTATATCTACACCTCGGAATTGATGCCAACAGCAGTTCGCCACAGCTTGCTTGGACTCTGCTCAATGATCGGTAGAATTGGGTCTCTCTTAGCGCCACAGACGCCTTTACTGGTCAGTATACATTTCATATATATATTTTTATATACATTGCTTCTACAATTTAAATATTACTACGGTTTCGAGACATAAAGTAAGTAAACATAATAATTAGATTTTGTCAACGTTTTACACAAAGTTATTTATAAACGATTCTTCCAATAAAAAGAAAATCTCTCGTTTGCTTTTTGCTGAGATCTATTTGAGACAGCAGAGAGTGTATTTTTTAGTGTAATATATTAACAGCACACTAACTGGTCACTCTCAATCCCGGCTTATAGGCGATCCAAAAAATTTAACACTCGACTGTAAGTCCACTAAATTATCAGATAAGACAACTAAGAAACATTATCAATAGAAAAGTTAACAGCATCAATAATTATGCAATCAAAAGTTAAACACTAAAATATATGACCAGAAGAAATAACAATGGCGCTGGCTCTGTTCGGGAAGTTGACCATCAGCATGGTGTTCACTTCCATCTACATCTACACCATCGAGCTGTTCCCGACCATGATAAGACACATCATGATGAACACCTGTTCCATGATCGGAAGAATCGGAGCTATGGCGGCGCCGCAGTCGCCACTGTTGGTCGGTTAGTCTAACAAGTAGAAAGGATATTCGTAGTTTCGTAGAAACAAAACGTATATTACTATCGAGATGTTTTTGAAGATAATGTTATTGTGTTTCATATTCTTAATTTTAGTTGTACTGAATGTTGTGAATTGAAGAGTTAGAGCGGATTGCACAAGAACACTTTAATCAATTTAGTACCTAAATATTTTTAGGAAACAAAAGCAGTTCTTTCAAAACTGTACTTTATATGCACCGAATAGAACACAATTTGAAAGGAATTTAATTTGTTTTATAAACATATTTAGGCGTTACATAGATTTATAATAGTGTGCAATCCGCAATTAGTATTTTAATTGCGCTAAATAAGGCATAGAGGCAGATGCTACATATTATGATAAAGTATATGTAAAGGATATTTTTAAATGGCACTCGTAATAATGTATTAAAGATAGTAATTTGGCACCATTAGATTTAGCCTTAGTTGGATAGAACTTGTTGAATATTAATTTTAAAATAAAATTGACAAAGGAACGTTACTAAAACAATCCAAACATACTTCTTCTTCTTCATCGAGTGGATGGTCAACCTGACCAATCCTGGTGTCAGAGTTATTGAGCCGCCAAAGGCCTCTGACATGGCTCATGTAACGACTACTAGTCCTAACATAATACGAAAAATCTAATCATTTGTACATTTCAGATGGTCTACTGGGAGTCGCTCCCGTACCTCCTGTTCGGTATTATGGCGATGTGTTCTGGTCTCCTCATGCTGCTGACTCCAGAGACCCTCAAGATGCGTCTCCCAGACACTATTCTCCAGGCTGAGAATATTAACGTAGCGACCAGAACTAGAAAACACCCAGATATTCTCACCTAGATGATGTTAACGTTCCACCCGCAGCGTAATTGTATCACCGTAAGCACCGTGGTTTCAAAGTATCACTTGTATTGTTATTGTATTTGGGAATAATAATTAGCCTCTATCCTTTACCGAATTCTAGACTGTCTGCACAAAGTTTCATCAAAATCGGTTCAGTGGTTTAGTCGTGAAAGCTTAAAAGGCAGACATTTTAATCGCGTTGACAAATTACAATAGCCATTTGTTATATAGAGAAGTGAATAGTATATTTAATAAATGGGTTACGTCATAAATTGTTTTGTTAAAATGTATGTGGCCAGTGGATATATTAAGAAGTAGGTTTGATCGATGTAAGTACCGACTGCATGAAAAATCTTCATAATTTTCTCTAGATTACTCTTTTACTATGTTATGTTGTAGGTATTCTATATGATTGGCAGACGACCGCTATGTTTCTAGTTTACCGTTGATTGGATTGGTTGATAACAAACTAAGAGCGAATCGCACAAGAAATCTTAAATCTGTTTAGCGCTGAAATATGAAAAACACAAAAAAACTATTTGTATTAGTTGTGTTCTATTTGGTGCGAAGTGAAATACAAATTTGAACGAACAGCTTTGGTTTCTTCAACATATTTAAGGACTAAATAGGTTAAAGAGTTTTTGTGCAATCCGCCTTAAGTATAATAAGGAATCCGAAAGACTTCAAGGTACATGTCACGGGGCGATCCAAAGACAAACACACAGCCCCACATTTAGTGCAGTCGGGTAAAAGGTTATGTTACAGGGTTAATTCAAATATTGTTTTTCGCATGCCATATGATACATAATATTTGTTTGCATCAACTATTGTAATAATGACAACTTATTTTTAGAGTGCTGTTTTTTGTTCAATGTTTAATTATTAATTTATTGAATAATTTATTGTTTTTAAAGTTTAAATAAAGATGAACACTCGTGTAACTATTTAAGATCCTTTAGATTTTGTAAGTTTTTAATAGCCATATTAGGATTAGGTATTTTTTATAATATTGACTCTAATAAAAGTACTAAAAAGTTTAACGAGTTTTTCTCATAAGTATGTAGCGGTGTTGGCGTAGTTTAACCAAGCGATATTAGATCATTGCGATTGTTAAGCAACGTGCAGCTAGGCCATTACTTGGATGGGTGACCTTTGAATTTGAGCGCTAGCGTGCTTCGGAGTGCACGTTAAATTGTCGGTCCCGGTTGTTTCAATCGTTAGACCATGTCGGAGGCCTTTAGGCGGTCTAAAACTCCTACACCAGGGCATAGATCGATTTTGACAAGTTATTAGCAAAGTGAGTCGGAGTTATAATATAATTATTGGCTGTATAGATCAACTACCCAATATTATTTTTCCCCAATATTTTTATTCTCATTCGCGTTTTTCCCCATTTTACTTTTTTTCTACACATTATTAATACAACCACTAGTTAATTTTCTCCAGTAAAGAAAAATGAGGATATTCCCCCGTAATGTTAACCGATAACTATGGAACTCACATGGAACTAGTAAAAAAAAATAACCCTAACCTACCGAATAGTAAGAAAATACTGATTTGTAACCAGTTACGTAAAAACAATTTTCTTACTATTCGGTAGGTTAGGGTTATTATTTTTTTTACTAGTTCCATTGTTATCGGTTAACATTACGGGGGAATGTCCTCATTTTATCGTGTGAGAAAATTAACTAAGTAGTGGTTGTAATAATGTGTAGAAAAAAAGTAAAATGGGGAAAAACGCGAATGAGAATAAAAATATAAAAATAATATTGGGTAGTTGATCTATATAGTCTAATTATTAAGGGCGGATTGCACAATCATTATTTTTTTTAGCGCCAAAATATGTTTTGTAAATAAACGACGATCGTTCAAAATCTACTTGGTGCAATAAAAATACAATTTTGAACGTACAGCCTTTTTCTTCTTAAGACATCTGTTAAAAGGAAAATTAACTAATGTACCGAATTTTTCATAGATTATATGTCAAAATCGCACATTAAATCATTATTAAGGAAGAATTTAACGAATCTGAGTGTGGTCAGTACTTAATTTTAATTACATCTTTTGTATTTCTGTTAGCCTTTGAATAAGTAAGTTGAATCTATATTTAAAAATTAAAATGTCTACCTATATCATAAAATAGAGACACTCCAACACGAAATAACAAAGAACACAAAAAACTCAAAACATAAATATACACTTATACCAAAATACTCAGACTCCTTTCAAACTAATCTGCTCCTCAATTCCATAACACAATTACTACAAATACCTATAAAAATTACTCAATTCTGTGAGATTTTAGTATCCGGGAGTTAGGTCAAATTGCGAGCAATATTCAACAAGTAAGTACATACGCAGGTTCAACTACCGGTGTAATAACCTTGATTTCCCGCGCATCTGCCAATAAATCTATACAGCTCTGCAGTCCTGGGATATGCGTGACTCGGAGCAAGGGGTGGCCGCTCAGTGGGTGGCCGCGCAGGTACGTCATACAGTTCCAGCTATCTAGACTTGACAGTCGCCCGGACGGATAGTGCATAATTTGTGATATCATAAATCATCTCAAATTTTAAAATTCGAAGTGTTTTTCCTCTGAATACGGTAAAGACACGGTAAAGACGATTGATATTTTTGTTTTGTTGTTGTGTAAGAGTTTAGATGTGAATGCAACTTTTTTGCTTTGAATTTTGTTGTACGTTTTGGGTAGGCGGGTGAGGACGTGGCTGGTCCGGGAACAAAGGAATATAAGGTTTTTTAAAATATTGTATTAGATATTTTGGTGTTAATATTAACAATAATCTCAATGTTTAAGTGACTTTAAAAATCTTTATTTAATATTATCCAATATTTGAATAAAAAATAGATTATTATGATTTTACTATTTGATTATGGTAATACGTTAGCAACATTAGGTTAGTCTTTATAATACCAATTAGTGTTATGTAATTATTATAGTTTTTTAAGCTATTGCATAGCTTCTATCGCGGGCCTTGAGCGCGGGGACCGAATCCAGAAATTCCGTAACGAAAAAACCTCACGCTCCCCACTAACGCCATCTAGTGACACAAAAAATAACTATGCAATAGCTTTACCGCGGCAGTCCCCGAGTGCCACACGTCTTTTTTTTTTAATTATTCTTCTTCATCGAGTGGATGGCCAACCTGACCAATCCTGGTGTCAGAGTTATTGAGCCGCCAACGGCCTCTGACATGGCTCATGTAACGACTACTATCCGTAGAAAGTAACCGGGACCGACGGCTTAACGTTTTTAATTAATAATCTAATAAAAAAAAGTAGAGTTAGCATACATGTAATATTTTACGATATTACTAACTACTAATACAAAGATAACGTCTGAATTTTATTTGGATTCCATAGGGCCTTGTAATGAACTGAAATAAGTACTGAAAAGGAAAATGTTAACAGTATGAGTAAAGTAGATCAAGTAATCAACCTGCTTGCTAATCATCCTCTAAGATCCACGGATGAAAAAAATCAACCCAAAGTTGAAGTAAAAGACGTCATGGGAACAGATCCAGAAACTGAAAATAATATCTCCAATGAGATAGCAAAAGCTGAACAAATCATAACAACTGGTACAGAATCTGCTAACGTTAGATTTGATATTGAAGTTGATGAGATGAAGGTAAAAGATAAGAAGTGGGAAAGCAGTGCCGAAGTAAAAGATGAAAAAGTGGGTGCATTGCTAGAAATGAAATCTAACATAGAAGAGGATACAGTATTAACCGATACCATGATCGAAATGAATGCGCCTAGTCAGATATTGGTTTCTCAGAATGTGGTCAACGAACCACGAATGAAGAAGCAGTTGACAGTGAAATGTGGATGCTTTACAAAGATATTTATGGTCCTTGTTGCACCCATTATCTTGGCAGGATTTGTAAATGAAAATATCTTCACATTGTCGAATATATATACGGATATAAGGTTAATTTTGTTATATGAAATAGCTGTGAAATCTTTATGTAGATTTAGAATGTATTCATAATCAATTCGGTTTTTCTTCAGATGCTTGGTTCCTGAATGCGGCAACACGAATAGCCGTAGTCCTTATGACACACCTTGGCTTTCTGCTGCTACTGATAAATGTTCACAATGTTTCAATCATCGCTCATTGAAACCTAACAGAACCAGCTGCACAGCCACCGATTTTACTAACACCACGGTTCGATGCGATAAACATGTCTATAAATCGTATGATACCCTGAATTTTGAAGTAAGTGTTTGTTATTAACTTCACCACTCTATTGCTACGCATATTATAAAAAAAAATCGTTTCCAGATTGTAATGATTAACAAATTATTTCCCTTCGCAGTTCGATACCGGCTGTGATGATTTGAAAGAATACGCTAACATATTTAAATATTTGGGGATAGCTGCTTCTCTCCCAATAGTATTTCGGTTATCAGACTTGAGGGGAAGACATCCGTGTCTTATGTCATGTATGTTAGCGAATGCTATGGGCAGCACGATAAAAATATTTTCTCCAGACGCATTTACTTACTATTCATCAGACTATTTCAAAGTAGGGGGAGTAGGATTATTCCCATTAGCATATATTTATGGTAAGCATGTAATTAAATAAATTTGTTAATGTCAAAACAATGAATCTAACGATTACCTTCGTTTTGCAGTTATGGAAATGATATGCAACAAATGCGACTCTAAAAAAAGAGAACAATATAACGCTCTTTGCTGGGCTTTTCTTGTTTTCGGTCAAGGGGTGTTGGGGGTTGTTGCATACTATGTTCGTCCATGGCGTTGTCTTGTTGCTGCACTTCTGATTCCCTATTTCTTTGTCTTCCCAAACATATTGGCCCTGCCTGTTGACGTTAGAAGGTTGCCAGTGCATAATGCTCAGGTACTTGTGTCCATGGTAAAATACAATATAGAAAAAAAGAATGGGTCAAATAAGTCTGTAAACAAGCGGACACAATCGGATAAAGTAAGTAAGAGGGTTAATGAAAAATAAAAACAAAGATTGAATTACATGTAATATTTGTACGAGTAACTTGATTATTTCATTTTCAGGCTTCATTTATTAGTAAAATGTGGAAATTAATGAAACTTTCGAAACTCACTCTACGATATCTCGTCACTAGTATAATGTGGATAGCAGTGAGTTATACGCAACGGAGCTTTAGTGAAAAATTGCAATATAGCATTGTCGGCGTATTTAGCGGGACTAACTTGTACATGTGTTACGCAACGCAATGTTTGATTGATTTGATCGGTGTTTTCTTTGCTTATGTTTTAACATTGAAGAATAGCAGAAAGGCTATTTTACCACCGGGATTCTCATTATGTGCTGTGTGTATTTGGGGAATTACGTTTTCAGGTAAGAAATTAAAACTATGGTTCGTATATTTCCACTCAGGATTCCATGCGTTGATACTCGTATGTATAGTATCACCCTAATTGCCATAATTTATTTTATAATCTGAAATATTGCTACTGCATCAACATAGCAAAACTTTCTACTTAATAATATTATAAAAGCGAAAGTTTGTGAGAATTGATGTATGTATGGATGTATGTTTGTTGCTATTTCAAGTAAAAACTACTGAACGGATACATATGTATATATTTACAGTAATATAGGTTATACATCAGAATAACATATGGGATACATTTTATCCCGAAATTCCCGTGGGAACGGGTACAACGTGGGTGAAACCGCGGGGCGTGGCTAATCTTTAATAAATCATCAAATGAAGTAATCTAAGTAGATGATTAATTTCGTTGAAAAAACGCTTAGGAACATTATTTTTATATATTAATTAAGTAGCTGTTCCACGCGGTGGTTCCACCAATAAATGGCGCTAGTTTTAAACATTTGTAGAACACGCTAACGATATTTTCCCAGATCTAGTGAGGGCGATACAATCTTCATATTATATAACTACTAGTATTTTTTTACAATTATTTTAATTATTATTAGTTATAATTACAAGACTTTACTAAGTAATTAAAGTCAAGACTTAAATTATTAAAATTAAATTAAAAAAAAAAAAAAAATTAATAAATAAATCTAGTTTATTAATGTTTGCCGTACTTTTTAATTTATCTCTAAAAGAAGAAATCTCAAATTTTGCATTTGTTACAAAATATCCTCCTCTTTCTAAAAAAGTGATGTCTATACAAATGTCTATAATTACACGAAACAAGGATATTAATGACCATTTTTAGGGTTCCGTAGCCAAATGGCAAAAACGGAACCCTTATAGATTCGTCATGTCTGTCTGTCTGTCTGTCCGTCCGTCTGTCCGTATGTCACAGCCTTTTTTCTCCGAAACTATAAGAGCTATGTTGTTGAAACTTAGTGTGTAGATGTAATCTGTGAACCGCATTAATATTTTCACACTAAAATAGAAAAAAAAAAAATTTTAGGGGGGTCTCCCATACTTAGAAATGAAAAAAATATTTTTTTTTTTCATCAAACCCATACGTGTGGGGTATCTATGGATAGGTCTTCAAAAATGGTATTGAGGTTTCTAATATCATTTTTTTCTAAACTGAATAGTTTGCGCGAGAGACTCTTCCAAAGTGGTAAAATGTGTGTCCCCCCCCCTGTAACTTCTAAAATAAGAGAATGATAAAACTAAAAAAAATATATGATGTACATAACAATGTAATCTAACACCGAAAATTGGTTTGAACGAGGTCTAGTTAGTAGTTTTTTTTTTACGACATAAATCGTAAACCGCAAAAAAATACTGATTATTCATTCAATAACTCAAATGTAAATAAAAAAACAAGTACAACGAACTTCAAGAACTTCTTTATTATGTTACTCGCTGCTACGGAACCCTTCATGGGCGAGTCCGACTCGCACTTGGCCGCTTTTTTTCTAAAGACACGATAGCAGCACATGTGGGCCTTGGTACGTACATATTTTGACTGACTGACTATAGATCTTAGGTCTCTTTTCGGATATTTTTAGGGTTCCTTACCCAAAGGGTAAAAACGGGACCCTATTATTGAGACTTCGCTGTCCGTCTGTCTGTCTGTCTGTCCGTCCGTGTGTCACCAGGCTGTATCTCAAGTACGGTGATAGCTAGACAGTTGAAATTTTCACAGATGTATTTATATTGCCGCTACAACAACAAATAAAATAAAACAAATATTCAAGTGATTATTTCATCGTTTGTTGCTGGATACTAATAACGGCGACGCTTAAACTATTCACAGAATATTTAGTTTTATGTTCTCTTTAAATATAATTAGTTAAAATAAAATGAAATAAATAATTAAGGGGATAATGGTACGGAACCCTTCGTGCGCGAGTCCCACTCACACGTTTTTTTAACAGTTCAAGTTTTGTATTGTTTAAAAGTGGAATGCTGTTTCATTTTGTTAAAGTTTTTTTTTTGTAGTTTTTAATGTTTTTTTTTTTTTTGCAGCAGTGAATTGGATTAGCTTGGTGTTGAACGTAATCGGGCAGATTTCTGTCTCTGTAGTATTGTCGACACTATACTTGGTAACTTTGGAAAGCTATCCCAAGTCGTATCGCGCTACAGTTTTTGGATTGTCCATTGCATTCGCACCTTTGTCATATTACCTGCCAATTGCTTATGCAGATTATTTTGTAAGTATTCATTATAAATCATTAACCTAATCTTTGTCCATCTATAACTCATCTATAACTAATATTCATACACGACCTGTCAAAAATCACTCATTCAACGTCAAATGATTAAATAGGATAAGTTCTATTGAATTTTTTGACATTGATGACACCTTCTTACTAACAACATAATGGAAGGTATATATTATTTAAAGTACTAAATAAATAATATTTGTCATTTTTTTTAGGGATATAGAATACTCGCAGGGCGTAAAGCGACATTAACATTTTATGGTTTAGTGAGTTTCGTGGCTGCGTTGCTTGTTTACTTCTTACCCGAAACCCGAGGTGTAATGTTACCCAACACAGTGAAACAGGCAGAGAACGTTGGAAACCCTCGCCCAAAACTCGAAATTATTGTAAATGAATGAGTTGAAATGAAGAACGACTAAATATAAAATCTTTATCGGATGTCTTGAGCCAAAAAGGAAAAATGACGAAAATAATGGAAAATGGACATCGATCCTAATAGCTATATTTAAATATAGTATGTTGAAGCAAGATAAAAAAAAGAAAAAATATATATATGAAAAGAAAAACAAAACATTTGTGAGCATTGAAGGAGTTTCGATTAAGTATAACTAATTGTCAAATCTTTATGCAGATATTTGACGTAAGTAAATAACAAAAATACAATTATGAAAACATATAGGTATAAGAATAAAAGAACAAGTATAATTGAATGTAAACCCCCACTTAATGTATTTGAATGTGTTGAAGCAAATAAAAAATGTTAAAAAAAATCAAAAATAAGGAAAATAAATAAGAAAATAAACAAAAAAAATATGTGGTCCATTACGTATAGGTATTATTGTATATAAGGGTTGAAATTGTGCTCAACAATGTTTCATTATTACCATTAATGATTGTTATTAGTATTAGTGTACCTTTTAGTTTTAAGTATTAATAATATTATATTCTATTCTACTATATTATGGTCGATGCAGGAAATTTTCGAACTTATTACTATTTATCTGGCGCTCTAGCATATATATACAATTATAATTGCTCAATTTTCTGCCAGATAAAGAGTGTGACAAAAAAACATAAAATAATAATAATTAAAAAATTAAATATTTAAACTACTATATGTTTGAGAGGGAAATGTTTGTCGTTGACAATATGCTCAAAAATAAAATTTTAAAAAAATAAAAAAAAAACATAAAAATATATTATATAATGACGAAAAGGTGTTATACTTAAAAAATAAAAATGTGATAAAAATATGATAAAAATTAAAAAAAAAATTACGAAAACACTCATGTAAAAAAAGGAAAAAATGTGTAAAAAGTAAAAAAAAATATGTGTCCTAAACTATCTTGATGTGAAATAAATAAATGGAGAGCAAAATTATGTGTTTTTTCTTTCCCATTGTAGTTCAACTACTTATACAATTTTACTGCATAGCTTAGTTCTTACTTGCACTGTCTACCTTCAGTCAATGCGCTTGCACAGTTAGAACGCCAAATTATTTATCAATGCTACCCTTTAAGCTAAGATCAAACTGGCCCTAGCGATTTTGCTCAGTAAAAAATAAAAAGGGAAAATAAAAAAGCACTGTATTAGAATATGTTTAGGCATCGCGTAAAGCGTTTAAGAGTAGATTAGATAGGGGGTTTAAAAAATATTTAACGTAAATCGTGAATATTTGAGAGTTAGATTAAAATTCTATTAGTGTATCTTTTGCAAATTATTTACGAAATATCGATGTTATTACCAGCTCATTATAACATCGACATTTTATTAAAATACGCGTATGGTCAGGGCTACGTCACTCCATGTACTTGCGCGCTATAATTACCTACCGCCCGGCCGAGCGGTCTCGGGCCCTCTGGGGCCCAATTCAGTGTGGTTGCCGCAAGCGAAGCGTACACCCACGTTGTACCATATTAATTGTTTTATCTACACAGTTGCATAAACTACTATTATTCATTCGTTTGCGTACCTACGATGCCGTCTGGTACAATATGTGCTGTAGATGGGTGCAAATCAAGTAAAAGAAGGGATAAACACCTAACATTTTTCTATTTAACTAATATATAATCTTTCGATTTATCACAAAAATTTTTTTTTCAAAAGCCCAATTACACCAACCTCGAAAAAAATATAGATAGGTACCTACAAGCAGCAAGCAACGCTCTGTTTTAGAATATTAGTTTAGCGATGCGTCGCCATTTAATTTTATCGAAGAGGCAGCCCTGCGATTGCTGTGGGATCGCGCGGTGCGAAGCAATCACAACTGTACGCTTGAGCATTTAGGCACATTTTAGCGTGCAGCGGTTGCTGACGCGACGGAGTAGGCAATTATAGCAGTAGGTATTGAACATTTTCTACAGAGTGAAGTATCTGTACGTAGTACTATTTAGTAATCTGTGGTATGGTACTCAATCAATACTGAGAAAAATGGGTTTCAATGACACGCGCACCCGCAGTAAGAACGACGCAGATCTTTGAAAGTTTACGCCATGACACTTGGTTAGAGTTATCAACCACTTCTTCTAATACCTGAGCAGCAACGCGTCGGGGACTTCATTGTGTGTTAGCAGCGCTCGAGGCCTAGTTTAGCTAAGCGATTTTAACTCATCGCCATTATTAAGCAACCTGCAGCTCGGCCTCTTGAATGGGTAACTAATAGTAGCATTTCTATCTGAGCTCTTCGAAGGATACCTACCTACGTTTAAATGGCGGTCCCGGTTGTTTCATTCGTTACACCATGTGCGGTCTAAAAGCTGGCCAACCCTGGTGTCGGGGTTGGCCACTAACCTTCTCCAACTTACTTTATTGTATCTTCAGTCTCTTTATGTCTTTAATTCTCATGCGCGAGCCCCTCCACAAAATAGAGGATAGAGGTGTCAGGTGACACGTAAGGTGGTAACCGAGTATCATGGCGATAGCTATGACCTATAAGCCGCACGATACTCCGATAAGTTTTAATTGTTGAGAAAGTACGCTATAGATGCTCTGACTAACTAACTCCGAGTAATTTATGAATAGGTAGCAGTTTGACTTGTGATCACAATCACAAGTCCATTCAAAATGTTATTAGATTATGCTTGTAGTTAGCAGTTATATTTAAACGTTCTCAATATTTTATAGGTCTCTTGTACTTACTACAATAATTATAGTTGGGTAAGTCTTTCATTTAATATTTTATTAAGAAGAGCCGGTAGAAGAGTCTGATGTTTGGGGTATGGAGGCACTTCAATTACTAGATGGTGTAAATGTCGAGAACATCTGGGAAGACCGGGTTGACAAAAATCGAGAAACATACAATAACAAGTATTTTCTGTTGATTGGCGGATGAGGCGTTTGGTGGTCTGCGCCCCAAATCAACCTTCCCAAAACGAGTTCCGTCAATGGAACATCCTGTCGCAGACCGGTGGAGCGAATCGGCAACCCCGTGCAGCCCGAGCATGTTGAGTTCCCGCAGATCTTGAAAATTTGAATATACATGTGAATACATATGGCAGATGTGCGTAACGATCAATAGGTAAGCATTTTTTTTCAATAATAAATATAACATTTCCCATATCTAATCAAATTAATTATGAACATTCTTAGCGTAATTTATTTTTATCAGATACTTTAAGTTTCTTTGGTTAGGAGACATTCAGCTTGGGCTTGCGGAGCGGCGCTACCGTATCTGCAACCCTTTCAAAATGTCTGATTTAAGTTTAGGTTCTATTGATTCTGAGGACTTGTCGTTACCAGGTCCGAGTCAACGAAATGTGAGCTCTTTGGAAGTCAGCCCTGTACTAGTAGTGCAAAATTCTGAACCTGCCGAGAAACCGACAGAAATGGAGGAAGAAAAATCAAAGGAAGAGGAGAAGCCAGTAGAAGTAGAAAAACCTGCAGAAGAAGAAAAACCAGCAGTAGAAGTAACATCTCCCGCAGAAATAGAAATAACAGTAGAGCCTGAGCCAGAACCAGAGCCGGTACCTGAAGTGAAACCTACTGAAGTAAAAGATGAAGAAAACCCTCCATCCTCCAGGAAAGGTAGCAAACTTCTTCGACCCCCAAAACCGATTGAACTTGATGATGTGTTAGTTAACGAACTTGGTCAATTTGGCCGGTTCCAGCTTAACAACATCATTCTCGTCGCTTTTCCTCTGGCTATGTCGGCGTTTATGAGCGAATATATCTTCTCTGCAGCAGCCATTCCTCATAGGTTCGTATAAACAATATTTAATATATCTTCATACAACCCACTACCACCTGTCAACTTTTGGGTCCGGATTAAATTTCCCATTGGTAGAACATTTTATATTAAGCAACACTTGTCTTTAATTTCAATTTTGTTTTGTTAGGTATCTACTCATAAGATATCCACATAGGCGACGACTCCTGATTAAACCCAGATCCTACATTCGAAAAGTGATTATAATGTAATTTTTACTTACCCTTAATACCCTTTTAATAATTTCAGATGTCAAGTTCACGAATGTGGAGAAAATAGTAAAGATAATTTGTTCGAACCGACTTGGCTTCCTGGTGCTATTCCAGTTGGGGGATCAGGTTACGCAAGCTGCGAACGGTATGAGCCAGTAGGTTTGAATGGAACTTTAGACCAATGTCCAGCTAATCTGTTTACTAGCAATTTGGTAGGCTGCGAGGGTTTTGTCTACGCAAGGGATAACTCAGTCGTTTATGATGTAAGCATAACATTACGTACACACAATTTGTATTTTATCTCCAAAGTGATATTAAACGTACTTTTTGTATCCTCAGTTTGACCTTGGATGCCAAGAATGGCTGAGAGCTTTGGCCGGTACTCTCAACAGTGTAGGAACTCTACTTGTGCTCCCAATTATTGGTTTCATTTCGGACAAATATGGAAGACGAGTGGCTCTTGTAATAAGTGTCTTCAACTTGGCCCTCATTGGTTTAATACGAGCATTCTCTGTCAACTATCCTATGTATCTCACACTGCAGATTTTACAAACGACTCTCGGTGCTGGGACTTTCAGTTCTGCTTACATTTTTGGTAAGAACATTGCATTATTTCAATTTCTTTAGTAGCTTTATTCATAGAACATTTTACAATTTCTATGATATGTTTACTTATGAGTAAGTAGTATTTATTTTAAGTGAATTTGTGTATGTTACAGCGGCTGAAATGGTTGGACCAAAATATCGTGTCGTAACTGGTGCAATTACTTCAGCTATGTTTGCTGTTGGCCAAATAATTCTTGGAGGTGTAGCGTGGATTGTTCAACCCTGGAGATACATGATCATGACTCTTCACATTCCTTGCTTCTTGATCATCTTGTACTATTGGGTATTATCTGAAAGCGTCAGATGGCTGCTGTCCAAGAGGAAATATGACGATGCTCGAGAACTTCTAGAAAAAGTTGCTAAAGTCAACAAGAAGAAGATCAGTGAAAAGTCTTTGGAAGGTTTACTTACACCGCCCCCACAAGATGATACGGTAAATTGATACAAAAACCACATGTGATTTAAGTTTCAATCAATTTTATATCAATTAATTTCGAATTAAAACTTCGTTTAAGGATACAATTATTTAACATTTTTATCTGACGTTTCGGCCCCTTTACAGGGTCACACCGTGGTCACAGAAGACTGCCTTAATTAATTTCTTTCATTTTTAGAAACCAACTGAAGGCCCTGGTCTGGTCTCTCAAATATTGAAATCTCCGACCATGATTCGTCGCGTCGCTACTACTCCTATTTGGTGGATAACTACAACCTTTGTTTACTACGGCCTCTCCATCAACTCCACCAGTTTATCCGATACCATGTACCTCAACTATATCCTTATTTGCGCTATCGAAATCCCTGGTTCCTTCACGTCTGTGCTCATCCTCGACCGGATCGGAAGGAAGGCTACTTTGTCTATTGGATACTTCTTCAGTGCTGCATGCTGCATTGCCTTTGTCTTTGTTGATCAAGGTAAGACTTTTTATATAATTTTGTTTGTCATACTTTAACAGACTCTATGGGTTTGTCCAATATTAATAATAACTGTACATCTCCAGCAATTCAGCCTTTCGTGCAATGTCTCTAGGCTTGTTACATGTCGTCCGCGCTTTAATCTTTGGACTATCAAATCAAAAAGCAAATAGTTCTTGAAGTACCTAAGTTCATTAAATATCCCTATTAATGGTAAAACTCTAGGGTTGGCCATCAACCTACTCGAGTTTACCTAGTGATTGGGTGACATATGAAAACTTCTTAAATGTTATACAACGATAGTCAATATAGTTTTCTTTTGTATTAGTAAATGATGTAAGTACAATAAGATTAAAATAATGCAATTTTATGAAAGATTACATTAAAAAGACCTAATTCCATCGATTATCTTGTGTGATTATTGATACAAGGTTAGTAAAACTGAAACGCAAGACGTCAATAAATACATAATTTATTTGATAACTATTATTATTATGATAAATTATTAAATAATTATCTTATATTTTGAATATTATAATTCCGGTGAAAATCCGGTAAGACATTAATGAGGAGACAAGATTACACTGATATTGGTTTATTATTATTGGACACCGAGCTAGACAAGTATGACTCTAGTGGTAAATCACTCTTACAGGACTCTGAGATGTCAAATGCTTCCTTACAAGAGATTTAATGAGTGAATGGTTCTGACATGCAATGTTTGAAAAATATCGTCAATTAGTTAAGTGTCGATTTAATGGACGTCTCTGAGTGTGGCAGTTCTCTCTATAGCAACTCTATCAAATGATGTATGTCATTAGTGGAACCTCTTGGAAAAATCCTAATCCTATCTAATATTATACCGAAATTCCCGCGGGAACGGGTACAACGCGGGTAACGCCGCGGGGCGCGGCTAGTAATAAATAAATCACTAATTTAAATAACAACAAGGTTAATTGGATCAAAAATAAGGTCTAGGCTTGTATTATGGAATCTTACTAACTGATATGACTTGATACATACATAAACAAATACCTGAAATACCTACTACAAACATATTAATACTAGCAGCGCCCCGCGGCTTTGCCCGCGTTGAGCCCGTTCCCGTAGGAGTTTCTGAATGAAAATTAGCCTTTAACCTTTCCGTTGAATGTAGCTTTCCATTACAGAAACCCTTATTTAACAAATGTTTTATTGCCAAGCTAAAGAAATTTTATATTAAGTTTCTACCCCAATTTTATCACATTACATTAGTTTTCAAAATCTACTAAATGCGTACCTATATTTTTTTTATAAACCAAATGTCTAAATCTAAAATTGCAAGTGTCTAAATTATAAACCGTAGAAGTTTCTTGACACACAACAAACAAACTTTTGGAACTCTATTTTATCCCTTTAGAGATAGAATTTTCTTAGTGTGCACTTACGTCACTTGAAGAACCTTCCTGCCAAATTTTATGTTTCTAGGTGTAGCGGTTGAGGCTGTGCGTTGATTATCAGTCAGTCAGCCAGTCAGGACTTTGAATTTTATATATATATAGATAATAATATAATAGAATACACCCGGACAAAATCACACACGGTTAATTAGACCCAAAGTAAGCTCTAAGCTTGTGTTATGGAATCACAAATACTTTATAAGAATATATAATTGACACCCAGACGTCGTCGCCAACAACTATGTCTTCAAATATTGTTGACTCCGGGCGGAAATCGAACCCGCAAAAATTATAACAAACAAAAAACTAGCTGTTCTTAACCTGTGCCTTTTTATTGATCAACATTAAGAGGGCCCTTCCCGGGCCGTCAATCTCCAACGCGAACATTATTGAAAAGCTTGTTGTTTCAACTAGCGCAATGTTAGAAAAAGAGGCACTGCGAAAAGAGTGAGCAAGTGCCTGAGCGCTCGTTTGGCATTCGATAACTTTCGTCGCTCACTCGGGGCGGCCGGCCGATGACGTTACGTACGATGCCATTCATAAGGCGACAATTACACGTAAAGTATTTACTGTGATCCGTCAATACATTATTTATTGATGGATTTCAGTATTTACTGATGGATTAATACACCGGCCTACACGTACAGTATTTATTACGTCAGTATTGTGTCCGGTCTCCTGCTGTTTACACGTCTAAAATGGCCACAGAGCTGAAAATTAAAGGTTGCGTGGCTATTATTTTAGCACTTAGTTTAAATAAAAAGGCCAAGCGAAAGCGATGGGCAAAAAATTGGTTACAACAAAGGGAAAGGTGGTGAAATGGATGATTACAAGAATTATTTTCGAATGCCTGAACCCTGCTTTGAAGAACTTCTGACAATAGTAACACCTTTTTAAATCATAATCCGACGGATCATCATTACAGAATCAAGAAATCTAGAAATCCATCAATAAATACTGACATCCATCAATACATTAGGTTACACTTTCAGTAAATACCACGATCACAGTAAATACTTTACGTGTAATCGTCGCCTAATAATATCACAGTATCTAGATATCGTCTTGTACGCGCGCCTCGCTACTTGCTACTCGCTTCAAAGTTGGTTATTGGCGTGCGCTGCTAAATCTATTGATATTATCACTACATAGTATAAAACAAAGTCGCTATTTTTGTCTGTTTGTCTGTATGCTTAAATCTTTAAAATTACGCAACGGATTTTGATGCGGTTTTTTGTAATAGGTAGAGTGAATCAAGAGGAAGGATTTTATGTAAAAAAAATCCCGTAATTCCCACGGGAACGGGCACAACGCGGGTAAACCCGCGGGGCGCTGCTAGTGATACATAAAAACAATGTTCAACATAATCAAACTTTGATTATGTCGAACATTGCGTTGCATTGCTCATTGCTCATTATTGCGTACAAATAAGTTCGCGAGAGCATACGTGTGGGATACTATGGAAATATATAAAAATCAATGCCACTTTTCGTTGTAATTGTATAACTCAGGAACGGGCTGACCCATCCAAACTAAATATTTAGGCTTTGTTCGGACTATTTAGTAGATGGTCTATGTGAAGTTTGCACAAAATCGGTCGAGCGGTTCTTAAATTCCCCCGGGAACGGGCACAACGCGGGTAAAACCACGGGGCGCAGCTAGTAAAATATATATCGTAGGCACAATACAAAGAACGAAGAACGTTCTATACGAAGCGAGCGAGCGACCGAACTAGCGAGCTAGCGAGCGAGTGCGCCATTCATAGATAGACTCGCCCCCCGCATACCTCTTTCCGTCACTTGACAACAAGCAAGGGAGACCGCGATAACGTTGAACAAAATATAGTGTGCGGAATCTTCATAAAACATGTTCCAGGATATACGTGTTTTTTAAAAAACCTTGCATGTTTGTAAAATAAATTATTGTTATTTAAAATCTCCATTATATTTACGAGGTTTCTATCATAATATTTTCTTTAATTTTACAATTTATAAGTACAATATGACCGCCCAAATTTCAGGTAAAATTTGTGCAAAAAGCCGATTTTCGGAGGCTTATACTGAATTTGTTTCTAAAAATTTAGATTTTCTGTTACGATAGAAACCTAGATATAGTGCATAAGATACTTATTAGCTAAAAAGTTTCAAAGAAAGATCTATAACAACGCCGTAATCACGTAACAGCGATTGTATGAAAAGTATGACGGGTTGGCCGCTCTTAATGTAATGTACGTTGATGTCATAATTATTTGTTAAAACGGGAACTTACGTACTCTGGAGGTTACTGTTGAGTGTCCCTCAACACGTTTCGGTCACGTACAGTGACCTTCATCAGGAGGTGGGTGAAGCGCTCGCGGCAGCGGTGCGGGGAGAGACGCTGTTGCGACCTGATGAAGGTCACCGTGCGTGACCAAAACGTGTTGAGGGACACACATCAGTAACCTCCGTCGTACGTAAGTTCCCGTTTTAACAAATAATAAATGTAATGTTACAGATATGGAGACTTTACGGTTGATTCTGTTCTTGGCTGGCAAGTTTGGCATCTCTATAGTGTTCACCTCGCTATACCTGTACACTTCAGAGCTCTACCCGACTCAGTACCGCCACACTTTGCTGGCCTTCTCTTCTATGATTGGAAGAATAGGATCTATTACAGCACCCTTGACTCCAGTACTTGTAAGTATCTCTCAGTTAATAGCTTATATCCCCACGTGATAGCTTTTAGATAAAACTATACTTACTAAATGAAGCAAATTTTTGGAACTTTAAGATTTTTTATGCCAACTCACGAGAACAGCTGTACTATTAGTCTGAGAGAGGCAAACTGATTTTTCTGATATATGTAAGGTGTAAATTCAGTTTCTTAGTTCAAAAACTTAATTTTGATCGAGATTCAGCATGCCTTATAGGCCAGTTTTATCCCAAAACTCTCAAGAAACCGCGGCACAATCCTGGAAAATCCGTAGGATGGTGCAAGTTATAAACCGTATATTTTTTCAATATATATTGCCCATTAACGACACAATTGGTAAAAAAATTGCTCCCGTTCTTAAATTAATTTAATTTTTTTCCTCCGTAAGAACCATCCACGTACTTCAAGAAATATTATAAAAAAAATAATACGAAATCGGTTCAGCTGCTCTCGAGATTTGCGCTTAGCAAGACATTCAGCGGTTCATTTTATATTATATTTAAGTAATCTCATTTAATTACAGGCTGAGTACTGGCACGGTATACCCTCACTGATGTTCGGTATCATGGGGTTCATCTCCGGTATCCTCGTCTTGACTCAACCCGAGACCCTCGGTAGGAGTCTACCTGACACCATAGCTGACGCGGAGGCAATTGGGAAAACACCAAAGAAGACATACGCATAAATATAGTTCTCTAAGATAGAATACTTGTCATAATTTATGTCTGATGCTGCGTTTTCACTTAAGGTTAATCTAGGGCCTTAGTCATGAAGGCAGTGGGAGAGGAGAGGGTGAATTGGGCAATCACAGTGCTTGCGTGCTACATTATTCTGAATAAGCACTATGTTTGGTTAATTTCGCCGCCATTTTGCCTCGCTTAGTTCGTGACTGGGGATAGGAATTCCTAACACTTATAAAAGTGTGAGCATGCTGTTTGGAAATATTTAATACTGTAATCAAGTGCTGCGAAAAATGGGTTTCAATGACACGCGCACCCGCAGTAAGATCGACGCAGATCTTTGAAAGTTTACGCCATGACACTTGGTTAGAGTTATCAACCACTTCTTCTAATACCTGAGCAGCAACGCGTCGGGGACTTCATTGTGTGTTAGCAGCGCTCGAGGCCTAGTTTAGCTAAGCGATTTTAACTCATCGCCATTATTAAGCAACCTGCAGCTCGGCCTCTTGAATGGGTAACTAATAGTAGCATTTCTATCTGAGCTCTTCGAAGGATACCTACGTTTAAATGGCGGTCCCGGTTGTTTCATTCGTTACACCATGTGCGGTCTAAAAGCTGGCCAACCCTGGTGTCGGGGTTGGCCACTAACCTTCTCCAACTTACTTTATTGTATCTTCAGTCTCTTTATGTCATTAATTCTCATGCGCGAGCCCCTCCTCAAAATAGAGGATAGAGATGTCAGATGACACGTAAGGTGGTAACCGAGTATCATGGCGATAGTTATGACTTATGACCTATAATCCCCACGATACTCCGATAAGTTTTAATTGTTGAGAAAGTACGCTATAGATGCTCTGACTAACTAACTCCGAGTAATTTATAAATAGCAGTTTGACTTGTGATCACAATCACAAGTCCATTCAAAATGTTATTAGGTTACGCTTGTAGTTAGCAGTTATATTTAAACGTTCTCAATATTTTATAAGTCTCTTGTACTTACTACAATAACTATAGGTAAGTCTTTCATTTAATATTTTATTAAGAAGAGCTTGTAGAAGAGTTTGATGTTTGGGGTAGGGAGGCACTTCAATTACTAGAAGGTGTAAATGTTGAGAACATCTGGGAAGAATGGGTTGAAAAAAATCGAGAAACATAAAATAACAAGTATTTTCTGTTGATTGGCGGAAGAGGCGTTTGGTGGTCTGAGCCCCAAGTCAACTTTCCCAAAACGAGTTCCGCCAATGGAACATCCTGTCGCAGACCGGTGGAGCGAATCGGCAACCCCGTGCAGCCCGAGCATGTTGAGTTCCCGCAGATCTTGAAAATTTGAATATACATAAATAAATAAAAAATAAAAATGAGTTTATTCAATGAAATCACTTAACAGTGTATACACTGAGACTTCCCAGTAAGTAATAAGATACTTGTATTGGGAATGTCCCGCAACTTCCCTGGTAACAATTTCACTTTTAATTGATTTTATTTGATTTTAAGAATATACATGTGAATATGGCAGAACGGACACGATCAATAGGTAAGCAATTTTTTTCAATAATTTCTATAACATTTCCCTTATCTAATCAAATTGATTATGAACATTCTTTGCGTAATTTATTTTTATCAGATACTCTAAGTTTCTTTGGTTAGGAGACATTCAGCTTGGGCTTGCGGAGCGGCGCTACCGTATCTGCAACCCGTTTCAAAATGTCTGATTTAAGTTTAGGTTCTATTGATTCTGAGGACTTGTCGTTACCAGTTCCGAGTCAACGAAATGTGAGCCCTTTGGAAGTCATCCCTGTACAAGAAGTGCAAAATTCTAAACCTGTCGAGAAACCGAAAGAAATGGAGGAAGAAAAATCAAAGGAAGAGGAGAAGCCAGTAGAAGTAGAAAAACCTGCAGAAGAAGAAAAACCAGCAGTAGAAGAAACATCTCCCGCTGAAATAGAAATAACAGTAGAGCCTGAACCAGAACCAGAGCCGGAACCTGAAATGAAACCTACTGAAGTAAAAGATGAAGAAAACCCTCCATCCTCCAGGAAAGGTAGCAAACTTCCTCGACCCCCGAAACCGATTGAACTTGATGATGTGTTAGTTAACGAACTTGGTCAATTTGGCCGGTTCCAGCTTAACAACATCATTCTCGTCGCTATTCCTCTAGCTATGTCGGCGTTTATGAGCGAATATATCTTCTCTGCAGCATCCATTCCTCATAGGTTCGTATTAACAATATTTAATATATCTTCATACAACCCACTACCACTTGTCAGCTTTTGGGTCCGGATTAAATTTCCCATTGGTAGAACATTTTATATGAAGCAACACTTGTCAGACTTCAATTTTGTTTTGTTAGGTATCTACTCATAAGATATCAACATAGGCGATGACTCCTGATTAAACCCAGATCCTACATTCAAAAAGTGATTTTAATGTAATCTTTACTTACCCTTAATACCATTATACAATAATATTATATAATTATACAATATTATATTATGTAATTATTTCAGATGTCAAGTTCACGAATGTGGAGAAAATAGTAAAGATAATTTGTTCGAACCAACTTGGCTTCCTGGTGCTATTCCAGTTGGGGGATCAGGTTACGCAAGCTGCGAACGGTATGAGCCAGTAGGTTTGAATGGAACTTTAGACCAATGTCCAGCTAATCTGTTTACTAGCAATTTGGTAGGATGCGAGGGTTTTGTCTACGCAAGGGATAACTCTGTCGTTTATGATGTAAGTGGAACATTATGTACACACAATTTGTATTTTATCTCCAAAGTGATATTAAACGTACTTTTTGTATCCTCAGTTTGACCTTGGATGCCAAGAATGGCTGAGAGCTTTGGCCGGTACTCTCAACAGTGTAGGAACTCTACTTGTGCTTCCAATTATTGGTTTCATTTCGGACAAATATGGAAGACGAGTGGCTCTTATAATAAGTGTCTTCAACTTGGCCCTCATTGGTTTAATACGAGCATTCTCTGTCAACTATCCTATGTATCTCACACTGCAGATTCTACAAACGACTCTTGGTGCTGGGACTTTCAGTTCTGCATACATTTTTGGTAAGAACATTGCGTTATTTCAATTTATTTAGTAGCTTTATTCATAGAACATTTTACAATTTCTATGATATGTTTACTTTATTATAAGTGAATTTGTGTATGTTACAGCGGCTGAAATGGTTGGACCAAAATATCGTGTCGTAACTAGTGCAATTAGTTCATCTATGTTTGCTGTTGGTCAAATAATTCTGGGAGGTGTAGCGTGGATCGTCCAACCCTGGAGATACATGATCATGACTCTTCACATTCCTTGCTTCTTGATCATCTTGTACTATTGGGTGTTATCTGAGAGCGTCAGATGGCTGCTGTCCAAGAGGAAATATGACGAAGCTCGAGAAGTTCTAGAAAAAGTTGCTAAAATCAACAAGAAGAAGATCAGTGAAAAGTCTTTGGAAGGTCTACTTACACCGCCCCCACAAGATGATACGGTAAATTGATACAAAAACCACATGTGATTTAAGTTTCAATCAATTTTATATCAATTAATTTCCAATTAAAACTACGTGTACGGATACACTTATTTTAAATTTGTATCTGACGTTTCGGCTCCTTTACAGGAACCGTGGTCCCCGAAGACTGCCTTAATTAATTTCTTTCATTTTTAGAAACCAACTGAAGGCCCTGGTCTGGTCTCTCAAATATTAAAATCTCCGACCATGATTCGTCGCGTCGCTACTACTCCTATTTGGTGGATAACTACAACCTTTGTTTACTATGGTCTCTCCATCAACTCCACCAGTTTATCCGATACCATGTACCTCAACTTTATCCTTATTTGCGCTATCGAAATCCCTGGTTTCTTCACGGCTGTGCTCATCCTCGACCGGATCGGAAGGAAGGCTACTTTGTCTATTGGATACTTCTTCAGTGCTGCATGCTGTATTGCCTTTGTCTTTGTTGATCAAGGTAAGACTTTTTATATAACTTTGTTTGTCATATACCTACTTTATCAGACTCTATGGGTTTGTCCAACGTTAATAATAACTGTACATCTCTAGCAATTCAGCCTTTCGTGCAAAGTCTCTTGCCTTGTTAAACGTCGTCCGCGCTTTGATCTTTGGACTATAAAATCGAAAAACAAATAGTTATTGAAGTACCTAAGTTCATTAAATATCCCTATTAATAAAACTCTAGGGTTGGCCATTAACCTACTCGATCTTACATAGTGTTTGGGTGACATATGAAAACTTCTTAAATGTTATACAACGATAGTCAATATTGTTTTCTTTTGTCATTATTATTAGTAAATGAAAATTAAAACAACGCAATTTTATCAAAGAATAAAATCAAAGATTAAAAAGACCTAATTCCATCGATTATCCAGTTGTTATCTTGTGTGATTATTGATACAAGGTTAGTAAACCTGAAACGCAAGGGCAGTAAATTATGAACTGATAAACAAAATACATCACGTTTCAAAGACGTCAATAAGTACATAGTTTATTTGATAACTATTATTTTTATGATAAACTGATTAAATAATAGTCTTATATTTTGAATATTATAATTCCGGCGAAAATCCGGTATCATGTATTGAGGATTCAAGTTGTTACACACCGGTATTGGACACCAAGCTGGACAAGTATGACTCTAGTGGTAAATCACTCTTATAGGACTCTGAGATGTCAAATGCTTCCTTACAAGAGATTTAATGAGTGAGTGGTTCTGACATGCAATGTTTGAAAAATTACGTCAATTAGTTAAGTGTCCATCGGTTAATTAGACTCCAATTAAGCTCTAAGCTTGTGTTATGGAATCTAACTCACTGATACTACTACATACATATATACACAAATACTTTAGAAGAATATAATTATAATTGACACCCAGACGTCGTCGCCAACAACTATGTCTTCAAATATTGTTGACTCCGGGCGGAAATCGAACCCGCAAAATGTATAAACAGACAAAAAACTATAATCAGTCCCAGCTGTTCTTAACCTGTGCCTTTTTATTGATCAACGTTAATGTAATGTTACAGATATGGAGACTTTACGGTTGATTCTGTTTTTGGCTGGCAAGTTTGGGATCTCTATAGTGTTCACCTCACTATACCTGTTTACTTCAGAGCTCTACCCGACTCAGTACCGCCACACTTTGCTGGCCTTCTCTTCTATGATTGGAAGAATAGGATCTATTACGGCACCCTTGACTCCAGTACTTGTAAGTATCTCTAAAGTAATAGCTTACGTCCCCACGTGATAGCTTTTAGATAAAACTATACTTTTTGTTTAATAAGCTTAAACTATTAGAATTTTTTCATGCCAACATAAATTTTATTTTATTAAGTAGTAGTACTATTAGCCGGACAAGAAGCGAACTGATTTTTCTGATATATGTGAGACAAAGATCCTGAAATTCAGTTTCTTAATAAAAAAATTGAATTCTGATTGAGATTCAGCATGCCTTATATCCCAAACTTTTGTTAAATATATACGGCCTTTGTCCATTAGCGGGACAAAAAAGGTAAAAAAACATTAATTTATTAGCTGTGCCCCGCAGTTTCACCCGCAGCGCCCTCGTTCTTAAATAAGTTTAAATTCTTCCCTCCGTAAGAACCATCCACTTACTTCAAGAAATATTATTTAAAAAAAATTCCGAAATCGGTCAACTGCTCTCGAGATTTGAGCTAAGCAAGACATTCAGCGATTCATTTTATATTATAGATAAGTAATCTCATTTAATTACAGGCTGAGTACTGGCACGGTATACCCTCACTGATGTTCGGTACCATGGGGGTCATCTCCGGTATCCTCGTCTTGACTCAACCCGAGACCCTCGGTAGGGGTCTACCGGACACCATAGCTGACGCGGAGGCAATTGGGAAATCACCAAAGAAGACATACGCATAAATATAGCTCTCTAAGATAGAATACTCGTCATAATTATTGTTATGTCTTATGCTGCGTTTTCACTTAAGGTTAATCTAGGGCCTTAGGCACGAAGGCAGTGGGAGAGGAGAGGGTGAATTGGCCAATCACAGTGCTTGCGTGCTACATAATTCTTAATAAGCACTATGATTGTTTAATTTCGCCGCCACTTCGCCCCGCCTAGTTTGTGACTGGGGATAGGTATTCTTAACACTTATAAAAGTGTGAGCATGCTGTTTGAAAATGTTCAATACGCTAATCAAGCGCTCATGGCGTAATTCTAAGCAATGTTTGCTAAGCAAAGTGCAGCTCGGCCCCTACTTGGATGGGTGGCCGATAGTGGCATTTCTATCTGAGCTCTTCCGTGCTTCGGAGGGTACGTAAAATTGTCGGTGCCGGTTGTTATAATCGATAGAACAAGTCGGAGACCTTTAGGTGGTCTAAAAACTTAAACACCAGAGTTGGCCACTAATCTACACGAACTTACTAAGCGCAAATGCAGCTTAACAATCAAACGCTTAGAATAAATAAAAAGACTTAAGGCCTCCACCCATTACACCGTATCATACCATGACCGTGCTATGAACGTGTCAGGCAAAAAAGTATTCTTTGTATTGAAAAGTATGCGACTATGCTCACTAGACCGTTCCGTCACCAACCAACAACGTCGACTATTCTCACCTAATATTTTGCCGGTGCTGAAACGTTCATAGCACGGTCATGGTATGATACGGTGTAATGGGTAGAAACCTTAAGGTCTATTCAACGTAAAAAGTAAGGAAGGGGTTATAATACCTAGCTGAAATCAATAAGTTATTTTCTACGATTATAAGGAGTTAAAGAAAAGTGAATTAAGCATGTACTTTTTATTGTTATATTGTGACGTAAAATAAATTATTTTCCACATTTTGTTTAACCCATGTTTTCTTAGTCCTTTGATATTTACATTATTAATATGATAAAGGTACAAATGGCAAACTGTCACTTATATTAACTATTACTACTTAAAACTATTATATATCTACATTTTCATTAGTTAAAACTTAAAATAGTTATGCGCAGTCAATCAAGTTACACTTATATTAATGTCTTAAGTTATGATTTGGACCGCAGACCGCAGACCGCAACTGCAGGCAGCAATGTGGTGCAGTCGACTGCAATGTTGCCGGCGGTCGCTTTTTCAAGCGTGCCGCGACCGCAGACTGCAGTGTTAACGCGTTTGGAATAATTTTCATAGAGATTCATTCAAATCAGTAGTGCCTTCGTTCTACAGTTATACACTGCAGCCTGCAGTCTGTGGCAGCTAACGGAATCATACCTAACATTTCTTATCTATCTATAATATACTAAATGATAAAGCCGAAAAGTTTGACATTTCGTTTTTTAGTTTGTGTGAACGCGCTAATCTCAGGAACTGCCAATTCAATTTAAATAATAATTTTTACAATAAATAGCCACATTCAGCGGAAAGTTTACAAGCTATTTGACATCTTGAAATTCCCACGGGAACGGGCACAACACGGGTAAAACAGCGGAGCACTGCTAGTTATAGGAGTACACACTTAACTAATTTCACACAAATCATCACAAACTTGGTTACTCAGTCTTCAACTTCACTTATAAAAACAATCACAGATACTTTTCACAATGTCTTCTTTAAAAGTCTTAACTTTTTGGCCTGCAGGACAGCGGAGACTTTTTGTCCGTCAAAATAGAACCTTTAAAACTGTACTGAATAATACAGATGACGAATGAGAAGACCACGGTGCAAACGATATGAAACCATCGAATATTTAAAATAAGAATACAAAATTATAGGATAATGCGGGTTATGCACGACCAAGTTCACCGTCTAGTTGATGTACGGCAACGGGTGGGCATGGCAAGTCAACTTAAACCTCGTCTACCTACGTCAAGATTACTGGATGATCCGCAGCAAACTTGACGGTGAACTTCATCGTGTATGGCCCGCTTTCTTTCCAACTCAACGTTCCATTTTTCTAAAATCTTTACCGCCCTATTCATAAACGCTTTCTAACTAAATCACTGTTGTAAAGTGTTTTGTCTCTTTTGCTCTTCGGAAAATACCGTATGTTGGAAAGGGACAAACCATTTGATAGCTAAAATGCTGTCAACAAATGTTTATGAATAAAGCCCTTAGTCTCCAATGCTTGCACCGTAGCCAGTAGTAGTGTCGTAGTGTCAAGCTACCCGTACCAACATAACAATTGGACCAGGAACTTTATCCTTCGCCAACAAAAGTCTTACCCTTACAAGCCTGTTCCAAACTCTGCTATTTCACTTCTCTGTCGTCACAGTTTCTGGTGCTTCCTGTGTTTCCTCAGGCATGGCCAGCTTCTCAAGGTTCTCTGCTTCATTCACATCTTCAGGCAGAGGTACTTTGCTGGTGTCGGGTAGGAGAAGCGCTAACACTGCTGGCCCTAGAGCCACCAGTCCGAATATGATGCTCGGCAGGCCAGACATGTATTTGTCCTGGAATTTGAAACATTGAAACGTTGATTTAACTAGAAATGAACGAATTAGATACAACACTTATTTTTTCTTGTACAAGAACTATTATAAGTATAAGCCTGCAACTCTCACTTCACTGAAGATATCAGTTCAATGAGGAGGAGTCAAGATATGATGTTTAAATCAATCATAGTACCACCATACTTACCAGTAAAGGTGCTTGTGGCGCAAGAACAGACCCTAATCTTCCAACAGTATTTGCGATGTTCGTGAGTGAGTTCCTAGACGTCGTAGGAAACACTTCCATCGCCACTACATACATACTGAACACGCCATAACTACTGCACATCTTGCCGGCCAAGTAGAAGAGGATTGATGCCCATGAGATAGCTGAAAATACAAAACTAGTTTGAAAATTCTGAATTCCCTAAACATTCACACCTTCAAAGTTTACTTTTGAATTTATAAGATTCATTCTTTCATTTCAAGAAGGTAAGTGCCCTTGCGGAGTTTTTAGACCGCCTAAAGGCCTCCGACTTGGTCTAACGATTGTATCAACCGGGACCGAATGGTTATCGTGCCTTCCGAAGCACGGCATCGCTCAGATAAAACAGCCTCTATCGGCTTCACATCTAAGCTGCATGTTCTAAGATGTATTCGTATCAATTAAGTTTGCTTCAACTGCATTGTTAAGTAAGTGAATGATCTGTAATTATCAGTATACTAAATTAACTATTAAGATAAGATCATTGATAAGTATTGCAATCAATGATTATAATGAAGGCGTGGTTGATGAAATTAATTTGGAAAATTTGGTCGGCGACGGTTATGGTGGAACGATTACAAGTATAATAAATAAATAATAAAAAACTTTGAAAAAACAGCTGGACCGATTTTTACCAAGCAAGGAAACTGGCTTTCAAAAGAAGAAAACCGCATCGAAATCGGTCCATATGAGGTGGAACAGATAGGTATGTATATTGATGCTACAGACAGACACAACAACACGTACAAAGGCATCGACGACAAACTTATAACACCCTACAATACCACAACACTATTATATTCCATACACTAATATCTTCTTCTTCATCGAGTGGATGGTCAACCTGACCAATCCTGGTGACAGAGTTATTGAGCCGCCCAAGGCCATAAATACACTGACAGTGTATGTTTATGTTCCAGATATGCAAATAAACAACTCTATCAGTCTATCAGTTGGAATTAAAAACCATTTTTTGTATCACGTCATATGAGGAAGATTATACATTATTTTCCTTCGCGGGGCGCTTCTAGTAATAATAAAAGGACAATACAAAACACTTACACTTAGGCACAAAAGCGGACGTCACAAAGAACACAGCACAGAACAAATACGCCATACATATCGGAGTCTTTCTACCGTACTTAGTCAACGTAAATGCCGTAACAATCCTCGTTGGTACAGACACAAGCAAAAGAGCTGAGAAGTTTATGTACTTGTTGCCTGATATAGTTGTTGAGTTGACTATAGTACCGTTGTATACGAATGTACAGCAAACGAAGCAAGCGGCTATGATTGTGACTCTGAATAGAATAGTTTTTGAACGGAGAACTGACAGGATTTGAGGTTCCTCGTGTGGAATTACTTGTCCGATCTGAAAAGAAGAGGATGTTACATTAATTTACATAGAGCATCACCAACCCGCATTAGGCAAGCGTGGTGATAAAGCCTTATCCTTCTCGCTGTACTGATATATTTAGTGACATGAGAGGCTTTTGCCCAATAGTGGGACATTACAGGCTATTACTTTACTTTACTTTCTTCTTCTTCTTCTTATCGAGTGGATGGTCAACCTGACCAATCCTGATGTCAGAGTTATTGAGCCGCCAAAGGCCTCTGACATGGCTCATGTAACGACTACTATCCGTAGAAAGTAACTGGGACCGACGGCTTAACGTGCCCTCCGAAGCACGGAATCATCTTCCTTTTCGGGCAATCAGGTGATTCAGCCTGCAATGCCCTAACCAAACTGAAGACAGTCTCACAAAGTGATTTTTGTGAGATATCCCCACCGGGAATCGAACCCGGAACCTCCGGGTCGTGAGCCGGGCGCTCAAACCACAAGACCACGGAGGCTGTACTTTACTTTTATTTTATAGTGCTACTAGTAGAACTCTTCACTACCGTATTCAGAGACGTCGATCAAATTGCCAACTATCTAATTGACGTATTTCAATTATCCCTCATTAACCCTTAATCAATCATTAAGTAATTTGAGTAGGAAAAGTTAAATATACCTTGAGTAAGAAAACTTTTTATTTAGTAGAACCGAAATATTTTAATAATTGTATATTTGAAAAATTATGGGTACTACCAATCCATATTACATTGCTACGAGTATCACAGGCTAATCAAATGTTATTCTATATTATGTTGAGTAATTTGTACTTGCTAACAGGAACTAACTTGTACGTATTCAACCTTGATTTGGGTTATTAGAATATCAGTTTCTATAATATACATTACTAGCAGTGCCCCGCGGTTTTACCCGCATTGTGCCCGTTCCCGTGGGAATTTCGGGAATTTTTTTACATAAAAACCTTCCTCTTGAATCACTCTACCTATTACAAAAAACCGCATCAAAATCCGTTGCGTAATTTTAAAGATTTAAGCATACAGACAGACAAACAGTGTGACAGACACGAAAAAGAGACGACTTTATTTTATACTATGTAGTGATAACTTATCAATATATTTAGCAGAATACTAATATGTTTGAGTTTGTCTGCTAAGTAATTGCGTCAACAGAGTTCTTGTTTGAACGAGACAAACGTTTTTGGTTCAGTTCTAACGATTACTTGTTCAATTAGTTGGATGTCGCAAAAATAATTGAACAATTCTCAAATAGTTTTTCTGAAATCAAGGTCAAAATGAAACATATCGGTTGCTACCTGTGGTTGCTACCTATAAATTGAATTGAGAAATAGCCAACTAAGTACGTCAGTTATTCGATTATCTTTATTTAAATACAACGAATTGGGTTACATTTATCAATAAATCTTCGTAATGTAGGCTAGGACCTTGAATGGCGGAGATGTCCTTATATACACAGCTTAGAGACCAGACAATATAGCACAATGTCCAACTGATTTAAAAATACATGGGCACAGGTACATAGTAATGTTGAATTTACTGAGAACCTTGTTGTATTCAAGATTCTATAATCTCTACAAACATGTCAATGAGATTTTTTAAAATTGTATTATACAACAAAGTACTAAAGTGCTTAGCATTGTTTTGAGCTACTTTTATGACCCTGTCTTGCGAACAGCTAAATAAGATGGCAGATGCTAGAGAAAAGTGGAAAGAATTCCATCAACAAGAGTCCAGCTCTTAGGTGTAAGAAAATAAGTGTCGATTTTAAACGTGAGTTTTGAAGGCTTCTGTAGGCTATTAATTAGAACACAAACAAACTCACCTCATCCGTCTTGCTTCTTTCTTCGCTTATCTTATCCAACATCGCTTTAGCCTTGTTAGACAACGTAATATTATTGAACTTGGCTACTTTGTTCAGTACTCTAACTGCTTCATCCTTCTTATTATGAGCTAGAAGCCATCTAACCCCTTCATCAACGAGGAATATATAAAAAACGACGACCAGTAAAGGGGCGTAAATGGCCCTCATCATATGTCGCCAATAGGGCACTTTCCAGGCGATGAGACCGAAAAAGGCACTGCCAATGCTAGCCAAGATGTCTGATATGCAAGAGAAGACTACTCGACGTTTGTGGCTGACGATTTCAAGACCTGGAATTAAATTAAAGAGTCATGTCAGAGGCTTTTGGCGGCTCAATAACTCTGACACCAGGATTGTTCAGGTTGACCATCCACTCGATGAAGAAGAAGAAGAAATTACTTTGATTGAAGTACCAAAATTTTAACTTGGAGTTTGTGCTGATGATTTTACTTGGGATGACCGGATAATACTTTACCATGGAAACGCTTATCAATGGGGAATGCTATAATGGTTTTATAGTAGTTATTTCATTGGTTTACTGTTTACGTAATAAAACATACGGATTAAGATAACTTTTTAATCGGATAATTTGAAAATTATGTCACTTTGCCATAAACGTATCTGATAATGGAATTATGTAATGTTGATTGTACACGTTCTTAAAATTATACAGCTGATAATATAAATAAACTTATAGTTATCATTTGTGTTAGTTCAAGCCATGTCTCGCCAGATAACTTAACTTAGCTCAACTTAAATGCGAGTTTATTGTGCGTGATTATTTTGCTCTTATCGCGTCACCAGTATTCGACAGTTCTATAAGTCACATACTGAAGTTATACAGTCAAATGCTTTACTTGTCATCGATAGACAACACTGTTTCAATAGTATACGTTACGGGCACGGTTACGGGTTATGTTCTAGAGTCCTCTTGCGGCAAAACTGAATAAAGTATCGTACACCATATCCTACAAATTCTACTAATATTATAAATGCAAAAGTTTGTGAGAATGGATGTTTTTATGTTTGTCACACTTTCACAAAAAATTACTGGACGGATTTGGATGAAACTTTACAGTAATATAGGTTATACATCAGAATAACACATGGGGTACATTTTATCCCGAAATTCCCGCGGAAACGGGTACAATGCGTAACACCGCCAGGCGCAGCTGGGACTTCGCCCGGCATTGAAATTACAAGCTGCATCATTTTCTTAATATTAGAGATGAACTTACTCAGAACCATAGAAGCATTTCCATATCCAAGAGCCGTTTCAAGGAACTCGAAAACCAAAAGCATCCAATAGTTGACGGAAAAAGACTTCACCAACCCCATAATGCCTACAGCTAAGGGTGTTACTACGATCACTACTTTGCGGCCATATCTGTAATTGTAATGTTAATGTTTATACAAACCTATAAAAAATATGTTACTGCTATACAAAGAGATGTGAATTAAATGGACAATTAACTAATTGACGTAATTTTGAATAGATTAATTACCTTCCAAACACTCAACTCTCAAAGACGTCAATTTCTTCCTTAGTAGATTTTGATATGTAATCTTTGAAAAATTACGTCTTTTAGTTGTGTCGGTTTAAGAATAGGCAGGCAATTCGGAGCTGATTGTATGGTAATTAAACTGAGACTCTTTCCTTTTCCATGTAATAATATAGAGGAACAGAGGGCAAAGGCTCACTGAAGATATCAGTACAGTGAGGAGGATTAGACATAATTACCAAGCTAGCCAACTTACTTATCAGAAATATATCCAGACACCACAAATGAGAAGACCAGACCCAGGTTGTGGACGGTTCCGATCATG